>JARQOD010000006.1:382836596-382890643 GCA_033576555.1 Oophaga sylvatica | reverse complement strand
CGAAAACAATGGTTACGCTTTAATTGTTTCAAATTTTCAGACAATATTTAATACAAAACAAAGACAAGTGATTGTTTAAAGGGAACCTGTCACCAGTTTTTTCCGCTATAACCTACAGCCACCACCTTTCAGCCCCATGTGACAGCATTCTATAAGGCTGAACATATGACTCTAATTCGCACTGTAAGGAAAAAAAACTTTCAATATGCTCATCTGCGGGGCTTTCTGGTCCTATGGGCGTCCCTGGTCTTCATCCTGCGCCTTCTCTTTTCTTTGCGATGCCATCCTCCTCTGCTTCGTGTAGTTGATTTGTCCTATTTCATCCACACAGTGTCTCCGTTTGCACCTCTGCTCAGGCGCACTTCTCAGTGCCTGCCGACGGCAGAGCAAAGTACTGTAGTGCACATTCACGCGCTCTTTGGCCTTCCCCCGCGCATGCGCGCTGCAGTACTTTGCTCTGCCCTCGGCAGGGCAGAGAGAAGTGCGTCCGCGCAGGAGTGCGGAGGGGAACACTGTGTGGATAATGTAGGACGCTTCATCCAGATCAAGCATAGGAGAACAGCATTGCAAGAAGAGAGGAGACACAGAATGAAGACCAGCGATGCCTATCGGACCGGACTGCCCCATTGGGGAGTATAATAAATATTTTCTTTTTTGCCTTACAGGACGAATTGGAGTCATATGTGCTATTGTGGTGGCCGTAGGTTATATGGGAAAACCCTGGTGACAGGTTCCCTTTAATTTACAGATTGTAGATACAAATGTTGCCAAACACCTCCAGAAAATGGGGATCAGCCTTTCAAATTGTTGGAGATATAAAGTTTATTTTTATGGTCCACAGACTTTAGAGGGCAAACAGATTAGATAGCAGTTAGACAAATGTGTGTGTATACAGATGTGCCGTCTACACAGGTGCATGCTCAGTTTGCATGAAAGTACATGTTTTTAAATGAGAGGAGGATAGTAGCTCGCTGCTGGACTCCTCTATCAGTGTTTTATCTCCAGTAAGAACAACATTATTGGACATTAAAATTCAACATGTTTCATCATTTTTTCCCTGCCATTATACTGTATGTTGGGCGAGAGTCAGGATTCCTCCACACACAATATATGGTTGGCTGCCCCAAAAAATTGTCAACAACACCTTTTCTCTAATTTGTAAGGGGCTTCTACCGTGTTCTCTGAAAATAAGACAGGGTCTTGTATTATTTTTTGCTCCGAAAGATGGGTTAGGCCTTATATTCAGTGGATGTCTTTTTTTTTCCATGAAAATCAATCCACATTTATTTTTTAACAAAAAAAATCCACATTTATTCAAATATAATCATGTCATCACATTCTGGAACATCAACCTAACTCTCCAAATGTTAATTCCATCATGAATTTCTTGAGTTCCTTTTTCCATGTACAATGATCTGCTCTTTATACAGATTGACGAAGAACAATGGGAACTAATAGATCATTCGGTCCCCATACATATCAGGTTATCGGCAGCATATCTCCTATTTACACTGCAGGATGTGCAAACGAGAACAATGGCCATGATTCATTAAGACTGGCATTGTGCAGGCCAGTGTTAATGAATGAGGTCGCTGGAGTAAAGGGTATGCCACACTAAACAGCGTCGCTAACGAGATCGCTAAAATACGTCACTATTTAGCGATCTCGTTAGTGACGCTGTTGTGTGTGGCATGTAGCAACGACGTGGCCCCTGCTGTGATCTCGCTGATCGTTCACTAGAGTTCTGGACCGTATTTTTATCGTTGGCGTCCCGCTGGTGACGCTATATCGCTGTGTCTGGCACCTTTTGTGAATGATGTGCGCTGTTTTTTTACATCACAATGACCGCCAAAGTCGTTAAGGAGATCGCTAACCGCTTATGCGTCGTTAACGAGATCGCTAACTGTGGCAGCTACTAGCGACATTAAAACGATCACAAAAACGATCGCATTAGTATGCGTCGTTATTGTGATCGTTAGCGGGAGCGTTTAGTGTGGCAGTACCTTAAGATGCACCTAATTAATTTAAGGGAATCTGTCAGCAGGTTTTTGCTACCTAATCTAAGATCAGCCTGATGTATGCAGAGAGACCCTGAATCCAACAACGTATCACTTTGTGTCAGAACTGCTGCACCCAATGTCTTTAGATTTAGCATGAAGCAGAGCTGAGAAAGCTAACCCCCCACACCACGTTCTGTATGTACAGTGTCTATAGACCCTGAGCTGCTTATCACAGGAGGGGCGGAGTCAGACCAGGAGGCACACCTGCTGTGTCCAGCAATGATAAGCTTCTTGTGCTAAAACAATCATTGCAAGTAAACAAATCCATGGAGCTCCATAGTAGAGGCATCACTATAATCTGTGTTTTCACCCCTGCCTCATGCTGTCTTGAGATTACACAGCAAACACCTGCAGACAGATTACCTTTAAAAAGTGCACATCACTTAATAAATTGGGAATCTTCAAGTGTTGTACGCCTCTAGCTGAAATAAACATACACATGTACACACACTGCTCATACATACAGTCGCATGTAAAGGTTTGGGCACCCCTGGTTAGAATTACTGTTATTGTGAACAGATAAGCAAGTTGAAGATGAAATGATCTCTAAAAGGCCTCCAGTTAAAGATGGCACATTTCCTTTGTATTTTAGGATACACAATTTTTTTTCATCTTTTACATTTTAACCCCTTCAACCCCAAGGATGGTTTGCACATTAATGACCGGGCCAAGTTTTACAATTCTGACCACTGTCTATTTATGAGGTTATAACTCTGGAACGCTTCAACGGATCTTGGCGATTCTGAGACTGTTTTCTTGTGACATATTGTACTTCACGTTAGTGGTAAAATTTCTTCGATATAACTTGCGTTTATTTTTGAAAAAAATGCAAATATGGCAAAAATTTAGAAAATTTTGCAATTTTCATACTTTGAATTTTTATTCCCTTAAAACAGAGAAATATGTCACACAAAATAGTTAAGAAATAACATTTCCCACATGTCTACTTTACATCAGCACAACTTTGGAACCAAAATTTTTTTTGTTAGGAAATTATAAGGGTTAAAAGTTGACCAGCGATTTCTCATTTTTACAACAAAATTTACAAAGCCATTTTTTTTAGGGACCACCTCACATTTGAAGTCACTTTGAGGGGTCTATATGGCAGAAAATACCCAAAAGTGACACCATTCTAAAAACTGCACCCCTCAAGGTACTCAAAACCACATTCAAGAAGTTTATTAACCCTTCAGGTGCTTCACAGGAGCTGAAGCAACGTGGAAGGAAAAAATTAATATTTAACTTTTTAGTCACAAAAATGATCTTTTACAAACTTTTTTTTATTTTCACAAGGGTAAAAGGAAAAAATGGACAGTAAAAGTTGTTGTGCAATTTCTCCTGAGTACGCCAATACCCCATATGTGGGGGAAAACCACTGTTTGGGCACACGGCAGAGCTTGTAAGGAGCGCCGTTTGACTTTTTCAAACCAAAATTGGCTGGAATTGAGATTGGACGCCATGTCACGTTTGGAGAGCCTCTGATGCGCCTAAACAGTGGAAACCCCCCACAAGTGACACCATTTTGGAAACTAGACCCCCTATGGAACTTAGCTAGATCTGTTGTGAGCACTTTGAACCCCCAAGTGTTTCACAAAAGTTTATAATGCCTGAGTGTGAAAAAAAAAAAAAAATTTTCCACAAAAAATTTTTTTAGTCCCAAATTTTTGATTTTTCCCAAGGAAATTGGCCCCCAAAAGTTGTTGTAAAATTTGTCCTGAGTATGCTGATACCCCATATATGGAGGGGGGAAACTGTTTGGGCCACGGCAGGGCTTGGAAAGGAAGTAATAACGTTTTGTAATGCAGACGTTGATGGGGGTCATGTTCCGTTTGTAGTGCCCCAGATGAGCCTAAACAGTGGAAACCCCCCACAAGTGACCCCATTTTGGAAACTAGACCCCCTAAGGAACTTATCTAGATCTGTGGTGAGCACTTTGAATCCCCAAATGCTTCACACAAGTTTATAATGCCCGGGCATGAAAATAAAAAATCCTATTTTTTTCCCACAAAAATTATCTATTAGTCACCAATTTTTTATTTTCCCAAGGGTAACAGGAGAAATTGGACCACAAAAGTTGTTGTAAAATTTGTCCTGAGTACGCTGATACCCCATATGTGGGGGGAATCACTGTTTGGGCGCACAGCAGAGCTCTGAATGGAAGGAGCACCACTTGACTTTTTCCAACCAAAATTGGCTGGAATTGAGATTGGACGCCATGTTGCATTTGGAGAGCCCCTGATGTGCCTAAACAGTGGAAACCCCCCACAAGTGACCCCATTTTGGAAACTAGACCCCTAAGGAACTTATCTAGATCTGTGGTGAGCAATTTGAACCCCCAAGTGCTTCACACAAGTTTATAACATAGAGCCGTAAAATTAAAAAATCATATTTTTATCACAAAAATGATCTTTTCACCCCAATTTTTATTTTCCCAAGGGTAACAAGACTCCAAAGGTTATTGTGCAATTTGTCCTGAGTACGCTGATACCCCATATGTGGGGGTAAACCACTGTTTGGGTGCATGGCAGAGCTTGGAAGGAAAAGAGTGCCATTTGACTTTTTCAACGCAGAATTGGCTGGACGCCATGTCGTGTTTGGAGAGCTCCTGATCTGCCTAAACAGTGGAAACCCCCGACAAATGACACCAATTTGGAAAGTAGACCCCTCAAGGAACTTATCTAGATGTGTGGTGAGAACTTTGAACCCCCAGGTGTTTCACTAAAGTTTTAACGCCCGAGCATGAGAATAAAAAAATCATATTTTTTCCACAAAAATGATCTTTTAGTCCCCAACTTTTTATTTTCCCAAGGGTAACAGGAGAAACTGGACCTCAAAAGTTGTTGTCCAATTTGTCCTGAGTACGCTGATACCCAATATGTGGGAGAAAACTACTGTATGGGCACACGTCAGGGCTCAGAAGGAAGTAGTGACATTTTGGATTGCAGACTTTGATGGAATGGTCTGCAGGAGTCATGTCGCATTTGGAGAGCCCCTGATGTGCCTAAACAGTGGAAACCCCCCACAAGTGACCCCATTTTGGAAAATAGACACCACAAGGAACTTATCTAGATGTGTGGTGAGAACTTTGAACCCTGAAGTGCTTCACAGAAGTTTATGACGTACAGCCGTAAAAATAAAAAAATCTTTTTTTTTTACAAAAATTATTTTTTTCGCCCCCAATATTTTATTTTCACAAGGGTAACAGGAGAAATTGGACCCCAAAAGTTGTTGTCCAATTTGTCCTGAGTACGCAGATACCCAATATGTGGGAGAAAACTACTGTATGGACACACGTCGGGGCTCGGAAGGGAAGTAGTGACGTTTTGGATTGCAGACTTTGATGGAGTGGTCTGCGGGCGTCATGTCGCATTTGGAGAGCCCCTGATGTGCCTAAACAATGGAAACCCCCCACAAGTGACCCCATTTTGGAAAATATACCCTACAAGGAACTAATGTAGATGTGTGGTGAGCACTATGAACCCCAAGTGCTTCACAGAAGTTTATAACGTACAGCAGTAAAAACAAAAAAATCATTTTTTTTTACAAAAATGATATTTTCGCCCCAATTTTATATTTTCCCAAGGGTAACAGAAGAAATTGGACTCCAAGAGTTATTGTGCAATTTGTCCTGAGTACGCTGATACCCCATATGTGGGGGTAAACTACTGTTTGGGCGCATGGCAGAGCTCAGAAGTGAAGGAGCACCGTTTGACTTTTTCAACGCAGAATTGGCTGGAATTGAGATCAGATGCCATGTCACATTTGGAGAGCCCCTGATGTGCCTAAACAGCGGAAACCCCCCAATTCTAACTCCAACCCTAACCCCAACACACCCCTAACCGTAGTCCCAACCCTAACCATAACCCTAACCACAAACCTAACCCTAACACACCCCTAATCCCAACCCTAATCCTAACTTTAGGCGCAACCCTAACCCTAATGGGAAAATGGAAATAAATACATTTTTTTTTATTTTATTATTTTTCCCTAACTAAGGGGTGATAAAGGGGGTTTGATTTACTATTTAAAGTGGGTTTTTATGATTGGCAGCTGTCATGCTAAAAGACGCTTTTTATTGCAAAAAATAGTTTTTGCATCACCACATTTTGAGAGCTGTAATTTTTGCATGTTTTGGCCCACAGAGTCATGTGAGGTCTTATTTTTTGCGGTACAAGTTGACGTTTTTATTGGTACCATTTTTGAGCACGTGACATTTTTTTATCGCTTTTTATTTCGATTTTTGGGAGGTTAGAATGAACAAAAATCAGCAATTCATGAATTTCTTTTGGGGGAGGCGTTTTTATTGTTCCGCGTGTGGTAAAATTGATAAAGCAATTTTATTCTTTGGGTTAGTACGATTATGGCGATACCTCATTTATATAATTTTTTTTAGGTTTTGGCGCTTTTATACAATTAAAACAATTTTATATAAAAAATAATTATTTTTGCATCGCTTTATTCTGCGAGCTATAACGTTTTTATTTTTTCGCTGATGATGCTGTGTTGCAGCTCGTTTTTTGCGGGACAAGATGACGTTTTCAGCGGTACCATGTTTATTTATATCGGTCTTTTTGATCGCGTGTTATTCCACTTTTTGTTCGGCGGTATGATGATAAAGCATTGATTTTTTGCTTTGTTTTTTTTTTTAAAGGGTTCACTAAAGGGGTTAACTAGTGGGACAGTTTTATAGGGGGGGTTGTTACGGACACGGCGATACCAAATATGTGTACTTTTATTGTTTTGTTTTTTTATTTACAGGAAGAAATGAATTTATTGGGGAATATTTTTTATTTTCTTTATTTTGAATTTTTTTTTTTACTCTTGTGATTTTGATTTTTTAAACTTTTTTACTTTGTCCCAGGGTGGGACATCACTGTATTTTATCAGATCGCTGGTGTGACAGTGTGCACAGCACTCTGTCACATCAGCGATCGCTCTGACACTGCTGCAGGCTTCTCAGTGCCTGCTGAGAGCAGGCACTGAGGAAGCCGCCTCCCTGCAGGACTCGGCGGCCATCTTAGATCCGGTGTCCTGCAGGGAAGAGGCCTTCAGAACAGCGCGGTCACATCGCGCTGTTCTGAGGGTCACAGGGGAGCACGCAGAGAGCCCCCTCCCTGCGCGATGCTCCCTGTGCCCCTGGTACACCGCGATCATGTTTGATCGCGGTGTGCTAGGGGTTAATGTGCCGGGAGCGGTCCGTGACCGCTCCTGGCACATAATCCCCGGTGTCAGCTGAGACCCGGCGGCGATCAGCTGCGCTTCCCCCGGGACCGCAGCTGATCGCCTTGGACGTACTATCCCGTCCATGGGCAGATTGGCACGGGTTTTATGGACGGGATAGTACGTCCGATGGCAGAGAGGGGTTAAAAATTACAAAAAGGAAAATTAACCAATGCAAATGTTTGGGCACCCTGCATGGTTAGTACCTAGTAGCACCCCCTTTTGCAAGTATCACAGCTTACACACGTTTTTTGGGTCATCTTGCATGAATTGCTATTTTCTAATTTCTAATGATGTTCAGATCAGGAGACTGTGAGGGCCATTATAAAACCTTCAGCATGTACCTTTTGAGGTGGTCTATTGTGGATTTTAACGTGTGTATAGGATCATTATCCATTTGTAGAAGCCATCCTCTTTTCAACTTCAGCTTTTTTACAGGTTGTTTTATGTTTGCATCAAGAATTTGTTGAAATTTCATTGAATCCATTCTTCCATCTACCTGTGAAATATTCCCGTGCCATTGGCTGCAACACAGCCTCAAAGCATGATTGATCCACCCTCATCTTAATAGCTGGCGAGATGTTCTTTTCCTGAAGTTCCTTTTTTCTCCACACATACCTTTGATCATTGTGGCCAAAGAGTTCTATTTTAACCTCAGTGGTCACCAGGATTTGTTTCCAAAATGCATCAGGCTTGATGCTCTTTTGCATACTTCTGCCCTGATTTTTATGGTGAGGATACAAGAGAGGTTTTCTTCTGATGACTCTTCCATGACAGCCATATTTGTGCAGGTGTCTCTGAACAGTAGAACAATATACCACAACTCTCTCTCCTCTCCTGGAGGTCTTCTTTTTGAAGGTCTTTTACAGTCAAGCGGGGGTTAAGCTTTGCATCTGTACGAACAGCTCTCACTGAAATTTTGCTTGGTCTTCTAGTCCTTATCTTGACCTCAACTGTTCCTGTTAACTGCCATTTCTTAATTACATTTCGAACTGAGGAAAGGGCAACTTGAAAACGCTTTGCTATCTTCATCTTCTTGTAGCCTTCTCCTGTGCCTTTGTAGCTCACACATCCCCAAAACATCAGTGATCCACCTCCGTGCTTTGTAGTAAGAATGGTGTTCCTTTCATCATTGGCCTTGTTGACCTCTCTCCAAATGTAACGTTTATGGTTGTGGCCAAAAAGTTAAATTTTGGTCTCATCACTCCAATTTACCTTGTTCCAGAAGTTTTGAGGCTTGTCTCTGTGCTGTTTTGCATATTGTTGGCAAGATACTTTGTGGCATATTGTGCATTAATGGCTTTCTTCTGGCGACTCGACCATGCAGCCCATTTTTCTTCAAGTGCCTCCTTATTGTGCATCTTGAAACAACCACACCGCTAGTTTTCAGAGAGTCCATTATTTCGGCTGATGTTATTTGTGGGTTTTCCTTTGCATCCCGAACAATTTTCCTGGCAGTTGTGGATGAAATTTTTGTTGGTCTATCTGACCGTGGTTTTGTTTTTACAGAGCCCCTGATTTTCCATTTGTTAATCACAGTTTGAAGGCTGCTGACTGGCATTGTCAATTCCTTGGATATCTTTTTGTATCCCTTTCCTGTTTTATACAGTTCAACTACCTTTTCCCGTAGATCTGTTGACAATTCTTTCCCCATGACTCACAATCCAGAAACATCAGTGGTTGGATGAAAGATACAAAAGTCTGTCTGGATCCCACATCACATCACAAAACATTACCAGACCCCAATCAGAGGGTAATAAAACTTTCACACTCCTTATCTATGAACTGTTCCAATATTTATGCTCATCCCTCTGCCATAATGACTATTCTGCTTCACGTCACTTGTCTTACCTATTGCATTTTTTCTGTGCTGTTTTGTGTATAAATATGTGATTCTTCAGATGTTGTATTAGTCTTTGCCTGATGAAGAGACCTGAGTAGTCTCGAAAGCTTGCAATTTGTTACCATCTTTTCAGTTAGCCATTAAAAGGTATCAACCACTGAGGACTCTCAACTCTAAATATTTTTCTGTCTGGATCCCAGAAACTCACTCAGCTTTTATGCACAGACACTGATTACAAGCAAACAGGTCACAGGTGAGGATGTTACCTTTAGTAGCTATTCAAACCTATTTGTGTCAACTTCTGTGCATGTTATCAGGCCAAAATCACCAGGGTATGTGAACTTTTGATCAGGGTCATTTGGATGTTTTGGGTTGTCATTATGATATAAAAAGAGAAAACACAGTAGTTTGACAATAAATGGCTTCACCCAACCACTAACCATGAGTGGAGAAAAAGTTTTGGTGTTCTCATTCATCTTCTCTGAAAAAAGGCCAAGAAAGCAAAAATTCTGCCGGAGTATGTACACTTTTGAGCACAAATGTATATGCACACACTGCACATACAGTACATACCAGTCTGTCTCCTCTTCAGCTCCAAATTCCTGCAGTTGTGAGACATTTGGTGACATTATGGTCTCTGTTTGTAAATACTAGTTACATTTGTAGATTATTGCCAATCCTCCTAAACTGTTTATATGGGCATGTAGGTAATAATTTTGTAGGTATAATTTTTCTTATATGTTAATGAGCTGTTAAGATCTTTGGGCCGGATACTGATCTGCATGAGAATCTGCCTCCAGAGTTTATTATAAATAAAAGGATTAGTTACCAATGTGAGACATGTAATGACTGACAGCCTGCTCTCATTATAACACATTATAGCAAACAGCTCAGAACAAATACAGTACAGGAACTGTTTTGAAGTTGTCTTCTGACACGTCTGTCAGCTCTGCTGTGCTGCCCTTCCTACACGCTGGCCGCCTGTGAGATGGAAGCTGAAGCACTGCGAGAGGACAGCTGCAGCTGCAAATGTTTTTGTAATAAAACAGAGTTCACTTCTGCTGTACAGTGTTGGTTCTGTTGTACTGTATTAGTTTTGATCTCGCTGCAGAGCTGTGTATGATTATGAGCGCAAAGTGTCAGTCATTACATGGCTCACACTGGTAACGCTCCATTCATTTACAATAAGCTCTGGAGGCAGATTCTCAGGGAGATCCATGTCCGGCCCTTAGATCTTAACAGCTCATTTACATGTAAGAAAAATGGAATTCTCTGGAACAAGACATAGGATTGCAGATACCAAGGTATCATTTTATTCAACTTTCTATGACCTGCATAACCAAAAAGATGTTAGCCCTATGAGATAAAGATATCATTGCATAGTGCATCCCATAACTAATCTATGGGTACCTATGCTATCTCCGGACACCCAGTTTTCATTTAAAAATACCTTAGTAAAGTTTGTATTTCTGTATGCAAATTCATGCGGTCCGGAGGGCGGTGTTTGTTTTCTTCCCCCCACCCCCGCTCCTCGTATTCTCTTGCGGTGGCATTCGGCTTCCCGCGATTGCGCTTTTCAAAATCCCCTCGCGCTTGCGCAGTGTGCTTTGCCCACCAGTGGGCAAAGCATAAAATCATTACAGCATATGCGCAACTATTTATCTCCACTTTCCTTGCCCCGGAAGTCGTCCAAGGCAAGCAGTCATTTCCGGGGCAAGAAAATAGTTGCGCATGCGCTGTAATGATTTACAGGTGGGTGGGTGAGGGTCTAATAATCCTAAGAACAGGGCTCCAAAATTCCTTACATTGACTGTTTGAGGTAGTGAACCAAAATTAATTTTTCTATACGTGATAATAAAAATAAATGATAATATTATTTATCATCAATCAAAAGTAATCTTTCTTTTTACCTGACAGATACGTTTTATATCTTATAAAGCATATTAATGATGAAAATGTCCATCAGGTAATTTTTTAAACCAGCAATTATTTGTCAGTGTCTAAAAAAATGTTTCTATATAGTCCTATATAGGCCCCGTCTCACATAGCGACGCACCAGCGATCCCGACAACGATATGAACTCGTCAGGATCGCTGATGTGTCGCTACATGATCGCTGCTGAGCTGCCAATCAGGCAGCGATCAGGACAGCGACACTGCGGGTAACATCGTTTAGTAACCCTCAGTGTACGTTGGATACCAGCGCACTGATGCAGGGAGCTGGTAACCAAGGTACACATCGGGTTTCCATGCTTCCCACCCCTGTGTTCTATGACCAAGAAATCAAAAATCTCCCTCAGGTCCTTGTGAGATGCAAGACACCTGGTAACCGTAAACAATGTAATAGCAGCTCTCTAACTAAATAATTTAGGTATGGCTGTAGACGCAGCACTGAACTTTACTACAGAATGTTGCTCAGGTCGCCCCTCATTCACTGACTGTTATGCTTAGGTCGCTCATTCACTGACTGCTACGCTTAGGTCGGCCCTCATTCACTGACTGCTATGCTTAGGTCACCCCTTATTCACTAACTGCTACGCTTAGGTCGCCCCTCATTCACTGACTGCTACGCTTAGGTTGCCTCTCATTAACTGACTACTACGCTTAGGCCATCCCTCATTTACTGACTGCTACGCTTAGGTTGCCCCTCATTCACTGACTGCTACGCTTAGGCCGCCCCTCATTCACTGACTGCTATGCTTAGGTCACCCCTCATTCACTAACTGCTACACTTCGGTCGCCCGTCATTCACTGACTGCTACGCTTAGGTTGCCCCTCATTAACTGACTGCTACGCTTAGGCCATCCCTCATTTACTGATTGCTACGCTTAGGTCCCCCTTCATTCACTGACTGCTATGCTTAGGTCACCTCTCATTCACTGACTGCTACACTTAGGTCACCCTTCATTCACTGACTGCTATACTTAGGTCGCCTCTCATTCGATGACTGCTACGCTTAGGTCACCCCTCATTCACTGACTGCTACACTTAGGTCACCCCTCATTCACTGACTGCTACGCTTAGGTCACCCCTCATTCACTGACTGCTACGCTTAGGTCACCCCTCATTCACTGACTGCTATGCATAGGTCACCCCTCATTCACTGACTCCTACGATTAGGTCACCCCTCATTACTGACTGCTATGATTAGGTCACCCCTCATTCACTAGACTGCTACGATTAGGTCACCCCTCATTCACTGACTGCTATGCTTAGGTCACCCCTCATTCACTGACTGCTATGCTTAGGTCACCTCTCATTCACTGACTGCTATGCTTAGGTCACCCCTCATTACTGACTGCTATGATTAGGTCACCCCTCATTCACTAACTGCTATGCTTAGGTCACCCCTCATTCACTGACTGCTATGCTTAGGTCACCCCTCATTCACTGACTGCTACGCTTAGGTCACCTCTCATTCACTGACTGCTACGATTAGGTCACCCCTCATTCACTGACTGCTATGATTAGGTCACCCCTCATTCACTGACTGCTACGATTAGGTCACCCTCATTCACTGACTGCTATGCATTAGGTCACCCTCATTCACTCTGACTTGCTATGCTTAGTGTCACCTCTCATTCACTGACTGCTACGCTTAGGTCACCCCTCATTCACTGACTGCTATGCATAGGTCACCCCTCATTCACTGACTCCTACGATTAGGTCACCCCTCATTCACTGACTGCTATGATTAGGTCACCCCTCATTCACTGACTGCTACGATTAGGTCACCCCTCATTCACTGACTGCTATGCTTAGGTCACCCCTCATTCACTGACTGCTATGCTTAGGTCACCTCTCATTCACTGACTGCTATGCATAGGTCACCCCTCATTCACTGACTGCTATGCATAGGTCACCCCTCATTCACTGACTCCTACGATTAGGTCATCCCTCATTCACTGACTGCTATGCATAGGTCACCCCTCATTCACTGACTCCTACGATTAGGTCACCCCTCATTCACTGACTGCTATGATTAGGTCACCCCTCATTCACTGACTGTTACGATTAGGTCACCCCTCATTCACTGACTGCTATGCTTAGGTCACCCCTCATTCACTGACTCCTACGATTAGGTCACCCCTCATTCACTGACTGCTATGATTAGGTCACCCCTCATTCACTGACTGCTACGATTAGGTCACCCCTCATTCACTGACTGCTACGATTAGGTCACCCCTCATTCACTGACTGCTATGCTTAGGTCACTTCTCATTCACTGACTGCTACTGGTAGACAAATGCAAATCTTGTTCAGAGCTCCACCAACTTACAGTAATGATTGGTTTTGGTATGACCATTGTAAGTGGCAAATATTGTAATTTGAGTCCATAAAAACTAGTAACTGATTTAAAAAAAATACAGGTTCAGCAAAAGTAAGTCGAAATTAAGTTCTGAAAGCTGTAAGTCACTTTCTTTTATGAGGACAGGCACTTCTTTAGGGTCCTTTTCAGTATACATTGTAATAGAGTAATAACCCTGAGTCACTCTCACCTGGTGTCGAGCTCACCCTGGCACAGGTAAAGAGCAGTAAAGTACTGAAAAGTAGCGAGGAGCCACGTCTGAACTGCAGGAGTTTCTCCACTGAGATGCCTATACCTGGTCAATTACACATGCAGCAAATCCGTATTCTTTATGGCCTTATGTGATATCAAGGTACAGAAGGCTTGGAAATATTGTACCCTGAAGTTATTGTAACTTGAGGTCCTAATGTATGAGGGTCCTGTTACACAGGTGGATAAATACCCCTGAAAAAGCTCTATTTGACAATACATCAAGTCAACCAGTTTACATTATTGTCAGCAGCAAAACCCAATTATAGTAGGAATATGCTGCGAAGAAATGATCATTGTTATATCTATGGGCAGCATGGTGGCTCAGTGGTTAGCACTGTTACTTCAGCGCAGGGGTCCTTGGTTCAAATCCCATCAAGGACAACATCTGCAAAGAGTTTGTATGTTCTCCCGAGGTTTGCGTGGGTTTCCTCTGGATTCTCCGGTTTCCTCCCACATTACAAAGACATACTGATAGGGAATCTAGATTGTGAGCCCCAATGGGGACAGTAATGATAATGTGTGCAAAGCGCTTTGGAATTTCATGGTGCTATATAAGTGAGTAAACTATAAATAAAATATCTGCAAAAAAAGATGTAATCAATGCTAAGTGAGCGAATTATCTTCTGTCATTCGATTGCTGGGCAATGACTTGGAACCATTGATGGACTGAATGATCACTCAGGTCATCGTTCCCATATTTTGAGAGTCAATTGTTAGAAGCCGTAGCCATATATGATGATTTGTTTCCATAGATAATAGATTTCACACCTAATCTTCGGGTTTGTCTCATGTTTTGCAGGGGAGCGGTGCTTGTACGGGGCGGTGCACTTCTACTAGATTGACAGCACAGACACGCGGCATCACTGCCGTATGAGCTGTGCATGCTCCAATGTTTCCTACAGCTTGGCCTCTTTAGAATCAGAGTATTGCTTGAGCACTATAATTCGGAATATTGGGGGCTAACAGTGCGCGTCAGCGATTCAGTTACCTTTAGAGCAGCAATTACAAGCTCTATTGGAGAGAACATGATCAGCCACCGCTGCTAGATGGCAGAGGTGGCTGGTAACCTAGGTAATGGACATTAAAGAATAAAAATCAAAATCTCTCCATTCTTGAGAACGATGTGGATTTAAAAAAAAAACAAGTAAATTGCAAAGTTGCCTGTTTTTACAAGCACAATGAAATTTTACCCATTAACTAACCTGATAATAAATAACCCTAATTACCCGCTGGTCATTAGTATAATTCCCAGTTCTGAGAACTGTACTTTAATCTCATTTTCTTTAATTAAGCTTAGTACAGGAAAGTACATGTGCCACATAAAGTGTCTATGTATGATGCATTCACAATCTGTGCACACCTGTTCACAAGTGCTGACAATATCACGTGGCTCCGCACAGGCGTCACAATTATTTGCAGCGGGCTCTTATTTTAGCAATCTGTCTATTGCACTATAATGTTACATTTTGTACCTGAGGTACCGCAATGTGGTCATGTTGTGAGGGCGACTGGTATTAATGCTATCCGTGTATTTTTTTAATGTTGTCTTTTCAGGTCTGTCTTCCTTGCAATACTAATCTTGAGGAATGTATACCATCTGTTCATACAGTGAGATCTTCTCCTCCTAGAGCTGGTGTAGTAGCAAGGTAAGAAAAATAACTCAATTTAGTATCAAAACATATAAATGCAAACTGATAACGCTATCAAACACAAATATTAACAAGGAAGCTATAATCAGAAAATTACTTAATGTGCAAATTAGGTTGTTGTATAATATTTTTTTTAAAATATTGCAATGTGGGTTTTTTCATATCATGGTCTGTATTAAAAAAAATAAATAAATTGGTAATCTTGCAATTATCACACTGGCCACTGGGGCTTTTTAGACTTATATTTTCTGTCCTTTCAGGAACAGTTTTCAGCAGGCTCATCATCATCAGAGGAAGGATTACAATGACAGGTAACACTTCTATACTCAGCTGATAAAACACAGGATCCACAGATCACAATAGGTGATGTCACTAGTGACCCTGCTCCCTCTCTCTTCACAGTGATTATTATTGCACATGCGCATTAGGTGCTTCAATAAAACAAATAGGGTCAGGACCTGACCATTGTGGCTTTGTTCAGGTCTTTTTAGAAACAATAAGAAGCATTAGTAAAAAAAAAAAACTCCAGTGGCCACTGTGAAACTGCAAGATTTCTATTTTTTCATTAATACAAATGGTGATAACGTAAAAAAAATTGCCATAAATATTTTAAAAATACATGTAACACAAAAACTTGAATTAAACAACAGGTCATTATCTAATGATAGCTTTCCTTTAAGGGGGAACTGTCATTTACTAGGCTGCTTGCTACAGTTTTGATAAAAATCACTGTTTTATCAGCAGGAGATTTTCAGTGGAGGACTAATAAACCTGCTGCCATGTAGTACTTCATATTAATGAGCTCTGTATAACCCCACCACTGATTGGCATCTTTCTGCCTATGCACAGTGTACACAGAAAGCAGAAAATCAGTGGCGTTATACAGAGCTCATCATTCAAAGAACTGATACATCTGCAGAAAGATAAAACTGTGATTTATCATAATGACAGCTAGCAGCCTAGTAAGTGATACATCGCTGGAGCCAGTGTCTCTGCTTCTACATTATACTGCTCTTACATGGGGTTCCAAACCACTGGTAACAGATTCCCTTAAAGCATAACCAATGACGGTGAGTGTCCATAGATCCATATTAATCTCTATGTATCAGCAATGGTCCAAATGGCCCCCCACTGACCGGGCTTACGCTGGAGAGTCGTGACTAAGTGGCTACCTGGTATTCACTAGAACCTATGATGGTGAGGATAAGCTTGGACCGTTAGGGTAGCAACCAGGTGCCACTCCAAAGCCGTTGCCCGGACCTGCAGCAGCTGACTAACAGGTCAAGGCAGGAATACGAGGTACAGAGGACACAGGCAAAGACATAGTCAGACAGTGGGAGGTCGGAGCGAGTAGCATAGGGACAGAATATGATGCCAAGTTCAGGAGAAGAGGTCAGATGAAGCGAGGAAACTAGCCGGGTCGGTAACAGGAGAGACAACAATATAATACACCTTGACAGGAAACTGGAAACTAACTGCACACGGAACCTAAGTCCAGACATAGAGTGGATGGTGGAGATGTCTAATATATCACCTGCTGGCAGGGGATTGGCCAGGGAAGTTAAACTCTGCAGGACACACAGGGGATAAATTCCGGCAGAGCCTGGCCACGCCTCGCTGTAGCCAGATGGAGATTCTTCCAGCAAGAGGAGGATGCAGCTGTGCTAGAGCTGCTGCAAGAGGAAGTTCAGCATGATATCCTGAGACTGAGGGTAGCAGAGCGATAAGCGCAGTGAGCAGAACGGCGCTGAGAAGACGTGCGAGTTACCAGTATGACATGTCTGATAGTTCCCAGCCATGACTTTTATCAACCTAATGTCCTGTGCTAAAATTTCTTAAGGTTATATATGTATGAATACAGTGGTATGTAAAAGTTTTTGCACCCTTGGTCAAAATTGCTGGAATTGTGAACAGTTAAGCAAATTGAAGACGAAAAGATTTCTGAAAGGCGATGGCACCTTTTCTTTGTATGTTAGGCAAAAATAAATACATATATATATATGTTTTCATCTTTCACATTTTAAAAATTACAAAAAGGAAAATGGGCCAGTGCAAAAGTGTGGGCATCCTTGGAGATTTGTGTGCTCAGATAACTTTGACCAAGGTGTCAGACCATAATTAGCCTGTTAAGATTATGGCTTGTTCACTATCATCGTTAAAAAAGGCCAGGTGATGCAAATTTCCCAGCCTTATAAAAACCCAGCCTCCTCTAACCTTGTACCAAAAAACAGCAGCCATGGGTTCTTCTAAGCAGCTGCCTAGCACTCTGAAAATGATTGAGGCCCACAAATCAGGAGAAGGCTATAAGAAGATATCAAAGGGTTTTCAAGTTGCCTTTTACTCAGTTCAAAATGTAATTAAGAAATGGCAGATAACAGAGACAGTGGAGGTCAAGATAAGGTCTGGAAGACCAAGCAAAATTTCAATGAGAGCTGCTTGTAGGATTACGGGAGAGGCAAATCAGAACCCTCGCTTGACTGCAAAAGACCTTCAGAAAGATTTAGCAGACTCTGGAGTTGTACATTGTTCTACTGTTCAGAGAACCTGCACAAATATGGCCTTCATGGAAGAGTCATCAGAAGAAAACCTCTCCTGTGTCCTCACCATAAAATGCAGCATCGGAAGTATGCAAAAGAATATCTAAACAAGCCTGATGCATTTTGGAAGCAAGTCCTGTCAACCTATCAGGTTAAAATAGAACTCTTTGGCCGCAATGATCACAAGGTATGTGTGGAGGAAAAGGGCACAGAATTTCAGGAAAAGAACTTCTCGCCAACCATTAAGCATGAGGGTGGATCAATCATACTTTGGGGTTGTGTTGCAGCCAATGGCACAGGAAACATTTCACGGGTACAGGGATGAATGGATTTAATTAAATTTCAACTAATTCTTGATGCTAACATAACACCATCTGTAAAAAGCTGCAGTTGAAATGAGCCTACAAATGGATAATGATCCTAAACACATGTCAAAATCCACAGTAGATTATCTCAAAAGGTGCAAGCTGAAGGTTTTACAATGGCCCTCACAGTCCGCTGATCTGAACGTCATTGAAAATCTGTGGCTAGACTTACGATTCAGGAATCCAGGGCCGGCGTCAGCACCCGCCATACCCGGGAAAATGCCGGGGCCCTGAGCACCCCGGCGCCCGTCAGCGAAGGAGAGCGGTGCCAGCGCCGCCACTGGGCCCCCCGCTTGCTCAGGGCCCCGGCAGCCGGCCTGGCACAATACTCACCTCTCTCTGTGCCTCCACAGCTCTAGGCTCCCTCTGCAGGGCGCCCGCGCTTCCTCTCACAGCAGTGCCGCTGAATGACATCATCATTCAGCGGCCGGCTGTGGCAGAGAGAGCGCGGACACCGGACAGGTGAGATGTGAGGTGTGTGTATGTAGTGCGGTGCTTTGTGTGTGTATGTGAGAGAGTGCTGTGATGCTGTATGTGTGATGGTGGTGGGGGGAGGCAATGATGATGATGATGGGGAGGCGATGATGACGGGGAAGCGATGATGATGGGGAGGCAATGATGATGGTGGGGAAGCAATGATGATGATGGGGAGGCAATGATGATGATAATGGGAAAGCAATGATGATGATGGGGAGTCTTTCCACAGCGCCCTTTCCTGAGCCGTACAGCACAGAACGCAGCACAGTGCAGAAGAGAGCTCCATATTTTGTATGGAGCATTATATGGGGACCAGTATCCTGTATGGAGCATTATTTGGGGTCCAATATTCTTTATGGAGCATTATATTTGGCCCATAATACTGTATGGAGGACTATGTGGTGCCCATAATATTGTATGGAGGACTGTACTGTCCAGTCTGTACTGTGCGCTGTGAGGATTTGGCGGTTTCTGAGCTATTGTAGAATTTACAATAGATATCACTCATGTAATGGAAGAAGTGAAGTGTTTGGCATTGTACTATACCATATTTCTCTGCAGTATCTGTGCATCATGAATCGTGGTCTGTGTTAAAGGGGCCCACTGAGACTCTTTCGCCCGGGGCCCATAAAAACATGGAGCCGGCCCTGCAGGAATCTCACAGAACTGGAAGAATTTTCCAAGGAAGAATGGATGAAAATCCCTCAAACAACAATTGAAAGACTATTGGCTGGCATCGAAAAGCGTTTACAAACTGTGGTACTTTCAAAAGGGGGTGCTACTAGGTACTAACCATGCAGGGTGCCCAAACTTTTGCATCAGTCCATTTTCCTTTTTGTAATTTTTAAAATGTAAAAGATGAAAATAAATATTTTTTGCTTAAAATACAAAGGAAATGTGTTTTTAACTTTAGCCTTGTTAGAGGTCATTTCATCTTCAACTTGCTTAACTGTTCACAATAACAGTACTTTTGACGAGGTGTGCCCACCTTTTTGCATGCCACTGTAACTCTGGATTTGCTGGACTCCTGAACATGAAAGCTGCGTCTCATTAATACAGATGTGTTTAGAAATAATTAATGTTTTCTCATTTCCTTAGCAGAAAGCCACGTGGTGAAGGCAAGAAATGCCGCAAGGTGTATGGAATGGAAAACAGAGACAAGTGGTGCACGGCCTGCCGCTGGAAAAAAGCTTGTCAGAGATTTCCTGACTGAATGCAGCACCGGTCTTCCCAGCATCAGATGAATGAATAAACTGGACTTATGACATAATGTACATGGTCTGGATAAAAGTCATCCAGGAGCTAAGGATTTGTGCTCTGCTGGATCATCAGGGAAGATATTATAGAGGTGACATGTTGATAGAACTACGGAGAAGTTCACTCTTTAATTGCATGACGATTTATGGGCTCTGCGCTGCTAAGCTTCTTCTACAAATTTACAAAGAATTCCTTTACACAAATGCAAAAAAAAATTGCTAAATGCTGTTTTTTTTTTTAGAAAAACCACCATAATTCTTTCTTTATGCTAAACCTTGAACAAAAGAAAGTAATAAAAATCTATGAAGATGGGAGAAGACATCAAGCCAAAAAAAAATAATGGCTGGTCTGAGCAAAAAGATTGAAGATATTCACCCTCTGATTTTAAGGGAGATAAAGCATGTCCCAGACTGTAGAAAATGTAGTGAAATGTGGGTACTCCGTGCACCCCGGGCAGTGCCGTTCTGTGATATGAATGTTCACGCTGATGGTACTTGATGCCCATGTGTACGTACATTGTGACCACCATTTTTCCATAAGTGCTCTTTTATTCTCTTCCTAAGGACTAGTCATGCTGACAGTATTGACTCGAACTGTTTTCCATGTTAGATAAGGGCACTTTGAGTGGAGCAGGCATTGGAGGCATGGTGTCCATTGATGGTCCAGGCTTTCTTCACTTTGCTTCACAGGGACATTTTTATATGATTTTAGATTTTTACACATGAATATCGCCTTTACTGATGATGGAGGTGATCTAGATGACTGAACTGGTTACATAATAGCTAATAGTGCCAAGACACGAGACACAACCTGCCTCACGTCTCCAATTGTGTGAGAGCAGGATCTGCCCTCTAAACCTTCTTTCCTATATGTAACATGTCCATGTTGGTTGCTATACTGTAATATATACATTTCACGCATTAATTTATAAAAGCCAGAGCTGTTCATATAACGAACCCTATCATTTAACCCTATATCATTATCATTCACACATTCAATATCCAAATGCTATTACCCAACACGTGAGACACGGACCCCATATGAAAGCCATTAAGTCTAAAAAAGCAGTCAGTGGATGTTGATTCCTTTTATTGTCGGTGAATTTACATATAAGCGGTATTAGTGTCGTCTGTGGAATTCCCGTAACTTGTTTCTTTACTGAATATTTGATGTGGACTATTGTAGTTTTTGCTCATGTCTTCATCACCTTCACTTGCTGATCTGTGCGCTAGCAGAATACAATCCACCCATAAATGCACTAAATTTTTCACACTTCTACGAGAATTGGAATAGAATAGATTAAAAATACACAAAACATAATCTGGACAGTTCAGATATGATGCAAAATGCAGATCACTTTGACTGTGATTGGATTGCATCCTTTTATATTCAGTTCATGTATTTACGGTTCCCTATACGTATTGTTCAACCTCCACCAACATCACACTTGAAGTTAACAAGTAATTTTCTAGGTGCCTTAGGCATCTGCAGTCACTATTCCTTCTCACCAGTAGCAATGCACACTACTCACTACTTTCTAAATTGCAGAGGGCAACTACGTATCATAGCAATTTCTATGAGTGTTAACCTCTACGGTTTAATTGTGATTAGTTACTAAAATTCAGTGGGATCATGTATGATATTATCACAGTCACAAAAAGGCTTAAAGCGGTTGTCCGGCCTTAGGCTACAAGTCTGCAGTCACTCTATGTGACTGTAGACTTGTCAATACTCACATCTCGCACACTGAACACTGTGAGGATTCTCGAGTACTGGCGGTGGGCGTGCTAGTACGTAATCTGCATAGATGCGGTCACATGCCGAATATTCACAACCTCGCTCACTGCAAGTATACTGAGCAAAGCCGTGCACAGTCTAGTTGGTATGTGGCTGGATGTATGCATATATCAAACTTGCAGCCACAAGAGGACGAGCTCCCAGCTCTGGCACCGGAGAGTTAACAGAGTGACTGCAGACTTGTAGCCTAAGGCTGGACAACCCTTTTACACTTGGCTCTATGTGACCACTGAGCATCACTTTAAAGGGAATCTGTCAGGTCAGATGACGCTATGAACAAGCAGATATAGGGTTAATCTGGATGTTAATAGCACTATGTAGGTGCTATACTGAAAGTGTGGCACCTGGGATAAAGTGAGCTTTATTTAGAGCGGGTGTCCACATCTTTCAGCCACACAGGTGTACCGGTGCGGCTACAGTCATTGCTCATAGCGCTGCTAGCACGCCCCCGGACTTTGTGTGACAGTCAGCTCTGCACTGATGTACCACAGAGCCGGTTGTCAGTCTAATTACCTGGTTGTGCTTACAGCTGCAGCTCACAGTGCTGTAAATGGTGACTGTATACCACACTGAGCGAGATCAAAAGCGAGATCGCTAACGAGATCACTACTGCGTCACCATTTATGACGCAGTAGCGATCTCGTTAGCGACGTCGCTGTGTGTGACATGTAGCAGTGATGTGGCCCCTGCTGAGATGTCGCTGATCGCTTATGAACGTTATGAGCCGTTTTTTGGTCGTTGGTGTCCCGCTGGTGAGCCTGAATCGCTGAGTGTGACACCCTTTATGAACGACTTAGCATCGCAGGTGGGACTAGGTTTTCCCAACGACCGCAGAGGTCGTTATACAGATCGCTGATGAGATGTGTTTGGAATCACAGATCGCTGATGAGTTGTGTTTGGAATCACAGATCGCTGATGAGTTGTGTTTGGAATCACACAGCTAAGTCGCTAACGAGATCACTACTGCGTCATAAAATGGTGACACAGTAGCGATCTCGCTAGCGATCTCGCTTAGTGTGGCATACCCTTTGGTCTGAACGCCAGTGGCACTAGGGAGAAATAAAATTGGTCTTTTCCAGGTGCCGCATTTTCACTGAGGCGGCGGGGCACCTTCCTTAACGCCATGAACCTGCAGATTAACCCTGTATTAGCAGGTTAATAGCATTATCTGCCCCGGCAGGTTCCCTTGGCCCTGCATTATTTAAGAACATGGCGCTGTCATCAGAGATATACGCAGGCCCTTTAATGAATTGATTGGTTTTATTAGCTATACACAATTATGTACAGTTCATTGTTCAGCTTTCGGAGACCAGAAGCGATGGCAAAATATGTAGTATTAATACCTGCCATCATAAAGTGCCACTCACTGCTAGTGGCAGCCACTGGCACAGTAACACCTTATTCTTAGGGCTAAGAATTGCTGTGGGGAATTGCGATCCGAGCTGAATTTCGTGATCTCCATAATGACCCATAACACTGAGTTTGCATATAGCATTAGAGTTTTTACCTATACTGCTTTCTGCACTTATTATTCTATTGCACATATTATTAAGCATATTGATTTTTGCACTTTTTTGACTATCTCTAAACTATTGCAACTCACTGCTTTCACTTTTTAAAATATAAGAACCTGAGCAAGTGGATATTTGGGTAAAAGTCGGTTTAGTGGCATTCGCCTTTAATTCCTGGAAATTCTGTGTAACCCGTAGCAATGAGAAATGAATCAATTCATTAATCAATGTTGCTGCACTGATCAAAGCTAACATCTGCCGGGTTGCTTTGAGCAACTGTGCGTTTGTGCTCTTTGCAGCATGTTATTAACCCTATAGCCACTAAAACCTTGAAAGCAAAAATTAATAAAAATGCAAATTAAATGAAAGGATTATTACATTTAATTTAACTATGCAAATTAACATTTAATCCCCATGTTACATGATAGAACCAATTTAATATTGGAGAATTTTTATTTTTTTAAGTTCCCAGGGGGTCTTTTACTATTACTTGTGATCTTAAGAAACTTGTTTTTTTATAATGTTTGTTACTGTATCATAGACAATTTATTTAATGTATTTCCTGTAATATATTTGTAGGTTATGTCGATTACTGTTTTAGGTTACAATTTAGATAACATAAGTTATACAGCAAGAACAAAGACCAGAATAGCCATTTTACTATGTATCAGTACAATTATTGTATTGTTACATATCCACTGAATCTCAAGTATAACGTATAATATTTATAAGATAGTAACTGCGTAAAAAGCAGATTCCTTAGCTGCTATTGGACCCAGGGAGAAAGTGGGCCTCGAGGGTGGTGTGTACCTGTGCAAGGCTTCCTCTCTCACCAGACAAGACAGCATTAGCTGATAGAAACTGGTCTAAGGGTCGTATTTTTCCTACAGGGGCAGGTAGAGTATGGAAGCAGGTGAGTCCTCCTCTCCAGCAAGCAGAGGTATAAGGGAGAAACAAAAGTAGAAGAGGGACAAATAATGACTTTGTATGGAGATCACTCTGTAGTTAATGACATCAGATTTGCAGAATCCATATATTTAAAGAGGTTGTCCACTACTTTTACATTGATGGCATATTCGTAGGATAGGTCATCAATGTCTGATCGGCCAAGGTCCGACACCTGGGACACCCACCGATCAGCTGTTATCGGTGTCGGCAGCCGCTGGCCAGATGTTCTCACTTGCCGAGCTGCTTTGTCTACTTATACTGGCCGCTGTAGGGTACTGCACATCTGCCACCTATTCATTTACGACGCAGATGTACAGTACCAAGCCATGGCCATTACAAGCAGACGGAGCAGCTTGGCCAGTGAATACTTCCGGTAGGCAGACGCCGTCACTGATCACAGCTGATCGGCGGAGGTGCCAGGTGTCGGACCCCGACCGAACAGACATTGATGACCTATCCTAAGAATAGGCCATCAATATAAAAGTAGTGGACAACCTCTTTAATGCCAAGAATAGGATAAGATCCCATCATGGAGAAACCAGAAAGGTTGTTTTGAAAAGGTTTCCCTGCTGTTTTCTTATGAGATAGCACTGAATTCGTGATACAATATACTGTATCTCCTGATCTATTATACACTATGACATCTGTTTTCAAGTTGTATACTATGGGCCCAATTCATCATTGCATTCTTGCCATTTTTTTGGGTGGAGGGGTTGAAGTAACTTTTTGCTGCTCTACAAAAGAATTTGTCACATTGTTATTTTTGTTGTTTAGTTCGTTTTATGTGAAGGTAAGCATTTTCCAGATGTTTTAGACTGATTCATCAAGTGAGACTTTTTGAAAAGTCGCAGTTTTTTCACCGAAATGTACTCCAATTTGCACAAAATTCATGAAGCACTTGCGCCATTTTGAAAAATTTGGCAAAAAAAACAATTACCACAAAGTAAAAAAAGAAAATTCAATTGAAAAAAAAAATTGCAAATGATGACTCAGGGCCCATATATTTCTATATGAACCTGTATGGCAGTGTTCTGCATCCTAGGTACTGCATCATATTTTCACCTAGAAGCAATGGTTTTTGGGAATTTGGGTAGATACATTATTTCAAATCAAATCATTATTACAAAATCAAAGATACACTTGGATTTATGTGGCTTCCTTATTATGGATCCAGAGAACATACTCCAAAAACACACAGAATAATTGTGAAATCAGTCGAGCTACAACCTTTGTAGAATGCATTCCTATATCTAAAACTGGTGATTACATGATGGATCATTGTTCGATGGATCCATAACATGACCTCTGTAGACATCTATAAGGGTTTACATTCCAACTGTGCACTTCATACGGACACATGGAAGTCTTTTCTTACAGACTCATATTCAATCTTGGTTAATAAATATAAAATCATCCCCTACTTGCCAGTAGTTCCAATGTTGCAGGTAGTATACTTCAACCATTGGTGCAATGCGTACAGCTGCACAGGGGCCCAGGAGGTAAGGGGGCCCACTGCCATTTTTTAATTCAGCAAGAAGGTTCTGTCACAGACACAGAGGGGCCAATAAAGTGTTCTTGCACAGGGGCCCTCTTCTTTCGGTGACTACAATAATAGCTGAAAAAAGGGGTGGACTGTTAAAATATTCTGATTTTGGTCTTTAAAACTCTTAAATATGCATATGTCATATTCTGGAATTATTCTGACCTAGTAGAATTGCTTCTAGAGGAAAATTCATCTTATAGCTTTCTAATACAGACTATAAGTGCCCCTGTGTGCATATGGCTATACCATGGATACGAGTCCTAAATCAGAATTATGTGCAGACCCTTTAACTTCACCACATTTTTATTGTCATTACACCTTGCAAAAAAAATAATTTTCTCATACATCAGAACCAAGAAACATTCCGTACTATGAACTGCGTTTTCTAGTATTCTACCTCTATCCTACCTCTGTCTTGTACGCCAAGTACTACAACTGCTGTATAATCTCTTCGAAATGTCAATATGCCAAACCCTGTGTTGAATGTAAAGTAACTGCAATGGAAACATTTGGGGTAGAATACATTTTGGATTGCATTTCACGATCCTAACGGCATTTTACCAAAATGATCCTAACTAGCAGTACTTAAGGAATAACCTTTTATATACCTGGTAGAAACAGACTAAGGAACTGGGAAGGTCTACGATTATGAATGTAGAAAGTTCTATGTGCACAGTAATTATATATACATTATATCTTTCCCTTCTTTTACATTATAGTTGTATATTATATGTGAAATTAATGTTAATTGTGGATTCTTATAAAATAACCTAGAAATCCACCCTGAATGTAAATGCTTAAATGTTATTATTCTTTATATAATAAATATAAGTCCATTTGTACTGAACACCGCCATGTTCATCATGACTCGGTCGTACATAGCCTGGCATTATTCAGGAGGCAGTGTTTGCTACAGACCTTCGGCATAAGGTGAAGCTGATCATTGCCATAATATTCATGGTTTCAGAACAGCATTGCATAACTCAGAGATAACATTTTATAAATGATGAAATAGGGATTTTTCAGGGACTCAAAAAAAATAAAAATCATCCCTAGAGTTGGGAATCTTATAAAAAATAGGGATAACAATTATTTTCCTGTTGAATCCTCGGCTGATTGAGGTGATCAATATTGGTTCGGAAGTGAACAAGTCTCACCCTTCATTCACCAGTACTGGCCTGAGCAGATACATATCATTTATGCAAACATCCCTGCAGTAGACCGCGATGGACTGCAGCGATAAAGTGACTTGTTGATGGGACATCGTCACTGCAAAATCGGTAGTAACCACCAAAGAAGTAATGCTGGAGCTGCAGGAATTTAAGGGGAAAATAATAATTATTTATTTCTTTTTTTTATGCCTTCCCTACTTTTGGGATAATTTTGAAATATCAGGGAAAATCCATTTAACAAAATGGAAAGTTAGTTACTGAAATAAATAACAAACTCCTAAAATGCAGCTGGTTCTACCGCAGAAGTCCCCAACATGTGGCTCTCCTGCTGTTACAAAACTCCCTATGCCTGTCGGGGTTTGCTGGTAGTTGTAGTTCTTTAATATCTGGCAAACTACAGGTTTGGAGATGCTGAAAAACAGCGTCTCAAGAAAAAAATTGTAATATACTTAAAACATTTGCACCTGAAGGATTTTACTGACTATCCACTCCAAAGTATATGTGTGGTTGTTGTCATCTGATATTTTCCTTGTAACACAATGCAAGAAAGTTTTACTTAAAAGGAATTTTTTTTTTAGAGAAAAAAAAGTAAAACATAAAATTATAATATTTTGCTTTATTCCAACTAATGGAGCATTTGTTGCTATCATGTAAATATTGCTTTCTGTTCTGCTTACATTTCTATAATACTTCCACCTTGCTGGGGGAATAGTGCTGTCTTTTGGGTCAGTCATCCAGAAGTTACAATGTCATCTGCCAAAGTCACAGTCTCCTATATGAACTCTCTAGGGGAGACCGCAATTGACTTTTGTCATTAATTCTTGTAATTGAATTTTATAATATCTTCGGGAGTAGGGGACCCTTTATATTCTGCTTGAATATCATCCCTGAGACGCTAAAGTTTCCATAAATGATTTATTCTTTCCTTTGTTTAAGACCTAAACATTTCACATATAGCTTACATATTATTACTTACATATAATTTGATGGATAAACACAATTAACAACCTCTTATTATTACTGGAATTGCACAAGAGATGCAAAAAAAGAATATACCGGCCTTTATATATTAAGATATCTAGCCATATTTATTTTTGTACTAGTATAATGTATGCAGTTCTTTACATTAATAAAGGAGTTATCCAGATTATTGTCAATAACCTCTATGGATATAATCCTTCTAGGTGCTTCAACTGTGTAATATACTCTTTGTTTATGGCCTCATTCGGACGTCCATTTTTCTCGTACGAGTTATATCTGCAGTTTTCTTGAATAGAACTCCTATTATAGTCTAAGCTGGTTGTTCACATGTCCGTGTATTTTTGCAGAGGGAATGGTCTGCCCAAATCAAAGACATGTCTGATTTTGATCCAAGTCATGGACCAAACTCGCCAATGCAAGTCTATGGATCTGGGAAAAAAATTGGATAGCACTCAGATGCCATCCGTGTACTGTCTGTTTTTCATAGGCTGAGAGGAGAAGCTTGAGAAACCTCCATTTTTTTTCATAGAAGAAAAACAGATGAAACTGATGGTGAAACCTGACGCTCTGACCAAACACTGATCAAAATGTGATGAAATTCAAACCGGTATGTATGAGCCCTTAAAAAGACGCAGTCTTGATTCATGCTGCCCGAACCAAGGTCAACATGAATCCGAAGCCTGACCCCATCATTACAGATATGCATGTTTCACTTTTACTGAGATGAGAAGCCACTGACATGGGCCCTCGCAGGTGACATGGGCCATCGCAGGCTTCTCCCTGCCCGACTTCTTCCTGCCCAGCATAATTGGCAGGAATCTCGCTAGACACACTGTTAGGCCGGGGTCACACTTGCGAGAAACTGGCACGAGTCTTGCACCTCAATACCCGTCATGTATTTCTATGCAGCCGCACACTCCGGTCCCGAGTGCCGGCGGCAGTGCCGGGTATTGAGGTGCGAGACTCGTGCCAGTTTCTCGCAAGTGTGACCCCGGCCTTAGTCGAGCAGTGTTTGGCAGGGAGAAGTCAGCGGGGGCCCACATTGGTGACTAGTCATCTATCACCTTGTTCTGTGCTCCCTGTAACAACAGAGCTTGACTCCGACTCATGTTACCCTTGGTTCCCTTCAACAGTGGATGATTTATGAAACAACAATTGTCATTGTTGCCTATGTCAACCAATGGCAGCGCAGATTTTATTTCCTACACTTCTTTGAAGAAATGAAAGCTGTTCTGAGATTAGTTGCTATGGGAAATGAAAACAATGACCTTTTTGCCCGTAGCAACCAATTACAATGCAGGTTCTTGTCCACGATAGTTTAAGAAACAAAAACCAAACTTGTTGCTATGGGCAACAAGATTGTTTCTCTGTAAATTTCCATAAAAAGGCCATATGGATGCAGACAAACGGCGCAGTTTGTGGAGTATTTGTCCTCAATATTTCTCCAAAGCGGTGCAAAGAGTATAATAAACGGTTGGAGCATATTAGGGAGCAAAGATTTTACCAGTTAACATTGGTTTTCCCTTTCCAAGGGACTTTCAGGAAAAATGAGAACTGGGAAATGAGATTAGTTCCACGTTTACACTTTTCTATTTTGCAAAAAAGTAAAGTTGTAAGATTTATTTGACAGAGTTGTAATCTGTGACTGTAGTTAGGCCAGGTAGGGAATATGGTAGGAAACAAGATAGTTTAAAATCTGCCTCTTGCTTCAGCATTGGTTCAGGCCACTACACAGTATAGAATATAGGGTAATATTAAAGGCATTGTCCGGAAACCACTGTGCGCTGTGAGGATTCTCTGGTCTCAGCGCTGCTAACGGCGGTATGTGAGCACAAGAATACGATATGCATACTTCCTGCCACCATCCGACTCGATAGGCGCGGCCTCACTCAATGCAAGTGTATTGAGCAATGATGGAAATAGTCTAGTCGGATGGTGGCTGGGAGGATGCATGTCGCATGCTTGGGTCACATGACCACTGTTCCCAGCACTTACCCCAGAGAATTCTCACAGTGTGCATTGCACGAGATGGGAGGATTCACAAGTCTGCAGTCACATAGAGTGACTACGGATTTGTAATTTTAGACCGGACAAACCCTTTAAGGCTTGGTAGGCTGGCTTGTTTAGATTGGCTTCAGGCCAGTGTTTGGGAAGCGGATTTCAACTACAGTTGTGTGCTTGCCCCTTCCTGATTTCCTATTCTTCTATTCTGCATGTTTGTAACACTTAAATGTTTCAGATCAACAAACAAATTTAAATATTAGACAAAGATAACACAAATAAACAAAAAATACAGTTTTTAAATTAATTTTTTTGTACTATAAAAGGAAAAAGAAATCCGAACCTACAGAGCCCTGTGTGAAAAAGTGATTGCCCCTTAAAACATAAATTAACTTTGGTTTATCACATCTTTGGGAAGCTGAGTTCAAATTTCCTAGCCACACGCAGGCCTGATTACTGTGACACCTGTTCTCCATCAAGAAATCACTTAAATAGGACCTGTCTGACAAAGTGAATTAGACCAAATGGTCCGCAGAAGCTAGACATCATGTTGCGATCCAAAGAAATTCTGGAACAAATGAGAAACAAAGTAATTGAGATCCAACAGTCGGAAAACATTATAAATCCATTTCTCAAGCTTTACAGTCATGGCCAAAAGTTTTGAGAATGACACAAATATCATATTTTCACATGATCTGCTGCCCTCTGGTTTTTATGTGTGTTTGACAGATGTTTTTATCACAGACAGAAATATAATAATTGCAAACTATGAGTAACAAAAGCTTATATTGACAGTTAGAATGAGTTAATGCAGCAAGTCAATATTTGCAGTGTTGACCCTTCTTCTTCAGGACCTCTGCAATTCTCCCTGGCATGCTCTCAATCAACTTCTGGACCAAATCCTGACAGATAGCAGTCCATTCTTGCACAATCAATGCTTTCATTTTGTCAGAATTTTTAGATTTTTGTTTGTCCACCCGTCTCTTGATGATTGACCACAAGTTCTCAATGGGATTAAGATCTGGGGAGTTTCCAGGCCATGGACCCAAAATCTCTATGTTTTGTTCCTGAGCCATTTAGTTATCACCTTTTCTTTATGCCAAGGTGCTCCATCATGCTGGAAAAGGCATTGTTGATCGCCAAACTGCTCTTGGAGGGTTGGGAGAAGTTGCTCTTGGAGGACATTCTGGTACCATTCTTTATTCATGGCTGTGTTTTTAGGCAAGACTGTGAGAGAGCCGATTCCCTTGGCTGAGAAGCAACCCACAAATGAATGGTTTCAGGATGCTTAACAGTTGGCATGAGACAAGACTGGTGATAGCGCTCACCTTGTCTTCTCCGAATGAGGCGTTTTCCTGATGTCCCAAACAATCGAAAAGGGGATTCATCAGAGAAAATAACTTTACCCCAGTCCTCAGCAGTCCACTGCCTGTACCTTTTGCAGAATATCAGTCTGTCCATGATGTTTTTTCTGGAGAGAAGTGGCTTCTTTGCTGCCCTCCTTGAGACCAGGCCTTGCTCCAAGAGTCTCCGCCTCACAGTGCGTGCAGATGCACTCACACCTGCCTGCTGCCATTCCTGAGCAAGCTCTGCACTGCTGGTAGCCCGATCCCGCAGCTGAAACACTTTTAAGAGACGGTCCTGGCGCTTGCTGGACTTTCTTGGGCGTCCTGGAGCGTTTTTGGCAACAATGGAACCTCTCTCCTTGAAGTTCTTGATGATGCGATAGATTGTTGACTGAGGTGCAATCTTTCTAGCTGCGATACTCTTCCCTGTTAGGCCATTTTTGTGCATTGCAATGATGACTGCATGTGTTTCTTTAGAGATAACCATGGTTAACAGAAGAGAAACAATGATGCCAAGCACCAGCCTCCTTTTAAAGTGTCCAGTGGTGTCATTCTTACTTAATCATGACAGATTGATCTCCAGCCATGTCCTCATCAAGACCCACACCTGTGTTAATGGAGCAATCACTGAAAAGAGGTTAGCTGGTCCTTTTAAGGCAGGGCTGCAATGATGTTGAAATGTGTTTTGGGGGATAAAGTTCATTTTCTAGCCAAATATTGACTTTGCAAGTAATTGCTGTTAAGCTGATCACTCTTTATAACATTCTGGAGTATATGCAAATTGCCATTAGAAAAAGTGAAGCAGTAGACTTTGTAAAAATTAATATTTGTGTCATTCTCAAAACTTTTGGCCATGACTGTAGAACTCCAGCAAACCACAGTGAGAGTTATTACCACAAATGGCGAAAACATGGAACAGTGGTGAACCTTACGAGGAGTGGCCGGCTGTCCAAAATTACCCCAAGAGCGCAGCGACTCATCCAATAAGTAACAAAAGACCTCACAGCAATATCCATCCAAACAACTGCAGGCCTCATTTGCCTCAGTTAAGGTCAATTTTCATGACTCCACTATAAGAAAGAGACTTTGCAAAAATGACCTGCAAGGCAGAGTTGCAAGACGAAAACCACTGCTGAGCAATAAAAACATAACGGCTTGAATCAGTTTTGCCAGAAAACATCTTCATGATCCCCAACACTTTTGTGAAAATACTCTGTGGACTAGAATAGATGAAAGTTGAACTTTTTGGAAGGTGTATGTCCCATTACATCTGGCGTAGAAGTAACACAGCATTTCAGAAAAGGAACATCATACCAACAGTAAAATGTGGTAGTGTGAGGGGCTGTTTTGCTGCTTCAGGACCTGGAAGACTTACTGTGGTTAATGTAACCATGAATTCTGTCTATCAAAAAATCCTGAAGGAGAATGTCTGGCCATCTGTTTTGATACAGTAAAGATGTATATCTTCGTACCGTGTTAGCCAGTAGATAGAAAAATATTTAGAGTTGAGAGTCCTCAGTGGTTGATACCTTTTAATGGATAACTGAAAAGATGGTAACAAATTGCAAGCTTTCGAGACTACTCAGGTCTCTTCATCAGGCATAGACTAATACAACATCTGAAGAATCACATATTTATACACAAAATAGCTTTTTCACATCTCTGAGACAAAGAAGAATTTACGAATACAAATTGATGGTGACCTTTGACACTCTTAATGCTGGAATGAACCTATCACATGGATTTATGGCCTACTACATCAATTAAGGAATTTACTCCAAATACCCTGTGAAAACATCACAAAACATTACCAGACCCCAATCAGAGGGTAATAAAACTTTCACACTCCTTATCTATGAACTGTTCCAATATTTTGCTCATCCCTCTGCCATAATGACTATTCTGCTTCACGTCACTTGTCCTACCTATTGCATTTTTTCTGTGCTATTTTGTGTATAAATATGTGATTCTTCAGATGTTGTATTAGTCTATGCCGATGAAGAGACCTGAGTAGTCTCGAAAGCTTGCAATTTGTTACCATCTTTTCAGTTAGCCATTAAAAGGTATCAACCACTGAGGACTCTCAACTCTAAATATTTGGCCATCTGTTTGTGACTTCAACTGAAGCGCACTTGGGTTATGCAGCAGGACAATGATCCAAAACACACCAGCAAGTCCACCTCTGAATGGCTTAAGAAAAACACTTTTTTAACACTTTGGAGTGGCCTAGTCAAAGTCCTGACCTTAATCTGATTGACATGCTGTGACTTGACCTTAAAAAGGCAGTTCATGTTCAGAAACCCTCTGATATGGCTGAATTACAACAATCCTGCCAAGATGAGTGGGCCCAAATTTCTCCAGAGCATTGTAGAAGACTCATTGCCAGTTATCGCAAATGCTTGATTGCAGTTGTTGCCCAACCAGTAATTAAGTTTAGAGGGCAATCACTTTCACACAGGGCCCTGTAGGTTTGAATTTCTTTTTCCCTTAATAATAAAGACCTGCATTTCAAAGCTGGATTCTGTGTTTACTTGTCTTATCTTTGTTTAGTAATTAAATTTGTTTGGTGATCTAAAACATTTCAGATAAGGAAGGGGGTGAACACTTTTTCACACAACTGTACATATAATAAGGGAAATTAACGTGCAATAAATATGTAATCTTTACCTGGTGTAACTGTCGTTGTTTTCCTGCATTAATGCAACTCTTCTGAGCTATGATCCCCTCTTCACGCTGTATAAATGTAGTCTTTTGGCCAAGTGGGTGTGGTCCCCAAGAAGACTCTCATGGAGAAGAGTTGTGGACCATGCCCACTTGGTTAAAAAGACTAGATTTATGTACAGGGAAGACAGGACCATAGCTCAGGAATGGAGAAGCACAGGAAGAAAAGTAAAACAACCCTAGAGTCAAGAGAACAGCAGGTTATACTGCAAGTAAAAACAATACATATTTATGGCCAGTGACGGTTCCTTTTTAAAAAAAAATTTCCATGGTGGTAAATAATATATGGTAGGAGACTGACTTCTGACACCCTCTCTTATCCTTCAAATGAAGACTCCAGTAAAATGTTTTCTTGCACAAGAGGTCAGGTTGTTGTGCGTTCAAAAAGCTGAAGAGACCTTGGTGCCTTCTTTGTTAGGACTGGCGAGAGCCTCCTCTATAGTCTCAAGATGCGGTCAGGTCTCGTAGGTGGGACCTGCATCCACCGGACATTCATGGCATATTCAATTTAATGTATTACTCTAGTTCTGTATTAAAAGACAATAGATCAGATATCAGTAATGATTGTCTGCATTTCTCTATTCATATACCTTTAATACCAAATACATATTGCTCAAATAGTAAAAGACATGAAGGATTATGTCTCAGAATTCTCACAATTTGGGAAATCTACTATAAATCTCACCCATACCTTGAAATCTAACCATCCAAGTTTGATGATGTCTGTGAACCATGAGAACCAAGGGAATAAAAGTCTTAAGAATTGGTGACTATCTCCCAAAAATCCCTGTTTTAATAGAATTTGAACAAGTTGAAATTTCTTCCATGAAATTCCTTTTGGAAAACTGGACCCAAGTAAATAAAAAATGTCATGTACATGTGGTTTGTGTTGTATTAATATAAAATAATGACATAATAAAATGCTACAAATATTTATGGTATATGACATTATATAAACGTTCATATATTTTTCAGTTGAGTACATCTTCCTCCATGTAAAGTTTCATATCTAAAATCATGTAATTCCCCATTATAAAGTTACACGTCTTGATGGTTCTCTTGGGAAAAAAATGTTAATGCAAAAAAAATTGTTGACATGTAATTTATATGTGTCTGTTTAATAAACTTTATGCTGTTATTACACTAGTGTGTTCTGCAAAATCTTAATTATCTCAAAAGGTGTTGTACACTTTGGACACTTTTAAGAGTTCCCAAGTTTTAAAGGGTTTGTCCAGTCTTTTGATAAGTCTGCAGTCACTCCACGACGTGACTGAAGACTTCTGGATCCTTACAGCATGTGCACCAGAAAAGCCCTTTCAAGGGGGTTACCAGGTGTGGCACAAAAGTCTGCAGTCATTCTGTGTATGATTTGTACAGTGCTGGACACAGACAGGAAAGGGTCCATTTAGAAGAGCATCCCTTTACGTTCCAATAGTTCTGCACAGAAGCTGCTTTGGAGGAGGAAGTGGACCCTTACCTCTGGGGCCCCTGTGTGGCTTCACAGGTTGCACCAATGATATGTTCGCCCAAGTTCCAACCACATTCTTACTAGACGTACTCAACCTCACACAAGAGTGTCTGCAGACTTTTATTAGAAGACAGGACAACCTCTTTAACCCCTTTCCGACATCGGGCGTAATAGTACGCCGATGTCGGACTCTGTCCCTTTGATGTGGGCTCTGGTGGTGAGCCCACATCTTTCCCAGGACATGTCAGCTGTTTTGAACAGCTGACATGTGCCCGAAATAGCCGCGGGTGGAATTCTGATCCACCCGCGGCTATTAAGTAGTTAAATGCTGCTGTCAAACGCTGACAGCAGCATTTAACAAGCGCTTCCAGCAAGCGCACCAGAAATACGCTCACCTGTGACCCGCGTCACGTGATCGCGGGTCATCGGTGTGTTGGCATGACAACCAGAGGTCTCCTGGAGACCTCTATGGTTGTCAGTGCCGGCTTGCTGTGAGCGCCACCCAGTGGTCGGCGATCATTGCAAGTGAGTAAATCTACTATATAGGGGCGATCTGCTCATCACCTCTTTGTAGCAGAGCCGATCGGGTAGTGGCAGCTTCTAGTCTCCCATGGAGACTATTGAAGCATGCCAAAAGTAAAAAGAAAATGTTTTTAAAATATAAAAAAAAAATAAAAGTTTAAATCACCTCCCTTTAGCCCCATCCAAAATAAACAAAAATAAAATAAAAAATACACATATTTGGTATCGCCGCATTCAAAATCACCCGATCTATCAATAAAAAAAAGATTAACCTGATCGCTAAACTGTGTAGCAAGAAAAAAGTCAAAACGCCAGAATTATTTTTTTTTTGGTCGCTGCAACATTGCATTAAAATGCAATAATGGGCAATCAAAAGATCGTATCTGTACCAAAATGGTATCATAAAATCGTCAGGTCAGCAAAAATAAACTCTCACTCAACCTGAGATTACGAAAAATGGAGACGCTACGGGTATCGGAAAATGGCGATTTTTTTTTTAACAAAGTTTGGAACTTTTTTTCACCACTTAGATAAATTAGAACCTAGACATGTTTGATATCTATGAACTCGTAATGACCTGGAAAATCATAATAGCAGGTCAGTTTTAGCATTTAGTGAACCTAGTAAAGAAAAAGTCAAACAAAAAATAGGTGTGAGATTGCACTTTTTTTGCAATTTCACTGCACTTGAAATTTTTTTCCCGTTTTCTAGTACAAAACATGGTAAAACCAATGGTGTCGTCCAAAAGTAAAACTCGTCCTGCAAAAAACAAGCCCTCACAAGGCCATATTGATGGAAGAATAAAAAGTTATGGCTCTGGGAAGAAGGGGAGTGAAAAACAAAAACGCAAAACCGAAAAAAGCTCGGGTGTTAAAGGGATAAGTCAATCGCAGTGTACCCTATTCCCGAGATCTTAAGAATGTGAGTTTTCTAACAGTGCCGCAACTGGCACAATTCTCATTAAAATCAATTTGGTTCCCCAGATTTGGGTGGACTTTTTAAAAAGTCCAGTGTGGGACTTGAACTTGACCCCAGACTCTAAACCCCATTCAAGTCAATGAGGACCCGAACTTCAGTGCTGTAAAATGGTTGGAGTAAGGGTTAAGGGGATGCAAGGGGATGCAAAAGAAAGCTAAATGGGGGTAAGAATAATAAACATGATCTCAGACAAAACACTCAGATGCTGCACATGGCACATATGTAGTCCAGAAAAGGACCTAGAAAGAAAGGGTAATTGCCCAATGGAGCTCCTCTAAATACTCATAACACAAAACAATTGGAGCAAAACACCATTAATATATAAATATTTATTAGTATCCAATAATATACATCTCAATAATTGTAAGAATCAAATACATGAATATGCTGCTCAGAAGTGGTTTGAAATGGCATTCGTGTTGTTGCCAGATGGAAAATATAACTGTGACATATGTAACAGCAGGGTGGAAAGGGACACACATAATGTAGGTATATAGTGCAATCAGTATCAAAATAAATGTGCCTCACTCAAATTCCAAATATACTATAAGTAGCAAAACTCTCCACAGAAAAGACTTCTTATAATAAATGCAAGTGCATATTAAGTCAGGATCCGGACCCCTGAACTGAGAGAGAGTTGCAGCAATAGAATACTACTGCATTAATGAGAGTACAACTCACCCATGCTGGCACTGTGACACAGAGGCGTGTTTTGTGTTATAAATGGGGGTAAGAGCAGGACAATTGACCTGCAAACAAATGTGGATAGGAAAATGACTTAAAATAACAGAGAATAAAGAAAAAATTCTGAACCAGGAGGCAGAGGTCGAGGAGGAGGTGGCGGTGTAGGTGGAAGAGGTGTACGAGGAGGAGAGGTAGCTATTACTGTTTTTGTGTTTTGTTTTTTATTGATTTTTTTGGTGGGTTCTCTGAAAACAGGCAGCATAATAATCTGCTGGCCACTCTCTCACTCTGTATATGTAACAGAGGCCAGAGTGGTAGTCTTGGCAAGGGCTGTTGTTCCGACACGCTCTGGCACCCGCTGCATTAATACAATGTCCATTCTGGTGTGTGCAGTGCATTTCACTCATGGGTTCAAGTCCTCCTCATGCTGCAGAATCCTGGTCTCCTCCAGCAACACACAATGAATTTCAGAGTCCAATTTCAACTTTAACAAAACAACTTTACTTACCTCGTCCAGTTTAGTTACAGACACTTCGCAGCAATCTTCACACGTTACGGACATTCCTTTCCTTGAACTGTCCCTGGTCCATCCTGGCACCATGTGTTCCAGTACCGTACCCTTCGGTACCGCAGCTCCCTGAGTAGCCGGACTAGCTTGTTCATGGTGCTCCCTGTCCATTTTCCCCATCCTGGGTGAAACTAAAGGCTGCCGCTGCCAATCCTTGTCAGACCGTAGGTCTTGGACGTCACGGAAGCTTCCCATAAGCCTAGCCGCTGTTTCTCTCATGCTGCCCAAATCTGCTCGTGCTCGTGTGTCTTTCCACCCGTAGGGCCTGGATTGATGAGTCTCTGACATAACACAGCTCCGGTCAGCAACCTCACAGTTCTTCCTATACTCTAACTACCTCAGGAACACGTTCTCCTAACCCTTTGCTAGCTCCTCCCACTAGCTGTTCCCTATTGGCTTAAGGGCCCGGTCACACATAGCGACACACCAGCGATGCCGACAATGATATGCACTTGTCAGGATCGCTGGTGTGTCGCTACATGATCGATGCCTGAGCTGCCAAACAGGCAGCGATCAGGACAGCGACACTGCGGGTAACGTTGCTTAGTTACCCGCAGTGTACGTTGGATACCAGCCCGCTGGTGCAGGGTGCTGGTAACCAAGGTACATCGGGTTTCCAGGCGCTGCGCGGCACCTGGAAACCTGCTGTGTACCTTGGTTACCAGCTCCCCTGCAGCAGCGCGCTGGTATCCAACGTACACATCGGGTTTCCAGGCGCCGCCCGGCGCCTGGAAACCCGATGTGTACCTTGGTTACCATCTGATCGCTGGTCTCCTGCCTGCCACACGCAGCGATGCATGCTGGCCAGTGGGAGACCAACAATCAAAAAAATGTCCAGGACATTCAGCAACGATCAGCGATACCCAGCAGAGGGGCTGATCGTCGCTGAATGTCACACACAGCGATATCGCTGGGGAGATCGCTGTTGCGTCACAAAACTAGTGACTCAGCAGCAATCTCGCTAGCGAGATCGCTGTGTGTGACAGGGGCTTAACTGTTTCCTATCTTAACTCAATCTAATCTTCTAATCTACAGTGCCCCCCACTGTTCTAAGCTCTACATTACCCCTACTAACACTAAACCTTACTCAAATGCTATATTTCCCTATTTCTATTCCTAAGTCATAACTTACACAATGCATAAACATAAGTACATTGCTTGACACATTAATGTATAGTAAAACAACATCATATTACATGACACTTATATGCAAAACGTACCCGATTTTATTCAAGAGGTACACACAGGGATGCAGGGCACAAGTCAGCCCCCAGAACACCCCTACATATACAGGCCATGTAATAATCTGCAATTTTTTTGGTTGAAAACAATGAGGAGAGCATCTAATAGGGAATGTGATCGTGTTGCTGCTGGTGGTGATGTAGCTGCTGCAGGGAGAGAGGGCACAGAAGAATCTATGTCTGCTACGCACCCAAATAAAACACCTTCCTCTGGTGCAAGCAGGCAATAAGACTTTCTGTGTAATTTTGTAGGCCCGAATAATGTTGGATGAATGGTAAGGCAGCAACATGGTAGAGGTGGTTTTAGATTGGATGGTTGAGAGTGCCTTCAGTCCCTTAGCTTTGTCTTCCACCCAGTCCCCTGCTGAAAGTACAGATTTTGCACCTGTGGCCCATGAGCAAATGTCTTCCACTTCACCACCTTGCAAATCAGGCAAGCAGTCTGAGCCTCCAAGTCATGCAGCAGTCACTTCTGCTCCGTGGGCCATCCTCTTGGCCCTGCCCCACAATTTGAACAGATTGAGTGCACTAATTCCCAAACATTTGATCATCAGGAGTGCTCCAGGTATTCGGGTTCTCGATGCAGCTATTCGGTAAGCGCTATAGTTATTTGCATAAGGAGTTATCCAAAGCTATTCGCTCATCAATAGTTTTTACATTACAGGTTCCCTTTAATCCCTTTACCACCTTAAACGTAACCATAGGTCCCTGTGACCTCATCTTTATTGTGGCACCGTGACCGAAGTCGCGGTGCTAGCATTAACCCCTTCCCGACCTTTGACACAGCGTATGCGTCATGAAAGTCAGTGCCAATCCGACCTATGACGCATACCCTGTGTCATGAAAGGATTGCGTTCCTGCGGGTCGGGTGACCGGGGTCACTGAAAGGTCACCCGACCCGCAGGCACAAGACCCTTTGTGCTTCACCACAGGGGGGTTGGCTTAACCCCCACGTGGCTACGATCGCTCTGATTGGCTGTTAAAAGTGAAACAGCCAATCAGAGCAATCTGTAATATTTCACCGATGAAATTTGGTGAAATATTACAATCCAGCCATGGCCGGTGCTGCAATAGCATCTGCCATGGCTGGAGACCAAGATCTGACCCCCCCACACGGAGTCACGGCGGCGATCGGCCGCCGCCACTGATAGATGGGATCGGTCACCGCCGTCACTAAATGCTCCCCTCCTCCTTGCCTCCGCTGCCCCCACCTTCCGATCCCCCCCCTTACCTTCCGACCCCCCCTACTCACCTCTCCCAGTCCTCCGATGTCCCTGGATCCGTCCCGGCGTCCGTCCGGGATGTTTCATGGGCGCCGCCATTTTGCAAAATGGCGGGCGCATGCGCAGTGCGCCCGCCGGCCGGCGCTTGCGCAGTGCGCCCTCCAGAGTCCAGAAATTTATTTTGATCACTGTGATAAACTCTCACAGTGATCAAAATAAAAAAAGTAAATAAATGCCCCATTTATCACCCCCATAGGTAGGGACAAATAAAATATTTTTTTTTTATTAGGGTTAGGGTTACGATTATAAGGCTGTGTTCACATTGCGTTATGGCAGTCCGTTAGACGGACTGCGTTACACCGCGGTATAACGCGGTGTAACGCAGTCCGTTAATGCTGTCATTCACCCCCATTTGCAGGCGCATCGCGACGCATGCCGTAAAGCGGCATGCGTTCGCGACATGCTGTCATTCAGTGACGGAGCCTCGGACGCGGCCTGCAGCATCTGGGCTCCGTCACCGCTAGCGTAGATGAATCATATGCTATACCGTTACCAGCCCGTCAACGCTATGTGTTGAACAGGCTGGTAAAACGCAATATGAACCCAGCCTTAGGGTTAGGGTTAGAACTAGGGTTAGGGTTAGCCTTTGGGTTAGCCTTAGGGTTAGCATTAGGGTTAGAATTAGGGTTAGGGTTAGAGTTAGGGTTGGAATTAGGGTTAGGGTTAGAATTAGGGTTGGAATTAGGGTTAGGGTTGGGATTAGGGTTAGGTTTGTGGTTAGGGTTAGAGTTAGGATAAGTGTTAGGGGTGTTTGGGGTTAGGATTAGGGTTAGGCTTGTGGTTAGGGTTATGGTTAGAGTTGGGATTAGGGTTAGGGATGTGTTGGGGTTAGGGCTATGGTTAGGATTTGGATTAGGGTTAGGGGTGTGTAGGGGTTAGGGTTGGGGTTAGAGGTGTGTTGGGGTTAGGGTTGGAGTTAGAATTGAGGGGTTTCCACTATTTAGGCACATCAGGGGGTGTCCATACACGACATGGCACCACCATTGATTCCTGCAAATTTTGCGTTCAAAAAGTCAAACAGTGCTCCCTTTATTCCGAGCCCCGACGTGTGCCCAAACAGTGATTTACCCTAACATATGGGGTATCAGCGTACTTAGGAAAAATTGCACAACAAATTTGGGGGTCTAATTTCTCCTGTTACCCTTGGGAAAAATAAAATTGGGGACTAAAAAAAATTATTTTTGTGGAAAATTTTTTTTTTTATTTTCACAGCTCTGCGTTATAAACTTCTGTGAAGAACTTGGAGATTCAAAGTGTTCACCACACATCTAGAGGAGTTCTTTGGGGTATTTCCAAATTGGGGTCACTTGGGGGGGTTTCTACTGTTTAGGCACATCATGGACTCTGCAAACGTAACATGACGCCCGCAGACCATTCCATCAAGTCGGCATTTCAAAACGTCACTACTTCCCTCCGAGCCCCGACATGTGCCCATACAGTAGTTTTCTCCCACATATGGGATATCAGCGTACTCAGGACAAATTGTATAACAACTTTTGGGGTCTAATTTCTCCTGTTACCCTTGGGAAAATAAAAAAATTGGGGATTAAAAGTTCATGTTTGTGGAAAAAATATTATTTTTTTATTTTCATGCCCGGGCGTTATAAACTTCTGTGTAGCCCTTGGGGGTTCAAAGTGCTCACCACACATCTAGATAAGTTCCTTGTGGGGTCTAGTTTACAAAATGGGGTCACTTGTGGGGAGTTTCTACTGTTTAGGCACATCAGGGGCTCTGCAAACGTAACATGACGCCCGAAGACCATTCCATCAAGTCGGCATTTCAAAACGTCACTACTTCCCTTCCGAGCCCAAACGTGTGCCCGAACAGTGGTTCCCCCCCACATATGGGGTACTAGTGTACTCAGGACAAACTGTACAACAACTTTTAGGGTCCAATTTCTCCTGTTACCCTTATGAAAATAAAAAATTGCGGGTTAAAAAAATCAGTTTTTGAGAAAAAAATGATTTTTTATTTTCACGGCTCTGCATTATAAACTTCTGTGAAGCACGTGGGGGTTCAAGGTACTCACCACTCATCTGGATAAGTTCCTTGGGGGGGTCTAGTTTACAAAATGGGGTCACTTGTGGGGGGTTTCTACTGTTTAGGCACATCAGGGGCTCTGCAAATGTAACAAGATGCCCGCAGACCATTCCATCAAGTCGCCATTTCAAAGCGTCACTACATCCCTTCCGAGCCCTGACGTGTGCCCAAACAGTGGTTACCCCCCACATATGGGGTACCAGTGTACTCAGGACAAACTGGACAACAACTTTTGGGGTCCAATTTCTCCAGTAACAATTGTGAAAATAAAAAATAGGGGGCTAAAAAGAAGTAGCCGTGGAGCGTACCTACAGTGATCCTAGACGCCTCGTCACAGCCGGAGAGATAACTACACCTAAAGGCAGAAAGATGAAAGCTATCTGCTCCGGAGCAGAATCCCCAAAGAAATAGGAAGCCCCCGAACATGTAATGGCGGTTAGACAAGAAGAAAACACGGACACAGACAGAAAATAGAATGAGCAAACGCTGGAGCCCAATCTGTCTAGACAGAAAAGTATAGGAAAGAATTCTGACTGCAACCCAAAAAAACCCTGACAAAAATACCAACACTTCTGATTAACAAAAAACCTGAGCTCACGCGATCTCTACCACCTAAATCAGATCTCTGCTGTAACACACAGCAACACAGCAAATAAAAAGTGACAAAGGAACAAAGCAAAAGGGCAAACAAAAAATGAGCACAATTGCAGCGCAAGACCCCAAAAGGGGACCAGGCTGCAGTCCACTGCAAGCAGCAAACCAGCAGTGAAAATCCAACAGAGGAAAAAAAAAGCAAAACACTTATCTGAATCAGAGCAGGGAAGCAAGCTGTGCTCCAAGCAAGAGCAGAAGGAACAATTGATTACCGGCAAAGCTGCTGGGAACTCAGGTCACTTATATCATACCATTCAGAGCCAGCTGAAGGCCATTCAGTAATTAGTTCATTACCCTCAGCAACCACCGGAGGGAGCCACAACTCAGAAATCGCCTCCAAAGTATTCACAACAGTACCCCCCCTTGAGGAGGGGTCACCGAACCCTCACTTGTGCAACCAGGCCGATCAGGATGAGCTCAGTGATAGGCACGGATCAGTCTCCTAGCATGGATGTCCGAAGCAAACACCCAAGAATTGTCCTCCTGACCATAACCTCTCCAATTAACCAAATACTGGAGTCTCCGTCTAGCAAAACGAGAATCCAATATTTTCTCAACCACATACTCCAAATTGCCCTCAACCAAAACAGGATTGGGAGGCGCAGCCATAGGAACCACTGGCTCGATAAACTCTTCAATAAGGACTTGTGGAACACGCTATGGATCCTAAATTTTAGTTATTATTAAGGTTGAAGGAAGACTTTAAGTCCATCTAGTTCAACCCATATCCTATCCTAACCTGCCCTAACATGTTGATCCAGAGGAAGGCAAAAAAAAACCCAAGTGGCAAACAGTAAGCTTCACATTGGGGAAAAAAATTCCTTCCCGACTCCACATACGGCAATCAGACTAGCTCCCTGGATCAACGCCGTATCTAGGAAACTAGTGAATATACAGTCATGGCCAAAAGTTTTGAGAATGACACAAATATTAATTTTTACAAAGTCTACTGCTTCACTTTTTCTAATGGCAATTTGCATATACTCCAGAATGTTATAAAGAGTGATCAGCTTAACAGCAATTACTTGCAAAGTCAATATTTGGATAGAAAATGAACTTTATCCCCCAAAACACATTTCAACATCATTGCAGCCCTGCCTTAAAAGGACCAGCTAACCTCTTTTCAGTGATTGCTCCATTAACACAGGTGTGGGTGTTGATGAGGACATGGCTGGAGATCAATCTGTCATGATTAAGTAAGAATGACACCACTGGACACTTTAAAAGGAGGCTGGTGCTTGGCATCATTGTTTCTCTTCTGTTAACCATGGTTATCTCTAAAGAAACACGTGCAGTCATCATTGCAATGCACAAAAATGGCCTAACAGGGAAGAGTATCGCAACTAGAAAGATTGCACCTCAGTCAACAATCTATCGCATCATCAAGAACTTCAAGGAGAGAGGTTCCATTGTTGCCAAAAAGGCTTCAGGGTGCCCAAGAAAGACCAGCAAGCGCCAGGACCGTCTCTTAAAAGTGTTTCAGCTGCGGGATCGGGCTACCAGCAGTGCAGAGCTTGCTCAGGAATGGCAGCAGGCAGGTGTGAGTGCATCTGCACGCACTGTGAGGCGGAGACTCTTGGAGCAAGGCCTGGTCTCAAGGAGGGCAGCAAAGAAGCCACTTCTCTCCAGAAAAAACATCATGGACAGACTGATATTCTGCAAAAGGTACAGGCAGTGGACTGCTGAGGACTGGGGTAAAGTTATTTTCTCTGATGAATCCCTTTTCGATTGTTTGGGACATCAGGAAAACGCCTCATTCGGAGAAGACAAGGTGAGCGCTACACCAGTCTTGTCTCATGCCAACTGTTAAGCATCCTGAAACCATTCATGTGTGGGGTTGCTTCTCAGCCAAGGGAATCGGCTCTCTCACAGTCTTGCCTAAAACCACAGCCATGAATAAAGAATGGTACCAGAATGTCCTCCACGTGCAACTTCTCCCAACCCTCCAAGAGCAGTTTGGCGATCAACAATGCCTTTTCCAGCATGATGGAGCACCTTGCCATAAAGCAAAGGTGATAACTGAATGGCTCAGGGAACAAAACATAGAGATTTTGGGTCCATGGCCTGGAAACTCCCCAGATCTTAATCCCATTGAGAACTTGTGGTCAATCATCAAGAGATGAGTGGACAAACAAAAACCTAAAAATTCTGACAAACTGAAAGCAATGATTGTGCAAGAATGGACTGCTATCAGTCAGGATTTGGTCCAGAAGTTGATTGAGAGCATGCCAGGGAGAATTGCAGAGGTCCTGAACAAGAAGGATCAACACTGCAAATATTGACTTGCTGCATTAACTCATTCTAACTGTCAATATAAGCTTTTGTTACTCATATGTTTGCAATTATTATATTTCTGTCTGTGATAAAAACATCTGTCAAACACACATAAAAACCAGAGGGCAGCAGATCATGTAAAAATATAATATTTGTGTCATTCTCAAAACTTTTGGCCATGACTGTAGCCTGTAATATTATACTTTTCAAGAAAGGCATCCAGTCCCTTCTTAGGCTAAGTGCACACGATCAGGAATAATTGCGTTTTTTTCGCGTTTTTTCCGCGATTTTCCGCGGTTAAACCGCGAAAAAAACGCAAGCATTAAGCATTCTATACTTGTTAATTGATTGCGCATGTTTTGCACACATGTTGCGGTATTTTCCGCGAAAAAAACGCTTCGCGGAAAATCTAGCAACATGTTCATTAATTTAGCGTAACCGCGGTGATTCCGCCGCCATAGGAATGCATTGAACCGCTTACTTTCCGCATGTGGCTATGCCCACTATGCGCAATGTAAGCGGTTCATGTGCGGTGGTACCCAGGGTCTGGAGGAGAGGAGACTCTCCTCCAGGCCCTGGGTACCATATCCCTGGTAAAACAATAATTAAAATAAAAAATAATGATATTTCTCACCTTCCGGCGGCCCCCGCAGCTTTCCCGCCTTCAGCGACGCTCCCGGCAACTTCCGTTCCCAGTGATGCTTTGCAAGATCACCCAGATGGCATAGCGGTCTCGCGGGATGCTACGTCATCGGGGTGATTTGTCGCAAAGGACTTCTGGGACCGGAAGTTGCCGGGAGCATCGCTGAAGGCGGGAAAGCTGCGTGGGACGCCGGAAGGTGAGAATATCATTATTTATTATTTTTTTTATTATTTTTACATTAGATCTTTTTACTATTGATGCGACATAGGCGGCATCAATAGTAAAAAGTTGGTCACACGTGTCAAACACTGTGTGACTCGTGTGACCAACCTGTCAATCAGTTTTCCAAGCGATGCTACAGATCGCTAGGAAAACGCTAGCATTCTGCAAGCTAATTACGCTTGCAAAACGCTATTATTCTGGCGGGAATCAGCATACAAAAAACGTGCGTATTTCCTGCGGGAGAAGTGCGGGATTGCCACGGAAATTTCCGCGGCAATTCCGCAACGTGTGAACTTAGCCTTAAACTTTAGTAAGGAATCACTCATTACAACATTAGATGGCAGAGAGTTCCATAGTCTCACTGCTCTTACAGTAAAGAATCTGCGTCTGTGATTATGGCTAAACCTTCTTTCCTCCAGACCTGAGGATGCCCCCTTGTCCCCGTCACAGGTCTAAGAGTAAAAAGATCATTAGAAAGGTCTTTGTACTGTCCCCTCATATATTTATACATTGTAATAAGATCACCCCTAAGCCTTCGTTTTTCCAAACTAAATAACCCCAAGTGTAATAACCTGTCTTGGTATTGCAGACCCCCCAGTTCTCTAATAACCTTGGTCGCTCTTCTCTGCACCCGCTCCAGTTCAGCTATGTCTTTCTTATACACCGGAGACCAGAACTGCACACAGTATTCTAAGTGTGGTCGCACCAGTGACTTGTATAGAGGTAAAATTATGTTCTCCTCATGAGCATCTATGCCTCTTTTAATGCATCCCATTATTTTATTTGCCTTGGCAGCAGCTGCCTGACATTGGCCACTAAATGTGAGTTTGTCGTCCACCCATACACCCAGGTCTTTTTCAGTGACAGTTTTGCCCAGTGTTTTACAATTAAGCACATAATTATACATCTTGTTTGTTCTACCCAAGTGCATGACCTTACATTTATCCCCATTAAAGCTCATTTGCCATTTATCAGCCCAAGCTTCTAGTTTACATAAATCCTCCTGTAATATAAAATTGTCCCCCTCTGTATTTATTACCCAGCAAAGTTTAGTGTCATCTGCAAATATTGAAATACTACTCTGTATACCCCCTACAAGGTCATTAATAAATATGTTAAAGAGAAGCGGCCCCAATACTGACCCCTGTGGTATCCCACTGCTAACCGTGACCCAGTCCGAGTGTGCTCCATTAATAACCACCCTTTGTTTTCTATCCATGAGCCAGTTCTTAACCCACTTACACATATTTTCCCCTATCCCCATTGTTCTCATTTTATGTATCAACCTTTTGTGTGGCACTGTATCAAAAGCTTTTGACAAGTCCATGAACACCACGTCCACTGCATTCCCTTGGTCCAGTCCTGAACTTACCCCTTCATAAAAGCTTATCAGATTAGTCTGACAAGAACGGTCCCTCGTAAACCCATGCTGATACTGTGTCATGAGGTAATTCAGCCTCAGATACTCCAATATAGTATCCCTTAAAAAACCCTCCAGGATTTTACCCATATTAGAGGTTAAGCTCACTGGCCTATAATTTCCAGGTTCAGTTTTTGCCCCCTTTTTGAATATTGGCACCACATTTGCTATACGCCAGTCCTGTGGTACAGATCCGTTATTATGGAATCTTTAAAGATTAAAAATAATGGTCTATCTATGACTGTACTTAATTCCTGCAGTACTCGGGGGTGTATCCCATCCGGGCCCAGAGATTTGTCAACTTTAGTGATTTTTAGACGCCTCCGTACTTCCTGCTGGGTTAAGCAGGTGACATTTAATGGAGAAATTTTTTTATCACTGATCATGTTATCTGTCATGGGATTTTCTTGTGTAAATACAGTTGAAAAAAAGTCATTTAGCATATTGGCTTTTTCCTCATCCTCATCCACCATTTCACCCAGACTATTTTTAAGGGGACCAACACTATCATTTTTTAGTTTCTTGCTATTTATGTAGTTAAAGAATATTTTGGGATTATTTTTACTTTCTCTGGCAATGAGTCTCTCTGCCTCAATCTTTGCTGTCTTGATTTGCTTTTTACAGAATTTATTCAGTCTTCTGTATTTATTTAATGCCTCATCACTACCTACTTGCTTTAATTCCCTAAACGCTTTCTTTTTGTCCCTTATTGCGCCCCTTACAGCTCTATTTAGCCATAGTGGTTTCCTCCTAATTCTAGCATGTTTATTCCCATAGGGTATATACTGTGCACAGGTCCTATTCAGGATGCTAATAAACATCTCCCATTTTCTTTGTGTATTTTTATGTCTCAGGATATCGTCCCAGTTTATTGCACCAAGATCATCTCTCATCCGTTGGAAATTTGACTTCCTGAAGTTTAGTGTCCTTGTAACCCCTCGACTACACATCTTATTAAAGGATACATGAAAGCTTATTATTTTGTGATCACTATTACCCAAGTGACCCCCAACCCTTATATTTGATAAATGTCCCTGGAAGAAGCAAACAGAAGGAAACCGGATTAATAATTTCCATGATCTTATAAGGTCCAATGAACCCTGGCTTAAATTTTGGAGATGCAACCTTCATAGGGATATTTCTTGAGGACAACCAAACCAAGTCCCCCACTTTAAAACGAGGACCATCAGTCCTATGCCGGTTGGCAAACCGCTGGGCCTTCTCCTGAGAGAGAGACAACCTCTCCACTACCTGGTCCCAAATCTGCTGCATACGCTGCACAATAGAGTCAACCCCTGGACAGACAGAAGCCTCCGCCTGTCCCGAAGAAAATCGAGGGTGAAACCCAGAATTGCAGAAAAATGGAGACATCAAGGTGGCAGAGCTAGCCCTATTATTAAGAGCAAACTCAGCCAAAGCCAAAAAAGAGACCCAGTCATCTTGATCAGCAGACACAAAACATCTCAAATAAGTCTCCAAGGTCTTGTTTGTTCTCTCGGTTTGTCCATTGGTCTGAGGGTGAAATGCAGAGAAGAAAGATAACTGAACACCAAGTTTAGAACAAAATGTCCTCCAAAATCTGGAAACAAACTGAACTCCTCTGTCAGACACAATATTCTCCGGAATGCCATGTAACTGAACCACGTGCTGAAAGAACAAAGGCACCAATTCGGAGGAGGGCAACTTAGGTAATGGCACAAGATGTATCATCTTGGAAAACCTATCACAGATTACCCAGATAACGGTCATTCTCTGAGAGACAGGAAGGTCGGAAATAAAATCCATAGAAATATGGGTCCATGGCCTCTTGGGCACAGGTAATGGCATTAACAAACCACTAGAACGAGAGCAAGGCTTGGAACGAGAGCAAGTCCCACAGGACTGCACAAAGTCAATGACATCACGAGACAAAGTAGGCCACCAAAAAGACCGACTCACCAAGTCTCTGGTACCAAAAATCCCGGTATGACCAGCCAAAGCGGAACAATGAATCTCAGACATCACACTCTTTTTCCACTGGTCTGGGACAAACAATTTCCCAACAGGGCAGCGCTCAGGTTTATCCTCCTGACACCCCTCCAGAGTCAGTCTCAAATTGGGCGAGAAGGCGGAAAGAACTACACCCTCTTTCAAAATAACAGCAGGATCAGATAACTCAGGAGAATCCGCAAAGAAACTCCTCGAGAGGGCATCCGCCTTAACATTCTTAGTGCCCAGAAGAAAAGAAACCACAAAGTTAAAACGTGTGAAAAACAAGGCCCACCTGGCCTGTCTAGGATTAAGTCGCTTGGCTGACTCGAGATAAACCAGGTTCTTATGGTCCGTGAGGACCACCACCTGATGTATGGCTCCTTCCAGCCAATGTCTCCACTCTTCAAAGGCCCACTTCATGGCCAATTACTCCCGATTACCCACATCATAATTACGTTCAGTTGGAGAAAATTTTCGAGAGAAAAAGGCACAAGAGTTACTCTTAGAGGTCTCTGGATCCCTTTGGGACAGAACGGCACCTGCCCCAATCTCAGAGGCATCAACCTCCACCTGAAACGGCAGAGAAACATCAGGCTGCCGTAGAACAGGAGCAGAAATGAATCTCTGCTTAAGTTCCTGAAACGCAGAAACTGCCTCAGGAGGCCAATTCACCACATCGGAACCCTTTTTGGTCAAATCAGTCAATGGTTTAACAATACCGGAGAAATTACCAATAAATTTGCGATAAAAATTGGCAAAACCCAAAAATCTCTGAAGAGCCTTCAATGAAGTAGGTTGAACCCAATTACAGATGGCCTGAACCTTGACCGGGTCCATTTCAATAACAGACGGAGACAAAATGAATCCCAGAAATGAGACCTTCTGTACGCCTAAAAGACACTTTGATCCCTTCACATACAGTGCATTCTCTCTCAAAATCTGGAACACAGTCCGAACATGTTTCACATGAGACTCCAAGTCGTTGGAAAAAATTCAAGATATCATCCAAATAAACAATCAGAAATTTATCCACAAAATCCCTGAAAATATCATTCATGAAGGATTGGAAGACGGAAGGGGCATTAGTAAGCCCAAAAGGCATCACTAGGTACTCAAAATGCCCCTCTGAGGTATTAAACGCCGTCTTCCATTCATCCCCGTGCTTAATGCGAATAATGTTATACGCCCCCCTGAGGTCAAGCTTTGGTAAACCAACTAGTACTTTTCACTCTGGAAAATAGGTCAGAAATCAAAGGTAACGGATATTGATATTTAACAGTGATCTTATTCAGGAGGCGATAATCAATACACGGCCTCAATGAACCATCCTTTTTGGCCACAAAGAAAAAACAAGCGCCCAAGGGTGAGGAGGATGGTCTGATATGACCCTTCTCCAATGACTCCTCGATATAAGATCGCATAGCATCGTGTTCAGGTACAGATAAATTAAAAAGGTGACCTTTAGGAAATTTGCCACCAGGCACTAACTCAATAGCGCAATCATAGCTCCTGTGAGGAGGTAAGGATGCAGATTTACTTTCACTAAACACATCAGAGAAATCGGTCAAAAAGTCAGGGACATTCTGAGACTGGGGAGAGGCAGAAAAAACAGGAGTGTCAGTATTAACACATTGGCAGTCCCAACTGGTCACAGACACAGATTTCCAATCCAAAACAGGATTATGAGACTGTAACCAAGGGAAACCCAGTACAATAATGTCATGCAGATTATGCAACACCAGAAATTTGCAACTCTCCTGATGATCTGGTTCAACCCTCATTATCACCTGAGTAGAAAACTGGGGTTTATTCTCCGCCAAAGGGGTAGAATCAATGCCCAGTAAAGGAATAGACTTCCGCAGGGGTATCATGGGAAACTCACAACGTTTGGCAAAGTGAAAATCCATCAGATTAATATCTGCTCCTGAATCAACAAAAGCCTGAGCCGAAAATGTGGACAGGGAGCAAATCAGGGTAACAGTTAACAGAAATTTAGTCTGAACACTACCCAAGACAACTGAGCGCGCAAAACGTCTTCCCCGCTTAGGGCAGACGGAAATAGCATGGGAAGCGTCACCACAGTAGAAACATAACCCATTGCGCTTACGAAACTCATGACGCTGAGCCCCAGAAGTCACTACATCACACTGCATGGGCTCAGGAGCTGGCTCACAAGGCAACACTATCTCACGCATACCTCTGTGCTCCCGCAAACGTCTGTCAATTTGAATAGCCAAAGACATAGAATCATTGAGACCAGAGGGAACAGGGAATCCCACCATAACGTCCTTTACATTTTCTGACAGCCCCTTCCGAAAAAGGGCTGCCAAAGCATCTTCGTTCCATTTGGTCAGGACTGCCCATTTTCGAAATTTCTGACAGTACAGCTCAGCGTCTTCACGACCCTGATTTAATGCCAACAAGGTCTTTTCAGCTTGATCAGTGACATTAGGTTCATCGTACAATAACCCAGAGCCTGAAAAAATATATCAACATCATTCAAAACAGGATCCCCAGGTGTCAGGAAAAAAGCCCAATCCTGAGGGTCGCCGCGCAGCAGAGAGATGACAATTTGAACCTGCTGTGCTGCGTTCCCTGAGGACTTAGGCTTTAAGGCAAAAAACAACTTACAGTTATTTTTGAAATTCAGAAATTTAGACCGATCCCCCAAAAATAAATCAGGCATGGGGATCCTAGGTTCCACAACTGGCAACCTAGCAAGATAGGTAGCAATACTCTGAACCTCAGTGGCAAGCTGCTCCACACGACCAGACAACTTTGCAAACTCCATTGAGAGAAAAAAAAATTCCTCCTCAGCACCCAGAGAAAAAGAGGGAAAAAAATATGTAACAAACTTTTTCCTCTTTACTATTTTTCCCTTCTGTGAGTACCATATAATTTCCAGTCCGGCCGGTAATACTGCTATGTTTCGGTAGCTGAGGAGAAACTGCAAAAAATAGCCAAAGTAGCAATACACCAGAGAGGCTGGAAACTATTGGATTGCAGTAACCTAAACTAACCGCCACACTAGAAGTAGCCGTGGAGCGTACCTACGGTGATCCTAAATGCCTCGTCACAGCCGGAGAGATAACTGCACCTAAAGGCAGAAAGATGAAAGCTATCTGCCCTGGAGCAGAATCCCAAAGAAATAGGAAGCCCCCAAACATGTAATGCGGTTAGACAAGAAGAAAACACGGACACAGACAGAAAATAGAATGAGCAAACGCTGGGGCCCAATCTGTCTAGACAGAAAAGTATAGGAAAGAATTCTGACTGCAACCCAAAAAAACCCTGACAAAAATACCAACACTTCTGATTAACAAAAAAACCTGAGATCATGCGATCTCTACCACCTAAATCAGATCTCTGGTGTAACACACAGCAACACAGCAAATAAAAAGTGACAAAGGAACAAAGCAAAAGGGCAAACAAAAAATAAGCACAATTGCATCGCAAGACCCACAAGGGGACCAGGCTGCAGTCACTGCAAGCAGCAAACCAGCAGTGAAAATCCAACAGAGGAAAAAAAAAAGCAAAACACTTATCTGAATGAGAGCAGGGAAGCAAGCTGTGCTCCAAGCAAGCTGTGCTCCAAGCAAGAGCAGGAGGAACAACAGATTACCGGCAAGGCTGCTGGGAACTCAAGTCACTTATATCATACCATTCAGAGCCAGCTGAAGGCCATTTAGTAATTAGTTCATTACCCTCAGCAACCACCGGAGGGAGCCCCAACTCAGAAGTCGCCTCCAAAGTATTCACAACATAGATGCTCAAGAAGGGTGAAAGCAAAGCTCAATGTAGCGACAACATGCTGGTGGTCATGTACAAGGGCAAGAGGAATGTCCTTTTCTTGACCATCATACATGGTGATGGCAACACCCTCAGCACTGTATGAAGTAGAAACCAGACTGTGTACTGGGGTACAATAAGAATATGGAGGGAGTTGATCTTGCTGATCAAGTCATCCAGCCGTACAGTGTCATGAGAAAGGCCAAGGTATGGTACAAGAAGTTGGCCATGCACATCGTACAGATGGCAATGTAGAATGCTTTTGTGCTATCAAGATGTGCAGGACAGACATACATGTACC
>JARQOD010000006.1:382784553-382836496 GCA_033576555.1 Oophaga sylvatica | reverse complement strand
GATCATTGGCGACATTATACAGAGGATCTATGTGTATAGTGTCAGTGTACAGGTAATATAGTGATCGCCAGTGACATTACACACAGGAGCTCTGTATATAGTGTACAGGTAATGCAGTGATCACTGGTGATTTACAAAGGAGCTCTGTATATATTGGTAGTGTACAGGCATTACAGTGATCACTAGTGACATTATACACAGGAACCCTGTATATAGTGTCAGTGTACAGGTAATACAGTGACTCACCACCAGTGACATTATACACAGGAGCTCTGTATATAGTGTACAGGTAATACAATGATCAGTGGTAACATTATACACAGCGCTGTGTAAAACGTCGCACAGCACTAGGCCCAGTGTTATTCTGTGGGGCAGCTTACATCTGCGATTATTCTCTCAAGCCGATTTGGCACGAGAGAACAATCACAGCATGCTGCGTTTGGCAGTGAGACCCTTCTCATTCGCACCCATATATGTCATAGCATTGCAGTCTGATATACGCCGAATCAGGCCATGGAGTTGATGGAGAAATTACTTTCTTCATCTCCTCCGCACCTGTTTTCCGATTCTCTCAAGCGAGAGTATCGGAGCACAGTACACTGACAGTCGACTCAAGTTTGCAGCAGAGCTAGAGCCGAGGGCTATTAGCATATCACATCCAATGCTCTTGCATCGGATGCGATATGCTGGTGTCATTCCAGCCTAACACACTGACCAGTGACATCTCTAATTAAAGTTTTTCATCTTCGCTTTTCTTCTTCATCCAACACAGAGCACCATCACTTCTTCCAGCCAAGACTCGTCTCTACAGAAAATAACACAAAGTCATTAGAGCACCACTTTCAGAGCACATTCCCCAATTTTTCCCCAACTGCTACACCACTCCAGATGAAAAAAAAGCAACATAGTGCCACCTTGCACAGTAACAGCCTCCCCACTGAAAACAGTAACCTCAAAAATTAAATACATAACAGCATTAATCAAATACTTTATTTAGCCCTTACTGTAATAATGTCCCACATTCTTGGCCCCTTCCTGTACTAACGTCTCCAACCCTGGCCCCATATGTGGTCTCATTTCTGGCCCCATGTGTCGTCTTACTCCTGGCCCCATGTGTCATCTCACTTTCCTGGCCCCATGTGTCCTCTCATTCCTGGCCCCATGTGTCATCTCAATCCTAGCTGGCCCCATGTGTCCTCTCATTGCCGACTGGCCCAATTTGCCTTTTCATTCCTGGCCCCATGTGTCCTCTTATTCTTGGCCCCATGTATCCTCTCATTCCTAGCTGGTCCTATGTGTCCTCTCAATCCTGGATGGCCCCATGTGTCCTCTCTTTCCCGACTGGCCCCATGTGTCCTCTCTTTCCCGGCTAGCCTCATGTGTCCTCTCATTCCTGCTCCCATGTGTCTTCTCATTCCTGCCCCATGTGTCCTCTCAATTCCTAGCCCTATATGTCCTATGAATTCCTAGCTAGACCCGTCTGGCTAGCCCCATGTGTCCTCTCATTCCTGGCCCCATGTGTCCTCGCATTCCTTGCTGGCCCCATGAGTCCTCTCATTTCTGGACTCATGTGTCCTTTCATTCCTTGCTGGCCCCATGAGTCCTCTAATTCCTGGCCCATGTGTCCTCTCATGCCTGGCCCCATGTTGTGGCTTACAGTACAAAAAAAAGAAGTTTTTTACCTGGCTGTGGTCCAGCGTCGTCGTCTTCCTCATTCATTTGAGGTGCATGGCAATGACGTCATACGCCAGCGACGTGCACGCCATCAGCTCCAGCATTTTATTGTCTGTCGGCTGTTAACTATTGCCGTACAGGAAGTTCACTGGCAATAGATGTCAGCTGATCGTGCGTTCGAGGACACACGTTCAGTTACTGAACAGGCTGAATCCTGCCCCTGGCGGCCGATGAGTAGAGACAAAAAAATTCTAACAGGAATAAAAGTTCCCCATTCTGCTGATCAGCGCAGGTCCCAGTATTCGGCTCAACGCTGATAGACAAGTTATCCCCCGTCCTCTGGACAACCCCTCTAATGGGAGACCAGTAAGACAACACCAGAACTGCTGCACTTTGGTCACCTCGGCTCCCCCCAAAAAATGGGAGAAAAAGTGCTTAAAAAGTTGAACATACTCCTGATGATACGTGTGAAACTACAGCCGTCCGTATCGTTTCATCCACCTTAAAATACAATAGATACACAAATCAAATTTTTTTTACAAAGTTCTGACATTTGTTTTTATACCATAGGTCACTTTTACCGCACAATGAAAGGGAGAAAAACGAAACCCAATGGTGGAGGGGGATTTACTTCACTTCTTCCCACTCTCTTGCTTTTTCCTTGTTCTCCAGTACATTGTATGGTCCAATGCACGGTGTAATAGACAGCTCGTCCTGCGGAAAGCGAGGCCGGTGCCGCGCAGAAGATCGGAAGGGGAAAGACAAAAACGCAGGTCAGGAGGCGGTAAAGGTGGGAAGACCGTGAAATCCTACAGGAATCTGGTATCATTACCGTACGGTAATAACGTCATTTCTACCGCACAGCGAATGTCGCACAGAGGAAAACAAGAAACAATGGAAGGATTGCTGCTTTCTGATTATTATTATTATTCCCCATCTCCATTAGATATACAGCATGGGCTGACCCTGCTCAGCACTCGCACACTTTCATGGTGACGTGCACACTTTCCAGTCTCTGTGATAAAGCCGCTGCCTTCATTTCAGTAAACGCTTCTCTGCAATCCTTCCCTATAAAACACTTGAGGAGACTTCACCATCATTTTGATGAAACGCGTCCTCTTGTCTGCAGTGCTGGCCGGGTTCGCTTGCCCACATCCAAAATGGCCGCCGCAGCGCAGCCTCCGCCTAGCAGCAACGCTGAAGAGACGTCTGTGTATGTTGTCATGGTGACGGCCGATCCATGCTCTCACAACTGACAGCTGTGCTCCTGTGACTGCGGCTAGGAATGGCTGGTGAGTGCGTGGAGCACCGGGGCAGTATTATAAGCAGTAAGGGAACATTGGAGATGGCAACCAATCAGGTTGGAGCTCTCATTTATCCTTTAAGAAATGTAAGCAGCAATCTGATTGGTAGCCTTGAGTTACTCCTTCCCTTGTATCACTGTGCATGCATTTCTTAGTGCATTTTATATACAGGAAGCATTGCATTATGTAACCTTCATAATATGTCAGTTATGTCCTGAAAGTAATGTGGTTTCCTGATAGAAGAGGACGAAACATAAAAAGGGGTACATGGGGCATATAAGGGGGCACACTTACGGCGGGGGCACTAAATCCCCCTATACAGGTCATTTTTGGCTGTATGCCGTTGCTCCATGGCAGCATAGTGCAAGTGAAAGGTAGCATTGCGACCGCAGGCACCGCAGCAAGCAAGTTACAAAAAATCCAACTGGTCCTGAGGTTTTGTGACTTGCTTGTCACGCTTCACAGTACCTTGCAGGACGCAGTGCAACCCCATTAACTTGTACTATGTTGCCATGTATCAGTGACCTATAGCCAAAATACCATAATTCCCTCGGGATCAATAAAGTTTATCGAATCGTATTTTCGGTCACTTGACCAGTGCTACGGCCTTAGTCTCCCCCGCATTATCGAGGTGGGACATATGTAGCTGGTCCTCAGTGTTAGGGCTCGTGCAGACGACCGTATGACTCAGACGAGTGCTCTCCGTCGTTTTGACTGATAGTCCTTGTCCCCGTGTTATTCTGTGGCGCTGAGCTCGTGTACAATCCGTTGTTTACAGCAGCAGCTTTAATCAGTTACCGGACCGTTTACCGTTTTCTATATTACAGAATTACAGTGTATCCGTGAAAATCTAATTCTGCACTGTAGCTACGTACGACATCCGTTTTTTTCTCGCACTCATAGACTTGAATGGGTGAGTCTCCTCCGATCTCTGGAGAAAATCGTACACGCTGTGATTTTATTTTCACACTCGATCCAGTCAGTGAAATGAAATCGTTCATCTGCACCGCCCCATTGAATAACATTATTTACAAATTTTGTAAATAATTTGGTTGTTATTTTCTCTGTATATTCTGCCCCCAGACTGCTGCACCCAGGCCATGGCCTAAGTTGGAAATCTGACTCTGCTCCTTTTATTCTCTATGGGCCTGCCGTAAAAAGCCGCCACATAAGGAATGAATGGCGCAGCGTCCTGCGGCTGCGGGTCCGCTCTCTGGAGAGAGAATCTGGACGATTATGCTAATGAGTCCGCGTTTGATCCGAGTGTCCTCTGAGTGTGATCCGATTCTCTCGCATGACAGAATCGCAGCACAGGTACAGAGAAGTGGAGAACTTGCCGTAATTTCTCCATCTTCTTTTTCTGGCAGCACCATAGAGAATGGAAAGAGCTGCACTCGGGCGATCGATCTGCCGTGCCTTTTCATAACGGGGGTAAAAGTTCCCGTGAAGGATAAAAATTCACAGATCTGCCGATGTGTGCAGGTCCCAGCGGTCGGACACCCACAGATCAGTAAGTTACCACCTATTTTGCAGGCAGGTGATGACTTGTTTTAACCGAACAAGTCCTTTAAGTGGTTATAGGAGTGTTCTATTGAAGCAAAGTGGAAAAAAAACGAGTGGAAGAAATAATACCCTCCCTCATCCTCAGCGGTGGATTATCACTTTGGACAGTGAATGGCTAAGGCCTCTTTCACACATCCGTCTTTTTGTATCAGGCACGATCCGGCGTGTTGGTAAAAAAACGGATCCGGTACCGGATGCGTTTTTTTACCATTGACTTTCATTAGCGCCGGATCGTGCCTGATGTCATTGCGTTGTATCCGTTTTTGTCCGGATCCGGCGGAAATGTACATTCCGGCGGCCGGACAAAACGGAGCATGTAACGTTTTTTTTGTTTGCCGGAGTCGCCTGATAGTGCCTGAAGCGGCGCATCAGGCCGCCGGAAACAATAGAAGTCAATGGAACCGGATCAGACTTTTGTGCAATCCGTCAAAAGTCTGATCCGGATTCTGGAAATCAGGGACTACTACTACTACTACTACTACATTTTCCAGTGTCTCCGGGCATCCAAAACCCTCTTTTTCTGGGTTCAAAAGTTCAGGTCGGATCCGTTGCATCAGTTTTTTTGTTTCAGCGCCGGATCCGTCCCTTCAGGTGTTCGACGGATCATGCCTGATACAAAAAAACTGATGTGTGAAAGAGGCCTAAGTGGACAGGAAAAAGAAGCACAGACCATCAGGGAATCAATGAGCACCGGAATGGGAAGTGAAGGAATGGAAGGCAGCGCATTATTTCTTTTAGATTCTTTTTAAGCCGTCTGAGGATCATTCTTATCCCCCAGAACATCCCTTCATGCTATCCCTCACGCTGTCATACCCACTCTCTTGAGCTGTTTACCGGTACCACCACGGTCTAGATAGCATAAACAATATTAAATTGTGCCAAATGTATTAGAGTTGTTCATGTTTGATCAATTCGATGCATCTCTAAGTGTCTGGTCCTGAGCTTACATCATCTATTAACCGGCTAACTTTGTGCCAAAATTCTAGCACATTTTTTGGCACACAGTGTTGCATTTAGGCCATGCCCCTTTTCCAGTGAACTCACGCTCACTTGCTTTACAGGGTGCAAAAAGTGTTTACAATACATAAAAAATGTGGTGCAATTCGTAAAAGGTTTTTCTGGTACAAATTTTAGCATAATAAATCTCACATTGTGTTTGGAAAATGATTGGTTAAAAAATTAATTCAATGTGTGAAAGAAATTGTCAAAATCTAAGTGCAGATTTACACCAGTCATAATGTGATTGTCATGCATGCCTTGGTTTCGAGACCGCTTGCTGCAGTTTCCCATTCTGTTGAGCAACTGCCTGTTTGGTCTCTGCCCAACTGCTGACGGTTCTTTTGTCTTTTCTTTCCTTTCTTTGGTTTCCATCTATTCAGGTGTTGTCACTCACTATCCATTTTTGGATCTGTGGCAGATTTAGCTTTTCACATTAAAACATTTTTCTTTCAAGCCATCGGGGGTTAATGTCAGTCTTTCCCCACTGTTTGGGCACACGGCAGAGCTCGTAAGGGAAGGAGCGCCGTTTGACTTTTTCAAACTAAAATTGGCTGGAATTGAGATTGGACGCCATGTCATGTTTGGAGAGCCCCTGATGCGCCTAAACAGTGGAAACCCCCACAAGTGACACCATTTTGGAAACTAGACCCCCTAAGGTACTTATCTAGATCTGTTGTGAGCACTTTGAACCCCCAAGTGTTTCACAAAAGCTTATAATGCCTAGGTGTGAAAAAAAAAAAAAACAATTTTCCACAAAAATGATTTTTTAGTCCCAAATTTTTGAATTTTCCCAAGGAAATTGGACCCCAAAAGTTGTTGTCCAATTTGTCCTGAGTACGCTGATACCCCATATGTGGGGGGGGAAATTGTTTGGGTGCACGGCAGGGCTTGGAAAGGAAGTAGTAACGTTTTGGAATGCAGACGTTGATGGGGGTCATGTTCCGTTTGCAGTGCCCCAGATGAGCCTAAACAGTGGAAACCCCCCACAAGTGACCCCATTTTGGAAACTATACCCCCTAAGGAACTTATCTAGATCTTTGGTGAGCACTTTGAACCCCCAAGTGCTTCACACAAGTTTATAATGCCCGGGCATGAAAATAAAAAATCCTATTTTTTTCCCACAAAAATTATCTTTTAGTCACTAATTTTTTATTTTCCCAAGGGTAACAGGAGAAATTGGACCACATAAGTTGTTGTCCAATTTGTCCTGAGTACGCTGATACCCCATATGTGGGTGGGAACCACTGTTTGGGCGCACGGCAGAGCTCGGAATGGAAGGAGCACCATTTGACTTTTTCCAACCAAAATTGGCTGGAATTGAGATTGGATGCCATGTTGCATTTGGAGAGCCCCTGATGTGCCTAAACAGTGGAAACCCCCACAAATGACCCCATTTTGGAAACTAGACCCCCTAAGGAACTTTTCTAGATCTTTGGTGAGCAATTTGAACCCCCAAGTGCTTCACACAAGTTTATAACGTAGAGCCGTAAAATTTAAAAATCATATTTTTTCCACAAAAATGATCTTTTCACCCCAATTTTTATTTTTCCAAGGGTAACAAGACTCCAAAAGTTATTGTGCAATTTGTCCTGAGTGCGCTGATACCCCATATGTGGGGGTAAACCACTGTTTGGGTGCATGGCAGAGTTTAGAAGGGAAGGAGCGCCGTCTGACTTTTTCAACGCAGAATTGGCTGGACGCCATGTCGTGTTTGGAGAGCTCCTGATCTGCCTAAACAGTGGAAACCCCCATAAATGACACCATTTTGGAAACTAGACCCCTCAAGGAACTTATCTAGATGTGTGGTGAGAACTTTTAACCCCCAGGTGTTTCACTAAAGTTTATAACGTACAGCCGTAAAATAAAAAATCCTTTTTTTTTTTTACAAAAATGATTTTTTCGCCCCCAATATTTTATTTTCACAAGGGTAACAGAAGAAATTGGAACCCAAAAGTTGTTGTCCAATTTGTCCTGAGTACGCTGATACCCAATATGTGGGAGAAAACTACTGTATGGGCGCACGTCAGGGCTCGGAAGGGAAGTAGTGACGTTTTGGATTGCAGACTTTGATGGAATGGTCTGGGGGCGTCATGTCACATTTGGAGAGCCCCTGATGCACCTATACAGTGGAAACCCCCCACAAGTGACCCCATTTTGGCAAATAGACCCCACAAGGAACTTATCTAGATGTGTGGTGAGCACTTTGAACCCCGAAGTGCTTCACAGAAGTTTATAACGTACAGCCGTAAAAATAAAAAATCTTTTTTTTTTTTACAAAAATGATTTTTTCGCCCCCAATATTTTATTTTCACAAGGGTAACAGGAGAAATTGGACCCCAAAAGTTGTTGTCCAATTTGTCTTGAGTACGCTGATACCCAATATGTGGGAGAAAACTACTGTATGGGCGCACGTCAGGGCTCGGAAGGGAAGTAGTGACGTTTTGGATTGCAGACTTTGATGGAATGGTCTGGGGGCGTCATGTCGCATTTGGAGAGCCCCTGATGCGCCTAAACAGTGGAAACCCCCCACAAGTGACCCCATTTTGGAAAATAGACCCCACAAGGAACTTGTCTAGATGTGTGGTGAGCACTTTGAACCCCGAAGTGCTTCACAGAAGTTTATAACGCACAGCCGTAAAAATAAAAAATCTTTTTTTTTTTTTTGCAAAAATGATTTTTTTGCCCCAATATTTTATTTTTACAAGGGTAACAGGAGAAATTGGACCCCAAAAGTTGTTGTCCAATTTGTCCTGAGTACGCTGATATCCAATATGTGGGAGAAAACTACTGTATGGGTACACGTTGGGGCTCGGAAGGGAAGTAGTGACGTTTTGGATTGCAGACTTTGATGGAATGGTCTGGGGGCGTCATGTCGCATTTGGAGAGCCCCTGATGCGCCTAAACAGTGGAAATCCCCAACAAGTGACCCCATTTTGGAAAATAGACCCCACAAGGAACTTATCTAGATGTGTGGTGAGCGCTATGAAGCCCCAAGTGCTTCACAGAAGTTTATAATGTACAGCCGTAAAAACAAAAAAATATTTTTTTTTGTACAAAAATGATATTTTCGCCCCCAGTTTTTTATTTTCCCAAGGGTAGCAGAAGAAATAGGACAAATTGCACAATAACTCTTGGGGTCCAGAGTACGCTGATACCCCATATGTGGGGATAAACTACTGTTTGGACGCATGGCAGAGCTGAGATGTGAAGGAGCACCATTTGACTTTTTCAACACAGAATTGGCTGGAATTGAGATCAGACGCCATGTCACATTTGGAGAGCCCCTGATGTGCCTAAACAGCGGAAACCCCCCAATTCTAACTCCAACCCTAACCCCAACACACCCCTAACCCTAGTCCCAACCCTAACCACAAACCTAACCCTAACACACCCCTAATCCCAACCCTAACCCTAATCCTAACTTTAGCGCCAACCCTAACCCTAACTTTAGCCGCAACCCTAACCCTAACCCTAATGGGAAAATGGAAATAAATACTTTTTTTAATTTTATTATTTTTCCCTTACTAAGGGGGTGATAAAGGGGGGTTTGATTTACTATTTATAGCGGGTTTTTATGATTGGCAGCTGTCATGCTAAAAGACGCTTTTTATTGCAAAAATAGTTTTTGCATCATCACATTTTGAGAGCTATAATTTTTGCATATTTTGGCCCACAGAGTCATGTGAGGTCTTATTTTTTGCGGGACGAGTTGACGTTTTTATTGGTACCATTTTTGAGCACGTGACGTTTTTTGATCGCTTTTTATTTCGATTTTTGGGAGGTTAGAATGAACAAAAATCAGCAATTCATGAATTTCTTTTGGGGGAGGCGTTTATACCGTTCCGCGTGTGGTAAAATTGATAAAGCAGTTTTATTCTTCGGGTCAGTACGATTATGGCGATACCTCATTTATATCATTTTTTCATGTTTTGGCGCTTTTATAGAATAAAAACAATTTTATATAAAAAAAATTATTTTTGCATCGCTTTATTCTGCGAGCTATAACTTTTTTATTTTTTCGCTGATGATGCTGTATGATGGCTCGTTTTTTGCGGGACAAGATGAGTTTTTCAGCAGTACCATGTTTTTTTATATCGGTCTTTTTGATCGCGTGTTATTCCACTTTTTGTTCGGCGGTATGATGATAAAGCATTGATTTTTTGCTTCGTTTTTTTTTTTTTTTTAAGGGGTTCACTGAAGGGGTTAACTAGTGGGACAATTTTATAGGGGGGGTCGTTACGGACGTGGCGATACCAAATATGTGTACTTTTATTGCTTTATTTTTTTTATTTACAGGAAGAAGTGAATTTATTGGGGAATATATATATTTTTTTTTTATTTATTTTGGATTTTTTTTTAAAACGTGTTTATTTTTATATTTTTAACTTTTTTACTTTGTCCCAGGGTGGGACATCACAGTATTTTATCAGATCGCTGGTGTGACAGTGTGCACAGCACTCTGTCACACCAGCGATCGCTCAGGCAGTGCAGCAGGCTTCTCAGTGCCTGCTCTCGGCAGGCACTGAGGTAGCCGCCTCCCTCCAGGACCCCGGCGCCATCTTGGATCCGGGTCCTGGGAGGGAGGAAGCCCTCAGAACAGCGCGATCACATCGCGCTGCTCTGAGGGTCTCAGGGGGGCGCGCAGGGAGCCCCCACCCTGCGCGATCCTCCCCTGTGCCCCAGTACACCGCGATCATGTTTGATCGCGGTGTGCAAGGGGTTAATGTGCCGGGAGCGGTCCGTGACCGCTCCTGACACACAGTCATGGGTGTCAGCTGTGATAATCAGCTGACACCCGGGCGCGATCGGCTGCGCTCCCCCCGGGAGCGCGTCCGATCGCACGAGACGTACTATCCCGTCCATGGTCATACGGGCCCAGGTACCATGGACGGGATAGTACGTCCGATGGCAGTAAGGGGTTAAAAGGTCACCTGATCCATCAGCTGGCTGTTGGTGATACACTCCCTCTTTGAAGACCAACCAAGCTGGAGTTGGGAGCTTTTCTGGTGCTGCAGCTGTATACTGTGATCTGGTACCTTACTCTGCTGTGCGGTGCTTTGCAGCAGAGAAAGCTAAGTTTTGTTGATTTAACCCCTAGGTGTTTGTTCTTTCCTTTTGGTTATATTGGTGCAGTTCACTTTATTCCCTGTCTCGCCTCCTGGGGAGGGGGTTGGGGGTTTAGCTCAGGGGTAAACAGAAGATAGGGACAAGTCGGTCACTTGGGCCTCCCTACCTTCAAGGGTACCCTCAAGTTAAGGAAAGACAGGCATCCCCGGTAGCTTGAGGGGCAGTTCAGGGGCCCAGGTTCCTCATCCCCTGTTTTCCTACTACTGCCTCGTGACTGGTGTCTCTCATTTCCCAATTTGGTTCTGACCTATCACATCTTGAAAGGAGCTATTTAAACTCACCTTGTACCTGCATTTTTGCTGGCTATATTTCAAGACAGATGGTGTTTGTAGATCCAGCTCCTCAGCTAGGATTTTACCTGGTTAGTCTCTGTTGCTTTTCCTATGGTTTGTTTGCGTGTCTTCCTCCCCAGTACCCTATCCTTTTTTTTATGTTTGGGGTCTGGGAGGTTTTCCACATATTCTGTTTGTTGTGTGGTTTTATGTTCATAAGCCTATGGGGCCGCCATTATGTATACTTGGGGTGCAATCTCTGAGGTCAGGCAGGGACAAAACAGGGTCTGATTAGGGACTTTCCTAGTCTAAACAGGGACCTGTTGGGTTCTGGTGTTTGTCTCTCCTGGTTTGTACGTTACCCGTGTGATTGTGCTTATACAGTCATAACAATGATGTTATCATTTCAGATATTTCTTTTTATTTTATATCTAGAAACAATGAGGAAATCTATTGCTACTATGGATCTGAAACCTGCAATGGAATCCAGGTTAGTTATGTGTGAAATTAGTGAAGAAAAGTGGAAGGTAGGATTCTTTTTGTGAATTTTGTTTGCTCCAGTTTTACTTGGTAATTGACTTGTAATGGGGGAGATTTAACAAAATTAGTGCAACTGAGAAGTGTAGCAATTGTCCATAGATTTTTAAGCCTTTCCAAAATGAAAGGGTTGGGCCTCATTCATATGTCTGATTTTTTTTCACATATGAGAAAAACGGCCAGAGAGTGTGGCCAGAGAGTGTGGCCAGAGAGTGTGGCCAGAGAGTGTGGCCAGAGAGTGTGGCCAGAGAGTGTGACCAGGGAGTGTGGCCAGGGAGTGTGGCCAGAGAGTGTGGCCAGAGAGTGTGACCAGAGAGTGTGACCAGGGAGTGTGGCCAGGGAGTGTGGCCAGAGAGTGTGCCCAGAGGAGTTTGACAGGGAGTTAAATAGTGCACGGAAGTGTGTGTCCAGTAGATTTAGTTTGCCAATGAAGGGGTGTGATCACATAGAGTGGCCAGAGAGTGTGGCCAGAGAGTGTGGCCAGAGAGTGTGGCCAGAGAGTGTGGCCAGAGAGTGTGACCAGGGAGTGTGGCCTTTCTCAACCTTCTCCATTATAAGGCTGGGGTTATACTGCACTCTTGTGCAAGAGAATCAGGCTGATTATGCTAATGACACTCAGATCAGAGTTTGATCCGAGTGTGATCCAATTCTCTCACATGAGAGAATCGCAGCACAGGTGCGGGAAAGATGGAGAAATTAATGTCTTGTATGACTTGTATGAGTGTGTGAGATTCGATTATCGGATGCACCCGCAGCATCCTGCGATTGTTCTCATATTGAATTGGCGTGAGAAAATAATGGGAGATCTGCACTGCCCATAGTATAACATTGGGCCGAGTGCTATCTGATATTTAATCACTTTTCCAATTTATTCTCCCATGTGAGCGCACCTCAGTCTGTGAAAATCGTACCACACTAGGATTTCAGCCACTCTGATCAAAATCGAACATGTCTTCGCGATTTTCTGTGGACCTCTCAGTCCACATAAAATCATTCATGTGAATGGCCCCATAAGCTACTGTATCATAGATACGAGTGTTGTCTGTGAAAAAACATGGATAGCACTCTTAGGCTGGTGCCACACTTGCGAGTGCAATGCTAGAAACTCGCGCCAGTCTCTCGCCTCAATACCCGGCATTGCCTGCCGCCGGCACTCGGGACCAGAGTGTCTGGCTGCATGTATTTCTATGCTGCTGCACACTCCGGTCCCGAGTGCCGGGTATTGAGGCGAGAGACTCGCGCGAGTTTCTCGCATTGCACTCATAAGTGTGATCCCGGCCATACCCGAAAATCGGTTTGTGAATAAGGCCTAAGTGCTGTTACAGAAGCTCCCTTATTCTCCTGCAGGTGGTTGGTGAATCTCTCAGTGAGTGTTGCCAACCTGAACAATTCCTATGATCAAAATTCTGATTATTTCATTTTATTTTTTTAATAGAAAAATGGAAACGTGTTTATTAATTGAGACAGAATACATCAAGAATCTTCAGAAACAAGTGTACCTTCTGGAACTGGAGACATCCTTCTTATATCCTTTCCACCAGCCTAGTTCCACAATTAGTGGATATTTCTTTACACTGTGCCATGCACTGAGTTATATGTAAAAAAATGAAACTAGTCTAGGAACAGAGATGCCTAAAAATCCATAAAACGGTTAATCTAATCTTCAGGTCTTATCAGCTATCTACTGGAAATGTGTTCTCTTGCTGATCGCTGGGGGTGGGACTGCTGAGATAACCTCCAATACAGAAAAGGGGGTTTCATCAGAGCCCTGTCTGAATGGAGTGTAGGTCGAGCTCTGCTGCATTCATTCTCCATAGGACTGCTGGAGATAGCGGATTGCTGTGAGCGGCTATATTCTGAAGTCCCATAGAGAATTAGCCAAGTTCACACAACATGGATTTTTTGGCTAGTTTGCAGTGTGGATCCAATTGCAAATCCGCAGAAATTTATTGTACAATAAAAGTGAACAGTTAAGCAAGTTGAAGATGAAATGATCCCTAAAAGGTCTAAAGTTAAAGATGGCACATTTGTATTTTAGGTAAAAAAAAAAACTTTTATCTTTACATTTTAAAAATTACAAAAAGGAAAATGGGTCGATGCAGAAGTTTGAGCACGCTGCATGGTTAGTACCTAGTAGCACCCCCTTTTGCAAGTATCCCAGCTTGTAAACACTTCTTGTAACCAGCCAAGAGCCTTTCATTTCTTGTTTGTGGGATTTTCATCCATTCTTTCTTGGAAAATTCTTCCAGTTCTGAGAGTCCTCGGTCGTTTTGCAGGCATTGCTATTTTGAGGTCTAGCTACAGATTTTCAATGATGTTCAGACCAGGGGATTGTGAGGGCCATTGTAAAACCTTCAGCTTGCGCCTTTTGAGACTTTCTATTGTAGATTTTGATGTGTGTTTAAGATCGTTATCTATTTGTAGAAGCTGCGAGCCCATTCTGTCCTGTCTGTATACTCTTTTGCTTCCTCCCCTGCCGTGCATCTGTGGCATGATCAGACCATGTTCCTGTACAGTCACACACAGCCATTACACAGTACACAGCAGGGGCACAGGTATAAGATTATCTCAGCATAGAAACATTTGTTTTAATCACATCCAATTGTGGAAATTATTATTATTCCAAGATCTAGTGAATAAAATGAACTTTTGTTCATGGGAAAACCCTTTAACAGTTTGCAATAACAGGAATTTTGAACATGGGTGCCCAAACTTTTACATGTGCTGTAAATGGGTTCTTGAAAATCCCAGTCATACATTGCAGAAAAAAATCTGCAAATTTCAAATCTGCGGTGTGCTCATTACGGTAATTTGCGGATTTTTATTGCATTTTTCACCCTATCAATATGTAGTAGGCTGAAATCCGCAATCAAATCTGCAAGAATTCATGTGTGTTACTATCTGTGGATTCGTTGTGGAATTGTGCCCAAATCTGTAGTGGAAATTTTCTGCAGTGTGTGTGAACATAGACTTGATGTAGTGAAAGGTCTCAACCTTCACTCCATGCACACAGGTTCTTTAGAGACTCCTTCTGTATGGGTGGAGGTCTCAACGGCCCAACAATTTCCCCTCCATCCACCTTGCGATAAAGAAGGTATGAGCAGTGGTCTTTTAGGTAAGTCTTCATTAATAAAGGGTTGTCCTGCGGTGGACAAACAACCCCTTTTAATATAATTTTTTGTAGGTTTATTCTTCATATAAAGACATTGTAAAGGCTATTTTGGCGCCTTACACATTATAATTGGCATTTACTGAACATTTGGGCGATTGTATATTTCGGCAGGGGGGTGTCATGTGTGCATCGCCACGAAGATCGTCGCGGTTGCACATTCTGACTTCTCACAGCTGAGTTGCTGTTTCTTTGTGTTTGGCAGTTAGGGAGTTAATTCTGTCTGTGCTCAGTTCTGGGACTGGGTGCAGTTTCTCCCGGCTGCAATTAATTATTTGTTGATTGGTTTCCTTTAAATCTCTGGTTGTCTGTGTTGGGAGTTGCCAGTGAAATTCTTCATGCAGACCACAGATAGGATTGTATCTGTATAGACTTAAGTTAAAGAGCTCCTTAGTTGTTTTAAGCTCACCTTGCTTAGAGTTTAATATCCCAGATCATTTATGTTCCTTCTGTGTTTGAGTGTGTATGCAAGTCTGTGTTTTCTCCAGTCTGTCTTATATGTCTAATCTGTGTATTTAGCAGAGATCAGCCCATATCCCTTTGGTGGTAATCAGAATCCTTCTTAGGACTGATTACAGGGTTCAGGGACTGATAGGAGACAGGGTTAGGCTGGAGACTTGGACCTCTGAACCATTATCAGTACCTCCAAGGTGAGGGATTAGTTAGGACCCCAGTTTAGGGTCAGGTTAGACCCCCGGTCCTCCTCTTTCCTGTGACAGTGTATCAAGTCCTCAAGATTAACCCTGAGTTCAACGGATATCGTGTCAGGTAAATCTATTCTATATTTACATGCTGATGTTGCTAATCTATATGTTGTATAGAGTGTTGTTCTTTTAAGAATAGTTTACTGACATCGTACACATATCATAAGACCGCGTGACATTTTCACTGGCCCATAAAATTATTCCCAGTTGCCATGGATCCAGTAGCCCAGCTGGCTCTGCAGTTGCAGGGATTATCCATGGAGCTGACGGACATTAAGTCCAAAGTTTTGTCTCCCTCGGAGCAAACCAGATTTGAACCTAAAGTAGCTCTCCCGGACAGGTTCACTGGTGGGCGAGACAAATTTTTTACCTTCAGGGAAGCATGTAAATTGTATTTTCGGCTTCGGCCTCGATCATCAGGGAGTGAAGAGCAGAGAGTGGGAATTGTTATCTCGCTCCTACAAGGGGACCCTCAATCCTGGGCATTTTCCCTTCCTCCGGGATCCCCGGCTCTACAGTCAGTAGATCGATTTTTTACTGCCCTGGGTTTGGTATATGATGACCCAGATCGGGTCTCTCTTGCTGAGACAAAATTACGTAAGATACAGCAGGGAGATCGTCCGGCGGAGGAATTTGCTTCTGAGTTCCGTAGATGGGCCACAGATACTCAGTGGAATGACCCAGCTCTTAGAAGCCAGTTTTGTCATGGGCTTTCTGACAAATTAAAGGACGTTTTGGCTCAGTATGATTCTCCTCCATCACTGGAGGCTGCTATGGCCCTAGCTATCCGTACTGATAGACGGCTCCGGGAGAGGTGCGAGGTAACTCCGCCCCCTGTTGTTACTCCACCTACTACTAAAGTCCCTTATGTTGAGGTTCCCCTTGTCTGTTCGGAGGAGCCTATGCAGTTGGGAGGGACATCATTTCGTAGGAGGGGATTGGCGGTACGCCGCAGGACTAGAAGGTGTTTCTTCTGCGGGAAAGAGGGACATTTTGTTGGGGGATGTCCATCCCGTGCCTTGTTGAGCAAAAAGTCGCCGGAAAACTGTTAATCCCAGGTTGTGTGGTGGACGACAACCTGGGAGTATGTATTTCGTCCGCTAGTTCTTCTCAGTTCCTTGTACCAGTGGAGGTGGTGGTTGGTACGAGAGTGGAGAGATTTTCTGTTCTTCTTGATAGTGGGTCCGGGGCTAATCTGGTTGACGCTCAGTTTGCTCAGGTTCAAGGTATGCATCTGAGTGTATTGGTCAAACCGATCCCTATATTCTCCATTGACGCCAGGCCTCTCGGCCAAGGTAGCTTTGTTCATGAGGTTCATAACATTGACCTTCGGGTAGGGGCAATACATAGGGAACTATTATCTTGTTATGTGTTGGAGGGTCTACCTACTCCTATTGTGTTGGGACTTCCTTGGTTGGTTAAACATAACCCTGTGATTAATTGGCAGTCCAGAGATATAAGCCAATGGGGGGAGTTTTGCAAAAGTAACTGCATGAACACAGTCATCAGTGCGGTCGTGCCTAGTACTTTGCCTCCTTTTTTGGAGGACTTTGGGGATGTGTTCTCTGAGGAGGGGTGTCAGGAGTTGCCTCCTCATCGCGTGTATGACTGCTCTATTAATTTACTTCCTGATGCTAAATTACCTAAAGCTAGGTTATATAACCTTTCTGGTCCTGAGAGGCAGGCTATGAAAGATTATATTTCGGAAAGTCTGGCCAAAGGGCATATTAGACCTTCATCTTCCCCAGTGGCCGCGGGGTTCTTCTTTGTGAAGAAAAAAGATGGAGGCCTACGCCCTTGCTTGGATTTCCGCGAACTTAATCGGATTACTATTCGAGATCCGTATCCACTCCCTCTGATTCCTGATCTCTTCAATCAAATTGTTGGCGCCAAATGGTTCTCTAAATTGGATCTCAGGGGGGCGTATAATCTGATTAGGATAAAAGAGGGGGATGAGTGGAAAACGGCGTTTAACACACCGGAGGGACATTATGAAAACCTGGTCATGCCTTTTGGTCTGACTACTGCACCAGCAGTATTCCAACATTTTGTTAATGACATTTTTCGTCATCTGGTGGGGCTGTTTGTGGTCAGTATATTTGGATGACATTTTAATTTACTCACCAGATCTTGTGTCTCACCAGGAGCACGTGAGACAGGTGTTGCAGATCTTGCGAGACAATAAACTATACGCCAAACTGGAGAAGTGTGTATTTGCCGTACAGGAACTTCAGTTTTTGGGTTTCTTGGTGTCAGCCTCCGGTTTCCGTATGGACCCTGAAAAGGTGAGAGCAGTGCTTGAATGGGATCAGCCAGAGGATCTTAAGGCTCTGCAGCGTTTTCTGGGGTTTGCTAACTACTACCGGAAATTTATTTGTAATTTCTCATCTGTTGTCAAACCTCTCACTGACATGACAAGAAAAGGGACGGATTTTTCTAAATGGTCGGACAAAGCTTGCCAATCTTTTTCCTCTTTGAAAAAATGTTTTGCTTCGGCACCCGTTCTCATCCAACCAGATGCATCACAGCCGTTCGTTGTGGAGGTGGACGCGTCTGACGTAGGGGTGGGTGCAATATTGTCCCAGGGTCCGTCCCCTGGTAAATGGCATCCGTGCGCTTTCTTTTCTAAAAAATTGTCGTCCGCCGAAAGGAATTATGATATCGGCAATAGGGAACTTTTGGCCATTAAGTTGGCTTTTGAAGAATGGCGTCACTTTTTGGAGGGGGCAGTCCACCCGGTCACCGTCATTACTGATCACAAGAACCTGCTGTATTTGGAATCTGCTAAGCGTCTGAATTCCAGACAAGCTCGATGGTCGTTGTTTTTTACCAGGTTTAATTTTGTTGTCACTTATCGCCCTGGATCTAAGAATGTTAAGGCGGATGCCTTGTCCCGCAGTTTCCCAGGGGCCGGGAAAATGGATGACCCGATTCCTATCCTTCAGGAGGGGGTGGTAGTGTCGGCTGTATGTTCTGAGCTTGAGGAGGAGGTGTTAGAGGCTCAGGGGGACGCCCCTGCAGGACCTCCAGGGAGACTGTTTGTCCCAAATCAGTTGAGACAAAAGGTTATTGAGGCACATCATAATTCTGCTTTAGCAGGACATCCAGGGAGTAAGGCTACTTTAGATCTCCTTTCTCGCCGGTTTTGGTGGCCTAACGTTAATAAAGATGTTTTAACTTTTGTCGCGTCCTGTGGGGTTTGTGCTCGCTCTAAGACCCCTCATACCCGTCCGTCTGGGACCCTCTTACCCTTGAAACTTCCGGAGCGTCCATGGACTCATTTGTCTATGGACTTCATCACGGACCTTCCTCAGTCGTCAGGGAAGACTGTCATACTGGTGGTTGTTGACAGGTTCAGTAAGATGGCACATTTCATTGCTCTTCCTGCCCTCCCTAATGCTAAAACTCTGGCGCAGGTGTTCATTGGGGAGATTGTGAGACTTCATGGGTTGCCTTCTGATGTGGTGTCAGATAGGGGGTCTCAGTTTGTGTCCAAGTTTTGGAGGGCATTTTGTTTACGTCGGGGGATGCAATTGTCATTTTCCTCGGCTTTTCATCCGCAGACCAATGGTCAGACAGAGCGTCTGAATCAAAGCCTAGAGACTTATCTTCGGTGTTTTGTCTCAGAGAACCAGGAGGACTGGTCTTCTTTCTTGCCTCTGGCAGAGTTCGCTCTTAACAACAGGCGGAGCGAGTCCACTGGTAAGTCCCCGTTTTTTGGGGCATATGGTTTTCATCCCCAGTTTTGTACATTCAATGGGGGGGGCCCTTCTGGGGTTCCTGAGGAGGAGCGTTTCTCGTCGTCTCTTGCTTCAGTGTGGAGAGGTGTATTGAATAATCTGAGTGCTATGGGGAACCGTTATAAACGTATGGCTGATAGGAGGAGAGTTTCTGGTCCAGATCTTAATGTGAACGATCTGGTATGGTTGTCTACCAGGAATATAAAACTTAAAGTTCCCTCCTGGAAGCTGGGCCCAGATTCATCGGGCCGTACAGGATCAGTTCCATAATTAATCCTGTGGCATTTCGTCTGGACCTCCCTCCTACGTTTAAAATCCACAATGTGTTCCACAAGTCATTACTTAAGAGGTACGTGGCACCAGTCATACCATCACCTCTACCTCCTCCTCCAGTGGTGGTCAATGGTAACTTGGGGTTTCAAGTGTCAAAGATCATTGACTCACGTCTGAATCGCCGGTCCCTTCAGTACTTGGTGCATTGGAAGGGGTATGGTCCAGAGGAGAGGACGTGGGTTCCTGCGTCTGACATTAACGCAGATCGTTTGGTGTGGACCTTCCACAGAACTCACCCGGGCAAACCTGGCCCTGAGGGTCCGGAGGCCCCTCGTAGAAGGGGGGGTACTGTCATGTGTGCATCGCCACGAAGATCGTCGCGGTTGCACATTCTGACTTCTCACAGCTGAGTTGCTGTTTCTTTGTGTTTGGCAGTTAGGGAGTTAATTCTGTCTGTGCTCAGTTCTGGGACTGGGTGCAGTTTCTCCCGGCTGCAATTAATTATTTGTTGATTGGTTTCCTTTAAATCTCTGGTTGTCTGTGTTGGGAGTTGCCAGTGAAATTCTTCATGCAGACCACAGATAGGATTGTATCTGTATAGACTTAAGTTAAAGAGCTCCTTAGTTGTTTTAAGCTCACCTTGCTTAGAGTTTAATATCCCAGATCATTTATGTTCCTTCTGTGTTTGAGTGTGTATGCAAGTCTGTGTTTTCTCCAGTCTGTCTTATATGTCTAATCTGTGTATTTAGCAGAGATCAGCCCATATCCCTTTGGTGGTAATCAGAATCCTTCTTAGGACTGATTACAGGGTTCAGGGACTGATAGGAGACAGGGTTAGGCTGGAGACTTGGACCTCTGAACCATTATCAGTACCTCCAAGGTGAGGGATTAGTTAGGACCCCAGTTTAGGGTCAGGTTAGACCCCCGGTCCTCCTCTTTCCTGTGACAGTGTATCAAGTCCTCAAGATTAACCCTGAGTTCAACGGATATCGTGTCAGGTAAATCTATTCTATATTTACATGCTGATGTTGCTAATCTATATGTTGTATAGAGTGTTGTTCTTTTAAGAATAGTTTACTGACATCGTACACATATCATAAGACCGCGTGACAGGGGGTGAATTTAGTGGGACAAGCTGCAGTGCCTACATAGAGCTATAAGAATGGCACTCAAATACAGTTTTGGTGCAAATTGATGGTTTGGAGATCCGCAGTAGGGAAATGGAGCCGGCCACATGATTTTTGGTATAATGAAGAGTAGCGGGGGGTTTGATGTTGAGATTTTCATTGTAAGAGAGATAAGGGAGGACAGGGACATTAGGTTTATTAAGGCAAAGAAGCCAACAACAAAATACACCCTGACCTAGGAGAAGTGCACTCCGTTAATGACAGAAGTAATGATCACATTTACGGGCTTCCATCCAGCCCGGCTATAGCTGTTCGGAGATAGAAAACTTTTGGTATGAATATAAATGGTATATTCTCTAACTGGGTCTCTGTGACCAGTGGTGTACCGCAGGAGTCGGCGTTGGGACCTATTCTCTTCCACATATTTATTAACGATCTGGTAGAAGGTTCAAACAGTAAAATATCGATATTTGCAGATGATACAAAACTATGTAAAGCAGTCAATACAAGAGAAGATAGTATTCTGCTACAGATGGATCTGGATAAGTTGGAAACTTGGGCCGAAAGGTGGCAGATGCAGTTTAACAATGATAAATGTTGGGCCGAAAGGTGGCAGATGCAGTTTAACAATGATAAATGTAAGGTTATACACATGGGAAGAAGGAATCAATATCACCATTACACACTGAATGGGAAACCACTGGGTAAATCTGACATGGAGAAGGACTTGGGGATCCTAATTAATGATAAACTTACCTGGAGCTGCCAGTGCCAGGCAGCGGCTGCCAAGGCGAACAGGATCATGGGGAGCATTAAAAGAGGTCTGGATACACATGGTGAGAGCATTATACTGCCTCTGTACAAATCCCTGGTTAGACCACACATGGAGAACTGTGCACAGTTTTGGGCACCGGTGCTCAGGAAGGATGTAATGGAACTAGAGCGAGTACAAAGGAGGGCAACAAAATTAATAAAGGGGAACTACAATACCCAGAGAGTTTAGCAAAATTAGGATTATTTAGTCTAGAAAAAAGACGACTGAGGGGCGATCTAATAAACATGTATAAGTATATAATGGGACAATACAAATATCTCTCAGAGGATCTGTTTATACCAAGGAAGGTGACGGTCACAAGGGGGCATTCTCTGCGTCTGGAGGAGAGAAGGTTTTTCCACCAACATAGAAGAGGATTCTTTACTGTTAGGGCAGTGAGAATCTGGAATTCCTTGCCCGAGGAGGTGGTCATGGCAAACTTAGTTGAGGGGTTCAAGAGAGGCCTGGATATCTTCCTGGGCGTAACAATATTGTATCTTACAGTTATTAGGTTGTTTAGAAGGACGTAGATCTGGGGATTTATTCTGACGGAATATAGGCTGAACTGGATGGACAAATGTCTTTTTTCGGCCTTGCTACATATGTAAGATGTTAAGCGGCGATGACGCCATAATTAGCGTCACCATCCCGCTTCTCTGTCTTCTGAAACGCTCTCTGCTCACAATCAAAGATTATTTGCAATCAGGGAATGTGTAATTGAGGTTTTATTTTGCAGGATGCTGGTATTTTTCAGAATGTTTCTAGGAGTTACAAGCAATACATAGACACCAAGCATTCCAGGATTTTAGAGTTTATTACAGAGAGACTCTCACCACTATACCCTGACAAAAATAATAAGAAAAACAATACAGTTATTATTTAAATGGCCACTTATGTCAAAAAAGGGTATTAATTTTCTAAAAACCTAATAATGAAGCAAACATTGTTTTTGCAATTTTAGCTGTTTTTAATTTTAATTCCAGCAGAACTATGCAATTAAACATTTTATGCGAAATATAATTGTTTTCTAGCATTGAACAAAGCCCTTTTCGGTGTTGTGATGAGATTTTTCTCTCTTCCATGACTTGGCACCAGGGGGCACTATTGTAGTTTCCATAATCGTTGTCTCTCCTAAGATAACTGTAAATCTCACTAGTCCCAGCAGACATGGGGCAGACACTAATGGCTCCATATTATGTGAAAAATTCCTTCCTGACTCCACATACAACAATCAGACTCGTTCCCTGGATCAGTGTGCCATCACAGAACCTAGTGCCCGTAACTTGTAATATTATATTTTTCAAGAAAGGCCTCCTTGTACTTTTTCTGTGAATCAAAAATTACATCATGTGGCAGAAAGTTCCAAAAATCTCACTGCTCTGATAGTAAAGCATCGCTGTCTGTGATAATGATGAAACCTTCTTTCCTCTAGACGTAGAGGATGCCTCCTTGTCATCATTGCAGGTCTAAGTGTAAAAAGATCATTAGACTGATTTCTGTACTGTCCCTTCACATACAACGTTGTATTTGTACATTGTGATAAAATTGCCCCTAAGCCTTCATTTTTCCAATCTGAAATAACCCCTAGTTTGATAACCTGTCTTGGTACGTCAGTCCTCCCATTCCGTTAAAGGTGTTGTTCCTTTTCCTTAAAAGTCAATGTCCCTGGACCCTACTCATTCTGGCTGTGGTTTAATATGTACAATATGGGATGTAGAGGTGTGTGGCTCTCCCAACCTTGGGATCTCCAATGCAAGCTCCCATTGTTCGTCAGACATAGAACCTATGGCTGCCTCCCAATCCCATTTCGCCCGCATATGAGGTGGCCTAGTGCTTTCAATCAGTAAAACAGAGTGTAGGTAACACATGTGTCCGACTGTTAGGCGGTGGGGGAAGCCAACGACACCACCCAGACCAAAGGGGAAATCATGTAAGGTAAGAGGAGCATCTTTGGAGTGAGCTAAAGGGTATGCCTGAGCTATAGGAAACAGAAAAGTAAAATGTTCAGAAGATTGTGCTCTTCCTTCAAAGCCTGGAATGATTTAATGATGCATAAACCTGACCCAGGTAAGCCAAGCTTGCCCTCTCCCATAAAGACCCTTCTTCAGATCACGCATTTAGGCCGGTTTCATTTAGGCCAGAAAAATCGTTACCGGAGATATCAGTGTCCGTGTGTCCGTGTGTGTACTATGTGCGGCACACGTGTGGCAACCGTGTGCCGCATCAGTACCACACGGAAGGCCGCCTGGGAAGTTGCGGCTACAGTAAGCCGCTGTCCCCCTGCAGCTGGTGCTGAAGCCGGCTGTAATTCCTCCTGCTCTGCCTGCGAGCAGAGGAGAACGATGAGTAGTATATTAATACACCGCTCTTCGTTCTCCTCTGCTCGCAGGCAGAGCAGGGGGAATTACAGCCGGCTTCAGCACCAGCCTCAGGGGGACAGCAGCTTACTGTAGCCGCGACTTCCCCAGCGGCCGTCCACACACACGGAGGACTGTGTGAACAGTTCTCCGTGTGCACGTGTGCGGGACGTTTTCTGGTCCGTGTGTTCGTGTCAAAATGGACATGTCTACGCGTTTGGCACACGGACACACGGACCATGTGAAAACACGCACATGTGCATTGACACATAGAATATAATGTGTCTATGTACGTGCCTCCAGTACGTGTGAAAACTGTCACCACACGTACTGGAGACACGGACGTGTGATACCGGCCTTAGAAAGGGTCCCATTATGCCAAAGAGCGGTATGATTATCATAGGGAGGCACCTGGAAAAGTTTACCACAACCAAAACCAGTATAACCTGCCCATGGATTGTGAATTGGCTGTCTGCATGAGGACCCCACATGGAGGAGCGAGACAGGAAGTCCTCGCCCCTTCCACCTACATATATGTGAGAGTTGAGATGCCTAATTATACAGTCTAAGGTCTGGTTAAGTCGCCCCTCATCCAAGAATACTGAAGACCTTATCCTATCTCTGCAACCAAAAGAAGGCAGAATAATGGGGTTAATCTTATTGAATATATTCAGATTCAGGTGTATTGGAGACTGTAAAAAGATTTATACTACTTTTGGCATTATCTTCATGTTAATTGTAATATTTGGGATAGCTAACAGAAAATCTGTACCAAGAGAACATATTTTATAAGAATTGCAAAATGGTGATTAGGTTCATTTTTTGCCACAATTGTTCCTTGTAACAAGTAAAACTCAAAACTTTACAGGTTATATAGAATTGGCCTACATGAAAAGATAAGTCACTTTGTAGTTAGACTGTGGGGGTGCACATATCATTGGTGAAACCTATTGAGCTCAAGGGGCCCAAGAGGTTTAGGGGCTCATTTCAACCTCTAAAAACTGTTTTAATTGTGCATTATGATGGGCTATTAGACGGGAAAGGGCCCATTTATTGTTCTTTCGCAGCTGCCCTTTTCTGTTTGTGTCCGCCAGTGGTCCACTGCACTGCTACAGTTCTGCAGGTTTCAGAGCTGAACTTTCTTTTTCAGTGGCAGCATACAGTATGTTATGGCAAACTGCACTCTGCAAAATGTTTTCGCCCCAAGGACTGTACAAAAATTAGAAAAATTATCATCCGTGACGTTGTTTAAAATCATGAAGTATTTATTTCCAGAAGAGTTAAAAATCAGTAGAGAAATTGGTTTAAACCAAATCTATGAACATAATTGTGTTAGAGACGCGTCTGGTAGCCTCATTTTTTTGTGTCTTCCCCCTCTACTGCTCCTCCATCATAGAGGATTTTGATTCCTATTGTGGTAAAGTTACTGGTAAAGTGCTGGAGGGGAGATATATTTCACTATACCTAATGGCGTCAGTGATATAACACCTTGATTTTTTCCTCCAACACATTAAGTGTTGCGAGGGTTAAGCTAAGTTGTATTATGTGGACATTCATAGAGCAGGTGGGAGAACGTTCACCTTATCTCCTCTTGCAGAGCCGACACCGATGTGTGCTGACAGGACCTCTGTGATGTCACAGTCATGTGATCAGTCATGTGATGAAGGAGTCACATGGTCTGGGGCTTAAGTAGGTGGCTTCCAAAGGCAGCAGTGTTCAGTGTGCCTGGAGAGGAAGCATTCTAGGAAAGTGTTTGTGCCATGTGGTATGTTAAAGACCTGAGTGGTGGACATTGCTAACCATGAGCGGGGGCTGATCCCCGCTAGGAGAAGGACTATGTTTTTGTTTTCTGTTTTGCCCAGAGGGCCGTGTTTATTTTCCCAGCTTAGTTTATGCTGCCTCTTAAAGAGACAGTGTTCCGTTTCTACCTCTGTGTCCAGCCGAGAGAGCTGCTCTACCACACTATATTTTGTATTTTTGAATTTCTTTATTGATTTTTAACTCTTCTGGAAATAAAGACTTCATGATTTTAAATCACGTCTCTTTGAACTGTGGATCAGAACCTGCATCAAGTTCTTCCTTCCCCATCATCCATTGTCTGACAACAAGTGTACTGACTTGTCAGTAACAGCCAGCAGAACTGTGAATGCAGCTCTGGTTATCACTGGCTGCAATTAGATAATAAGGACTACTAGAAAATATGTCTTTTCATATAATTATAGAGTTAGAGCGCTTGTAAAAACTCAAGAACAAAGGAATGTTATACTTCATAGTTTGCAGCTCGTTGCTTAGGTTACCGACCACCTTTCCAGTAGCTTGTTTCCTAGGCAAGGAGCATAGATTTGAAGTCCACCTAATCGATGGATCTGGTCAGCTTTATATCTCCTGCACCTCTCCAATGGTTCAGAGGCAAAGCTTTCTATGCTAGCAGCATTGGAGAGCGCACAGTTTGGGTCAGTGTCTTCAGGAGCGTGTAGCATCCACCCACTGAGGAGGCCGGGACGCGATGGGCTTCTCAAGAACAAATATGAGACGATCCTTTTGAGTCAGCTTTTTATGGTCATTAATTTATATACAAGGGTTTGTTTTAAAGATGAGCATGCTCTTTAAACTGGCATGGATGAAGAAATCTGTATGTATTGACCAACAATAAAACAAATGGCTTAACAAAATTGCACAAGGAATAAGGCACAGAAAGCCACAAGCAACCAGCCAAAACTTGCAGCAGAAGCTGGACAGATGATTGCAGAAGTAAAAGTGGGTAATTTTTTATTAATTTGTATGTCTGTCGCACCAAAAGTCACTAGTGGTAGAGATGCAGAGACACAACTAGGGGCCCAACTATAATAGGTGCAGGGTTTGCAATCGCACCCCAGCCCTGGAGACTAGAGGGGCCTCAAAAGATCCCTTTGCCCCATAGGAAAATACTATTCCTATTTAAGATTAGTGATCATTGGGGGCCCTGTTGGAGACTTTGCATTGGGGCCCACAAGCTTTAAATTACGCCAATGGACCCAAACTATATTAGGATTGAAAGAGTTTTCCAGGAATGTTACAATTTATTTTTTGCCCTTTCTCACCATAAATTGCCCGCGTCAGCCTGCTGGTCAAAAAATCCAACATGGCAGAACATTTTCTATCACTCAGTCTGTTGCACAAAGTAGAATTGCTAATTAAAAGCAGCAATCGGGAAAGACAGAATTATGGGGAAACCTAACATTGGATTTGCACTGTATTTGTGTTATAAAAATGGACAAATTTTGTCGTACTTCATAATTGTACTAAAATTTGTATTTTTTTTTTAAATGTGATTTATTTTGTAAGCATTAAGTGGCCAGGGTTAACCTGGGATCGGTGGGCCATCACTAGCATAGGGACGACTGAAGGTGCAGCTGCTTTATTAAGAGGCTTGCACCTATTAATACATTTGGAACATTTTACTCCACATCAAATGTAATCTTGCCTGAAGAAGGAGCCTTGAGCTCTGAAAGCTTGCGAACATATAATTTTCTGGTTAGCCAATAAAGGTATCACCTTAAGAATGCTCTTGTCATAATTGGATGGAAAAGTATTTACTCCACATCAAGAAATTCCAGTCTATATGAGGGCTTGTTCACACGCTGCATTTTTTTTTTCAGGGCTTTTTTTTTCCTCTGACATTTTTTTCAAGGGTAAAAAATAACCCTGTACTTCACAGCAACGGCAAAGTGAGTGAGATTTTTGAAATATCACGCACATGCTGTTTATATATTTCCTTGGAAATATGAACTGTCAAAGCATTTTAAAATCTGCAGCGTGTCAATGTTTTCAGTGTTTTTGCAGCATTTTCACAGATTGAAATGAATGGTGGAAAAAAAGAATAAAAAATGTGTATTTTACTCAGCTTTTTTCATGCTTACTTTCTGGGTTTTGGGGCATAAATATCACCTGTCCTGCGCAAATATTACCAGTTCATATTAAAGGCTCTGTCCTCTTTTTTCACAAGCATTTTTTATTATCCCGCTGCATCTATAATTTACAAAAAAGGTCTGCGGCTCCGATGAAGACTTATGCGTTACCATGGTTACAGACTACAAACATACCGTGTAGTCAGATCTTTCAGTTATACTTTTTCCATTTTTGCTTTTTTTACCAATTGAAGCTTTGCTGCAGTTTTTTGGGGGAGGTACAAACATTTCTTTTGTTTAAAGTCCACGTCTGGCTTCAAAATCTGAATTGTTTTTAATTATTTCTTGTAAAAAAAAAATCAAAAACACAAAAATAAAACTGCATTGCATGAATGGAAAGCCGTGTGCTATCTTGTATAGACGCAACTGCAGCAATACAATGCGGGTGCACTCACGGGGCACGCAGCAGATTAGAATAAATGTCTCTTTCATTATTCCCCATTCCTTGTATTGTTCTGTAATTTACTACTAAATTGTAGTGTCTGGAGCTGAAATTCTGCAGATAAAGCAGCACAACACAAGATAATGAGGGTTTAAGAAATCTTACACATCGTAAAAATCCACCTTGGATCTTTGGCCTGTTACAGATTTCGGGATCCATAGTATGCCGATGCAGATATTGGTCATTAACTTCACCTGCTGCGATGCAATTCGCAAATTTGCATTAAAATTTGCAACAAAATCAAGATTTAATACATGCGAGCGCGAGATTGATCGACCATTCGGCAAAGGTAAAAAGAAGTTACCAACATCCGATGACCGGTGCGCAAGTGTGAACGGTGGTAAGTGTGACTTGAGATTCAGTGACTTTGGATTCAGGGAGTTTCCAAGGGAGGATTTACTGAATTGCTGTTACTGTATATTTTATTAATACTTTTTATTTATTTTTACTTATCTTTGCTGTCTGGTGAAATCCCCATTAGATATGTGCTCCACTATTGCCAATGCCATCCAGTGTACATCTTGCCACATGTATGCAGTCCTTGAACAGCCGTCGAGGGTGCATACTGCTGTGTGAGATGTGAGCACGTTGTGCATTTGGAAGCCCAAATCTTGGATCTAAATGTGCAGCTGGCAACACTGAGATCCATAGACAATATGGAAAGGAGTCTTCTGCTCACTGAGCAGACGCTCAATGGGATAGATGAGGGGGGGGATGAGGGTGGAGCTGCAGGACACTGAAGTAGGAAGCTGGGTGACAGTTAGAAAGCGGGGTAGAGGGAAGAGCGCCAGGGAGGCTAGTCCTGATCTGGCACACCCCAATAAGTTTGCAAAGTTGGCAGATGAGGGGGTTGTCAGTACAGGGGTAGCACTGCTGCAGCCAGGCATGTCCTCTGAAAGCCGGGGGAGTGTCTGCTCCAGTAAGGGGGGAATTAGGAGAGCAGGGCAGGCCAGACAGGTGCTGGTAGTGGGGGACTCAATTATTAGGGGAACAGATAGGGCAATCTGTCACAAAGACAGGGATCGTCGAACAGTGTGCTGCCTACCTGGCGCTCGAGTCCGACACATCGCTGATCGGGTTGACAGATTACTGGGAGGGGCTGGTGAGGACCCAGCGGTCATGGTGCACATTGGCACAAATGACAAAGTTAGAGGCAGGTGGAAGGTCCTTAAAGATGATTTCAGGGAATTAGGCTGCAAGCTTAAAGCAAGGACCTCCAACGTGGTATTTTCTGAAATACTGCCGGTACCACGTGCCACACCAGAGAGGCAACGGGAGATTAGGGAGGTTAATAAGTGGCTCAAGAATTGGTGTAGGAAGGAGGGGTTTGGGTTCCTGGAGAACTGGGCCGACTTCTCAGTTGGCTACAGGTTCTATGCTAGGGACGGGCTGCACCTCAATGGGGAGGGTGCAGCTGTGCTGGGGAGAAAATGGACTAGAAGGTTTGAGGAGTCTTTAAACTAGGGACTAGGGGGGAGGGTATTCATTTTATAGGAGGGGAAGGCAGTACAGATAGAGACCTGGGCACAAATAATGAAATTGGGGGTGGGGGTGGCATGGGGGGTGGGGTTAGAACAGTTAATAATTTAAGAAAGAATAGAGGTTCAGAGAGATACATAAAGTGCATGTATACTAATATAATATAATATACAAAATGGCGGAATTAGAATTAATTTTGTTGGAACATAATTATGACATGGTGGGGATATCTGAGACTTGGCTGGATGAGAGCCACGACTGGGCGGTTAATTTACAGGGCTATAGTCTGTTTAGAAATGACCGTAAAAATAAGCGAGGTGGGGGTGTGTGTTTATATGTAAAATCATCCTTAAAACCCATCCTGCGTGATATCTGTGAATCTAATGAAGATGTAGAGTCTCTGTGGGTGGAGATTAGGGGAGGGGGGAAAAATAATAAATTATTGATAGGGGTTTGTTATAAGTCTCCTAAAATAATGGAAGCAACAGAGAATATCCTCGTAAAGCAAATAGATGAAGCAGCAACTCAAGGAGAAGTCATGATTATGGGGGACTTCAACTACCCTGAAATAATTGGGGAACAGAAACCTGTCAGTTCCAGCAAAGGTAATAAGTTTTCGGCAACTATGAGAGACAATTACCTTTCACAACTAGTTCAGGACCCAACAAGAGGGGGGGCACTGCTAGACCTAATATTAACCAACAGGCCAGACCGCATATCAAATATAAGGGTTGGGGGTCACTTGGGTAATAGTGATCACAAAATAATAAGTTTCATGTTCCTTTAATAAGATGTGTAGTCGAGGGGTTACAAGGACACTAAACTTCAGGAAGGCAAATTTCCAACGGATGAGAGATGATCTTGGTGCAATAAACTGGGACGATATCCTGAGACATAAAAATACACAAAGAAAATGGGAGACGTTTATTAGTATCCTGAATAGGACCTGTGCACAGTATATACCCTATGGGAATAAACATGCTAGAATTAGGAGGAAACCACTATGGCTAAATAGAGCTGTAAGGGGCGCAATAAGGGACAAAAAGAAAGCGTTTAGGGAATTAAAGCAAGTAGGTAGTGAAGAGGCATTAAATAAATACAGAAGACTGAATAAATTCTGTAAAAAGCAAATCAAGACAGCAAAGATTGAGGCAGAGAGACTCATTGCCAGAGAAAGTAAAAATAATCCCAAAATATTCTTTAACTACATAAATAGCAAGAAACTAAAAAATGATAGTGTTGGTCCCCTTAAAAATAGTCTGGGTGAAATGGTGGCTGAGGATGAGGAAAAAGCCAATATGCTAAATGACTTTTTTTCAACTGTATTTACACAAGAAAATCCCATGACAGATAACATGATCAGAGATAAAAAAAATTCTCCATTAAATGTCACATGCTTAACCCAGCAGGAAGTACGGCGGCGTCTAAAAATCACTAAAGTTGACAAATCCCCGGGCCCGGATGGGATACACCCCCGAGTACTGCAGGAATTAAGTACAGTTATAGATAGACCTTTATTTTTAATCTTTAAAGATTCCATAATAACGGGGTCTGTACCACAGGACTGGCGTTATAGCAAATGTGGTGCCAATATTCAAAAGGGGGCAAAAACTGAACCTGGAAATTATAGGCCAGTGAGCTTAACATCTACTGTGGGTAAAATCCTGGAGGGTTTTTTAAGGGATACTATATTGGAGTATCTGAAGCTGAATAACCTCATGACACAGTATCAGCATGGGTTTACGAGGGACCGTTCTTGTCAGACTAATCTGATAAGCTTTTATGAAGGGGTAAGTTCAGGACTGGACCAAGGGAATGCAGTGGACGTGGTGTTCATGGACTTCTCAAAAGCTTTTGATACAGTGCCACACAAAAGGTTGATACATAAAATGAGAACAATGGGGATAGGGGAAAATATGTGTAAGTGGGTTAAGAACTTGCTCATGGATAGGAAACAAAGGGTGGTTATTAATGGAGCACACTCGGACTGGGTCACGGTTAGCAGTGGGGTACCACAGGGGTCAGTATTGGGGCCGCTTCTCTTTAACATATTTATTAATGACCTTGTAGGGGGCATACAGAGTAGTATTTCAATATTTGCAGATGACACTAAACTCTGCAGGGTAATAAATACAGAGGAGGATAATTTTATATTACAGGAGGATTTATGTAAACTAGAAGCTTGGGCTGATAAATGGCAAATGAGCTTTAATGGGGATAATTGTAAGGTCATGCACTTGGGTAGAACAAATAAGATGTATAATTATGTGCTTAATTGTAAAACACTGGGCAAAACTGTCACTGAAAAAGACTTGGGTGTATGGGTGGACGACAAACTCACATTTAGTGGCCAATGTCAGGCAGCTGCTGCCAAGGCAAATAAAATAATGGGATGCATTAGACGAGGCATAGATGCTCATGAGGAGAACATAATTTTACCTCTATACAAGTCACTGGTGCGACCGCACTTAGAATACTGTGTGCAGTTCTGGTCTCCGGTGTATAAGAAAGACATAGCTGAACTGGAGCGGGTGCAGAGAAGAGCGACCAAGGTTATTAGAGAACTGGGGGGTCTGCAATACCAAGACAGGTTATTACACTTGGGGTTATTTAGTTTGGAAAAACGAAGGCTTAGGGGTGATCTTATTACAATTATAAATATATGAGGGGACAGTACAAAGACCTTTCTAATGATCTTTTTACTCTTAGACCTGTGACGGGGACGAGGGGGCATCCTCTACGTCTGGAGGAAAGAAGGTTTAGCCATAATCACAGATGCAGATTCTTTACTGTAAGAGCAATGAGACTATGGAACTCTCTGCCGTCTAATGTTGTAATGAGTGATTCCTTACTAAAATTTAAGAGGGGACTGAATGCCTTTCTTGAAAAGTATAATATTACAGGCTATATTCACTAGTTTCCTAGATACAGCGTTGATCCAGGGAGCTAGTCTGATTGCCGTATGTGGAGTCGGGAAGGAAAAATCGGGAAGGAATTTTTTTCCCCAATGTGAAGCTTCCTGTTTGCCACTTGGGTTTTTTTTGCCTTCCTCTGGATCAACATGTTAGGGCAGGTTAGGATAGGATATGGGTTGAACTAGATGGACTTAAAGTCTTCCTTCAACCTTAATAACTATGTTACTATGTTACATCTTCGATGCTAACTTCCCCGTCAGTGTCTTGTCTAACCCATACATCACTGGGAAGTCTCTGCTAAAGAGGACAGGCCTCTGTGCGTAGCTCATTTTCGGAATATTGAAATCCAATCTATTTTGCTCTATGAGATATTGGATAGTAAAGTGTGGCTAATGGAGGGATTAATTCCTCTGTGTACACAGCACTCTTATGTGAAGGAATCCTCCTGGGTCACTTAGATGGAGAGCAAACATCCTGCACTTACAAGAACCGACCGACCGCCTGCCTGTGATTCTTATCTGGCATATTATTCTTCATGGCAGTGGACATATGATGCCTCACTTCACCCATAATACCACTTGCATTTTTTCACTACTGTACTATCAATTGTGAGGCAAAACTATGCTTATTAGGTCATGAGTCCTAGTACTAAAGGAGGCCATATACCCTAATACTCCATCATACACTTTCGATAGCTGTTGGCCAAACGATGGTTCAACCGACTGCTTTCTCGCCCAACTCTCCTGTACGCAGGAGAATTTTCTCCCGTGTTCTCTGTGCGAAAGCTGCTGCCAGACGTCTCTGGCGGCAGCTCCTCTTTAGTGAACAAAAGGATCAGCAGTCCGTAATCAAACATTCCTGACCCTTAATTCTCCTGTCGGGGCACCCCATACACATTTGACTATTGGCCGACTCTGTTGATATCAATCGTTCAGCCAACATTAGTCTAATGTGTATTGGAGCCGTTAGCCAAACCTTCTGATATTGGCTAGATGGGGCCCAATTTTATCCCAACAAATGATTTTGGAGGACAGAAGGGATAGGCAATGTATATTCAAACACTCATTTCTATTTATGTGTGACAAGCCCTTTCACCATTAAAAACGCATGAACGTTCTACCGAGAGTACATTGCTTAGGGGGAGTCAAGAGAGATTGATGTCGGCAAAATGACAGTTCTTGATAAAACAGTCTAAGGGCTTGTTCACTGGTTTCCTTTTTTCAGCGTTTTTTTCTGGACATTTTTGCCGCAGAAAAATACAGTGTTTTACAGTACCAGCAAAGTGAATTAGATTTTTGAAATCTCATTATTTTTTGCCTTGCAAATTTGAACCATCACAGCTTTATCTGCAACCTGTCAATCCTTTCAGCATTTTTGTAGTATTTTTCACCCATTCAGATAAATGGGGAAAAAACCACAAAGGTGCATCAAAAACGTGTATATTTTATGCAGTGTTTTTTCTACCAAAACTCTAGTTTTTTAGTTTTTGCAGCAGAAATATCTGCTGCTAAAGGTGGGCACAGGCTTGGACTGGCCCAACGGAGAGAAGGAGAATCCTCCGGTGGGCCCCTGTGCGAGAGTGGAATCACTGTGTACAGACAAAGGCAGCATCTTATTAATTTAAAATTCTACCTACAATCTACTATCTACAATCTACCATTGTGATATAAATTTGTGATGGAAGATAATCTCACATTTGCATGTAGCTGAAAAGTGGGGCCCTGGAGTTGGTTACAGGTGAGCCTTTGGCACCCCAGTCTGACACTGGACCATGTGTGTGCACATAGCCTAGGGCTTCCCATCTGCATCTTTAGGTCAATGAATGGAGCAAGAGTTGTGTGTACTTAGCGCTTCTCCATTTTGACGGGGGTAAATGTGCCCCATTCTGGCGATCTTGAGGGTAGCTGATCGTCCTATCAGAATACCCCATTAAGAATAGAAACTCTGAACATGGATTCTTTTGGTTCCTACCATTGCTGTTTCTCTATCCTAGTGCGTTTGGTATGCTATGTATTTTACACTGCAGCCCCTATTATATCTTGTTCTCCAGAAGGTTTGCAGGTCTCCTCTGGGATATGTGGTGTCTCCATGTACAGAGGACAGATAACATTGGTGTCTGTGTGGCCTGTCCGGGAACTTTATATAAACAGTGAACGCTTCTTGCAGACATGTAGGCCTGATATGCAGCAGAATGAGAGGCGAGTTACACCCGCACAATGTGACCATACATGGCTTGTTATAGGATATAAGGGGGGTTACTACTTTTCTCTTCTGCCAAGTGCATCTCCGGGGGCTTCCAAAGTCGTAGACTGCTGTGTGCATAGCTGCATCTGCATGAAGGCATGGACTAGATGGCTGCACAAAGCCATTGTATATCCATTCTTCACTTATAGGTACATGGTGACTATAGGGTTGTGATTTTTTTGGGGGTAGTTTCTAGATGAAAAACTGTTGAAGAACATGGAGCCATAGAATCCTTCACATAATAACACTTCATATGTGTCGACAGCCATAGATTTCTGTGTGCTACCCAACAGGAAGGCCCAGTACAATGTACAATGTTTCTTTAAAGTGCTAGGCCATGCCTGGAGAACTTGGGAAGCAGCACAGACACCAAGGCATAGAGGCGTAGGATAGCCATGTCAGCAATGGACACATTAGGACTGTTGTGCTGATACAATGTGGCACTGAAGCAGGATTAGTGTCATGCCTCTGCATCTTTGCTGATAGATGTGAAGCACAAGCTCCCATACACATTACATGGAATCTGTCAGCAGGTTTTTGTTATGTAATCCGTGTGCAGCATGATATAGGGACAGTGACACTGATTACAGCTATGTCACTTACTGAGCTGCTGATCATAGTTTTGATAAAATCCCTGTTGCAGATCTATCAGGTCTCTGAATGCTGAGCTCTGTATAGCCCCGCCCACACCACTGATCTTGCTATTTGGCAGCTTTCCGCCTATGAACAGCGTAATCAGTGGCGGTGGCAGAGTGACACAAAGCAAAAAGACTACACGGCACAACTAGACAACTAGTCCTCTAATAATAATCTCCTAGTGATAAAACCGATTTTATTCAATAATACAACAAGCATCCCAGTAAGTGACACATTGCTGGAATCAGGTTATCTGCCCCTTCATCATGGTGCTCTCAGATTAACTATATCAGTGATCTGCTAGCAGATTCTCATTAAGGTTGCCAAACTTTTACAGACCCTCTATGTATGGAGACCTTCTGATTGCTTCTGACAGATGAGCATTGTGAAAAACGGTGCTCAAACTTTTTGTATTCCTTGAAGATAAGCCACGGCTGTTAAGCCCCCGTCTCACATAGCGAGATCGCTAGCGAGATCGCTGCTGAGTCACTAGTTTTGTGACACAACAGCGATCTCCCCAGCGAAATCGCTGTGTGTGACACGGCAGCGACGATCAGCCCCCCTGCCGGGTATCGCTGAATGTCCTGGACATTTTTTTGATTGTTGGTCTCCCGCTGGCCAGTGCGCATCGCTGCATGTGGCAGGCGGGAGACCAGCGATCAGTGAGCTGGAGCTGGTAACCAAGGTACACATCGGGTTCTAGGCGCCGCTCGGCGCCTAGAAACCCGACGTGTACCTTGGTTACCAGCTCCCTGCACCAGCGCGTTGGTATCTAAGGTACACTGTGGGTAACTAAGCGACGTGCATCACTTGTTACCCACATAGTCGCTGTCCTGATCGCTGCTGAGATTTGCCTGTTTGGCAGCTCACCAGCAATCATGTAGCGACACCAGCAATCCTGACAAGTTCATATCGTTGTCGGGATCACTGGTGTGTCGCTATGTGTGACGGCCGGGGCCCTTAGAAGTGTTTAGTGGTGGCTTATTCCACTCCCCACCATAGAAAACACAGGCATGCTACGATATTGCATTAATATTATTATAAAACTTTAATGAAAAACTCTGATTAAAAAAAAAAAAGAAAATACATGCATGCTTGGCTGAATTGAGCGTGCATGTACAGTATATGTAATGGTTGGGAAGGTGAATCTGTGAAGGTTGGTTTGACTGAGCGCTATCTAAAAGTCATCTGGCATTTTAGAATGAAGATGGCTGAACACAGGGATTTCAGCAGGAAAGGCCAACCATCTGATGAGTATCGGGGCTTCCTGACTCTCCAGACAGGGGATGTTGAGTAGAGAAGGAGAAGACATTTTAAGTTCACAAGTCCAACCCTTTTATTCTGCGGTGAAATAAGCCACTTCCAGACAGAGTTGTCAGGCAGCCATTTGCCCTGCCCTCCTCATATAGTATATGGACACCTTAAGAAGGTTTGGTTATGTACTACAGCTCCTCAACACTACCCCAATAAGTGATGCCAAGGGAGATAAGAAACGGACATTTTCAATTCAAACGCCCGACCCTTTTGGTCTCCCGGATACAAGCCACTGCCAGAGGTGTCTGCCATTGGCTTTCTCCTCGCACCCTATTGAAAACACATGAACACCCAAAACAAGTCATTAGTGTGTGTAGGAGTTGGAAGAGATGGCTGTAAGACATAGACCTTCAGCGATCGCATGTGTTTGGCTATCTGTAGGCTGACTGCACATTATGTCAGACTACATTCTGCTACGGATCTGCTGCAGGTGAGCTTCAGCGTTCCTCTTGTGGCCTTTCGTGCCAAACACAACGGACTATGTGAATATGAAAGTATACTAAAACTTGTAAAGAGTAAATCAAAGAACTAAGCCACTAATCCCTTAATGGCATTTTTTAGCAATGTAAAAATAAAGTGAACAAAAATTATTTTTTTAAATGCAACTATTTAATATAACATATTGTCTTCCACATACGGTACATTTCGTAAGCAAAAAAAAGGCTAAACTTATTACGGTAGGTATCCGCACAACTCTAATAACTTGATGATTAACTTTATCAGGTTAGTGTGGAGCAAAAATGATAGGAATTAAGGAGTAATTTGTGTACCCCTAAACAGCATCCAAATATATATAATTTGGCCCTAATGAAACAAGGCCTTGTGAGAAATTCAATAAAAATATAACTTAAAAAGTTACATGAGAAGGAGTTACATATAAATTACAGCGAACCAACCAAAAATGACAGACTGGTACAGACTGGAGTGGGTTCTGTCCTTGCGGGCTTACATTCTATAGGATAGTGGGGAAGGAGACAATAGGTAGAGGGTTTGCGGCAGCTTCGGTGGTGGTGAAGTGGCAGCGCGGTCATTGCAGGCTGTAAGCTTTCTTTCAGAGATGGGTTTTCAAATTCCATCTGAAAGTTCCGAGTGTGGCAGATAATCGGAAATGTTGTGGCACAGACTTCCAGAGGATGGGGGATAATCAGGAGAAGTCTTGGAAGCGATCGGTTGAGGAACATATAAGTGTGGAGGAGAGAAGGATGTCTTGAGAGGACTGGAGATTACGTGTTGGAAGATATCGGGAGATTAGTTTGGAGTTATACGGTGGAGACAGATTATGGATGGCTTTGTAGGTCAATGTTAGTACAGTCATGGCCAAAAGTTTTGAGAATGACACAAATATTATATTTTCACATGATCTGCTGCCCTCTGGTTTTTATGTGTGTTTGACAGATGTTTTTATCACAGACAGAAATATAATTGCAAACATATGAGTAACAAAAGCTTATATTGACAGTTAGAATGAGTTAATGCAGCAAGTCATTATTTGCAGTGTTGACCCTTCTTCTTCAGGACCTCTGCAATTCTCCCTGGCATGCTCTCAATCAACTTCTGGACCAAATCCTGACTGATAGCAGTCCATTCTTGCACAATCAATGCTTTCATTTTGTCAGAGTTTTTAGGTTTTTGTTTGTCCACCTGTCTCTTGATGATTGACCACAAGTTCTCAATGGGATTAAGATCTGGGGAGTTTCCAGGCCATGGACCCAAAATCTCTATGTTTTGTTCCCTGAGCCATTTAGTTATCACCTTTGCTTTATGGCAAGGTGCTCCATCATGCTGGAAAAGGCATTGTTGATCGCCAAACTGCTCTTGGAGGGTTGGGAGAAGTTGCTCTTGGAGGACATTCTGGTACCATTCTTTATTCATGGCTGTGTTTTTAGGCAAGACTGTGAGAGAGCCGATTCCCTTGGCTGAGAAGCAACCCCACACATGAATGGTTTCAGGATGCTTAACAGTTGGCATGAGACAAGACTGGTGGTAGCGCTCACCTTGTCTTCTCCGAATGAGGCGTTTTCCTGATGTCCCAAACAATCGAAAAGGGGATTCATCAGAGAAAATAACTTTACCCCAGTCCTCAGCAGTCCACTGCCTGTACCTTTTGCAGAATATTAGTCTGTCCATGATGTTTTTTCTGGAGAGAAGTGGCTTCTTTGCTGCCCTCCTTGAGACCAGGCCTTGCTCCAAGAGTCTCTGCCTCACAGTGCGTGCAGATGCACTCACACCTGCCTGCTGCCATTCCTGAGCAAGCTCTGCACTGCTGGTAGCCCGATCCCGCAGCTGAAACACTTTTAAGAGACGGTCCTGGCGCTTGCTGGTCTTTCTTGGGCGCCCTGGAGCCTTTTTGGCAACAATGGAACCTCTCTCCTTGAAGTTCTTGATGATGCGATAGATTGTTGACTGAGGTGCAATCTTTCTAGCTGCGATACTCTTCCCTGTTAGGCCATTTTTGTGCATTGCAATGATGACTGCACGTGTTTCTTTAGAGATAACCATGGTTAACAGAAGAGAAACAATGATGCCAAGCACCAGCCTCCGTTTAAAGTGTCCAGTGGTGTCATTCTTACTTAATCATGACAGATTGATCTCCAGCCATGTCCTCATCAACACCCACACCTGTGTTAATGGAGCAATCACTGAAAAGAGGTTAGCTGGTCCTTTTAAGGCAGGGCTGCAATGATGTTGAAATGTGTTTTGGGGGATAAAGTTCATTTTCTAGCCAAATATTGACTTTGCAAGTAATAGCTGTTAAGCTGATCACTCTTTATAACATTCTGGAGTATATGCAAATTGCCATTAGAAAAAGTGAAGCAGTAGACTTTGTAAAAATTTATATTTGTGTCATTCTCAAAACTTTTGGCCATGACTGTAGTTTGAACTGGATACGTTGGGGAGTTGTGAGCCAGTGAAGGGATTTGCAGAGTGGAGAAGCGAAGGAATAGCGAGGCGAGAGCTGTATTAGTTGGGCAGCATGGATGGATTGGAGAGTTATGACAGTATTAGCAGGGAGACCACAGAGGAGGAAAATTGCAGAAGTCAAGGCTGGAGATGATGAGAGCATTCATTAACATTTTAGCAGATTTAGAGTTGAGGAATTTATGGATACTAGAAATATTTTTTAGTTGGTGGCGACAAGATGTGGAAAGAGTTTGGATGTATGGTTTGAAGGACAAGGCAAAGTTGAGGGTTACTCCAAGATATCGCACTTACGGTACAGGGAGAAAGCTTGATATCATTTATTGTGATAAATAGATCAGGTAGGGGAGTTAGGTGATAAGGAGAAAAGATGATGAGTTCAGTTTTGTCCACATTTGTCCAGCTTTAAGAAGCGTGATGAGAAGGAGGATGTGGCTGATAGACACTTAGGGATTCTGGACAGCAGAGAGCTGACTGTCATGGGGCAGTAATGGGAATACAGGGGACGAGGAACCTTGGCCCCTGAACTGCCCCTAAGGCTAAGGGAGGGCCCTGTCTTTCCTTAACTTGGGGGTACACTTGAAGGTAGTGAGGCCCAAGTCACCGAGCTGTCCCTGTCTCCTGTTTAGCCCTGAGCTAAATCCCCAACCCCCTCCCCAGGAGGTGAGACAGGGAATAAAGGGAACTCCACCAAAATAACCAAAGGAAGGAAAGACAGACACCTATGGGTTAAATCAACAAAACTTAGCTTTCTCTGCTGCAATGCACCACACAGCAGAGTAAGGCACCAGATCAGGGAAATAGCAGAAGTACCACTGCGCTCAGCAAGCTCCTGACTCCAGCTTGGTTGGTCTCCAAAAATCTGAAGTATCACCAACAGCTGACGCCTCAGGTGACCTTTTAAAGGATAGTGGGAGGGGTCACAGCCTTCCCCTGACAAGTCAGCAGCAATGTAATTACACCAGTGGCCACCGGGGGAAAAGACTGACATTAACCCCAATGGCCTGAAAGGAAAAAGGTTTTAATATGGAAAGCAAGATCTGCCACAGATCCAAAAGTGGATCGTGACACTGACATCAGTGCCGGAAAGGTAGATATGAGTGTCATCAGTATATAAGTGGTGCTAGAAGACATGAGACTTTATGAGTTGTTTTAGGCCAAAGGTATAGATTGGGAAGAGTTGGGGTCCCTAGACAGAGCCAAGAAGGATACCAACAGAGAGAAGGCGGGATGAGAAGGTAGTGTGTGAGTGGGAGATGCTAAATGTGCAATTGGAAAGGTATGAGGAGTTCCAGGAGATGGCAATGTCTTTGACGCCAAAGGAAGAGAGGATTTGTAGCAGGAGGAAGTTGTTGACTGTGTCGAAGGCAGAAGACGGGTCTAGAAGGTGGAGTACAGAGAATTGTCTGCTAGCTTTGGCTGTAAGTAAGTTGGTAGTAATTTTGGTAAATGCAGTTTCAGTGGAATGGTGGGGACAAAAGCCAGATTTTAGATTGTTAAACAGCGAGTTTGTTGAGAGATTGTTAGGCGTCGAGATCACGCAACTGCACAGGGGGAATCTGGAGCCATGTCCTCTGTGGTCTCCATTCTTCTTCAGCCGCAGAGGATCCTGCTCAGCGGAGACATTGGTCCCAGCATCTTGCTCAGGCTAATGCTATGCGTTTGGTTGCTGCTGCCGCCGCCCCAGGTTCAGCTATAGCAACCAGCATTAGTCAGCAGCGAGCAGACGTTCCTGGAACTAAGTCCTGCTTTTCTCCATCTGAACATGCCTGTAAGACGACCGCTCATTGGTGGTCGGAGGTAACATGCTCAGGTCCTCAAGCAGTTTGGATTGGGCCATCAGCAAGGTCCTGGAAGGCTGCAGTTATAAAAGGATCGCACAGCTGCTTGGCCGTACGCTAGTATAAACCATGTGGTGTGTGAGCGAGTGGATATGCTACCACTCTGTGTATTCACGGGTGTTTGGGCCGAGAACCTGCCGCACTGTTTGGCGTGTATGACCGTCTAGTGTTCCTTAGTCAGGCAGGTTTTTACTCGGCTTGACCTAGCGCCTGTCTCGGCCTCGTGTGCTTCTTAGCACGGGCTGTTTACAGGGCACAGTCAATCCACATGCTCTGGCACACACCTTTCGGTACTGCTCTGCGGTCAGTTGAGCTTTTGCTCTTGTGTTTTAGTTAGCTGTGTTTGCTACCATAGAGCACCAAGTAGTGGCATCGATAGTGCGACACCGTGCGCATTGTGGGTCTGGTCAGACTCAAGTCCCCTCGTTCTAGGGGTTGAGCCTAGAGACCTCACCAGCGCCATATCAGCTGTGTCCTGTGAGGTGTAACAGGGAACAGCGTTTTATTACTTTGCTGCGGAGCTCTGTGAAGTAACAGAGTTCACCGCTGTTCATACCAGGTGACATCTAACCCGCATGTTGTCGGCGTTCAACCGCCGCCTTGTTCCGCCATTGCTTAGCAGCAGGTTCCATCTCTGCATAGTGCCCTGGGTTGCGAACGCACATTATTATATATATTTCATTTGGTGCATTACGCCAACCCTAACAGATAGAAGGAAAGCTCAGCATGGATATGCTGGTTGAGGAGTTTGGAGGTGAGCAGAAGTAGCGATATGGAGCAATAGGTGTACCAAGAGGTCTGGTCGAGGGATGGCTTCTTCATGATAGGTGTGATTGTGGCATGCTTGAAAGCAGAAGGGAAGGTACCAGAAGTTAGCAGTAGGTTTAAGAGATGGGTTAGGGCCAGGATAAGCGTAGATGTGAGGTTAGGGAGGAGGTGGAATGGGATCTGGTCAAGTGCACAAATGGTGAGGTGTGATTTGGAGAGGAGATGAGTAAGCTCTTCAGTGATGGTAGGGAGGAAGGTTATGGGCAAGAGGAAGTGATCTTTATACATAGGGGTTGTAGGGGATGGGCAGTAAAGACTTGCCTTGTTTGGTCGACCTTATTTTTTTAAATGTGCGGCAAAGTCTTCTGTAGAGAGGAGAAGGTAGCAACGGGCAGAGGAGGGAGCTAAAAGTGTTGAATAACTTTTTGGGGTTGTGGGATAAAGAAGATACAAAGGCTGTGAAATAGACCTGTGTAGCAGAGGTAAGGGTTGATTTGAATGTGAAAGTTGATGTTTTACAAGATTATCTCAACATGGGAACATTTTTTTTATTCCAAGATCTATTAATTAAAATGTACTTTGTTTGTTGGAATACCCCTTTAAGTAACCTACATAAAAAAGTAGATCCCATCAAAATCTGCTAAATTTACTGCCTAAAATATTTGTCCAATTTCCCCATAGACAGGAGTAGTGCCGCTAATCTCCTAAAAGAAGTTTACTCGTTCCATCTTTGCACATTTTACAGCTTGTCTGTACATGTCATGTTATACTGATCAGTGGTCTCCTATCTGAGACCCTCCATCTTGGGGAAGGATCTGCAGTGCATACTGGAAGTTGTAGGTTTTGGGGGAAACTCTTAGGTTGGATACCACAAATTTAGATGGAGACTAGTATATAAGATATGTCGCAGGGCAGTGATCTGATTTAACCCATATTTCATGGCCTTGAACTGTAAACACTTTGCTGTGTTTTCTCCCCAGGACTTGCAGACTCAGACTAGCACCATGCAGGTGGAGCTGGGTGTGAAAGAGGCCAAGATAAGTGCAATGAAAAGAGAGGTGGAGGCCGAGCGCCGGCACCTGCAGGAGATCTCAGGTATTCTCAGTATGCAGATGAAGTTGTCTTTGTTTCTCCTCCTTTGTGAATACTTTTCCATCCAATTATGACAAGAGCATTCTTAAGGTGCCTGGAAACCCGATGTGTACGTTGGATACCAGCGCGCTGCTGCAGGGGAGCTGGTAACCAAGGTACACATCGGGTTACCAAGCGCCGCGCAGCACCTGGAAACCCGATGTGTACCTTGGTTGCCAGCTCTCTGCATCAGCGCACCGGTATCCAACGTACACTGCGGGTAACTAAGCGATGTTACCCGCAGTGTCGCTGTCCTGATAGCTGCCTGAGCTGCCTGTTTGGCAGCTCAGCAGCGATCATGTAGCGACACACCAGCGATCCTGACAAGTGCATATCATTGTCGGGATCGCTGGTGTGTCACTATGTGTGACGGGGCCCTAATGTCGACAGCACAAAAACCAAGCCAATAACTGAGCTCAGTGGCTCTGCCCGAGTTAATGGCATCAGTGCTGCGGACAATAATGTCACTATGAGCAGCCTGGGAGTCTCAGTGCTGGACCCAGAAAGGTGAATAAAGCACAGTTTTTTTGCAACTGGTGGATAGGGGTATTCCGAAATTGGAACTCTCCTTTAAGGGACAGAACCACAGATATTATCAGTATAAAAGATGGTCTCTAAGGCACAGGTACTTATGTAGAGGAGGACCTGGAGGACCCGAAGCAGCTACATATTACATGGGCTTCCAGTCATTTTATACATTTGCACGCTAAAAATGTTTGCAAAGATGTAAATCAGTGGCAAAACTTGACATGCCTTAACGGGGTTGTTCACTTCTAAGACAACCCGTTCTTAAACTAAATGTTCGGACCCTATAAAATAATAAAGCCTATACTCACCTACCATGCCGTCACCATTCCAGGGGTGTCGGCGCTCGCGGTCCCGGGGCTTATGTGCAGTTGTATGACACATGGTGTCCAACACCCAATCAGCACTGGTGTCACTGTCCCCGCTTTTGGAGTTTAAGAAACTAGGACAACCCCTTTACCTTTATCCATACTGATATCAATTTCCACTTTAGATTTTTTTTCTGCAGTGTTTGAATGAGATTGGGTAAAATCTCACCCACTTTGCTGCTACTGTAATACAATGGGGGGTTTTAGCTTGTAAAAAATGTAATGAACTTGATTTTATTTATTACACGTGTTTTTGGGGCTTGTTTTTAGTCTTACATTTTTTATGTGTTTTTTTCTATAAAAAAGATTTTTAATTCAGTACATGAAAAAATGCCATATACAGAGCATGCTGTGTATAGAAAAAAAACATTAAGGACTCAAAAATACACCAAACAGCGACACATGCTAAAAAAAATGACGTTTCATATTTCACTATGATTTTTTTTTTTTTTTTTTTGCTGCAGTGTTTTTGTTGTAAAACCTGTAGCAAATATGTCAGGGATGGGGAAAAAAAACTCCTGCATTTTCATAAAAAACTTTCTGGGTGAAACTAGTTTGGGTTGTAGCTCAGACTAAAAATTAGTAAGTAGGTAAGGATTTAAAGGGGTGGTGCAAAGGCGAATTTAAATTTTATCTCAATCCCTTTCTATTCGATGCCATAATCTAAGATAATTTCTAATATACTTGCTTTAAAAATTCCCTACCGCTCCCTAACTACACTGTCTAACTGCTAGTGTATTTTTCTTCCCTACTTCCTGTCTGATGACGATTGTTTGAGAGCCCCAGTGCATCCTGGGATACTGAAACGAATTGTCATCAGGGTCGGGGCAGAGGCTGCGTTCACTACAACCGCCCCCTGCCCCTCTCCCTGAAACAAAGTGTCATCAGTGACTCATTTCAGGGGTGAGTCTGGTCTCTGCGGTGTGCACAGTGACAGCGCCCACTCTCTTGTGGGCACAAATCTGCAGTAATGAGTGTTACAATACCAGGCAGAAAACAGTGATGTCACCTGGGGGGCGGCACTGATCTCCTGCAAGACAGGTATTCTGATACCGCTCAGTTGCCAGCTCATTACTCCAGATGTGTGCCGATGAAAGAGGGCACTGTCACTGTGCACACCACACAGAGCAGGGACCAGCCCTGCCCCTGAAACGAGCATCACTGAGGCTTCATTTCAGGGAGGGGGAAGGGGCTGTGGCAGTGACCGCAGCCTCTCCCCGTCTCTGACGACACTTCGTTTGAGTATCCCAGGATGCACTGGGGGCTTTCAAACGAATTATCATCCAACAGGAAGTAAAAGAAACAGACTAGCAGTTGGACAGTGTAGTTAGGGAATGGTAGGGAATTTTTAACGCAATTATATTCTGAAATAGCCTAGATTATGGCATCAAATAGATAGGGATTCAGATAAAATTTTCTTTCAGCTTTGGACCACCCCACTAAGTATCTTATCGTAACCGTTATGTGATAGATGGCAGGTGGATGACGAGGCAGCAGAGGTACAACTAGAAATTGTTAAGAAGAAAAACATCCTCTCCCTAAGTACGCGGATCCCCCATATAACCTTGTAATTACTGCGGAGTGTGGGCTACCATTACAGCGTGTGGTTGTCAGGTGTCTGGCTGTGACACGTCAGGGACATATGCTCAGGCTCCCAATGTCATGTGACACCACAGCGCTGAGTTATTGAGCGCAGTAATAAGTGACGTATGTGAACAGCAGCTTCAACGTCTTAAAAAGCTCTTGGGAAAATCCACACCGACGTGTAACCTGCAGTAACCGATTACGCACAGGCATTTCACAGTTTAGTATTAACTGCAAACTACTGACCTCACACATAATGTGAATCCAGATCTGCCTGCTTCATACACAGGCTCTAAACCAAAATATACATCTGTAAAGTAACAACCCGTCTATAGACCCCCACCCAAGGAGCTGGAGCAGAGAGCGGGAGGAACAGAGAGTGTGAGGAGCAGAGAGCGGGAGGAGCAGAGAGCGGGAGGAACAGAGACCAGGAGGAGAGGAGCAGAGAGTGAGCGGAGCAGAGAGCGGGAGGAACAGAAAGTGTGAGGAGCAGAGAGTGTGAGGAGCAGAGAGTGTGAGGAGCAGAGAGTGTGAGGAGCAGAGAGCGGGAGGAACAGAGACCAGGAGGAGAGGAGCAGAGAGTGAGCGGAGCAGAGAGCGGGAGGATCAGAAAGTGTGAGGAGCAGAGAGCAGGAGGAGCAGAGACCAGGATGAGAGGAGCAGAGACCGGGGAGGAGAGGAACAGAGACCAGGAGGAGAGGAGCAGAGAGTGAGCAGAGCAGAGAGCGGGAGGAGAGGAGCAGAGAGCGAGTGGAGCACAAAGCAGGAGGAGAGGAGCAGAGAGGAGGAGCAGAGAGCGGGAGGAGAGGAGCAGAGAGCGAGCGGAGCAGAGGAATAGCGGAGCAGGGAGCGAGAGGAGAGGAGCACAGAGGAGGAGGAGCAGAGAGCGGGAGGAGCGGAACAGAGAGCGAGAGGAGAGGAGGAGGGGAGCAGAGAGGAGGGGAGCAGAGACCGGGAGGAGAAGACAGCAAGAGGAGCAGAGGAAGAGCAGAGGAGGAGCGGAGCAGAGAGGCAGAAGAGAAAAGCTGAGAGCCGGAGGAGCAGAGAGCGGGAGGAGAAGAGCAGAGAGCGGGAGGAACAGAGCGGGCGCAGCAGAGAGCGGGAGAGGAGCTGAGGAGGAGCAGAGGAGGAGGAGAGGCTCAGAGGAGGAGAAGGAGATCGGGAGGAGCAGTGAGCAAGAGGAGCAGAGAGCTGAGAAGCCAGAGATGAGGAGAGGGTCAGAGGGGGAGCGGAGCAGAGAGCTGACGAGCCAGAGAAGGAGGAGAGGGGCAGAGGAAGACAGGGCAGAGGAGCCAGAGGAGAAGGGGAGGGGAGCGGAGCGGATGAGTAGGAAAGGGCAGAGGAGGAGGAAAGGGCAGAGGAGCAGAGAGCCTATTGAGCAGTGAACCCAAACATTAAATAATAAGAAAAAATACATTGAAGAAATAAAAGAGATAATGATTTTAAAGTCTTAAACAATATGGACACCTTTTTGTGTTTTATGTTGTTGTTTTTTTTTACTTAAATGCATGTATTTTGGGCTAAAAAATATTTTTGCAATTTGGGTTTCATTACAAATATTGCACCATTTCACTTTTGCAGGCTGTTTGTTTCTCTGTACATTTCTGGCTACAGAATGAGTTGAGATTGTATCCGTGACCTTTATCTGTCTTTGTGAGCTCCTCTCAGCTGATTTATGACCATATAAATGTACAGCTCTCCTTTGATGTGTGTGTGGACATAAATATCTGAGAGGATTTCTGTAAAAGATAGATAAGGCCTCTTTCACACTTCAGTCGTGTGACGTCCGCCCAAGTGTGAAAATGGCGGATCCGTCAGAAAAGTGTAAAAACGGATGTAAAACGGATCAGTTTTCTGACGGATCCGCCAAGAAGTGTTCACCTGGAAATGATGAAATTTTCGTTCCGGTAAATGTAAGTCCGGAGAGAGAGAGATAGAGAGACCCCGGACAGTGTTGTCAGCATTTTCAATGGTTTTCTATGGAGGCGACGGATCCGCGGGCGGATTCCGTCAAAGATGGATGCCAGCGGATCCGCCGCACGTAGGCGACCATTATACAAAATGGCGGATGCGGCGGATCCGCCGTTGTCCACCATTTTGGCGGACCAAAAAAACGTTGCATTGGACGTTTTTCTGAAACGACGGACGCCAATTTTTTGGCGGATCCATCAAAAACGGACCTAACGGACGACCATCCGTCAAAATCCGTCACTAATGCAAGTCAATGGGAAAAAAACGGATCCGCCAAAAAAAAATGGCGGATCCGTTTTTTTCACATTTTGACGGATTTTGACTGACGTCGCACGACTGAAGTGTGAAAGAGGCCTGCGAGTTACAAGCTCGGTGAGAACTAGCTCACTGACAGATTCTTAGTGAACCTTATTCTGCAGCCAGCAATTTACAGAGAAGCAAACAGCCTTTAGTCCGGGGTCACACTGCCATCGATTCTCTCATGTGAGAGAATCAGGCAGATTATGCTAATGACATTCGGCATGAACTGTGTCAGAATTTGATCCGAGTGTGATCAAATTCTCTCGCATGAGAGAATCGCAGCACAGGTACAGAGAAGATGGACAACTTAAGTTCTACAACTTCTCCATTTTTTATGTCCGCTGATTTCGGACTGCACTCGGATGACATCCAAGTTCAGTCCGATGTTTTACACGCACCCGTAGACTTGTATGGGTGCGCATGATCCGATCATTGGATGCATACGCAGCAGGCTGCAATTGTTTTCTCATGCTGAATCGGCATGAGAAAAAAATTGCGGATCTGCACTGCCCCATGGATAGCACTCAGCTATGTGTGAGGAGCCCTTAATGGAAATCAAATCTGTCAGCAGGCTTGTGGTGTGTAATCTGAGAGCATCATGATGTAAGGGCATAGAGCCTGATTTCAGCAATGTGTCACTGGGTTGTGTGTTGCTTGTGCCTCCTAGTCAACTGCTCTTAACCCTGCCCCAACCACTGATTATCCGCGCTTTTTCAGTTTTCCTTGTACACACAGAATGCTGCCAATCAGTGGAGTGGGTGGGATTATACAGAGCTCAACATTCAGAGAACTGCTAGATCTGCAGCAGAGAAGTCAGGGATTGTATCAAAATGACAGCATGCATACCAACAAGTGATGCATTGCTGGAATCAGGGTCTCAGCCCCTACATAATGTTGCTGACGGATTGCATAACAAAAATCTGGTGACAGGTTCCCTTCAGAAGCCAAACAATGCAAAAATATTAATGAAACCCAATTGCAAATATTATTTTTAGGAAAAATAACAAATATTTATTAAAAAGAGGTGCTCCTATGGTGTCATAGTATTTCTAAAGAAAAAATAGAAGCTTAGTTCATAGATAAGGAATTAGTGGTTAAATTGGCAAAAAAAATACAAATCATAAATGACAAATATCCAAACACATTTAACAAGGAGGGGCATCTTGGACAGTGGGAACATTATACCGCCCAATAATGCGAGAGGTCATTGAAAACTTCTTATTCATAGTCTCGGCAGACAGTGGGCTCTTTATTAAAGTAAACATTTATTTCTAATGCAGCATGAATCATAATCGGATCTATTTCTATTAACCCTAATATGTCTCATGAAAAGTCATAATTCAGTTTGCGCAGATCCAACTGCCCGGGAGGCTTTAAGGCATTTTCTTCCCCCTGAAAAGGTATGCAAAGTATGTCTCCTCCAAGAGGAAGAGTGGAGGTCCTGGAAGTGTGCGCCTTAGCCTTTAAAGACAGCAGTTTCTGAATATTATTCTGTAAACCTGTGTCTTTTAGAATTTTTTTTTTCATTTATTTTATGTTGCCTACATTTTCAAAGTTTTAGTTAGAAAAAATCCTATACCGTAAATGACAGCAGAAATATGTAATAGGTCCGAGTCTGGTACAAGCCTACATTGTGCATCGCAGAGTAAGGCCGGCGTCACACACAACCACAAAAAATCGGTCCGTTTTAGACGGTCGACAATCGGATCAAAATAAAAACATCACACATCCTTCTGGCATCCGATTTTCCTTCAAAGATGCGATTTAATCGCATGTGTGTGTACCTTGTAACATCCGATTTTCATCCGACTTGCGAGATTTTCTCGCAGGCTTGCAAAACTGACATATAATGGATCCAAAAGAATAGTATTTAAATGCCAAAAGAAAGAATAGATATATACACATAGAGCATATATATATATTATATATATATATATATATATATATGTCATTGTGACATATATATATATATACATATATTTATAATTCTTACACTTCTACATACTGTTATAGCCGCTAATTCAATTGCCGGCTTCAGTGAAATCACAGAAGCCGACATGAAATGATACATTGTTTCCACACATTTAACCATGTAATTTCATGTATTTTTATATATGTTTGAAACATACAATTACATGAGTATATGTGTGCTAAATTTCAGACATGTAGGGGTTAATTAAAGGTGTAAATTCGTTGAAAAAAAATGCGTGGGCTCCCGCTGTATTTTCTCCACCAGACAGACAAAGCAAGCGAGTGGGGGCAGATAATAATAGCCTAGGGAGGGTACATTTTTTTTGTGCCCCCCTGGCTACTAACATCTGCCCCCAGACACCCCAGAAAGGGCAAATCTATAATTAGATTCGCCCTTTCTGGCACTTTGCCCGTCTATTCCCATTGCCCTGTAGCAGTGGCGAATGGGTTAATCTCACCTTACTGTCACCTTAGTATTGAAAGGTGACCTTAAGGCAGGTTAATAATTGATAGCTGTCAATTAGACAACTATCAATTATTAATCCTATTGTATGAAAGAAAAATCAAACACACACACTTTAATAAAAAATAAGTTTAATTAAATAATCACACAGTTTTTGACCATATTTTATTTTCCTGCTAAAACCATTTCCTGTAATAAAAATAAAATAAAAAAGCAAAATTATACTTACCAATCGATGTACAGTCAGGTCCCACGGTGTAATCCATCAGAAAGGGTTAACAGGTTACAGGTCGCAGAGAGCTAATAATGCTGTCTCAGACCTGTATTCCCCTGAATGAATAAGTTCCTCTCCCAGCGAAAGTAGAGGAATAGATTCATGAATGGAGCTTAATTGATTTATTGCCAATTTAACTGTAGTGACCTGACCTAAAGGGAAAGTACACAATCAATTAAGCTTCATTCATGAAACACATCCTCTCCTGTCGCCAGGAGAGGAACTTATTCATTCAGGAGCTTTGAGCTGAGCATGCAGGATTACTTGCACTGCTTGGCTCAAAGCTAGTTAACCCTTTGTGAAGGATTACAGCGTGGGACGTGACAGATCGGCGGAATAGGTAAGAATAATGTTGTTTTATTTTTTTTTCTTTATTTTAGGAGATCAATGGCTTCGCACGGATTAAGTGTAAAATAAAATATGGTCAAAAAAATGTGTTTTTATTTCATTAAAATTATTTATTCTTAAAGTGTGTGTGTTTTTTTATTTACTTCAATAGGATTAATAATTGATAGTTGTCTAATTGACAGCTATCAATTATTAACCTGCCTTAAGGTCACCTTTCAATACTAAGGTGACAGTAAGGTGAGATTAACCCATTCGCCACCGCTACAGGGCAATGGGAATAGACGGGCAAAGTGCCAGAAAGGGCGAATCTAATTATAGATTTGCCCTTTCTGGGGTGTCTGGGGGCAGATGTTAGTAGCCAGGGGGGGCACAAAAAAAATGTACCCTCCCTAGGCTATTATTATCTGCCCCCACTAGCTTTGCTTTGTCTGTCTGGTGGAGAAAATACAGCGGGAGCCCACGCATTTTTTTTCAACGAAATTACACCTTTAATTAACCCCTACATGTCTGAAATTTTGCACAAATACACTCATGTAATTGTATGTTTCAAACATATATAAAAATACATGAAATTACATGGTTAAATGTGTGGAAACAATGTATCATTTCATGTCGGCTTCTGTGATTTCACTGAAGCCGGCAATTGAATTAGCGGCTATTACAGTATGTAGAAGTCTAGGAACTATAAATATATGTATATGTACATGTCACAATGACATGTATATATATATATATGTGTTCTATGTGTATATATCTATTCTTTCTAGTCTTTATTAAAGCTGTCAGTGTGATTTTACAGTATAGCCGGGGATGAATTGCCGGCTTTTCTAAAGGACACCGATG
>JARQOD010000006.1:382755570-382784453 GCA_033576555.1 Oophaga sylvatica | reverse complement strand
GTGTGTTTTGTATGGGAGAAGAGTAAGCTGTTGGCAGATACAGTGTTGCTTAAAATTTTGTGAACCCTTCAGAATTTTCCATCTTTCTACATAAATTTGACCTAAAGCTACAACGTATATCAAATTTTCACACAAGTCCTAAAAGTAGATAAAAAGAATCAAATCAAAGAAATAATTAAAAAATATTAGACTATAATTTCTTACTGAAGAAAATGATCCAATATCGCATGTTTGCAAGTGGCAAAAGTATGTGAACCTTGAGGATTAGCAGATAGTTTAAAAGGGAAATTAGAGTCTGGTGTTTTCAATCAATAGGATGACAATCAGGTGTGATTAGGGGACCTGTTTTATTGAGGCTATGTGCCCACGTTGCAGAGATGCTGAGGAATTGCCTGCAGCATTTCCGCAACTCCCCGCCGCGGGTAAAACGAATGTGGAATTCGCATGCGTTTTCCCACAAAATACAAGCGTTATACAAGTGTTTTTAGCTTGCGGAAATCAAGCGCTCTTCCAAGCGATTTGAAGCATCACTTGGAAAAGTGATTGACAGGTTGGTCACACTTGTCAAGCATAGTGCTTGACAAGTGTGACCAACTTTTTACTATTGATGCTGCCTGTGCAGCATCAATAGTTAAACATAGAATGTTAAAAATAATTAAAAAACTAAAAAATAGAGATATACTTACCCTCTGTCGGCCCCCGGAGTCCTCCAGGTCCTCAGCGACGCTGCCGGCAAGTTCCGTTCCCAGTGATGCATTGCGTGAATGACCTCACTCAACCGCTACGTCATCTGGGGTGATTCTCGCAATGCATTCCTGGGAATGTAAGTTGCTGGCAGCGCCACGTGCACCGCTGAGGACTCCGGGGGCTGACAGAGGGTATAGTATATGGATATACTCACCTCCTGTCAGCCCTCGATCTCCTCAGCTGCCGGCAAGTTCCGTTGCCAGTGAGTCATTGCGAGAATGACCTCTGATGACGTAGCAGTCATCGACCGCGACGTCACAATGGTCATTTTGGCGCGAAGCACTCCTGGGAACAAAGCCACCGCGTGCACCGCTGAGGACCGGGAGGACTCCAGGGGCCTACAGAGGGTAAGTATATCCCTATTTTTTATTTTAATTCTATTTTTAACAGGAATATGGTACCCAGGGCCTGGAGGAGAGTGTCCTCTCCTCCAGGCCCTGGGTACCATCCGCACATGAAACGGTCACTTTAAGCATGGTGGGCATGGCCTATGGCGGCGGAATCACCGTGATTCCGCAAAATTAATGAACAAGCTGCGTTGTACACACGCGGCTCCTCTCCGCACACCTCGTACACACAGGGCTCCGCACACCTCGTACGCACGCGGCTCTGCTCCGCACACCTCGTACTCACAGGGCTCCTCACACCTCGTACACACGTGGCTCTGCTCCGCACACCTCATATACACGTTGCTCCGTATACTTCATACACACAAGGCTCCGCTCCGAACACCTTGCACACACGTGGCTTCGCTCCGCACACCCCATACACACGCGGCTCCGCTCTGTACACTTCGTACACACGCGGCTCCGCTCCGTACACTTCATACACATAGGGCTCCGTTCCGTACATAACGTACACACATGGCTCCGCTCTGTACACCTCGTACACACATGGCTCCGCTCCGTACACCTTGAAAAATATGACTCGGCACTCAATAAAGAATGAAAGAAAAAAAGAATAGTTGCTGTAGTTTCTTTATTTGCATCCGACCCAGTGTATGTTTGATGTGGTTCTCTGTATCTACCAACATAAATTATTTTTTTTTTAACAAAGTCCAGATTTGTTTTAAAAACAAAAAAAAAATACATCCCAAAATATTCTTTAACTACATAAATAGCAAGAAACTAAAAAATGATAGTGTTGGTCCCCTTAAAAATAGTCTGGGTGAAATGGTGGATGAGGATGAGGAAAAAGCCAATATGCTAAATGACTTTTTTTCAACTGTATTTACACAAGAAAATCCCATGACAGATAACATGATCAGAGATAAAAAAATTTCTCCATTAAATGTCACATGCTTAACCCAGCAGGAAGTACGGCGGCGTCTAAAAATCACTAAAGTTGACAAATCCCCGGGTCCGGATGGGATACACCCCCGAGTACTGCAGGAATTAAGTACAGTTATAGATAGACCATTATTTTTAATCTTTAAAGATTCCATAATAACTGGGTCTGTACCACAGGACTGGCGTATAGCAAATGTGGTGCCAATATTCAAAAAGGGGGCAAAAACTGAACCTGGAAATTATAGGCCAGTGAGCTTAACATCTACTGTGGGTAAAATCCTGGAGGGTTTTTTAAGGGATACTATTTTGGAGTATCTGAAGCTGAATAACCTCATGACACAGTATCAGCATGGGTTTACGAGGGACCGTTCTTGTCAGACTAATCTGATAAGCTTTTATGAAGGGGTAAGTTCAGGACTGGACCAAGGGAATGCAGTGGACGTGGTGTTCATGGACTTCTCAAAAGCTTTTGATACAGTGCCACACAAAAGGTTGATACATAAAATGAGAACAATGGGGATAGGGGAAAATATGTGTAAGTGGGTTAAGAACTGGCTCATGGATAGGAAACAAAGGGTGGTTATTAATGGAGCACACTCGGACTGGGTCACGGTTAGCAGTGGGGTACCACAGGGGTCAGTATTGGGGCCGCTTCTCTTTAACATATTTATTAATGACCTTGTAGGGGGCATACAGAGTAGTATTTCAATATTTGCAGATGACACTAAACTCTGCAGGGTAATAAATACAGAGGAGGATAATTTTATATTACAGGAGGATTTATGTAAACTAGAAGCTTGGGCTGATAAATGGCAAATGAGCTTTAATGGGGATAAATGTAAGGTCATGCACTTGGGTAGAACAAATAAGATGTATAATTATGTGCTTAATTGTAAAACACTGGGCAAAACTGTCACTGAAAAAGACTTGGGTGTATGGGTGGACGACAAACTCAAATTTAGTGGCCAATGTCAGGCAGCTGCTGCCAAGGCAAATAAAATAATGGGATGCATTAGACGAGGCATAGATGCTCATGATGAGAACATAATTTTACCTCTATACAAGTCACTGGTGCGACCACACTTAGAATACTGTGTGCAGTTCTGGTCTCCGGTGTATAAGAAAGACATAGCTGAACTGGAGCGGGTGCAGAGAAGAGCGACCAAGGTTATTAGAGAACTGGGGGGTCTGCAATACCAGACAGGTTATTACACTTGGGGTTATTTAGTTTGTAAAAACGAAGGCTTAGGGGTGATCTTATTACAATGTACAAATATATGAGGGGACAGTACAAAGACCTTTCTAATGATCTTTTTACTCTTAGACCTGTGACGGGGACGAGGGGGCATCCTCTACGTCTGGAGGAAAGAAGGTTTAGCCATAATCACAGATGCAGATTCTTTACTGTAAGAGCAGTGAGACTATGGAACTCTCTGCCGTCTAATGTTGTAATGAGTGATTCCTTACTAAAATTTAAGAGGGGACTGGATGCCTTTCTTGAAAAGTATAATATTACAGGCTATATTCACTAGTTTCCTAGATACTGCGTTGATCCAGGGAGCTAGTCTGATTGCCGTATGTGGAGTCGGGAAGGAATTTTTTTCCCCAATGTGAAGCTTACTGTTTGCCACTTGGGGTTTTTTTGCCTTCCTCTGGATCAACATGTTAGGGCAGGTTAGGATAGGATATGGGTTGAACTAGATGGACTTAAAGTCTTCCTTCAACCTTAATAACTATGTTACTATGTTACAGAATAGTAATAATAATAAAAATAATAAAGTTATACAAGTTTGATATCACCATAATCTTACTGACCTGGAGAGTCATGCTGCTGTGTAATTTTTACTGCAAATTGAATGCTGTAGACAAAACCCAAAAAACAATGAAGGAAATGCAATTTTTTTCACCATTTCACCGCACCTGGAATTTTTTCCTCCACTTTTCAGTACATTAAATACGGTGAAATGATCGATAACCCTCATATGGCTATGTGGAAGGAAAAATAAAATAAGTTCTTGCCCTTGAAAGCAACAGATGAAAAATCAAGAGCACAAAAATGAAAATTTGCCCGTTCAGAAGGGGTTATACAGAGTGTACAGAGGACTTCTAGAAAGGAACTCACATACAATGTGTAATGTCCTGTACTTGTACAGTAAGGTGGATGTCTTTACTCACGTTACACAATTTGGAAGACTTTCATAACAAGTCTTGTGCCACAAGCTCCAGAGATTTAAGGTTGCAAAACTCACCTTTCTATAGATTGCACTTCCCCGTTTTATCGTCTGTCTGCCGACCTCTCTTTTTCTGTAAAATATGATGACTATGGCCGGAGTCACACTGGCGACAAAAAAGGACGACTGCAATGCAATGAAATATCGCATTGCAGTCGGACCAATGTTAATCTATGGAGCAGCTCCCAGAATCCGATTTTTTCTCGGCCGTTTTCCTCGGACCGAGACAATCGCAGCATGCTGCGATTGTCACTGATTATCGGTCGACAATCACCAATGCAAGTCTATGGGTGTGATGAAAATTCGGATTACAAACGGACCACACGTGTGACTTGCGAGAAAATCGCACCGGTGTCCTTTAGAAAAGCCGGCAATTCATCCCCGGCTATACTGTAAAAGCACACTGACAGCTTTAATAAAGAATAGATATATACACATAGAATACATACATATATATATATATATACAGGTCCTTCTCAAAAAATTAGCATATAGTGCTAAATTTCATTATTTTCCATAATGTAATGATTACAATTAAACTTTCATATATTTTAGATTCATTACACACCAACTGAAATTTGTCAGGTCTTTTATTGTTTTAATACTGATGATTTTGGCTTACAACTCCTGATAACCCAAAAAACCTGTCTCAAAAAATTAACATATTTCAACCATCCAATAAAATAAAAGTGTTTTTTAAAAACAAACAAAAAAAAACATCAAATAATAATGTTCAGTTATGCACTCAATACTTGGTCGGGAATCCTTTTGCAGAAATGACTGCTTCAATGCGGCGTGGCATGGAGGCAATCAGCCTGTGACACTGCTGAGGTGTTATGGAGGCCCAGGATGCTTCGATAGCGGCCTTAAGCTCATCCAGAGTGTTGGGTCTTGCGTCTCTCAACTTTCTCTTCACAATATCCCACAGATTCTCTATGGGGTTCAGGTCAGGAGAGTTGGCAGGCCAATTGAGCACAGTAATACCATGGTCAGTAAACCATTTACCAGTGGTTTTGGCACTGTGAGCAGGTGCCAGGTCGTGCTGAAAAATGAAATCTTCATCTCCATAAAGCATTTCAGCCGATGGAAGCATGAAGTGCTCCAAAATCTCCTGATAGCTAGCTGCATTGACCCTGCCCTTGATGAAACACAGTGGACCAACACCAGCAGCTGACATGGCACCCCACACCATCACTGACTGTGGGTACTTGACACTGGACTTCAGGCATTTTGGCATTTCCTTCTCCCCAGTCTTCCTCCAGACTCTGGCACCTTGATTTCCGAATGACATGCAAAATTTGCTTTCATCAGAAAAAAGTACTTGGGACCACTTAGCAACAGTCCAGTGCTGCTTCTCTGTAGCCCAGGTCAGGCGCTTCTGCCGCTGTTTATGGTTCAAAAGTGGCTTTACCTGGGGAATGCGGCACCTGTAGCCCATTTCCTGCACACGCCTGTGCACGGTGGCTCTGGATGTTTCTACACCAGACTCAGTCCACTGATTCCTCAGGTCCCCCAAGGTCTGGAATCGGTCCTTCTCCACAATCTTCCTCAGGGTCCGGTCACCTCTTCTCGTTGTACAGCGTTTCCTGCCACATTGTTTCCTTCCAACAGACTTCCCATTGAGGTGCCTTGATACAGCACTCTGGGAACAGCCTATTTGTTGAGAAATTTCTTTATGGGTCTTACCCTCTTGCTTGAGGGTGTCAATGATGGCCTTCTTGACATCAGTCAGGTCGCTAGTCTTACCCATGATGGGGGTTTTGAGTAATGAACCAGGCAGGGAGTTTTTAAAAGCCTCAGGAATCTTTTGCATGTGTTTAGAGTTAATTAGTTGATTCAGAAGATTAGGGTAATAGGTCGTTTAGAGAACCTTTTCTTGATATGCTAATTTTTTGAGACAGGTTTTTTGGGTTATCAGGAGCTGTATGCCAAAATCATCAGTATTAAAACAATAAAAGACCTGACAAATTTCAGTTGGTGTGTATTGAATCTAAAATATATGAAAGTTTAATTGTAATCATTACATTATGGAAAATAATGAAATTTAGCACTATATGCTAATTTTTTGAGAAGGACCTGTATAATAAATTATAATATATATATATATATATATATTATATAGTTCATACACTTCTACATAGCATAATAGCCGCTAATTCAATTGCCGGCTTTTTTGAAATTACAGAACCCGACATGAAATGATACATGATTTACATACAGTTAACCATGTCATTTCATGTAGTTTGATATATGGTTTTCACTAACAGGGGGGGGGGGCACAAAAAAATGCACCCTCCCTAGGCTATTATTATCTGCCCCTTTGCCTGTCTGGTGGAGAAAATACAGCGGGAGCCCACGCATTTTTTTTAACGAATTTACACATTTAATTAACCCCTACCTGTGTGAAATTTTGCACACATGCACTCATGTAATTGTTAGTGAAAACCATATATCAAACTACATGAAATGACATGGTTAACTGTATGTAAACCATGTGTCATTTCATGTCGGGTCTGTAATTTTACAAAAGCCGGCAATTGAATTAGCGGCTATTATACTATGTAGAAGTGTATGAACTATAAATATATGTATATATATATATATATATATATATATATATATGTCTCAATGACATATAATATATATATATATATATATATGTATTCTATGTGTATATATCTATTCTTTCTTTTGTGATTTAAAAACTATCATTTGGATCCATTATATGTCGGTTTTGCTAGCCAACGACAAAATCTCGCCAGGCGGATGTCAAACTTAAGCTCAGATGCGACAAAGTCGCATCCTCACATTCAAATCGAATGACAGACGAATCAATGTTCATGAAACATTTGTGCGATTATAGGCTGTCAAAAACGGTCCGATTTTTTAGACGGTGTGTGTGACTCCAGTCTACCACTTGCTGCGGTAAGTCAGCCATTTACCCAATAGCACATATATAGGTATAGGCATGTTTGTACCGACTGACCCTGCGTGTGCTTTTCAATATGAAGACTGTGGTAAGGAGCTGCCAGACACCTCTGGCGGCAGCTTTTTTTCCAGCAGTAAAGCACACTGGACACATGCATGAAATAGTAGTCACCCCAATAACAATCGTCCGATAGCAATCCTGACTCTCCTGATTTGCATAAAACATTTCTAGCATCTCAATAAACTAATACTGTCATTTTCATGTCTGTCCTAAAAATAAAGAATCTGACTCGGACTCTTCATTAGAACAGTTTTCATGTGTAGGGCCTGTGTGTAAATCCAACCTCAATGAACAGGTTTATAGAAACCCAGTAGTAACGCCAGTTTTTACCATAATCTGGAATCAGCACTAAAAACTACAGTTTATGGACCAAGACCAGTTTCACCAGACTCACTGGTTCTCTATCACCCAGAGTAAAGGGCTGCTTTATAAGCTTCTCCAATCTTTGTGGTCTACTGATAAACACCTGTCCGATCTTTCCTAATCTCTGCCACACAGTCCACTCCAGACCCTTGTCCACATTAGGTGAAAAAAAACTTAAAGGTTCCGTTTATTCTGCCATATATGCAACGTTTCGATCAGCCATAGGTATTTCCCAAGCATGCTTGAAAAAGACGTATGGCAGGTCAAAACGTCACATCCATGGCAGAATAAATGGAACCTTGAAGGGTTTTTTCACCTAAATTGGACATGGTCTCTTTCTTCTATTGATTTTTTTTCCAAGTGGACTCCTTGGAACTGCATTGACCGTGCGTCCTTTTTAAGCCTATGTGCTCTTTGTCATTGTCGAATAATACACACACGCAAACGAACTGTAAACAGTGCTTGCTCTTACCAGCAGAGCTCTGTTATGGAGACAATGGAACATCAGGGTTCATATAGGAGGGTGTAACAGTCACCAAGGCATAGGCCATGCCAAGGTTGCACAGAAGAACCTTCATTTGCATTTTAATAAAATTATATTTTTGTAGCAAATATCAAAGGGGTATTCCCATCTCCAAGATCCTATCCCAATATGTAGTAGGTGTAATAATATTAATAATAATAGCAAATACCTCCAATTAGGAATGTAGAATAGTTTTTCTGATTCGCTATGTCTCTTTCCTTTTGTGCAGGCATTGCAGGACCTTACATATCCATGGTTACGTCCACTGATAAAGAAACGGTTAGCTCGTTGCTAGCGGTCGTAACCATGGATACCTAAGGTCCTGCAATGCCTGCACATGAGGAAAGAGACCTAGCGAATCAGATAAACTACACTACATTTATAATTGAAGGTATTTGATAATATTATCATTATTATTACACCTACTACAGATCGGGATAGGATCTTGGAGACGGGAATACTCCTTTAGATTGTTATAGGGGTTACATCCCCGATATAAATGTTTATGCAGTTGGATTGGCATGTGGCGCTGACAGACTCCCTTTAAGACCTATGTTTTTAAGTTCCAGAAAAATAATCATAGATAAAAAAGTTTCACATAAAATCCCAAGTGTGTTGTGATTGGGGGAGTGACATACAGGAAATTCTTATTTTGTGGCTGACCTCAGATTTGTCCTGTTACTCCTTTTCTGACGGGTCACCCGTCGTGGGCCGCACAGCCCCCATACCCACTGTGAGGCCAGTGAGTATGGCGTCTGCATGCTCGGAGCACGTACCTGTTTGTGCAGCTGAGAGATGTGCTCAACCAAATGGCTCTTCTCTACAAGCAAGAGAGTTTTCCTGCTGAACCTTGGCGTGTTTGTTCTGTAAATCTGTCAGCTGCTTGTGCAGTGAACTTCCAGTCATCTCCACACATTTCCTGCCTTTCTGTAGCTCCAGGACCTAAAAACAAAAGCGATGCACCCGGCTTTTACTTACGAGGTCACATTGTATTCACCTTCGCAACCAATCTCATTTATTACGTATGGACATCTAAAAGAAACCCCATTCTGCGTCCACCTACGCAGACCTAGAAAGCAGAGAAATGGCAGATTATCTATCAAACAATTTGATATTGTTTAATAGATATTTTCAGATTTTACGTATCACACTTAGGGCCGGTGCAAACCACTGTATTTTCGATCCGAGTGCGATCTGACAAAACATCGGATCGCACTCGGATCAATGTTAGTCTATAGGGCTGAGCGCATGTCTGATTTTTGTTATCTGATGTTGCAATCGCTCTCGCTGCTCCCCCTCGTCTATGCACACGCTCAATAGATGCTTCAGTACAATAGAGAAGATCAGAGTCTGCTCATTGTGGCTATGTACAGGTGTTGTTTCCCAAAACAACTGGAAATTAGAGTCTAAAAAAACCCCAGTGGCCATTGTGAAAATTGCAAAATTTGTAGTTTTTTTTCAATACAGATTGCGATTTGAAAAAAAAAACAGTTAACACAAAAACCTGATTTAAACAAAGGGTCATTTTCTGACGATATCGTCTCTTTAAATTACAAGCCGTGAAGGTTTTTTAGCCAACCTGCTCCTGGGCTGAAGCGACTTTTTCCTTCTCATCCTGTAGAAGTCTTCTCCAGTGTGACAGTGTCAGCTCTAGATGTCTCTCATTCTCTTTCCCTGACGTGATCTCAGAAATTCTTTTTGCACGATTCAGACTTTCTTGTTCTCTTAGCAGTCGCTCCTGAAAACATGAATGTGTGAAACACAACAAAAACAAGTTCAGTAAAAAGCCAAAACAAGTCCGTAAACGCAGATTCTTGAAATTCTTGCTGGTTTCAATGAGTTAGTAACAATGATATAGTAAACAGTAAAGTAACCTTAAAGGGGTTTCCAGTCTTAGAATATGGAGGACCTATCATTGGGATAAGTCATCATCAGTATCAGATTGGTGGGAGGTTGACATCCGGCATCAAGCAAATTTTTGCATACTCTCGTGATATAATATGGTGTAATATCAAATAACTGAAAAGTAACTCGACTATAGCTGTATGGAGAAAGTAATTTCCAAGCAATCTGGGTGCAGAACATTCATAACCATACAATAGATAGTTAACTATAAAATTAGGTGGTGGTGGGGGAAACCCAAAAATTAGTTGATAGTTCTGGAAGAAGCTCGGAACAGCCAGATATTTCACCTACAGAGGAAAGGTACTATAACACGCTGACTGTTCACACAGATGGCATCCATGTGTTCCTCTATGACGCCTATATGCCCTTAGAGGGTGTATGGACAATAACGTTACGCTATAGGACTTTCCCCGATAAGTTAATACACTGGAGGTGCTCCGGTCTTTCTGGCCATCTTTCACTCTCTTACATCATGTAATCAATAATGATACAATACCTTCTGAGCAGGATTCACAGTGGACATTATTTTGTGGCAGATGAGGCAAAAAGGAGCAAAGGGATCCGGTCTGGGGAATAACGTGCAAGTTTGCACCGTTTACTTTGGTCTGCCAGTGTAAACTGCCATATAAATGACTGCCGATCGGTAAAGGTTTACCGATCAACGGTTGTATCGTGCCGCCAGTTTATCAGTGTTAATGGAATTCAATCCCAAAGTTAAAGCACTTTCATTATTTCATATTTATTTCTTTTCAAGATTCACTAAAACAATCATTCCTTGTTAGCTTTCACCTGCTGAGCATTTGAAATGGTTGAAGTTTTTCATTTTCCTCAACTTTAGTCTAATGAGTATGGGCACCTTAGAGAGCAGTCAGATGAACGATTGGTCAGCCGAAAATTGTCTCTTCTAATTTTCCCCATGCTCAGATCGGCCAAGCGCTCTTGTGTTTTCTATGAGGAGAGCAAAAAGATCGGCTGGTGAAACTCAACTTCATCTGTTGGGGGAAGTAGGGAGGTCACTATACACATTAGTCTTCGACTTTAGTCTAATGTGTTTAGGGGCCTTGAAAAAGTTGTCCAGGTTTGACACAAAAGTCTGCAGTCACTGTATGTGGCTGTAGACTTGTGAGTGCTCACAGTACGCACTGTCAGGATTCTCCAGTGTCGGTGTGGCATACTCCCGGTTACATTTTGACTAGATGTGCACAACCTAACTCAATGTAAGTGAATTGAGCCACCTTCTCTAGCGTGAATGTGGCAGGAAGTATGGATATACTCGCCCACTGCACTGGAGAATCTTGACAGTGCACACTGTGAAGATTCACAAGTCTACAGTCACATAGATTGACTGCAGACTTTTGTGCCAAACCTGGTCAAGCCCTTGAAAAAGGTTTTTTTGGTTTTGGAAAACCCTTATTCCCCACTGCTTCCATTACTTGATAAAGTCTGCAGTGCTGACATCATAAATTATCAAAGGTGTCCAAAATGTAGTTAAGGAATGGCACCGCATCAATATGAAATCTAGAACCCTAGTGTACGTAAACCCAGGGAAATGAAGAAATACATGAATGTAAAATATAAAATTTTTATTGAATAATATTAAAAACACAGTACATTAAATAAGTAAAAAGCAGAGTGTCTTACAAGGGAGACGCCACAAAAACTCTAATAAATCAAACTTGTATTATAATAATATATATTAACAAGATAAGGACTGTACCATTATTTAGAGAAAAAATGGAGGTAAAGAATAAAGGGGAGGAGGGGGTATGTGTGTGGTAATGGCCAATTCCAATAAAATGGATATAGGGCATATCAGAATACTAAAGCTATCATCTGTGGCAAATAAAGTGCTTAGTGGTAGAACATTGATTGCCCTATAATAATATGATCCTCACACTCCCTACTCAAATCATGTTAAATGAAACAGTACCGGTGACAAGTAAATGTGGATCTCCCAGTACATTTAGGTAAACGCTAGCACCCAGCAGTGTGGAGGGGACATATAAAGGTAGACTATTAATACATATTGTGCCCAGAGAAAGATAGGGAAACAGATTCACCTGGAGAGTATGTAGTGGCATCTCCTCACCCCGACGCACGTTTCGCCGCTGGCTCTTCCGTTGACATCATGTCGACAGTATTGCAGACAATAAATGAGCTCAGCAACTCTGCCCGTGTAGAGCTCACTGTTTGACTGCAGTGTTATCGAAGTGATGTCATTGCTGGACCTGGGGAGGGTGAGTAAGGCGTAGTTAATGATTTGTTTGATTTTTAAATGAGCTCCATATAGGAGACAGCGCTTTTCCAAAATCATGTCCCAGAAGTTTCCCTACGGAGGTAGGACAAAATTTAGTATCCCCTTAAGGTTAGGTTCACATCGCGTTAGTGGCATCCGTTTAACGCATCCGTTACTAAGCGGCACTAACGCTATGTAACGGATGCATTAAAGCACCTATTGGCATCTATTATACGCATCCTAACGCATGTCCAAATCGGCATGCGTTAGCGATGATGCGTTACGTTGTGACGCACCTCATCGAGTCACGCGTTTTTGGGTGCGTTCGGTCTAACGCACAGAACGGACGCGTTCGCTGTGCATAGACCTGTATTGCTAACGCATGGTAACGCATTATACCGCAATGCTACCATGCGTGTGTTAGCGCTATCGGTAAAAAGATGCCAAAAAGGACATCTAATGCCACTAACGCAATGTGAATCTAGACTAGTGTCCTCATGTTGTATGGAGACAAACAATCTATGGGGGAAGGGAGTAACTTAGCACATCTATAGCCAATCTAACCAACTTAACTGGATGTAAGAATTTGAGCATTCAGCAGGGAATGGGCGTGAGCTCTATTTGTGGTGGGCAGGCTACTCTGTATTTGTGGGATCAAAAACAATGGGTCTCTGTTCACACCACCATTTTAGATCATTCCTGTGCTGTTTTTATTGCGATGATGGGCTGAATATTGTTACCTACTGTTCTAGTCAAACTTGAAAAAAACTTGTCAGGCCTGTTATACATGAGTGAGTTACAATCTGTCACAATGGAGCCATACCGATTGTAATAGATACACATCAATTAAAGCGGTTATCCAGCCTTTAAAAGGTGATTGCATATCCTTGGCAAAAGCCATCAACATTAGATCAGTGGGGTCCGACTCTCTGCACCCCCTCGGATCAGCTCGTTGTGTGAAGACCCAGCAGCCTTTCAAAGTTCACAGTGGCTGCAGCCTGGTCTGTACATTTTTTTCTCTGCCATTTAAGATATTGCAGTGTTGCTCCATTGAAAAGAAGGGAACACGAGTGCGGCAGCCGCTCCAAACAGCAGATCACTCGGGCACCCATCTATAAAATAATTATGACTTTTCCAAAGGGGAAACCCACTTTAAGTGAACCTGTTATACGATTGATGTCGTTCAAACCACAGGAGCATGAATCAGAGCCTGACTTCATGATTGCAGCCAGGTATATTTTTCTATCAGGTGATCCAGCATTTCAGAGAACATATAGCTAGAAGATCCAGCCAGGAATTGTAGGGAGATCATATTATTTATTTACTAGTTGAAGAGCCCGGCGTTGCTCGAGCATAGTAACTAACTGTGGTTAGTTATAACAAATAACGGCAGCAGTTAAGGGGCCTTATTCCTCCTGCACCTCACGCTCCTCCTTTATACACAGCCTCCTCCTGCACCTCAAGCTCCTCTTTTATACACAGCCTCCTCCTGCACCTCACGCTCCTTCTTTATACACAGCATTTTTCTGCAGCACACCTTTTCTCATTTATAGTCGCCTCCTCCGGCAGCACCTCACACTCCTCTTCCATATACAATTGGAAACACTTGATACCGCGAGAAATTGCACTAATTGCAATCCATGCCAGCACTGCCCCGTCCCCTCCATGCCAGCACTGCCCCGTCCCCTCCATGGCCCTCCGCCGCTCTCAGGTCGTTCCCGTTAAACCCTGAGTGCCCGGGCCGCATACTGACGTAATCCCATGGCTGTAGGTTTCTTCTCTATACACAGCCTCATACTGCAGCAGCACCTCACTTCTCTCATTTTCCCATCATGCCTCTCATTTTTCCCCTTACATCTCTGATTTTTCCCTTACTCCTCATTTTCCCCCTCACACCGCACAACTGTCTCTGTTCCCGCTGTGTCTCATACTTCGGCGGCGGAAAGGTTCCAGCACTCCTTCTGAGTGCCGGGACCCGGGATTGAGTATAGCGAATATCAATGCTGAGCCTGCGCCGGCCGCTGGAGAGGAAAAAGAATGCCAGGGGACAGCACCCTGGATGTCGGCGGAGGAGGTGAGCGGTCAGATGCCCCAGGACTGCATGGGGGAACCCCTGCTATACTGAGACTGGGGAAGCCCACCGGGGTTTCCCCAAACCAAAGAGAACTGGGAGGAGGAGCTTTATTGAGATGAACACTTCCCCACCAGGAGACAATGAGAGAAGATGCAGGGAGAAAGCGGCGGTGGCAAGGAGTATGTCACCGCCACAATATAACTTAAATGACAATATGGGGGTGATTGTTGTGGCCCCGGTGTCTGGGAAGCCTCCAAGGGCTTTGCCAGTTCACCGGGGTCCGGGAGGAGATACCTCCCATATCGCTACTGTCTCCTCACCAGCAGAGGAGGAGGGACTATGAGTGTGGCTATGCGGAGTGGGGGGGCTTGATACACACGCACACACACACAAACACTCAGCTTTATATATATAGATTTTAATCACTTATATAGCGCTATCATATTGAGCAGCGCTTTGCAGACATTATCATCACTGTCCCCATTGGGGCTCCCAATCTACATTCCCCATCAGTATGTCTTTATCAGTATGTCTTTGGAGTGTGACAGGAAAACGGAGAACCCGGAGGAAATCCACGCAAACACAGAGAGAACAATGGAAGTGCAATGGCCAGTCCACACAGGCTATTAAACAACTGTAGATCGGCTTACATGTAGGTGATTGGCGGTTGGTTAATAGCTGTGGTCGACCATTAATGCACCATTAGACAGCTGTCAGGTGACTGACACACTCACACACTCAACTCAGCCCTGGCCAAAAAGCCAGCATTTAAAGTTAGCATCCCCTACTGTCCTAACATCATCTGTCAGAAAACACATCAGGTGGTGGCTAAGTCGCGACAAAATCTGATTTTTTGCCAATAACAAAGATAAAATAAATAAGTTTCTCTGCACTTACGTTAAGGTCTTTTTATATAGGAAGTTGTGTTGGTCAATATGCAACATTCTCAGCAACACAACGATAATTTTTTTTTTCATTTACTCGCTGACTTGTCACTGCCGGGCTTACACAGACCAATGATCCAGGGGCTCACCATAGGCATTAGATAGCTAGCTGTGAGCCAACAGTTCTCTTCTCAATCTCCTAAGAAATGCATGAAGGAGAATGGATTGAAGGTGGCACAACCATCCGGTAAAATGAAGAATCCTTTCTTGAAAAATCCTTAAAAACAAGCAAGCTTATCCGGAAGACATGTTAAAATATACGCATTTCTAGCACACAAGGCGCCCTTAATCATGGCGCCCTTAATCATGGCCCCCATCAGGGCATTACTGCCTGGAGCGGGCCCCCCTCTGCTCACCAGGTACCAGGGGCAGGAGGATCCTGCCAGTGCAGTAACTAAACATACATGCTCGGATTCAAGTTCAGTGAAACTCTATTGCCGTGCGGGACCATGCAAGATCAAGGTACAGGATCATGGGGCCGGATGGAGATAGATGGGGCAGGATGGAGACACATGGTGCAGGAAAATGGGGGAGGAACATGAGGCAGGATGGAGACAGATGGGGCAGGATGGAGACACATGGTGCAGGAAAATAGGGGAGGAACATGGGGAAGGATGGAAATAGATGGGGCAGGAACATGGAGCAGGATGGAGACACATGATGCAGGAAAATGGGGGAGGAACATGGGACAGGATGGAAATATATGGGGCAGGAACATGGAGCAGGATGGAGACACATGATGCAGGATCGTGAGGCAGGATAGAGACAGATGGGGCAGGATCATGGGGCAGGGTGGAGACGATGGAGACACATGGGGCGGGATCATGGGACACATGGGGCAGGATGGGGAGATCATATGGGGCACGATGGAGACATCATATGGCTGGAGCCAGGAATCAGACACAAGGTGCCAGGATGGGGGATATTATTACTGTAGGGGCTAATTAATGCACATTATTACTGCTGTGATGTCTTTTATTTTTGAGGATACTGTTTTCAATGGGGGGCCCTGGTACTATGCAGGGTGACACTATGTTGCCTTTTTTTCTTCTTTCTTCATCAGGTGTAGTGTAGAAGTTGGGAAAAAATTAAGTAATGTGCTCTGCAAGAGGTTCTCTAGATAACTGTTATTTTCTGTCGAGTTCTGGCTGGAAGAAGTGATGGCGGTCTGTGCTGGATGAAAAGCGAAGATGAAGGACTTCAAATAGAGACATCACTGATGAGTCAGTTTGTCACATGTACACTTACACTATAAACTGTATATTATATACAGAGCTCTTGTGTATAATGTCACAGATGATTCCTGTATTACCTGTACACTGACACTATATACAGAGCTCCTGTGTATAATGTCACTGGTGATCACTGTATTTTCCTTTAGAGACACTGTATACTATGTACAGAGGTCCTGTGCATAATGGCACTTATGGTAATATTAGTATTGTGGGGTTTTTATTAATGATCAGTATTGTAGTATTCGGTCCCTACATGGTGGTGATATGTAATCTGGCCATGGTGTGGCATTATTTGTTCCTTGTATGTGGTATTATTCCATCACTGTGGTGGTAATATGTGATCTGGTCATTGTGTGTTGGTATTTGTTCCTTGTATGTGGTATTATTCCATCACTATGTGATGGTAATATGTGGTCTGGCCATGGTGTGGCAGCATTTGTTCCTTGTATATGGTATTATTCAGTCACTATGTGGTGGTAATATGTGGTCTGGTCATGGTGACGTGATATTTGTCCCTTGTATGTGGTATTATTCGGTCAATATGTTTATTTTTAAAAATTGAAAAATAAATTAAAATATACCTAAAGAGTATTGAATATTTTAACAAATGTTTAATAAGTTACAGTAAAGTAGGGCCGGCCAAAAGAGCCTACCATGTTGTGGTGGCGGATTAAAAAAATCTTTTGGCCAGAACAAAAGCTGATGGCTATGTATGGGATCTGGTGATGGGAACTGCTAATGATTAATTGGTAAGTACGTGGTGCAAAAGTGGAGTTTTTCCAAGAGTTGGAAGTGGGACTATGGAAAGTTTGAGGGGTGGAGCATTGGCAGAGTCTCAAGGGGGTCTGAAAATTTTGCCAGTATGGAGCCCTGAAATTCCTTGTGACAGCCCTGCCCTTAATCATAGTATGGCATTATTCAATAAAGGACTCTACGTTTTACCAGGTAGTTGGTCTGCCTTCAATCCACCTCTTCTTCATGTCGGTGCTGTGCTGCACCAGTGGGATTTGGCACACATCGGCGCTGTTATCTTAGCTGCACATACTCAAGCAGACATGGTGAGCTCTTTCTCTACTATATATGTATGCTTCATTTGGTTGAGCATGCATATGTCTGAAAGAGGGAAGTCACTTCCAGGCCTCTCTGATGGTTTTCGCTCTAAACTCACCAACAGATGCAAAACCTTGGCCAAGCGTTTGTGTGTGGGGAATAAATCATTGTCAGAGTCCTGCTTGATTGCTTTCTTTCCCAACAGATGAGCCGGGAGGCCCCCATACACATCAGATGATTGACAGGTCTGGACGATTTTTATGTGATGTGTCTGGGGGACACAGGGCTATAGATGAACATGCCAGATTCTTTAATTCTCACCGGATCCAGATATACACCTTGGTCAGTGTGTATATGGTCGGATTCACACATCTGTTTTTTCACGGTCCGTGTACGGATTTCGACAGACCAGCAGTGAAACTCTTTACCCTAACTGAACAGTCTCATATATGAGACTGTCGAGTTCAGGTCAGGAGACCTAAGGCGAGTCCGTGCATCAAGGTCTCTACTCAGAGCATGAAATATGGATGTGTGAATCCAGCTATACATAATTCAGCAGTTTACCTATTGCTGTCACTTCTGCGTAACTAGAAATGTAAGTGGTCACAGCCTGCACTAAACTGGAAGCCCCGGCGTATAGACGCAGAGATTACAACTCTATAACATTCACGCTTCCAATATGAAAACATCTCTGCACACCGAATTCTAGCAAATGTTTTTGAAAACTTTTTTCTTACCTCTTCAAGCTGTTTTTTAGCTTCCAGAACTCTAGATTGCAAGAGGCCATTTCCTTTGGTAAGACGTGCGCTATCCTCCATCATTTTGCTCCGCAGGTATTTATCTTCATCTGCTGTAAGTCGCCTTTCTGTCAACTGAGTCCGTAACTTTTCTGCCTCTTTGCTGTAAAATATATAATTTTAGGCATTGACAACAATCCCTGGCACGGGGTAACAGGAGCCTAGGAAGAGCATTCTGCCCAAAACGTTATTAGTTCTTTATAATATAAGTGATATTACAAGGGTTTTCTGAGTCATAACCGACAGCTGCAAACCTCGGCCGACTATGAGAACAAAGACACGATGCCTCGAGGCAGCACCATGACCCTTTCCTAAAGTGGGCTCCTATAGTGTGACATAGTGCCACTTCTCCAATGAAAAGCGTGTACACTAGTATTTTGTGCTGAAAAACGCAATATTTTTTAAATCAATGTACAGCATTTTATAACTTTTTCAGAACTCATTAAAACTGTTAGGGGTATGAATGGTTGAGTAAAGATGATGGGACAGGGCAGCACGGTGGCTCAGTGGGTAGCACTGTACAGCAGCTCAGTGGTTAGCATTGTACGGTGGCTCAGTGGGTAGCACTGCAGCCTTGCAGCGCTGGAGTCCTGGGTTCAAATCCCACCAAGGACAACATCTGCAAGGACTTTGCATGTTCACACTGTGTTTGCATGGGTTTCCTCCGAGTTCTCCGGTTTCCTCCCACATTCCAAAAACCTACTGATAGGGAATCTAGATTGTGAGCCCCATCGGGGACAGCAACGATAATGTGTGATGTAAAGTGCTGCGGAATATGTTAGCGCTACATAAAAATAAAGATTATTATTATGGGACTCCATTCACAGTCTATGGGAGTGATGGAGACAGCCCCTTATACTCAGTCATACAGGGAAGAAAGAGGAGCATGGGATTTGGGACCTCCCCACAGTTGGGGGTCCTGTGGATACATAATAAATAACCATTGCTGGCAGGGCCGCCATCAGGGCATGACAACCCTTACAGATGTATGGGGCCCGGTGATTAGGGGGGCCCGCCGGTCCGCGCTCGGGCCCGGGGCCCCCAACATTTTGAGGCTTCCCCTGATCCCCAAGGGGCCCCCAGCTAGCGGCACATCAGCATCAGCTGACGCTCCCTCTCCCATCATTCCCCGCTCTGTCTCTGACACAGCGCGTGCGCGATGACGTCATCGCGCACTCACTGTGTGCTGGGCAGAGCAGGAGACAGAAGCCGGGAGCAGCACGAGGAGAAGGTGAGGAGTGTTTTTTTTTTTTATTAATCTGTCAATGCGTACTGCTGTGGGGCCATTCCTAGGGGGGAAGAGAGATGAGGGCTGTACAATGTGGGTCCTGCTGTATACTATGTGGGCCCTGCTATATACAATGTGGGCCCTGCTATATACAATGTGGGCCCTGCTGTATACTATGTGGGCCCTGCTATATACAATGTGGGCCCTGCTGTATACTATGTGGGCCCTGCTATATACAATGTGGGCCCTGCTGTATACAATGTGGGCCCTGCTGTATACAATGTGAGCCCTGCTGTATACAATGTGAGCCCTGCTATATACAATGTGGGCCCTGCTATATACAATGTGGGCCCTGCTATATACAATGTGGGCCCTGCTGTGTACTATGTGGGCCCTGCTGTGTACTATGTGGGCCCTGCTGTATACTATGTGGGCCCTGCTGTATACTATGTGGGCCCTGCTGTATACTATGTGGGCCCTGCTATATACTATGTGGGCCCTGCTGTATACAATGTGGGCCCTGCTATATACTATGTGGGCCCTGCTGTATACTATGTGGGACCTGCTGTATACTATGTGGGCCCTGCTGTATACTATGTGGGCCCTGCTATATACTATGTGGGCCCTGCTATATACTATGTGGGCCCTGCTGTACACTATGTGGGCCCTGCTATATACTATGTGGGCCCTGCTATATACAATGTGGGCCCTGCTGTGTACTATGTGGGCCCTGCTGTATACTATGTGGGCCCTGCTGTATACTATGTGGGCCCTGCTGTATACTATGTGGGCCCTGCTATATACTATGTGGGCCCTGCTGTATACAATGTGGGCCCTGCTGAATACTATGTGGGCCCTGCTGAATACTATGTGGGCTGTTGTGAATGGGTTTGAGATGAGTTCTGAGCAGAGGCTTCCTCTGGTGGTTACAAGCGGTGCTGGTCTGTCCAGTGAAGATTGTGAGGACTGGGAATCAGGTGTTACTGACTGGTCTTATATAAGGGAGTCACCTTCCCATCAGGGTTGCCGGTGATCAATTGTTCTGGTCTGAATCCTTATTCCTGTTTCCCTTGTAGCCTGCTGTGTCGTGTCTGCATCTCCTGCTAACAGATAAGACATTTTCTTCTTTTTGTTTTTGTGCTATATTTTTGCATTTTTGTCCTGCACTTCTGTGGGGGCCTTCAGGGTCCCCTCTGTGGGCTTTTTCCCTCTCAGTTTAGTTCAGCCACTTATGTATGTACTTTTTCCCAGTTTTTTCAGTGGCTGCTGTTTTGATTTTGTTACACCAGAGAACTAATTTAGGTGGTAGAGATCGTGTGATCTCAGGTGTTTTTGAAATTAGTGGTGTTGGTGCTTTTCAGGGTTTTCTGGGATTGCAGTAAGTACCCTTCCTGTCCTTTTCTATTTAGTTAGTTTGGGCCCCAGCGTTTGCTCATACTATTTTCTTTCTGTGTCAGTATTTCATCTTGTCTAACCGCCATTACATGTTTGGGGGCTTTCTATGTTCTTTGGGGATCTGCTCCGGGGCAGATAGCTTTCCTATTTCTACTTTAGGTGTAGTTAGTTTCTCAGGCTGTGACGAGGCGTCTAGGACCAACGTAGGAACGCTCCACGGCTGCCTCTAGTTGTGGTGGTTAGTCAGGGTACTGCAACCTCATAGTTTCCAACTGCTCTGGTGTATTGCCTTTTTTTTACCTGCACTCCTCAGCTACCAAATCATAACAGTATCACCGGCCAAAACTGAAAATTGTGTGGTACTCACAGAAGGGAAAAATATTGTGAAAAAAAAAAAAAAAAAAAGGTTGTCAGAGTTGTCAGAGATATTTTTCTGTTTGTTGCATTTTTTTTTTCCCTCTGAATCTCTGGGTGCTGGGGAGGATCTTTTCTCTCAATGGAGTTTGCACAGTTGTCTGGCCGTGTGGATCAGCTTGCCACTGAGGTTCAGAGTATTGCTACCTATCTTGCTAGGTTGCCTGTTGTGGAACCTAGGATTCCCATGCCAGATTTGTTTTTAGGGGATCGAGCTAAGTTTCAGAATTTCAAAAATAATTGTAAATTGTTTTTTGCCTTAAAATCTAAGTCCTCAGGGAACGCAGCGCAGCAGGTTCAAATTATCATCTCTCTCCTGCGCGGCGATCCTCAGGATTGGGCTTTTTCCCTGACACCTGGGGATCCTGTTTTGAGTGATGTTGATGCATTTTTTCAGGCTTTGGGGTTATTGTACGATGAGCCTAATGTCACTGATCAAGCTGAAAAAGCCTTGTTGGCATTAAATCAGGGGCTTGAGGACGCTGAGTTATACTGTCAGAGATTCCGTAGGTGGGCAGTCCTGACCAAATGGAATGACGACGCTTTGGCAGCCCTTTTCCGGAAAGGTCTGTCAGATAATGTAAAGGATGTTATGGTGGGATTCCCTGTCCCCTCTGGTCTCAATGATTCTATGTCATTAGCGATTCAAATTGACAGACGTTTGCGTGAGCGGAGAAGTATGCGTGGAATGGTGTTGCCTTGTGAACCAGCTTCTGAACCCATGCAGTGTGATAGAGTGGTGTCTGGGGCACAGCGTCATGAGTTTCGAAAGCGCAATGGGTTATGTTTCTACTGTGGTGATGCCTCTCATGCTATTTCAGTCTGCCCTAAGCGGGGAAGACGTTTTGCACGCTCAGTTGTCTTGGGTAGTGTTCAGACTAAGTTTTTATTAACTGTCACTCTGATATGCTCTCTGTCCTCATTTTCTGCTCAGGCTTTCGTTGATTCTGGAGCAGCTATTAACCTGATGGATTATGATTTTGCTAGACGTTGTGGGTTTCCCTTGATACCCCTACAGAAGTCTATTCCCCTACTGGGGATCGATTCTACCCCTTTGGCTGAGAATAAACCCCAGTTTTCTACTCAGGTGATAATGAGGGTTGAACCTGATCACCAGGAGTGCTGCAAATTTTTGGTTCTGTATAATCTGCATGACATTATCGTGCTGGGTTTCCCTTGGTTACAGTCTCATAATCCTGTTTTGGATTGGAAATCTGTGTCTGTAACCAGTTGGGGCTGCCAATGTGTTAATACCAACACTCCTGTTTTTTCTGCCTCCCCCCAGGCTCAGGATGTTCCTGACTTTTTGATTGATTTTTCTGATGTGTTTAGCAAAAGTAAATCTGCATCCTTGCCTCCCCATAGGAGCTATGACTGCGCTATTGAATTAGTGCCGGGTAGTAAATTCCCTAAGGGTCGCCTTTTTAACTTGTCTGTACCTGAACATGACGCTATGCGGTCTTATATCAAGGAATCATTGGAGAAGGGTCATATCAGACCATCCTCTTCACCCTTAGGTGCCGGTTTTTTCTTTGTGGCCAAAAAGGATGGTTCATTGAGGCCGTGTATTGATTATCGTCTCTTGAACAATATTACTGTGAAATATCAATACCCGTTACCCTTGATTTCTGACCTGTTTTCCAGGGTGAAAAACGCTACTTGGTTTACCAAGCTTGACCTCAGGGGGGCGTATAACCTTATTCGCATTAAGCACGGGGATGAATGGAAGACGGCATTCAATACCCCTGAAGGGCATTTTGAGTACCTGGTGATGCCCTTTGGGCTCACTAATGCTCCTTCCGTCTTCCAGTCCTTCATGAATGACATTTTCAGGGATTTTGTGGATAAATTTCTGATTGTTTATTTGGATGATATCTTGATTTTTTCTAATGACTGGGACTCTCATGTGAAACATGTTCGAACTATATTCCAGATTTTGAGAGAGAATGCTCTGTATGTGAAGGGATCAAAGTGTCTTTTTGGCGTACAGAGGATCTCATTTCTGGGATTCATTTTGTCCCCATCTGTTATTGAAATGGACCCGGTCAAGGTTCAGGCCATCTGTGATTGGGTCCAACCTACTTCATTAAAGGCTCTTCAGAGATTTTTGGGTTTTGCCAATTTTTATCGTAAATTTATTGGTAATTTCTCGGTTATTGTTAAACCATTAACTGATTTGACCAGAAAGGGTTCTGATGTGGTGAATTGGCCTCCTGAGGCAGTCTCTGCATTTCAGGAACTTAAGCAGAGATTCACTTCTGCTCCTGTTCTACGGCAGCCTGATGTTTCTCTGCCATTTCAGGTGGAGGTTGATGCCTCTGAAATTGGGGCAGGTGCCGTTTTGTCCCAAAAAGATCCAGAGACCTCTAAAAGTAACCCTTGTGCCTTTTTCTCTCGAAAATTTTATCCTACTGAACGTAATTATGACGTGGGTAATCGGGAGTTATTGGCCATGAAGTGGGCTTTTGAAGAGTGGAGACATTGGCTGGAGGGAGCCAAACATCAGGTGGTGGTCCTTACGGACCATAAGAATCTGGTCTATCTGGAATCTGCCAAGCGACTCAATCCTAGACAGGCCAGGTGGGCCTTGTTTTTCACACGTTTTAATTTTGTGGTTTCCTTTCTTCCTGGCACTAAGAATGTTAAGGCGGATTCCCTCTCGAGGAGCTTCCTTGCGGACTCTCCTGAGTTATCTGATCCTTCTGTTATTTTGAAAGAGGGTGTAGTTCTTTCCGCCATCTCGCCCAATTTGAGACTTGCTCTGGAGGGGTGTCAGGAGGATAGGCCCGAGCGCTGCCCGGTTGGAAAATTGTTTGTCCCGGATCAGTGGAAAAAGAGTGTGATGTCTGAGATTCATTGTTCCGCATTGGCTGGGCATCCCGGAATTTTTGGTACCAGAGACTTGGTTAGTCGGTCCTTTTGGTGGCCTACCTTGTCTCGTGATGTCAGGGAATTTGTGCAGTCCTGCGGGACTTGCTCTCGCTCCAAGCCTTGCTCTCGCTCTAGTGGTTTGTTGATGCCATTGCCTGTGCCCAAGAGACCATGGACCCATATCTCTATGGATTTCATTTCCGACCTTCCTGTTTCTCAGAGAATGACCACCATCTGGGTAATTTGTGATTTTCCAAAATGATACATCTTGTGCCATTACCTAAGTTGCCTTCCTCCTCTGAATTGGTGCCGTTGTTCCTTCAGCACGTGGTTCGTTTACACGGCATTCCTGAGAACATTGTGTCTGACAGAGGAGTCCAGTTTGTTTCCAGATTTTGGAGGACTTTTTGTTCTAAACTGGGTGTTCAATTGTCTTTCTCCTCGGCATTTCATCCTCAGACCAATGGTCAAACTGAGAGAACAAACCAGACATTGGAGACTTATCTAAGATGCTTTATGTCTGCTGATCAGGATGACTGGGTCTCTTTTTTGCCTTTGGCTGAGTTTGCTCTTAATAATAGGGCTAGCTCTGCCACTTTGATGTCTCCGTTTTTCTGTAATTCTGGGTTTCACCCTCGATTTTCTTCAGGACAGACCGAGGCTTCTGTCTGTCCAGGTGTTGACTCTGTTGTGGAGCGTATGCAACAGATTTGGGACCAGGTAGTGGAGAGGTTGTCCCTCTCTCAGGAGAAGGCCCAGTGGTTTGCTAACCGGCATAGGACTGATGGTCCTCGGTTTAAAGTGGGGGACTTGGTCTGGTTGTCCTCAAAGAATATTCCTATGAGAGTGGCATCTCCTAAATTTAAGCCTAGGTTCATTGGACCTTATAAGATCATGGAGATTATTAATCCTGTTTCTTTTCGTTTGCTTCTTCCAGGGACATTTAAGATCCATAACGTGTTCCACAAGTCCTTGTTGAAGAGGTTTGTTGAGCCAGTGGTTCCTGCTGCTGTGCCTCCTGACCCTGTTTTGGTTGAGGGCAATCTGGAGTATGTGGTTGAGAAAATATTAGATTCTCGTTTTTCTAGACGGAAACTCCAGTATTTGGTTAAATGGAGAGGTTATGGTCAGGAAGACAATTCTTGGGTGTTTGCTTCGGACATCCATGCTAGGAGACTTATCCGTGCGTATCATAGAACTCATCCTGACCGGCCTGGTTGCTCAGGTGAGGGTTCGGTGACCCCTCCTCAAGGGGGGGTACTGTTGTGAATGGGTTTGAGATGAGTTCTGAGCAGAGGCTTCCTCTGGTGGTTACAAGCGGTGCTGGTCTGTCCAGTGAAGATTGTGAGGACTGGGAATCAGGTGTTACTGACTGGTCTTATATAAGGGAGTCACCTTCCCATCAGGGTTGCTGGTGATCAATTGTTCTGGTCTGAATCCTTCATTCCTGTTTCCCTTGTAGCCTGCTGTGTCGTGTCTGCATCTCCTGCTAACAGATAAGACATTTTCTTCTTTTTGTTTTTGTGCTATATTTTTGCATTTTTGTCCTGCACTTCTGTGGGGGCCTTCAGGGTCCCCTCTGTGGGCTTTTTCCCTCTCAGTTTAGTTCAGCCACTTATGTATGTACTTTTGCTTTTTCCAGTTTTTTCAGTGGCTGCTGTTTTGATTTTGTTACACCAGAGAACTAATTTAGGTGGTAGAGATCGTGTGATCTCAGGTGTTTTTGAAATTAGTGGTGTTGGTGCTTTTCAGGGTTTTCTGGGATTGCAGTAAGTACCCTTCCTGTCCTTTTCTATTTAGTTAGTTTGGGCCCCAGCGTTTGCTCATACTATTTTCTTTATGTGTCAGTATTTCATCTTATCTAACCGCCATTACATGTTTGGGGGCTTTCTATTGTCTTTGGGGTTCTGCTCCGGGGCAGATAGCTTTCCTATTTATATCTTTAGGTGTAGTTAGTTTCTCAGGCTGTGACGAGGCGTCTAGGACCAACGTAGGAACGCTTCACGGCTGCCTCTAGTTGTGGTGGTTAGTCAGGGTACTGCAATCTCATAGTTTTCAACTGCTCTGGTGTATTGCCTTTTTATTACCTGCACTCCTCAGCTACCAAATCATAACAGTGGGCCCTGCTGTATACTATGTGGGCCCTGCTGTATACTATGTGGGACCTGCTGTATACTATGTGGGCCCTGCTGTATACTATGTGGGCCCTGCTATATACTATGTGGGCCCTGCTATATACAATGTGGGCCCTCTGTATACTATGTGGGCCCTGCTATATACAATGTGGGCCCTGCTGTATACAATGTGGGCCCTGCTGTATACAATGTGAGCCCTGCTGTATACAATGTGAGCCCTGCTGTATACAATGTGAGCCCTGCTGTATACAATGTGGGCCCTGCTATATACAATGTGGGCCCTGCTATATACAATGTGGGCCCTGCTGTGTACTATTGGCCCGCTGTGACTAGTGGGCCCTGCTGTATACTATGTGGGCCCTGCTGTATACTATGTGGGCCCTGCTGTATACTATGTGGGCCCTGCTATATACTATGTGGGCCCTGCTGTATACAATGTGGGCCCTGCTATATACTATGTGGGCCCTGCTGAATACTATGTGGGCCCTGCTGTATACTATGTGGGACCTGCTGTATACTATGTGGGCCCTGCTGTATACTATGTGGGCCCTGCTATATACTATGTGGGCCCTGCTGTATACAATGTGGGCCCTGCTATATACTATGTGGGCCCTGCTGAATACTATGTGGGCCCTGCTGTATACTATGTGGGACCTGCTGTATACTATGTGGGCCCTGCTGTATACTATGTGGGCCCTGCTGTATACTATGTGGGCCCTGCTATATACTATGTGGACCCTGCTATATACTATGTGAGCCCTGCTGTATACTATGTGGGCCCTGCTATATACTATGTGGGCCCTGTTGTATACTATGTGGGCCCTGCTGTATACTATGTGGGCCCTGCTGTATACTATGTGGGCCTTGCTATATACTATTTGGGCCTTGCTGTATACTATGTGGGCCCTGCTGTATACTATGTGGGCCCTGCTGTATACTATGTGGGCCCTGCTGTATACTATGTGGGCCCTGCTGTATACTATGAGGGCCCTGCTATATACCATGTGGGCCCTGCTATATACTATGTGGGCCCTGCTCTATACTATGTGGGCCGCAATATATACTATGTGGGCCCTGCTATATACTATGTGGGCCGCGCTATACACTATGTGGGCTGTGTTATATACTATTGGGGAATATACTATATTTTATAGGGTGGCTGTGTTATATAATATGTGGCTGTGTTATATACTTTGTGGCTGTGTTAATGTAAGGTTCTTTGTACATGTTTCTTGAAACTCAGTTTTTCCGTCGGCCATTTTGCTTTCTGTCTTGCTGCAGCTATCTTGCCCTCAGTCAATATGGAGTTTCCAGCTTTCATGTTCCCGCCCTGATTCTCTCCCTCTTGCTTCTTAAGCAGCCTCAGCTGAGCAATCAGTGCTTCAGAATCAAGCCTGCAGTGAGCCTGTGACCTGACTCCTGGAAACCTTAGACTTTGTACTCCAGCTATTTCCTACTGAGGAACTTTAGAACACTTGTGGACTCTGGAAACCTGCTATTTGATAAATCCACGTTTGCATGGAATTACGGTAACAGAGAAGAGATCCTGAACCTGTTGTGGAGAGTTATTGCTGAGCTTAAGTTACTCTGGCCTGCTGTGTCTCCTGCTTCTGTACCTGCAAACTGTGGTGACCCTTTTTGCCACTTGTATGAAGTAAATACAAGTCCTTCTATATCAAACCTGTGTCTCATGTGTTTTCCTTGCACCCAAGCACAAGACGCTATATGAACTGTACACCATACATTACAAGATTCTGAAGCCCAAACGTTAGTGTCTGCTGGGTCTGGGAAGGCTGTGTCTGCTGTGACTGTGGATATCAGATGTCCGGTTATACTTTCTGTGATGACAGTGGTTGTGACTTCTCACAACCATTCCAGGTAGAGCACATTCCCTTAATTTTACTCTGCAGTGTTACCACAGGTAAACACTATTGTTTTTTTTTTTTTTTCTCTTCTCCTTCCAGTACTCCTGTCTTAAAAGATCTGGAAGATGGAGGCTCGCATAAAGGAGCTTTGCGGAGTGACTGATACAATCCTTGCAGATATACAGACTATAAAAGACCCGTTTTGCAAACCTACAGGACCTCACTAATCACAATTTGCAAGTGTTTGGACGAACTACCCAGGATTTACGAGCCAGGATTGAGGTTCTAGAGGAACGAGTCCAGGCTCCTGCCATAACCCCGAGTTCTGGGATTCCCAAGTTACCCCCTTTTCATTTTGGCGGTGAACGTGAGAAATTCAGGGGATTTATTAACCAATGCAGCTTTTTTTTTCTGCACATGCTCACAATTTCCCACTGAACGATCTAAAGTGCTTACTATAATCATGTTGCTTACCAACAAGGGTTTGATGTGGGCAAACCCTCTGATTGAACTGAGGGTGAATGTTTGGGTCATCTTGATGCTTTCATTTCAGCATGGGGCAGGGGTTGATGACCCCCAAACGAGGTGCAAC
>JARQOD010000006.1:382742714-382755470 GCA_033576555.1 Oophaga sylvatica | reverse complement strand
CCTTTTTCAGTGTCGCTTTTGCTCTCGGGGAAAATTTTTAAATTTGATTATGACTTTTTTTTTAAAGGTACTGGGATTTTTCCATCCAATGCTGAAAAGGGTTTTCCCATCCCAAAAGATCCTACCCAATTGGTAGGATCCGGAATTGAAAACCTTTTAGGTATCCAGGTTGCGCCCACACAACTAGCTATAAATCCTTTTCATAGATGAACATGGATCCAAGGTCCTGCAGTGCCGCACTTGAGAAAAGGGGGCCTAGTGAATCAGAAAAATTTAAAATTTTATAATTGGAATTTGCTTTTATTATTTTTTTTCCTCATTTGGGGGGGGGCTCGGGAGATTGAATCCCGTTAAGGGCAGTCTGTGACCGTTTTTATCACGGACAACGGGGCCTTTTGATTTTCATTGACCCCATACACCTCCAGTTTAGAAACTGATCTGCTTGTTTAATCTGTGAGAATCGGAGAATGTCCTTATGAAATCTAGTTTGCACACTAGTTGCCATTAATGTCTATGGGGGGGATCCATGAAAAATGGAAGACATCCTTTTTTATTTAAAGGGTTTCCTAGCCACCGGGGACCAAGCCGCACTGATACTACTAGGGCAGGCAGGCGGGCCCCTGGCGGTTTCTATTTGCCCTCGGTAGCTATTAAAGTGTGTTTTTCTCTGGAATAACGCAACGTTTAAGTTACACACCTGGCTGAGATTCGTGCTGTACATGGATCGGGCAGAATGAATTGGCTAACAGAAAACTTTAAGGGAAACGATCTGTTGTACACAGATCCATTGTTGGTTAGAGCTCATAGATAAAGAAAGATCAGACTTTTTTGATTTTTTTTTTTATAAATGTTTATGGATGGAAAAGTGAAGATAGGTATTTGACTGTAGCCCAATTCTGAAAGGAGACCCAACGCTGGATGTTAGGAGAGAATCCAGATCTCCCTGCAGCAGATTACTGCCCATAATGGTGCCCTATGGTGGCAATGCTCTGTGCTGCCCCTGCACTGATCTGTAGCCACAGTGCTCTGCAGGCCAGTACATAGGACAATGGCGGCCCTCACTAGATGGTGACGGGGAGGGCTGTGACTGCTTGGGAAGTTGTAGGTCAGCACTGACTGTAGAAATAGAGGGAGTGTGAAGGACACAGCAGCAGAGGGTCACTGCTGGGACGGTGTTAAAGAGAACATTGTTCTGATACTGAGGGACGGTCAGATCCACAGCGATTTTATCACGTGGGTTATCTGACAGTTTGTGGGTGGCATTTCATCAGATCTCATCCCCATTGCTGGTACTGTAATAGATTTCCATTCACAGGTGATCAATTTGTTGCAGATATTTTGCTTCAGTACGTCTGTCTTCATGCTGTGGTGGTTTTAATTTTGGCATCCACATTTAGATGAATGGGACAGTCCCCAGAAACTGATAAAATCTGCTATGTGAATTCACAGTTAGTGGTGACTCTCCTTTCTGGAGCAGACGTGCACTGTAGATCGATACCCATAAAGGCTCATTGTAGACCAAGTGCTGAACTCTACATTGTCGGTGGTTCTCACATGTACTCTTCTTAAAAATTTACAAAGATGAACCAATTCATCAGTTTACGTCCTTTTAACGACAAGTTGTGGAAACATTTTGTGACTCTTCGGTACATGCTCCATCTCTGCCATATTCTTGGAGTAGTCACCAGAGCTATAAGGCTGTGTTTCCACGATCCGGAACCACAGCGCTTTGGACGGAGCAGAAAGTCCGCTCCGCCCAAAGCCCCGCCCCCTAGTCTAGTGAACGCGCGGTCAATCCAGATGTGTTCATGGAACGCATCTGGAATGACCGCAGGGCTAACACAGGCCTGTGTTATTTCCCTTGCGGCGACGCAGCTTCGCCGCAAGGGAATAGGACATGCTGCGGTCTAAAAAGACGTGCCACATGTCCGTTAATGCAGGTCTGCCGCCTGCGTGTTTTTAAGCGTAGTGGAAACGGGATTTCTTGAAATCCCCTCCACTATGCTGTAACATCTGGACTCTGCGTGTTTGACGCTGCACCAGTGCACAGCGTCAAACATGCAGCAGTTCCTGAAGCATTCCGGATCGTGGAAACACACCCTAAGGAGTTGTCCATAGTGATGAGCGACCGTGTTCACATAAGGTGTTATCAGAGCGTGCTCGGGTGCCAACAGAGTATCTTCAGCGTGCTCGAAAAATGTGTTTGAGTCCCCACACATGCATGTCTCATGGCTGTTAGACAATCCCTGCATGTGTTGTGGCTGTCTAATGAACAGGCGATACTGGTCTCGGACAGCCACAACACATGCAGTCTTTTGAGCACACGAAGACATTTGGTTGGCACATGAGCATGCTCGGATAACACTTCATCCGAATACGTTTCCTCATCACTAGACTTGTCCACCTTTTGAAGACAGTTTTTTTTTTCCCTACTTTAATCTTGTAATTGGCTATAAATCATTTCTCTAATTGGGTTTCATTAAAAGTGCTGCACTTTGCCCCTATAGCCGCTTTATTACATTGTCTATTGCTGGTTGCAGAATGAGTAGATGAGGTCGGCCACGTTAGCTTTATTTTATCAGTTGTGTTGGGGACATGGTTCCTGGCACTTATAATACAGGTATGACAGGTTCTCCTCCTGCTCTAGTCGGTTGCAGCTTTCCTCAGACTGCACAGATTCCTGGTCCGTACAATATCTCCTGGTGGAGGAGCAGTGACCGGTCCTGTCCTTCAGCCTCCTCCAATAGAAAACATCACATGGAAAAAGTTTTTTCTATTGAGTGAGGCTGATGGACAGGTCCGGTCACTGCTCCTCCACCAGCAGCCATGTATTAACCCCTTAACAACCAGAAGTATTTTGGGGAAAAAAATTTAAGTGCGGTGAAATTGCAAAAAAGTGCAATCTCACACTTGTTTTTTGCTTGGCTTTTTTACTATGCTCACTAAATGCTAAAACTGACCTGCTGTTATGATTCTCCAGGTCATTAGGAGTTCAGACACCAAACATGTCTAGGTTCTTTTTTATCTAAGTGGTGAAAATTCCAAACTTTGTTTAAAAAAAAAAAAGTTAAACCATTTTCCGATCCCATACTGCCTCCACTTTTTTGTGATCTCGGGTTGGGTGAGAGCTTTTTTTTTTTGCTCGCCGAGCTGACATTTTTAATAGTACCATTTTGGTGCAGGTACGATCTTTTGATCAGCCATTATTGCATGTTAATGCAATGTTGTGGCGACCAAAAAAACATAATTCTGGCGTTTTGACTTTTTTTATTTTTTTTCTCACTACTCCATTTAGCGATCAGTTTTAATCCTTTTTTTATATTGATTGTGCGATTCTGAATGCGTTGATACCAAATATATGTATGGTTTGATTTTTTTTTTTTTTTATGGGGCGAAATGGGGGTGATTTGAACTTCTATTTTTTATTTATTTTTTTTTTTTTTTAACTTTTGGCATGCTTCAATAGTCTCCATGGGAGACTAGAAGCTGCCATAACCCGATTGGCCACATCAAAGGGAGGGAGTCCGACATGGGCGTACTATTATGCACAACGTCTGAAAGGGTTAAGGCAAGAAAAAAAAAGTGTCCCCAAAGTTGGACAACAGGGGCATGGTTTGTTGCAGCTCATCAGATTCACCAAAAGGGGCATAGTTGTGTGCAGCTCATCAGATTCACCGAAATGGGCATGGTTGTGTGCAGCTCATCAGGGCATTCCCACGTCAGAAAGGGCATGGTTGTGTGCAGCTCATCAGATTCACCGAAAGGGCATGGTTGTGTGCAGCTCATCAGATTCACCGAAAGGGGCATGTTTGTGCAGCTCATCAGATTCAACCGAAAGGGGCATGGTTGTGTGCAGCTCATCAGATTCACCGAAAGGGGCAATGGTTGTGTGCAGCTCATCAGATTCACCGAAAGGGGCATGGTTGTGTGCAGCTCATCAGATTCACCGAAATGGGGCATGGTTGTGTGCAGCTCATCAGATTCACCGAAAGGGGCATGGTTGTGTGCAGCTCATCAGATTCACCGAAAGGGGCATAGTTGTGTGCAGCTCATCAGATTCACCGAAAGGGGCATGGTTGTGTGCAGCTCATCAGATTCACCGAAAGGGGCATGGTTTGTGGCAGCTCATCAGATTCACCGAAAGGGGCATGGTTGTGTGCAGCTCATCAGATTCACCGAAAGGGGCATGGTTGTGTGCAGCTCATCAGATTCACCGAAAGGGGCATAGTTGTGTGCAGCTCGTCAGATTCACCGAAAGGGGCATGGTTGTGTGCAGGTCATCAGATTCACTGAAAGGGGCATGGTTGTGTGCAGCTCATCAGATTCACCGAAAGGGGCATGGTTGTGTGCAGCTCATCAGATTCACCGAAAGGGGCATAGTTGTGTGCTGCTCATCAGATTCACCGAAAGGGGCATAGTTGTGTGCAGCTCATCAGATTCACTGAAAGGGGCATGGTTTGTGCAGCTCATCAGATTCACTGAAAGGGGCATGGTTGTGTGCAGCTCATAAGATTCACCGAAAGGGGCATGGTTGTGTGCAGCTCATCAGATTCACCGAAAGGGGCATGGTTGTGTGCAGCTCATCAGATTCACCGAAGTGTACTCAAGTGTTGAACATTTGACAAATGTATTCCAGCCTTTGATTAGGGGTACATTTCTTACTCTGGCACGCAACCGCTGAAAGATGGCCCAAAATACATTGAGATACGTTTCTTCATGAGTTGGGCAGATCTTATTCCAGATCACCCTACCTACATCAAGACTGGCATGCAAACTGCAGTCCTGAAGATGGACCATAGGCTGTGTGTATACTGAAAGATGATGTTTAACGAGCCTCCATAATAACACTCGTTACACCATGATCTTTCCATGTAAACAGGCAAAACTGTCGTTCATCAGATGAAATGAACTTTTGTGTTGTGCTAAAGATTATTATTCCTGCGGTGCATCCTCCTGTGTAAACAGGACTCGCACTGCCGAAACCATGGCCGCCTTTGTGCATGTGTGCGATAGATTACCGATCATTGAGTTTGCATTGTTCACTGCAGTCTGCTTGTGTAGTGGATGGCGACTGGTAAAACGTTACGTTGAGTGCAGCTGGTCGTTCTGTATAAATGGAGCCTTGGGTTACAAATGTTAGCAAGTGGCCTTAACATTGCCATATATACGTATAAGAAATGATGACTGCTACATTTGCTTTGTTCACCGTCCTGGGTCAGGAAGGAGTCTCCACTTCTCCCGTTGTCCTATTGTAGCCCTTCTGTGAGCTCAGTGGCTCTGCCCAGGTAGATGGTACAAGCCACTCAGCCCCTGTGCTCACTTTTTAGCTTCTCCCCCCTCACCCAACCTTTGCTTGGGTCAGAAGAAATCTCCGTTGATTGGCAAATGTAGGGTTCCTGTTTATAAAAGAGCCACTAGGCGATAATGGTGTAGGTACATCTGCATCATTTAGGTTACTGTTTTCAGAGTGCGGCGATACAATGTTTTCCCAGTAATTTGGAAACACTTGTTTTTAACAAATCCTTTTATCTGTCCCTTCCCAGCACAAGGCATCTTTTAGACTTTTGACCTGGTGTTTTTTTTTTTTTCTGGGCTTTATTGTATTCTTTTTTTTTTTTTACCTTTTTAACCCCTTAGTGACAGAGCCATTTTGCAGCTTAATGACAGGGCCAATTTTTACAATTCTGACCACTGTCACTTTATGAGGTTATAACTCTGGAATGCTTTAACGAATCCCGCTGATTCTGAGATTGTTTTTTCGTGACATATTGTACTTCACGTTAGTGGTAAAATTTCTTTGATATGACTTGTGGTTATTTATGAAAAAAAACGGAAATATGGCAAAAATTTTGAAAATTTAACAATTTTCAAACTTAAATTTTTATGCCCTTAAATCAGAGAGAGAGGTCACACAAATTTCTTAATAAATAACATTTCCCACATGTCTACTTTACATCAGCACAATTTTGGGACCAAAAATTTTTTTTGTACAAGTTATAAGGGTTAAAAGTTGACCAGCAATTTCTCATTTCTACAACACCATTTTTATTTTAGGGACCACCTCACATTTGAAGTCACTTTGAGGGGTCTAAATGATAGAAAATACCCAAAAGTGACACCATTCTAAAAACTGCACCCCTCAAGGTGCTCAAAACCACATTCAAGAAGTCTATTAACCCTTTACGTGCTTCACAGGAACTGAAGCATGTGGAAGGAAAAAATTAACATTTAACTTTTTTTGCAAAAACTTTACTTCGGAACCTATTTTTTTTATTTTCACACACTGTTAAAAGAAAAAATGAACCACAAAATTTGTTGTGCAATTTCTCCTGATTAAAGCCGATACCCCATATGTGGGGTGAAACCACTTTTTGGGCGCACGGCAGAGATTGCAAGGGAAGGAGCAACATTTGACTTTTTCAACGCAGAATTGGCTGGACGCCATGTCGCGTTTGTAGAGGCCCTGGCCCCTGATGTGTCTAAACAGTGGAAACCCATCAAAAGTGACCCCATTTTGGAAACTAGACCCCTAAGGAACTTATCTAGATGTGTGGTGAGCACTTTGAACCTCCAAGTGCTTCACAGAAGTTTATAACATAGAACAGTGAAATAAAAAATCATATTTTTTCCACAAAAACAATCTTTTCACCCCAATTTTTATTTTCCCAAGGGTAACAAGACCCCAAAAGTTTTTGTGCAATTTGTCCTGAGCATGCTGATACCCCATATGTGGGGGTAAACCACTGTTTGGGTGCAAGGCAGAGCTTGGAAGGGAAGGAGCGCCGTTTGACTTTTTCAGCGCAGAATTGGCTGGAGGGTCATGTCGTGTTTGTAGAGGTCCTGATGTGTCTAAACAGTGGAAACCCCCCACAAGTGACCCCATTTTGGAAATTAGACCCCCTGAGGAACTTATCTAGATGTGTGGTGAGCACTTTGAACCTCCAAGTGCTTCACAGAAGTTTATATAGAACGTGTAAAATAAAAAATCATATTTTTTTCCACAAAAACGATCTGTTCACCCAATTTTTATTTTCCCAAGGGTAACAAGACCCCAAAAGTTTTTGTGCAACTTGTCCTGACATGCCGATACCCCATATGGGGGGGGTAAACCACTGTTTGGGCGCACGGCAGGGCTTGGAAGTGAAGGAGCCCCGTTTGACTGTTTCAAACCAAAATTGGCTGGAATTGAAATTGGACGCCATGTCGCGTTTGGAGAGCCCCTGATACGCCAAAAACAGTCGAAACCCCCCACAAATCACACCATTTTGGAACTAGACCCCTTAAGGAACTATCTAGATGTGTGGGTGAGCACTTTGAACCCCCAAGTGCTTCACAGAAATTAATAAACGTAGAGCCGTGAAAATAAAAAATCATTTTTTTCCTCAAAAATGATTCTTTAGCCCGCTATTTTTTTTATTTTCCCAAGGGTAACAGGAGAAATTGGACCCCAAAAATTTGTTGTGCAATTTTTCCTGAGTACGCTGATACCCCATTGTTGGGTGAAACCACTGTTTGGGCGCATGGGAGTGCTTGGAAGGAAGGAGCGCCATTTTGTAATGCAGACTTTGATGGAATGTTCTGCGGGCGTCATGTTGTGTTTGCAGAGCCCTTTATGTACCTAACAGTAGAAACCCCCTGCAAGTGACACCATTTTTGGGAAAATAGACCCCCCAAGGAGCTTATCTAGATGTGTGGTGAGCACTTTGAACCCCCAAGTGCTTCACAGAAATTTATAAACGCAGAGCCGTGAAAATGAAAAATCATTTTTTTTCTCAAAAATATTTTTTTTGCCAGCTATTTTTTTATTTTCCCAAGGGTAACAGGAGAAATTAGAACCCCAAAATTGGTGTGCAATTTGTCCTGAGTACGCTGATACCCCATATGTTGGGGGAAACCATGTTTGGGCGCACGGCAGGGCTCGGAAGGGAGGGAGCGCCATTTGACTTTTTGAACACCACGTCGTGTTTGGAGACCCCCTGATGTGCCTAAATAGTGGAAATCCCTCAATTCTAGCTCTAACCCTAACCCCAACACACCCCTAACCCTAATCCTAACCTAAAAACCCAACCCTAATTGTAACCCTAACCTTAATTGTAACCCTAACTCTAATTGTAACCCTAACCCTAATTTTAACCCTAACCCTAATTGTAACCCTAATTCTAACCCTAATTATAACCCTAACCCTAAGGCTAGGTTCATTTTGCGTTTTACCAGCCCTTCAACACATAGCATTGACGGGTGGTAACGGTATAGCATAACACGATTGCGTTATGCTATACCCCCTGCGCAAAGGAATCAGCAGAGATTCACCTGCGCTAGCGGTGACGGAGCGACGCTGCAGCCCCCCGTCCGAGGCTCCGTCATGAATGGGCACTCGCAAACGCATGCCGCTTTACGGCATGCGTCACGATGCGCCCTCAAATGGGGGTGAATGACAGCGTTAACGGACTGCGTTACACGCGTTATACCGCGGTTAACGCAGTCCGTCTAACGGACTGCCTAACGCAGTATGCCCGTTAAAACCCAACCCTTTAAATTAAACCCTAACCCTTATTATCACCCTAACCAATTATAACCCTAACCCTAATGCTAACCCCAATTATAACCTAACCCTAATTTTTAACCCTAAACCCCAACAGAAAAAAAGAAAATAAATATAATTTCTATTTTTTATTATATGTCCCTAAAATAAGGGGGTGAAAAAAGGGGGGGGTTATGTACTGTTTTTTTTATTTTGATCACTGTGATAGTTTATCAAGTGATCAAAATGCACTTTTTTGGAGAATGAATGAAACTTTTTTTTGAATTCTGCCGCCCCAAACAGATCGGCGGGCGCACTGCGCATGCGTCCGCCATTTTTTTTTTTTGCAGGAAGAAAGACCCCGGGATCCTGGGGGCCCGCGGAGGACGGAGGACACCGGTAAGTATACGGGGGGGCGATCGGGGACCGGGGGACCCTCATTTCTCCCCCCTGATGTGCGATCACTCAGAGGGAGGGGAAATCATTTTTTTATTTTTTGCGATCGTCTTGTTGCATGACGCATCGCAACACCGGGATCGGTAAATCTTCCCATCCCCACCAGCACAGCGGCACTTAGCGGGGGGCCATGACAGGGCCCCCGCCATGTTTTTCATGGGCCCCGGCCCCGGGGGGACACCGCAGGGCCCTGGGGCCACAAAAGGGACAGGGGGGCCACATGTGGGTCCCGGGGCCCCTTTTTTTTCCCAGGAGCCCCCTCCTGAAAGCACCTGGGGAGTCCCCCTTTTGGGGGACAGAAACACCAAAGATTTAAAAGCCCCCTCCCCCCCCCCTTTTCTCAGTGTGTTTCCTGCCCCGCATGGGGGACACCAGGAGATTGGGGTTTTCAGGGGATCGAAAGGCCACGCCAGACCCTTTTCCCCCTGTGAAGCGCCCGGGGCTAAAAATTCCACGGGGACCCCTCAGTCAAAGCCCAGGTGCGGGGCCTGAATTGCGGACGTTCCTCCGGGGGGAGGCCCTGCCGGGCCCTCTCTGAGGGGTGCAAGGCGGTTCCTGGGGGACAGCACCCGAGCCTGGGAGTGTTTTGCGGTGGAACTTTCCATACCTGGCTTGACCACTCCGGGGGAGCGGTTCACTTCCCGGTTCAGCGTGCATTTCCGGTGAGTCATACCCCGGGAGACCTACCGCAGGGGCAGCCCTTTCCCGGGAAACCGGGGCTGGTGGAGACCTTTACAGACCAAATTGGGGGAGTATGGGTGTGTGATCAGGCCCCAAAACAGGGAATATCGCCCTTCCCCCTATCGGGGGCGCGAAATTTTGGTCAAGCGCCTACCTTGTTTCCCTGGTACAACGCGGCAGTGGCGTGGGGTAAGTGCGCTTGGCGCAAAAAACCCAGCCAAAACCTGACAGCCACCAGGAAATTCCGAAAATTTATTTCCCTGTCTTTTTTGGACAAAGGAACTTCGTCCCCCCCATAATACAAAAAAGGCTGGGTTTGCCTTAGCAAAAAACAGCCAGGTGTCCCGGGGTGTCACACAAACTGCCCGTGGTTTGACGAACCCTTTTTTTTCTTGTCCCCCCCAAGGGTTGAAGAGGGAAAAACCTTTATTGCTTTTTGAAAAGGGCGCTGATTTCTGAGGAGGTTCAGGCCCCTATATCCACACTTACTCAGCATGGCCTGTACCTGGCTTGTGTAAGGGCCAGATGGAAACGGATTCAAGGAAAAGATTTAAGCTCTGAAAATAGATGATTTAGAAGAACAATTTCAGAGAAGAAGGAGAATTTCCCCCCCCGACACTCGGGTGGGAAAAAAATTTTCTATTTCAACTGAGGATTAAAATTTGATTGATTGTGGAACACCAGGAGACGAGGAAACCCCAAACACAACTAGACAGGATTTGTGTTGGGGGGATTTTGCGTCCAAAAAGGCATTTTTTCCGTTAGAAATCACTTTTTAAAAAAAAATGATTGGGGGGAAAAGGAAGACGCGGAACGGGGTCTATTTTTGTCACGGCTTCAGGGGAAGACTACCTTTCGAAGGGTTTGTTAGTTATGGGAAAGGTTCCGAAAATCGATACCCCATAGCTAGAGTCACAAAAAGACTGCCATCCTTTTTTGGGACTTCCTCTACCCTAGGGCCCCTTGGACAAAAAGGGCCATTTTTCCCCTGAAAAGACCCTGGGAAACCCCTCAGCGGCCCTTTTAGGACAAATATTGCCACCCTGTAGCCAGACCGGGGTTTTTTGGGTTGAGTCAATTGGGGACATTTATAAAAAGACTCCTGAGCTGAGTTTTTGCCTTCTCCCTTTATAAATTCACCACGGCTTTTCCGGCTGATTGTCTGCAGAATGGGTCAGATTTTTTGTAAAAAACCCCTTATCAATGCGTTGGAAGCTGCTGGCTAAATCATGGTCCGGGAAAAGCCCAAGATGAAATTATGTTCCATTCCATTTTCGGGCTAGGGGCTTCGGCCGCTCTGGATATATCTTAGAATCAGTATCAGTCGCTAAAAGGGGGTTCCCGGGATAAACCCCCCCAGCTCAATCCTTTTGGGGAGGTTCCCCGTCTGAAACGTTGATTTAAGGTCAGGGGAAGATCAAGCAGGGATATTTTAAAGTTACCATTCCGGGAGGAAAGAACAAGAATACTTTTTGGCCCCTCACATGAACTGGGAAACCCTGACGCCAATTTTAAATTGGGGGGACGTTTCCGTTATTTTGCAAAAATGGGGAACTGGTTACTCGAATCGTGGGTTCGCGGGAACTATGGGGAAGGTTATCGGTTTTAAGTTTTGCGCCCCCCCCCCCCAAAGAATGTTCCCCTACGGTGATCCCACAGACTCGGTAGTGGACAGCTCCAGGACCTACAGGGCTTTCTGTCTAATTCCTTTTCCCCGGGCAGATTTTGGGCAAGGGTCCTTTTCCTCCCTCTATACTTAAAACCGGGAGAATCCCGTACTTTAAAAAATCTAAAAACCCCAAAACTATTGGGTCACATACAGGTTCCGGGATGGAACAATCAGGTCTAACCCCCCTTATAGAAAGGGAGCGTTCATGTGCACCTCGATCTAAAGAGTGTATTTAAAGTCCCGTTCATCACTCTCACAAGTCTCTCGGTTTTTGCGTGCAGTTACGCCCGGGCCCTCCCCTTTTCATTTCAATGCCTCCCCTTGGGGCCGGCCCTCGCTCCCAAATTTTCTAAAAAATTGGTCGGGGGAATTGGGGCCTTTCTAAGAACAAGGATTTTTATTTTTCCATACTTGGAGATTTTCTTATAGTGGCGCGAACAAAGAGGCGCTGGTGAACACAAAGATCGCTGTTTTCATCTCCATTTCGGGTTGGATAAAAAATTTGGGGAAAGCAGATTAGTCCCCGAACAAAAGAAAGTCTTCCGGGGGTTTTTTATGGTTCAAGTCGAAGTCTTTCTTACCTCGGAAAAAGGGGGGGGTCCATACGGATGTAAAGAAGGTTCAATTTAAGCACCACCCTCTTAAGATCCGCCCTTAAAGGTTTAGGTCAGATGACGGCTTGCATTCCATGCGTCAGAAAGGGGCACAGTTCCACTCAAGACCCCTCGAAAGAGATTCTTTCGTCATAATCGGAACTACGCTCGTAGCAGGACATTAAATCTGTCAAAGCGGTAAAAGAAACCCCTTTGGGGGATGCGCCCCGACAATCTAAATAGGAGTAAAATGGGGACCTCCCCTTTTGTAAAAGTTACCACGGGGCGCCCGTTCCCGGGTTGGGGGCTCATTGAAGGGCAGAATACTACGGGCAGATGGCCAGAAGAAACAGTATCTCTCAAACTTTAGGAGCTCTACCCGGTTTTGGGGGCCCTAAGAAGGGAACCAAATTTTCCGAACCAAAAAACAGAATCAGGATTTATGGACAACATCACGCAGTTTCGTTTTGAATCACCAAAAGGGGTCCCAAAAACGACCCCCTTAAAAAAATTGGGAGAGATGATATTACCCGGGTGAGGCGTCCCTTTCCCCTTAACGGCAGTCCCCCTGGGAAAGGGTTCCCCAAAAGTAATGCAACACCTGGCAGAAAGAAAGTGATCCTACGGATGGGAACTAAAACCCGGATAACTTCGGTCTATGCGGAGGTGGGGGGAAACCTCAAATAGACCCATTTTGAAAAAAGAAGAAACGCGAAATTCCCCGGTTTTCTCCCGAACCCCTTGGCGATCCAAGGTTGGATCCTTAAACCAAATGGGAAGAACATTGTTATAGCATTCCCACCCCCTTTGCGCTCATCCCGGCCGTTTTAAAGGGG
>JARQOD010000006.1:382701163-382742614 GCA_033576555.1 Oophaga sylvatica | reverse complement strand
GGTTGCCGGTTGTGGAACCTAGGATTCCATGCCGATTTGTTTTTGGGGGATCGGGCTAAATTTTGAATTTCAAAAATAACTGTAAGTTGTTTTTTTGCCCTTAAAGCCTAAGTCTCAGGGAAGCAGCACAGCAGGTTCAAATTGTCATCTCTCTCCTGCGCGGCGATCCTCAGGATTGGGCTTTTTCCCTGACACCTGGGGATCCTCTTTTTTGAATGATGTTGATTCATTTTTTCTGGCTCTGGGGTTGTTGTACGATGAACCTAATGTCGCTGATCAGGCGAGAAAACCTTGTTTGGCATTAAATCAGGGTCTTGAAGATGCTGAGTTGTACTGTCATAAATTCCAAAAGTGGGCAGTCCTGACCAAATGGAATGATGATGCTTTGGCTGTCAGAGAATGTAAAGTATGTTATGGTGGGATTCCCTGCCCCCTGGTCTCAATGATTCATGTCATTGGCTATCAAATTGACAGACGTTTGCGTAAGCGCAGAGGTATGCGTGAGATGGTGTTGCCTTGTGAGCCAGCTTCTGAGCCCATGCAGTGTGATAGAGTGACTTCTGGGGCACGCGTTATGAGTTTCGAAAGCGCAATGGCTTATGTTTTCTACTGTGGTGACACCTCTCATGCTATTTCAGTCTGCCCTAAGCGGGGGAAGACGTTTTGCACGCTCAGTTGTCTTGGGGTAGTGTTCAGACTAATTTCTGTTGACTGTTACCCTGATTTGCTCCCTGTCCACATTTTTGCTCAGGCTTTTGTTGATTCAGGAGCAGCTATTAACCTGATGGATTTGACTTTGCCAAACGTTGTGGGTCCTCCCATGATACCGTGCGGAAGTCTATTCCCCTGCTGGCATTGATTCTCCTCCTTTGGCGGAGAATTAAACCCCAGTTTTATACTCAGGTGATAATGAGGGTTGAACCAGATCATCAGGAGAGTTGCAAATTTCTGGTGCTGTATAATCTGCAGACATTATTGTACTAGGTTTCCCTCTGGTTACAGTCTCATAATCCTGTTTTGGATTGGAAATCTGTGTCTGTGACCTTGGGGCTGCCAATGTGTTAATGCCGACACTCCTGTTTTTTTTGCCCTCCCAGTCTCAGGATGTTCTGACTTTTTGACTGATTTTTCGATGTATTTAGTGAAAGTAAATCTGCATCCTTTGCCCCTCACAGGAGCAATGATTGCGCTATTGGAATTAGTGCCTGGTGGTAAATTTCCTAACGTCGCCTTTTTAACTTGTCTGACCTGAACACGATGCTATGTGAGCTTATATCAAGGAGTCATTGGAGAAGGGTTATATCAGACCATCCTCTTCACCTTTGGGTGCCGCTTTTTTCTTTGTGGCCAAAAAGGATGGTTCATTGAGGCCGGTGTTTGATTATCGTCCTTGAATAAGATCACTGTGAAGTATCAATATCCGTTACCCTTGATTTTGACCTGTTTTCCAGGGTGAAAGTGCTAGTTGGTTCACAAGCTTGCTCAGGGGGGCGTATAAACCCTTATTCGCATTAAGCACGGGGATGAATGGAAGATGGCGTTTAATTACTCCAGAGGGCATTTGAGTACCTAGTGATGCCCTTTGGGTCACTAATGCTCCTTCCGTCTTCCAATCCTTCATGAATGTATTTTCAGGGATTTTGTGGATAAATTTCTGATTGTTTATTTGATGATATCTTGATTTTTTCCAATGACTGGGACTCTCATGTGAAACATGTTCGACTGTGTTCCAGATTTGAGAGAGAATGCACTCTATGTGAAGGGATCAAAAGTGTCTTTTTGGCGTACAAGGTCTCATTTCTGGATTCATTTTGTCTCCATCTGTTATTGAAATGGACCTGGTCAAGGTTCAGGCATCTGTGATTGGGTCCAACCTACTTCATTAAAGGCTCTTTCAGAGATTTTTGGGTTTTGCCAATTTTTATCGTAAATTTATTGGTAATTTCTCCGGTAATTTCTCCGGACTGATTTGACCAAAAAAGGGTTCTGATGTGGTGAATTGGCCTCCTGAGGCAGTCTCTGAGTTTCAGGAACTTAAGCAGAGATCACTTCTGCTCCTGTTCTACGGCGCCTGATGTTTCTCTACTGTTTTCAGGTGAGGTTAATGCCTCTGAAATTGGGGCAGGTGCCGTTTTGTCCCAAAGGATCCAGAACTCTAAGAGTAACCTTGTGCCTTTTTCTCTCGAAAATTTTCTCCAACTGACGTAATTATGACGTGGGTAATCGGAGTTATTGGCCATGAAGTGGGCCTTTGAAGTGTGGAGACATTGGCTCGAAGGAGCCAAACAATCAGGTTGTGGTCCTCACGGACCATAGTATCTGGTTTTTCTCGAATCAGCCAAGCGACTTAATCCTAGACAGGCCAGGTGGGCCTTGTTTTTTCACACGTTTTAATTTTGTGGTTTCTTTTCTTCCTGGCATAAGAATGTTAAGGCGGATGCCCTCTCGAGGAGTTTCTTTGCGGACTCTCCTGAGTTATCTGATCCTACTGTTATTTGAAAGAGGGTGTAGTTCTTTCCGCCATCTCACCCAATTTGAGACTGGCTCTGGAAGGGTGTCAGGAGGATAAACCTGAGCGCTGCCCTATTGGGAAATTGTTTGTCCCAGACTAGTGGAAGAAGAGTGTGATGTCTGAGATTCATTGTCTGCGTGGCTGGTCATCCCGGGATTTTTTGGGTACCAGAGACTTGATGATTCGGTCCTTTTAGTGGCCTACTTTGTCTCGTGAACGTCAGGGAATTTGTGCAGTCCTGTGGGACTTGCTCTCGCTCAAAGCCTTGCTCTCGCTCTAGTGGTTTGTTAATGCCATTACCTGTGCCCAAGAGGCCTGGACCCATATCTCTATGGATTTTTTTTCGACCTCCCTGTTTCTCAGAGAATGACCGTTATCTGGGTAATCTGTGATAGGTTTTCCAAGATGATACATCTTGTGCCATTACCTAGTTACCTTCCTCCTCCGAATTGGTGCCTTTGTTCCTCAGCACGTGTTTGGTTACATGGCATTCCGGAGAACATTGGGTCTGACAGAGGAGTCCAGTTTGTTCCAATTTTGGAGGACATTTTGTTCTAAAACTTGATGTTCAATTATCTTTCTCCTCTGCTTTTCATCCTCAACAATGGACAAAACGAGAGAACTAACCAGACCTTTGAGACTTATTTGAGATGTTTAAGTGTCTGCTGATCAAAGATGACTGGGTCTCTTTTTTGCCTTTGCTGAGTTTTGCTCTTAATAATAGGGGCTAGCTCTGGCCACCTTGATGTCTCCATTTTTCTGCAATTTTGGGTTTCACCCTCAATTTTCTTCGGGACAGGCGGGGAGACTTCTGTCTGTCCGGGTTTTGACTCTGTTGTGGAGCGAATGCAGCAGATTTGGGGACCAGGTATTGGAGAGGTTGTCTCTCTCCAGGAGAAGGCCCAACGGTTTGCCAACTGGCATAGGACTGATGGTCCTCGGTTTAAAGTGTGGGACTTGGTTTGGTTGTCCTCAAGAAATATCCCTATGAGAGTTGCATCTCCAAGTTTAGCCTAGGTTCATTGGACCTTATAAGATCATGGAGATTCTTAATCCTGTTTCCTTCCGTTTGCTTCTTCCAGGGACATTTAAGATCCATAACGTGTTCCACAAGTCCTATTGAAGAGGTTTGTCGAGCCAGTGGTTCCTACTACTGTGCCTCCTGACCCTGTTTTGGTTGAGGGCAATCTGGAGTATGTGGTTGAGAAAATATTGGATTCTCGTTTTTCTAGACGGAAACTCCAGTATTTGGTTAAGTGGAGAGGTTATGGTCAAGAGGACAATTCTTGGGTGTTTGCTTCGGACATCCATGCTAGGAGACTGATCCGTGCTATCACCGAGCTCATCCTGATCGGCCTGGTTGCACAAGTGAGGGTTCGGTGACCCCTCTCAAGGGGGGGGGTACTGTTATGAATGTGCTAGAGATGGTTTCTGAGCAGAGGCTCCCTCTGGTGGTTACAGACAGTACTGCACCTTTCAGCGAGGAATGGCAAGCTGGGTTCACTGACTGGTCTGATATAAGGGAGGTTCCCTCCCATGATGGTTGCCGGTGATCAATTGTTCTTGTCTCAATTGTGGTTCCTGGTTCATTTGGAAGTTTGCCGAGTCTTGCCTGCATCTTCTGCTATCAGATAAGATATTTTCTGCTTTTTATTTTTGTGCTTGCTTTTTGCATTGTTCCCTGCACTTCTGTGGAGGTCAGCCAGGTCCCCTCCGGGGGGCTTGTGCTCCTCTCAGTTTATCTGAAGCCACTGTTATTTGTTCATTTGCCTTTTCCTGTTTTTCAGAGGCTGCGGATTAGTTTTGTTACACCAGAGATCTGATTTAGGTGGTAGAGATCGTGTGATCTCAGGTGTTTTTGCAATCAGAAGAGTTGGTATTTTTTAGGTTTTTTTTTGGATTGCAGTGAGTATCCTTTCCTGTACTTTTCTGTCTAGACAGATTGGGCCACAGCATTTGCTCATTCTATTTTCTGTCTGTGGCGCGGAGGCTGCAGGGGCAAATAGGAGGTGTGGCGTGCTGGGGTTGTTCCCTTTCATTAAAAGTTCATCCCAGGTTGCAGGCTATTAGAAAGCAACAAACCACCCTGTACTCACCCTACCCGAATCCACTGGAGAGTCTCACCGCTGCTCCAGGTCTGTGGCATTGGCTGCGACGCTGACGTCACGTCGGCAGCCGATCAGTGAGCTCAGCGGCTCTGAGCGGGGCGTTCCACCTACAACCCCTTTAAGGTAGCCAGCAAAAAAGGAAAGCACAAAAGGGCATCTTGGTGAGCACTGGTAGGGCAGCTGGCAGTCAGCAACCAGATTGCAAAGTAGAAAAGCATCAAGTGAGAGAATTGACTCTGCCTACAGCCACACCACCCTGACCATGCCGAGATCTTGTCTGATCTCGGAAGCTAAGCAGGGGTTGGGCCTGGTTAATACTTGAATGGGAGACTGCCTGGGAATAACAGGTGCTGTAGGCTTTTGCTTTTTCCTTCCTTCCACCAGCAGGGGTCACTCTCCTCTATGCTTTTTTCTCCATTCCTTTTCAGAAGGGCACACATGCTTCTTTCTTCTTTTCATTTGCTTTCTCTCTTGCGCTATTTCATCCTTGCAAAATGCTAGCATCCTTCTCATCACCGTGGGCCTCCAGCATTGTTGCTTATTTAGTTTTAATACTAGGCTTCTTTTCAACAGGACCAGCGCCTCCCACGGGCTTGGAGGTAACCGCCGGCAACCTGGAGGCCAGTTTACAGGAAAAGGAAAGAAGAACACCTTTGCAGGCAACATGACCCCCCCTGAAGAGCAGCTCACAGTCACTCACAACCCCCTCACCCTTTTCCTTCATTCGCTCCTGGACGTCTCGATCCGCCTTAAGTTGCGGCTCCAACTTGCTCTTTCTGTCACGTCTCCCCCAGATGAATGGTTTAGCCTGCAGGAGACCCTGTGTCAAGATATTTTTAAAGACACCTGATGCTCAGGCCCTGCTGCAGTGGGTGTTTCACTGCAAAACAAAAAGGCCTGTAGGGGCCGCCCAGCCTTTGCGTCGGCCCTTCAGAGCCCGCCTCCACATGTTCAGAGTTCTCGCCACCATGCGAGCCTGAGGAAGGCTGGCCAGGAGATGGGGCAAGCAGCGTCTACTGGCCACACCACTCTGGATATGCCAGATCTTGTCCGATCTCGGAAGCAAAGCAGGGCTGGGCTTGGACAGTACTTGGATGGGAGACCTCCTGGGAACACGAGTGCTGTAGACCGTTTTGATGACATTTTGCCCCTTTGCCAGCTCTGCTAGTATGGAGCAGCACCTTGTCAGACACCGACCTTACAGTCATGGCCAAAAATTTTGAGAATGACACAAATATTATTTTTTACAAAGTCTACTGCTTCACATTTTCTAATTGCAATTTGCATATACTCCAGAATGTTATAAAGAGTGATCAGCTTAACAGCAATTACTTGCAAAGTCAATATTTGGCTTGAAAATTAACTTTATCCCCCAAAACACATTTCAACATCATTGCAGCCCTGCCTTAAAAGGACCAGCTAACCTCTTTTCAGTGATTGCTCCATTAACACAGGTGTGGGTGTTGATGAGGACATGGCTGGAGATCAATCTGTCATGATTAAGTAAGAATGACACCACTGGACACTTTAAAAGGAGGCTGGTGCTTGGCATCATTGTTTCTCTTCTGTTAACCATGGTTATCTCTAAAGAAACACGTGCAGTCATCATTGCAATGCACAAAAATGGCCTAACAGGGAAGAGTATCGCAGCTAGAAAGATTGCACCTCAGTCAACAATCTATCGCATCATCAAGAACTTCAAGGAGAGAGGTTCCATTGTTGCCAAAAAAGGCTCCAGGGTGCCCAAGAAAGACCAGCAAGCGCCAGGACCGTCTCTTAAAAGTGTTTCAGCTGCGGGATCGGGCTACCAGCAGTGCAGAGCTTGCTCAGGAATGGCAGCAGGCAGGTGTGAGTGCATCTGCACGCACTGTGAGGCGGAGACTCTTGGAGCAAGGCCTGGTCTCAAGGAGGGCAGCAAAGAAGCCACTTCTCTCATCATGGACAGACTGATATTCTGCAAAAGGTACAGGCAGTGGACTGCTGAGGACTGGGGTAAAGTTATTTTCTCTAAAGAATCCCCTTTTCGATTGTTTGGGACATCAGAAAAACGCCTCATTTGGAGAAGACAAGGTGAGCGCTACCACCAGTCTTGTCTCATGCCAACTGTTAAGCATCCTGAAACCATTTATGTGTGGGGTTGCTTCTTAGCCAAGGGAATCGGCTCTCTCACACTCTTGCCTAAAAACACAGCCATGAATAAAGAATGGTACCAGAATGTCCTCCAAGAGCAACTTCTCCCAACCCTCCAAGAGCAGTTTGGCGATCAACAATGCCTTTTCCAGCATGATGGAGAACCTTGCCATAAAGCAAAGGTAATAACAAAATGGCTCAGGGAACAAAACATAGAGATTTTGGGTCCATGGCCTGGAAACTCCCCAGATCTTAATCCCATTGAGAACTTGTGGTCAATCATCAAGAGACGGGTGGACAAACAAAAACCTAAAAATTCTGACAAAATGAAAGCATTGATTGTGCAAGAATGGACTGCTATCAGTCAGGATTTGGTCCAGAAGTTGATTGAGAGCATGCCAGGGAGAATTGCAGAGGTCCTGAAGAAGAAGGGTCAACACTGCAAATATTGACTTGCTGCATTAACTCATTCTAACTGTCAATATAAGCTTTTGTTACTCATATGTTTGCAATTATATTTCTGTCTGTGATAAAAACATCTGTCAAACACACATAAAAAACCAGAGGGCAGCAGATCATGTGAAAATATAATATTTGTGTCATTCTCAAAACTTTTGGCCATGACTGTACATAACCTAAAGGAAGGAAGCCCCAAGCCCCACAAGGCCTCTGAGACTGTTTGCAGCTAAGGACGCTACCATAATGGTCCTATTATAATGAGAAAAGTTCAGTGTGATGCCGATGGGAGGAGGGTGCCATTATAATGAGAGCAGGTCAGTGTGAAACCAATGGGAGGGGGTACCATTATAATGAGAACAGGTCAGTGTGACGCCGATGGGAGGGGGGGTACCATTATAATGAGTTGAAAGGGATGGATGCAAGTTGAAACACAGTGTTAAAATCATGGGTCACACCAAACAAGGAAGAGTCTAGACTAGAGTCTCAGTCCCAAGACACAGATGGGTATGTCAATTGGACTTATATAGGTTTATGGAGTTGATGTCCTAGAACCTAGATCCACTCTGGCCAACCTGCAAAACCTGACGTGGAGCACAACAGAAGGCAGCAGACTCTGAAGAAGGGAGTGGTGCCGGGGATACCCAGGAAAATTGAGTAACACAGTTGCAGCATTATTTACTTGAGGAATTGTAACTTTCAAAGAGGCACACAGGGGGCTTCTATGATTTTTTTGGATAAAATGTGGCTCGAGATAATCTTTAAGAGCTGAAAGGTACACAAGTTTGGGGGACCCTTGGTCTACACTAGAACATTAGTACAGTGTGTAGCCCTATCCTAAGTATATGGGTTCTTCTGTAAAACTGAAGCGATGAGTGACATTTAATTCATCTTGTTTAGAGATTACCATAGTTAGGTAGTTGCAGCTCAGAACTGAATTGAAACAAGAACAAAAGTCAACAATGATAATCCTGTGGTAATAAAATGGGGATAGTAGGAGATATCCTGTTAGAGTATTTCTTTACTGTATATGTAATTTTAATAATACAAAATATTTGTTAAGCGGCACATATCAGATACTATAATGCACAATTAAAGTAGAGGAGTCAACACTAAATATTACAGAAGATAACATTTCTATCAGAAACAATCAGCTCGGTTTCTGCAGGATCTATGATTCTCATACATGTGGAGTGACGACATCGGACCGTTGTGTGAGGTTGGAGAGATATGCACATTAGCATTTCTCGACGTCTCGCTGACTCATCTATCATCAATATTAGGTCCTCAGGTGAGTTATGCAGACAATTTCCAACATGCAAACAAGAGTCGAGATTTCATCCAGCCAGATTATTGTTCAATCTAGGACATTCCATGGTTTATGTATGAGGCTAGTTGCATGATAACGGATCTGTCACTTAAAGCGGCCACTGCAAGAACAAAAAAACTTTATGCAACATTTTACGCCTTCAGCAGCAGTTGTGATTTCCTTGGCATTTAAAAATAAAGAGAAAACGGCAATAACATCAACAGCTTACACCCATCATGATCGGCTTAGTCCATATATTTACTTCCTATATACATTATCAAAAGCTAATAATTTGCTGAAAGTAAAGGAAAGCACCAATCAAAACACAAAGATTGATCACAGTCTTAGGCCTCATTCAGATCCTCCGTTTTTCACGTACGTGTTCTATCTTTCACTGTTCTATATTTCACTGATAGAACACGTACTGTAAGGTTAGTACTCACTCAGCTGCGTAGGAGGAGACAGGAGACACATTCTCTTCAACGTCCATGTGGTTTATTTACTTCATAAACCATCACTTCAGCAACAAAAGGGTAAACAGTCTTTACATCAGGCAGACACAGTATCAATGCCCATATCAGAGCTCTGCTCTCCCAGTCCTGTGGGCACACAGGCTTGTGCAATGTCCAGCACTCAGGCTCTATCTGGAGCCACAGACACAAAGGCTTCTTCCTCTCTGAACGCAAACCTCTCTGCAGTGTCCAGCCTGGACACATGGAAGTCTCCACACTGGCAGTCTCCCAAACACTCACCCACATGTGCAACACACCTTCCTTAGATAGCTGTAACCACTCCCAGTTACCTATCACCTGGCTAGTCACGTGATCATGACCTCATCACAGGTCCTCAAAATTCACAACCACACACACATCTTCAGGCAAAACGGGGTACAGTGAGCCCCCTCACCATGGAGTGAGGTAAATGGGTAGCCCGACCCTCCCAACTCTCAAAGCTACTCGTAGCCCGGACACAAATGTGAACAACAGCTACTTAGAATTTACTTACACTTCAGAAAAAAACACTCCGGGCTACATCACAGGGAGCTGCCATCCCTGCGATACATACCTCCATTAACCTACCTTAAGGTCACCTTTCAATTGCAAGGTGACAGTAAGGTGAGATTATTAACCCATTCGCCACCGCTACAGGGCAATGGGAATAGACGGGCAAAGTGCCAGAAAGGGCGAATCTAATTATAGATTTGCCCTTTCTGGGGTGTCTGGGGGCAGATGTTAGTAGCCAGGGGGGGCACAAAAAATGTACCCTCCCTAGGCTGTTATTATCTGCCCCCACTCGCTTGCTTTGTCTGTCTGGTGGAGAAAATACAGCGGGAGCCCATGCATTTTTTTTCAACGAAATTACACCTTTAATTAACCCTACATGTCTGAAATTTTGCACAAATACACTCATGTAATTGTAAATTCTAAACAAATATCAAAATACAGGAAATGACATGGTTAACTGTGTGGAAACAATGTATCATTTCATGTCGGCTTCTGTGATTTCACAAAACCCGGCAATTGAATAGCGGCTATAACAGTATGTAGAAGTCTAGGAACTATAAATATATGTATATATACATGTCACAATGACATGTATATATATATATATGTGTTCTATGTGTATATATCTATTCTTTTTTTTGTGATTGAAATACTATTCTTTTAGATCCATTATATGTCAGTTTTGTAAGCCTGCGAGAAAATCTCGCAAGTCGGATGAAAATCGGATGTTACAAGGTACACACACATGCGATTAAATCGCATCTTTGAAGGAAAATCGGATGCCAGAAGGATGTGTGATGTTTGCATTTTGATCCGACAATCGACCGTCTAAAACGGACCGATTTTTTGTGGTTGTGTGTGACTCCAGCCTTACAGTACAGGCTGCGATTACCTCTCACTGCCGACCTGTTCAGAGAACATCAGGGAAATCATCACTCTGCTGTGCTCTGAAAACACTAAATATGACGACACGCTGCGTGGGAGCTAAGGGAAGGTAAGTACAACTGTTTATTGTTTTCTATGCATTGGATATATGGGGGATCATATACCATGATGAGGCCATATACCAGGATACGGGTCATATACCAGGTTGGGGACATAAACCAGGATGCACTATAAGGGGTCATTATACTGTGGGGTACTATACTGGGCCATTATACTGTGGTTGCACATTATACTGTGGGGTACTACATAGGGCCATCATACTGTGGGGCACATTATACTGTGGGGTAATATATGGGGCCATTATACTGTGGGGTAATATATGGGGCCTTTATACTGTGGAGACACAGCATTGTATCTTCACCCCTTCGCACTACTGCCCATTTTCGTTTTTTGCTCCCCTTCTTCCCAGAGCCATAACTTTTTGATTTTTCTGTTAATATGGCCATGTGAGGGCTTGTTTTTTGCGGGACAAGCTGTACTTTTCAACGACACCATTGGTTTTACCATATTGTGTACTTTAAAACAGGAAAAAAGTTCCAAGTGCGGTGAAATTGCAAAAAAAGTGCAATTCCACAACGTTTTTTTGGATTTTTTTTACCATGTTCACCAAATGCTAAAACTGACCTGCCATTATGATTCTCCAGGTTATTACGAGTTCATAGACACCAAACATGTCTAGGTTCTTTTTTATTTAAGTGGTGAAAAAAAATCCAAAGTTTGTTAAAAAAATAAAAAATTCCGCCATTTTCCAAGACCCGTAGCGTCTCCATTTTTAGTGTTCTCGGGTTGGGTGAGGGCTTATTTTTTGCGCGCTGAGCTGACGTTTTTATTGATACAATTTTGGTGCAGATACAATCTTTTGATCGCCAGTTATTGCATTTTAATGCAATGTCTAGGCGACCAAAAAAATGTAATAATGGCGTTTTGACTTTTTTCTCGCTACGCCGTTTAGCTGTTTCAGGTTAATCTTTATTTTATTGATAGATTGGGCGATTCTGAACACGGCGATACCAAATATGTGTATGTTTGATTTTTTTTTAATTGTATTATTTTGAGTGGGGCGAAAGGAGATTGATTTAAACTTTTAAATTTTTTTTATTAATATTTTTAAAAACATCGATGGGCGGATTTTCGGCCCGATGGCTGGGAGTGAGCGTTAAATGCGCTGTTGGAGTTTGACAGCGGCATTTAACGGGTTAATAGCGATCGCAATTCCACACCAAGCTGTACAGGGCACATGTCAGCTGCTCAAAACAGCTGACATGTCCCGGAAAAGATGTGGGCTCACCACCAGAGCCCACATCAAAGGGGGAGACATGACATGCGCAGTACTAGTACAGCGCATGTCACAAAGGGGTTAATTAACCAAACGACTATTTTTAGCAAACCAAGAAGCATAGAATGTTATCTAGATGTTGGCTTTTGAATTTAAGTGTTGATCTCTGGTTGGTCAAGAAAACAGAGTTTTGTTTGTGTAAGCCTGGAATATGGACTTGTAAGCTGATATTTGATATAACATAGTGTGCTCTTATCCTTGATGAGTAGTTAGGTTTACTGATATGCTAATGATGCAATGTGTAGGCCAGATAGTTTGTTGACTTTGAGAACAGAGGAGGAAAAACTATGCAAATAGATTAAATAATTAAGTAATGCTACTTGATCTCATCTCCATTCTTAAGGTACTGCCACACTAAACGTTCCCGCTAACGATCACGATAATGACGCTATCGTTGGTGTGATCGTTTTAAGGTCGCTAGTAGCTGCCATACTTGACGATCTCATTAACGTCACATCAGCGGTTAGCGATCTTTTTAAACGACTTTGGCGGTCGTTGGGATGTGCCACACTGCATGTACTGTGAAAGATCACGACCTCGATAGGCGTGACTGAGCGCGACCTTTTGCACGCCCCTCGTCACAGATTGGTGGTCACTATGTATGTCATAGATATTTATCACAGCTCTCCCGCTTTGTGATTGGATGACCGCGTCATAAAAGACGACGTATCAGCACTCCTCTCCATTGCTCTCGAGCAGAAGCGGTTCTTTCAAATCACCCAGTGTGTCCTGCTAGTCTTGGTAGCTACTGCGATCCGGTTTACGCCACTATTTCGGTTGCTACGTTCTTACGTTGGAGTTTTTGCGATCCAGTCTGTGGCGTATCCTCTGCGATCCAGTTTGTGACGCTAGTTTCCCTATTTTTTTTTTCAGAATCACACAAGTTTTGTAAGGTAGGTAATTTTTTTTGTCACATTTAATTTTTCTTTTGTCTTTAAATGTACCGATCCATTTTAGATCTCTGCTGTTGTTAACCATTGTCGTCCATCATGTTTTTTCATTGTTTTGTTCAGGCACGCCCACCATTTTATGATCCCAGCTGTCTATGTTTACTCCTGCGTCGCCCACAACCACCATTTTGTGATCCTGCTGTTTTTTGCGTAATTGTTTATCTAGGTTTTTTATCCCTTTGTTTTGTTCGGCCCCCGCCCACGGCCACCATTTTATGATCCCAGCTCTATCTGTTTACTCCTGCGTCGCCCACAACCACCATTTTATGATCCCAGCTCTATCTATGTTTACTCCTGCGTCGCCCACAACCACCATTTTGTGATCCCTGTGTTTTTTGCGTAATTGTTTATCTAGGTTTTTATCCCTTTGTTTTGTTCGGCCCCCGCCCACGGCCACCATTTTATGATCCCAGCTCTATCTGTTTACTCCTGCGTCGCCCACAACCACCATTTTATGATCCCAGCTCTATCTATGTTTACTCCTGCGTCGCCCACAACCACCATTTTGTGATCCCTGATGTTTTTTGCGTAATTGTTTATCTAGGTTTTTTATCCCATTGTTTTGTTTGGCCCCCGCCCACGGCCACCATTTTATGATCCCAGCTCTATCTATGTTTACTCCTGCGTCGCCCACAACCATCATTTTGTGATCCCTGCTGTGTTCTATGTTGTAGACTATGTAAGCATTTTATTTAACCATTCTGCTGTTCTCACATAATCATTTTTTTATTACAGATGGCTGATAAGCAGGAGTTTTTGCGTGATTTTATCGAGCTGTACCGCACAATGCCGTGCCTGTGGAAAATTAAGTCTGCAGATTACTGTAACCGGTTGAAAAAGAAGGACGCCTACCAAAAACTGGTGGAGCTCTGCAAGAGCCGTTACCCTGATGAACCGGCGGATGAGTCAACGGTTAAAAAACGGATTCAGGCCCTCCGCACGGTTTACAAAAAAGAGCTCAATAAAGTTATCAATTCAACCAATCTGGAGCGGGGGCCGAAGAAGTTTATGTCCCCAAACTGTGGTACTTTGATCTGTTCGCTTTTACAAGGGACCAAGAAGTACCCAGAGAAGGGACATCCATGTCGGTCAAGACCCGGTGATCCAGCCGGACCCCCTGTCATACATGTAAGTACCTTTGTATTACAACACATTTTAATGTACATGCCAAAGTGGGCTTAAATTTAAAAAATATTATTGTGAAATGTAGATAAAATGGCAGAATATATCCCTTCATGTACTGATAATTTATCTAGCTCAACGGTTGAGGCCTTTCCATTAAAAAGTGTCGTTTTCACATTTTTGCTGTTTTTGGGTGTTATAGTGTGAAGATAAATTTCTTTGTCTTTACAAGTGTCGTTTTCACATTTTTGCTGTATATGGGTGTTATAGTGTGAAGATTACTTTCTTTGTCTTTGTGATTTACCATTTGTTTTTTGTTCATGCAGGACACAGAAGAGGCTGTCTCCACACCTGCAACTGAAGAAGACAGCATGCCGGAAGTAGTCGAGCCACCATCATCTGTGCGGAGGCGGCTTTCACTTTCAGGAACGAAAAGGAAGGCTCCCACCTCGGCTCCCACCTCGGCTACTCCTGAATTGGTGGAAATTGCAAAAAAAGTTCTTTACGGCAGAAAAAGAAACTAAATAAACTGGCTTTGCATATTTTGCTAATGAGAGGCTCCTACTCTGGATCCAGTTCAGCGGCTTCATGCAGAGAGACTCATGTTTGAGGTACTGAATCAAGCGTCTTTTGGAAACCTGGACAACAGATATGTCGTCATGCCAAGACCGCAGCAGTACCCGGACTACTCATGGCCGCACAATCCTGTGCCAAACCAGTTGGGATAAACCCAAACGCTGGTGCTCCCCTTATTTTTATACCGCAGAGTCAGCGTGGTAATGGCAATGATCCATCTTACCAGCAGTTGTAGTTTTTAAAATGTTTTACTAAAGTTTTTTTTGGTTGTTTTTATATTTTTACATTGATACCTTTTCTAATAAAAAACTTATTTATCTAATGAATTGTGGTCTTTTCTTATGTGATGTCAACTATTAAAATGTTGTATTTTTATTACATCTACTTGTCACACATGGGGTTATGGGAGTACTAGCTATCATAGGTGTTCCATCATCGGGAAAAAATTAAATGAAAAAAATATCAAAAATTAACATTTTTTTTAAGGCCCCTGGTCACACTACGCTAAAACCTTATACTAAAAATAATACACCACACCTGCGTAGATTAACGTAAAATATAAAATATATATTAATGTCATATATATATATATTTTTTTTTAAATAAAAATATAAAATTTAAATAAAAACAAAAAACAGTAACATAACAAAATATAAAAAAATAATAACAAACTACAAAATAATTAACAAAGAAAATAAATTACTGAGGGCCCCGGAGACAGAAGATACCCTCTCCAGCATCACCCCGTGGTGATGCAGAGCTCCCATGGTTCTTTGCAGCGCTGCGACCGCAGTATTAATGGCTGCCACAGCGCTGCTCAATTCCGCCATCAGCCGGCGGTGGGACACCAACAGGTCCTGGGACACTTACGGCTTTCCTCAGAGGAACCACTGACCGCCCACCAGAACCTGATGCTCCGCCGGCTAGGGAAACACAGAAAAAAAAATAATATCACAACAGCCATTACACACATAAGACCTAACAAAGTTCTCAAACATGTCTGAAGCTTATATAATGTGCGTTAATTACCTGATGGGGAGCCTGCATCCGTGTCACGGGATGATGCTGGAGAGAAGGCAACGTCGGGGGAAGGGCTGGAACCCACAGAGTCACTAGGGGGGGTTGCTGGCGGTGAAGGGGTGGATAGATGAGGTGATGCTGGAGGTGGAGGGGTAGCCGGGGAAGGAGAAGATGGAGGTGGAGGGGTAGCTGGGGACGGTGGAGCAGCTGGTGCTGGTGAAGGTGGTGCTGTAAATTAAATATACAATTCAGAATCCCCATTATCACTGGCGGTACTCCCATCGCTGCCTGCAACATCACTGGCGGTACTCCCATCGCTGCCTGCAACATGCAACATCACTGGCGGTACTCCCATCGCTGCCTGCAACATGCAACATCACTGGCGGTACTCCCATCGCTGCCTGCAACATGCAACATCACTGGCGGTACTCCCATCGCTGCCTGCAACATCACTGGCGGTACTCCCATCGCTGCCTGCAACATGCAACATCACTGGCGGTACTCCCATCGCTGCCTGCAACATCACTGGCGGTACTCCCATCGCTGCCTGCAACATGCAACATCACTGGCGGTACTCCCATCGCTGCCTGCAACATGCAACATCACTGGCGGTACTCCCATCGCTGCCTGCAACATCACTGGCGGTACTCCCATCGCTGCCTGCAACATGCAACATCACTGGCGGTACTCCCATCACTGCCTGCAACATCACTGGCGGTACTCCCATCGCTGCCTGCAACATCACTGGCGGTACTCCCATCGCTGCCTGCAACATGCAACATCACTGGCGGTACTCCCATCGCTGCCTGCAACATCACTGGCGGTACTCCCAACGCTGCCTGCAACATCACTGGCGGTACTCCCATCGCTGCCTGCAACATCACTGGCGGTACTCCCATCGCTGCCTGCAACATGCAACATCACTGGCGGTACTCCCACGGCGGGCGCGCTTGCACGCGTTCATGTGCGTTTGTCGTGCGCTACGCTCTCCAGATATACCCTCATGAATACTCACTCAGAGGCCTGCGGAGCTGGGCCCGGATGCTGGCGACCCTATCGCGTGAGCGGTATCGCAGGTCCGCCAGCTTCTTCCTGATCTGCGCTCTTGTGCGCAGCACATTAAATCTTCTCTGCAGGCCCCGCTGGATCCTCTGCAGGCATACCCTTTTGTGGCGCATTGGATGCGCCACAGGTAGCCTGCAGTGGTAGTCCCAGAGGTCCGTCTTCTTAATGAGAAAACGGACCTCCTCATCAGACCATTTAGGCCCGCGCTGTCTCGTCGACGCCATTGCCGCCATTACAAACAACAGCGTATTGGGCGACGCCAGCGCCATGACGTCACAGCGTGCACACGTTACGTGCGGCCGCACCGCGACGCAAAACGGTTTTGCAATTGAAAAGTGACCGCAGCAGCCATGCGGCAGCCAAGCACAGATATGAGATGCTGTTGCAATCGCAATACCACTGTTCCAAGCTAGGCGATCACAATGGCGTGTCATGTCTTTATGGCTGGGGCTCGTGACAATCTTCACCTTGCAAATCACAAATGGCTTTTTGCATATCTGTTTGCATATCTGTGTAGCTGCAGTGTGTGAGTAGTCACATTGCGATCATAATGACGTCGCATATCTTTATGGCTGGGGCTCGCTAATCCCCTTGCAAGTCACAATGGCTTTTTGCATATCTGTTTGCATCTGTGTAGCTGCAGTGTGAGAGTAGTCACATTGCGATCATAATGACGTCGCATATCTTTATGGCTGGGGCTCGCTAATCCCCTTGCAAGTCACAATGGCTTTTTGCATAGCGTGAGTAGTCACATTGCGATCACAATGACGTCGCATATCTTTATGGCTGGGGCTCGCTAATCCCCTTGCAAGTCACAATGGCATTTTGCATAGCGTGAGTAGTCACATTGCGATCACAATAACGTCGCATATCTTTATGGCTGGGGCTCGCTAATCCCCTTGCAAATCACAATGGCTTTTTGCGTATCTGTATGCATATCTGTGTAGCTGTGTGTGAGTAGTCACATTGCGATCACAATGACGTCGCATATCTGTGAATAGCTGATTCCCTGGTGAATGTTGACCTTTACCTCCCAAGAATTTTCAAATATATGTATAACAATTTTTTAATCTTTCATATTATGACTAAAATATATATATTATATATTTAAACTTTATATATGCAGCTGTGGTGTATTATCTGTTATATATAATTATAATGTTTGAACGCTAGTGAGACCATAGGCCCTTAAAATAATTGAAAATATTTGAAACTTTTTTCTTTATTTTTTTAACAATTAACTCCTATGACTGATGGTACTCCCATGAGCACATGTGTGACAAGTAGATACAATGTAAAACAAAAAATAGACAACAAAAAAGCCTTTGAAAAGATTTTAAAAACTGCAGCTGCTGGTAACATGTCTCTTTGCCATCCCCATTACTCCCTCCCCACATCTCACCCATCATTAGCCCTTCTCCCATATTGGTAAAATAATTGAAAAAAACACGAATGCATTTTTAAAATAAAAATATTTTATTATCAAAACATTGTTAAAAAAAGGGTAAAGTAAAACATTCTCAAAATCAAACTAGACCTGATGCTGCCAACTCACTGCACCAGGCCCATTAAAGTATTGGCAGTACTTGTCTCTGCCGGCCTTCGCATTGTCCTTGCTCCTGCCTTGATTGACAGGTTGAAGGCCTGCAATAGCGGGATCATTGTCACGCCATTCTCCAAGCACCACGTCACCATTGCTGTCCGAGTCCATGAATCCTGGCGGACTGTAAGTACCAGCATCGCGTTTTCTTAGAAAATTGTGCAGCACACAACAGGCCAACACCACAGAGTCTATAGATTCCAGCTTCATGTTGATTGGAGTGTGGAAAACCCTGAAGCGATTGGCCATTATGCCGAAGGCATTCTCCACAACGCGCCGTGCCCTAGACAGTCTGTAGTTAAAAATCCGCCTTTCCCCTGTCAAAGTCTTTTGTGGGTATGGTTTAACAAGATGCTCATGAAGGGGGAAGGCTTCATCGCCCACAAACACAAAGTTTAGGTTGGCGGTGGTGTCCATGTTGGTTGGCAAGTTAAGTTTATTATTAAACAACCGTTCACCAAAACTTGTGTGCTCCAAAACGCCACCGTCAGAAACCCTTCCATTAATGCCAACATTAACGTCAATAAATTCATAATTGGCATTAACAAGGGCCATGAGGATCACGCTGAAGTAGCCCTTGTAATTATGAAAAAAGGATCCGCTGTTGGCTGGTTGCGTGATCCGCACATGTTTGCCATCCAAGGCACCACCACAGTTTGGGAACTGCCAAATCCTTTCAAAATCAGAGGCAATAATTTGCCATTCCGCCACTGATTTGGGAAAAGGCATGTAGCTCCGTAAACTGCGGACGATGGCATTGCATGTCTCCGGAATTAGTTCTCCAAGCAGCGACCGAGAAATTGCAGCAGAATATTGCAAATCCTTCATTGAACGTCCGGTTGCCAGAAATCGCAGCGTTACTGCCAAACGTTCCTCTGCTGAAACAGCTGCACGCATCCGGGTATCCTGCCGTTCAATGAGTGGCCTCACAGCTTCCAGTAGGAGCTTGAATGAATCCTCCGACATCCGTAGATAATTCCGGAAATCCTGCGGATTCTTCTCCTGCAACTCTCTCACTAGATGCATGTGTGAGAATTTGGACCTCTGCTCCAGCCATTCCCTGGTCCACATGCGACGCTTTCGCTTGGAGCGCCTCTCTTCCACCCGCGCCTCTTCCTGACGATCTGCCTCCATTGACAGTGCAACTGCCACAATCACACGCTCCGCGGTGGACAGGTTCATTATGTGCAACCTGTACGGTAAAGAAGAGAAAAGTTAATTACTAATTAATTACTATTAATAAAGTGTTTAAACAAAATAAAATAAAGAATAGAATAAAAAATATATAAAAAAAAAATAAACTTTTCTGTTAACATTTAATATACAGTTTACAAGTGTCTACAATGGTGGGGGGTGTAAAATAAATAAAGCAGACGAAAAAAAAAAATAAGGTCAGGGGTGTTAAATATATAAAGCAGACGAAAAAAAAAAAATAAGGTCAGGGGTGTTAAATATATAAAGCAGACAAAAAAAAAAAAATAAGGTCAGGGGTGTTAAATATATAAAGCAGACGAAAAAAAAAAATAAGATCAGGGGTGTAAAATAAATAAAGCAGACAAAAAAAAAAATAAGGTTAAAAAACATCATCAAACAACATCACAAATAATATGTACCTTGAATCAAAATATCCCGAAGATCCAAATGAGGATGGATGGTGCTCTAGCGACTCAGACAGGATCGCAAAAACCCACCACTGCGCCACAAACAGGATCGCAAAACTCCGACACACGATACTATCCTCGCAACAACGCAAAAAGAGACCCATAAAGTGCTCTGGAAACAATGGATGGGGGCGCAGTTATTATAGCTGAGATGATGTTGTGGTCACCAATCGGAGCTGTAGGGCGTTAACAAAAGAAAACAAAGTCCCGCCTGCGCCGCTGACTAATACGTCGTTAACGAGGTCGCACATCGTTCACAAAGGTGCCAGACACAGCGATATAGCGTCACCAGCGGGACGCCAACGATCAAAATACGGTCCAGAACTCTAGTGAACGATCAGCGAGATCACAGCAGGGGCCACATCGTTACTACATGCCACACACAACTACGTCGCTAACGAGATCGCTAAATAGTGACGTATTTTAGCGATCTCGTTAACAACCTTGTTTAGTGTGGCATACCCTTTACCCTTTATGTAAATACTGAATGAAGGACATTTGTTAAGTATAAAAATAGGTTACAGTACATGCCTCTTTATAGGCTAACAGAGAGAGACAGCCAGAGATTCTGCCAAAACATCCAAACATCCAGGGGACCCTACAGGACTGTTGCCAATTCATCATGGCTTCATCACGAGGGACACGGGTCTATCATTCTACAGGAAACAACCTAGTGGACCTCAGCCCCGGTTGGAAGAATACAGATCCGCTCCATTGACCATCGCTGAACCATGGATAAATTTGGAAAAAGCCAGTATTGGGAAACGCCGGCCGCCTAGCTCCATGGAGATGTTCGAAGAAGCCACAAAGGGTTGCCTTGACATGGCGGGATGGCTTGTACATTCTTTTGATCAAAATTATGTTTACCAAATACCCTTATAATTATTACTACCTTCATGCAATTTTTGCAAAAAAATTTTTTATTTATTTTTTAGGACACTTGTTTTTTGTGCCTGGCCATCCAGCTCTCTCCCTCCGAAGCCCAGCTCTACACCCGCCATCCCGCATTCTCCCTCAGCAGCCCCGCTCTCCAGCCGCCTTCACGCTCTCTCCTTCCGCAACATGCGCCATCCCGCTCTATGTGTAAGGATTCCGGATTTTCCATTGAGCCTGTCTGCCCTTGTTCAAGATGGAGTCTTGTACCTCGCCCTGTCCTCGAACTTCCTGTCTGTCCTGCTACTTAAGTCCGATTCAGGAGATTCACCCTTGCCTGAGTATTTTGTTTGCTGCTGGCTTCTAAGCTTCCTCCTGGTCTGCTTCTGGAGTTCCTGCTGCTGTTCGTTACTCTGTGCTCTGCCTCTCCATTTACAGCTGCCTTCAGCCTTCTGTGCGGCTTCCTGATCCTGATGGTGTTACTTTGTCCGGACTTCTAGTGTGGAGCTACTCATCTCTGGAACTGCTGTGGTCAGTGAGAGATTCAGACATCGTTATCACTCATGGACTGTGTTCTGTTGTGGGCTGCTGTGCTGAACTTGAGCGGGACTTTTCAGCCCTAAAGGTACAGCTAGTAACCTTCTCCTGTTTATTCTCCACCCGTGTATTGCTGGACTTCTATGTTAAGCGCTATGCGCAATCTTGCTCATATTATTGCTGGACTTCTACGTTAAATGCTGTGCGCAATCTTGCTCATATTATTGCTGGACTTCTACGTTAACTGCTGCGCGCAATCTTGCTCATATTATTGCTGGACTCCTAAGTTAAAGTGCCATACTTACTCTTGCTTCATATTACTGCTGGACTTGTGCGCATTAGCGGTCGCACCCCTCTATTCAACTCTCTGTTTATTTCTATATTGTGCCAATATTTTTCTATCGACTAGCTAACACGGTACTAAGATATACTGTTGTGAATGGACTTGAAATGAGTTCTGAGCAGAGGCTCCCTCTGGTGGTTACAAGCGGTACTGGACTGTCCAGTGAAGATTGTGAGGATTGGGAATCAGGTGTTACTGACTGGTCTTATTTAAGGGAGTCGCCTTCCCATCAGGGTTGCCGGTGATCAATTGTTCTGGTCTCAATCCTTGATTCCTGTTTCCTTTGTAGCCTGCTGTGTCGTGTCTGCATCTCCTGCTAACAGATAAGACATTTTCTTCTTTTTGTTTTTGTGCTTTATTTTTGCATTTTGTCCTGCACTTCTGTGGGGGCCTTCAGGGTCCCCTCCGGGGGCTTTTGCCCTCTCAGTTTAGTTCAGCCACTGATGTTTTGTACATTTGCTTTTTCCAGTTTTTTCAGTGGCTGCTTTTTTGATTTTGTTACACCAGAGAACTAATTTAGGTGGTAGAGGTCGTGTGATCTCAGGTGTTTTTGAAATTAGTAGAGTTGGTGCTTTTCAGGTTTTTTTGGGATTGCAGTAAGTGCCCTTCCTATCCTTTTCTATTTAGATAGTTTGGGCCCCAACGTTTGCTCATACTATTTTCTGTCTGTGTCAGTATTTCTTCTTGTCTAACCGCCATTACATGTTTGGGGGCTTTCTATGTTCTTTGGGGATCTGCTCCGGGGCAGATAGCTTTCCTCTTTCTATCTTTAGGTATAGTTAGTTTCTCAGGCTGTGACGAGGCGTCTAGGACCAACGTAGGAACGCTCCACGGCTGCCTCTAGTTGTGGTGGTCAGTCAGGGTACTGCAATCTCATAGATTCCAACTGCTCTGGTGTATTGCCTTTTTTACCTGCACTCCTCAGCTACCAAATCATAACAATATACATCTTTCCTGTATATTGTGCCGTGCACTTCGTTACTATTGTAGGAAAATCTCTGTTTTGTTTAATTACTTATTTTGTTAAATACACTTGTTTTGCCTCAGCTTTGGTCTCAGTTTCGTTTTATCCCATGCAATTAGTTTTCACAGTACCCACATAATTGTTACACTATCCCTCCGCAGCCCCGCTCTCCATCCATGTCCCGCTATCTCCCTCGCAGCTCCGCTCTCCACCTGCATCCCGCACTTTCCCTCTGCAACGCTGCTCTCCAGCTGCCAGTGGGCAGGCTATGTGGTTGATGCACAGACACCCACACACACACACATACACTCAGATTTATATATATAGAGAGAGAGAGTCCTATGATACTTTGGCCCTTTGCACCACTTGATATAGGGTCTAATTTATGATAATTGTCTGCTCGCTGTCTCTAACATCGTGTCCTCCCTCAATCTGAAAGTATTGAGTGCATTTATTGAACATACATTTCAGTAGGCCAACATTTTGGATTTTAAAATCATTTTTCAAGCTGGTTTTATAAAGTATTCTAATTTACTGAGATAATGACTTTTGGGTTTTTATTGGCTGTAAGCCATAATCATCAACTTTAACAGAAATAAACACTTGAAATAGATCACTCTGTTTGTAATGACTCTATATAATGAGTTTCACTTTTTGTATAGAACTGAACTAAATTAACTTTTTGATGATATTCTAATTTTGTGAGATGCACCTGTATATGCGGTCTCTCACACCTCAGAAACATACAAATATCTCTAGAATTAAACCTTTCCTTAATGTTGACACTGCAAAAACTCTTACTGTTGCTCTGATTCATGCTTGCCTGGACTTCTGTAACTCTCCACTATCGGTCTCCCTATTACAAATCTCTCCGCTCTCCAATCCATCCCGAATGCAGCAGTCAGAATCATTTCTGACCAATCACTACACCGATGCCTCTACCCTGTGTCAGTCATTGCACTGGTTGCCCATCTAGTACAGAGTCCAATATAAACTTATCACTCTCATCCACAAAGCTCACCACCTTTGTGCACCACCCTACATCTCCTCCTGTCTACCACCCTACCCATCCCCTCCGTTCCGCTACTGTCCTAAGACTAACATCCTCAAAACTCCCATTCTCGTCTCCAGGATTTTCTCATGCAACACCAGTTTTCTGGAATGCTCTACGTCAGACAATCCTGTAAATTCCCAGTATGCAGTTTCAAGCACGCACTAAAACACATTTCTTTAGACTGGCATCTAACAACTATTCCCTGTTTTCCATTCAATGCACCAAGTTGCAGCAGACTGATCGCTCCTCTGTCCTCTGTGAGAAGTAGAAGTCATGAGCTGCTGAGCTTAGTGATTGGCTACAGCGGTGATGTGTATGGTCAATGTGATTTCAAAGCTGTAGCCAAAACTCTGAGACCAGAGCAGTATTTGACTGCATTACTAGTCCCAGGGAGGATGAGTACATGCTGTTTGTTATTTTAGATATTGTACAGTGTTTGGAGTCCACTTTCCTGAAAGTGTAAAACCCTTTTAACTTTCCCAATGATGTTTCCATCCTGATCTAGCGACAGAAAAACTTATCAAACAATGTAATTACACTTCTGTCCACTTGATGCTACTGTTGCTCCAAAGAACATTTATTTAACTAATAGATGATTTGCTTCCAGTCAGACCCAGCCTTGGTGCTTTCTGCAGGTTTTGTCACGATCCAGCAATACCTTGTCAATGCCATGTCCGCTATTCCCATCCACATTGCCACTTCTGATTACTGTTACCTGCTTCTTTACAGTTCATTTATTGTGACAGATGCTGCACAAAGTGTAACACCTGGAAACTCTATGAGGTATGGAATGCCATGCTAGAATTAAAGGGGCAACCTATTCTTATAAAATTGGATAGGACATCAATTTTAAATCAGTGGGGTCTGACTTTCAGCACCCCCTGTGATCGGCTGTTTGAAGAAACTTCAGTAATCATACATTTACTGTGTCCTGTTTCTATACCTCGAGAGCAGCACATATTGTAATCAGTGTTTTGAAACTCAGCCTTTGGTTATATGGTCGCTGTATGGTAGAGACAGCATCCCAGATAGCTTCAAAACAAGGTTGCAGAAAAAAAGCCAATTTTCTATAAAGATTTTCAGGTCATCCCATTTTAAAGGGAATGGCATCAAAAAACTGACTCATTGTTTAAATCAAGTTTTTATGTTACATTTATTTTTCTTTTTAGAACTTTTTCCATATAACAATCTATATGTATTCATAACATATAGAGTCGGCCTATGGAGAGTGCATTATACTATAGATGCCTATGGGAAATGCATTATAGTACATAGAGTCTGCCCACCGGGAGTGCATTATAATATACAGGCCTATGGAGGTGCATTATAGTGTATAGAGTCTGTCTATGGGTAGCGCATTACACTGTAAGAGTCTGCATATGGGGAGAGCATTATACTATAGAGGGCTATAGGAAGTGCATTATACTATATAGAGTCTGCCAATCGGGAATGCATTATACTATACAGGCCTATGGAGGTGCATTATACTGTATAAAGTCTGTCTATGGGTAGTGCATTACACTTTATACTATACAGAGTCTGCCTATGGGGAGTGCATTATACAATACAGAGTCTGCCATGGGAAGTGCATTATACAATATAGAGTCTGCTTATGAGGGGTTCATTATACTATATAGAGTCTGCCTATGGGGAGTGCATTATACTATATACAGTCTGCCTATGGGGAGTGCATTATACTATATGCAGTCTGCCTATGGGGAGTGCATTATACTATACAGGCCTATGGGGGTGCTTTATACTATACAGAGTCTGCCTATGGGGAGTGCATTATACTATATAGAGTCTGCCTATGGGGAGTTCAATATACTATGTAGAATCTGCCTATAACGGTGGATTTATACTATATAGAGTCTGCCTATTGGGAGTGCATTATACTATACAGGCATATGGGGGTGCATTATACTATACAGAGATTGCCTATGGGGAGAGCAATATACTACAGAGTCTGACTATGGGGAGTGCATTATACAATATAGTGTCTGCCTATGAGGGGTGCATTATACTATATAGAGTCTGCCTATGGGGAGTGCAATATATTATATAGGCCTATGGGGATGCTTTATACTATACAGAGTCTGCCTACAGGGAGTGCATTACACTATATAGAGTCTACCTGTGGGGAGTGCAATATACTATGTACAGTCTGCCTATGATGGTGGATTATACTATATAGAGTCTGCCTGTCAGGAGTGCATTATACTATACAGGCATATGGGGGTGCATTATACTGTATAGAGTCTGTCTGTGGGTAGTGCATTACACTATAGAGAGTCTGCTTATGGGGAGATCATTACACTATTGGGAATGCATTATACAATAGAGTCTGCCTATGAGGGGTGCATTATACTATATAGAGTCTGCCTATGGGGAGTGCATTATACTATATAGGCCTATGGGGGTGCTTTATACTATACAGAGTCTGCCTATGGGGAGTGCATTACACTATATAGAGTCTACCTATGGGGAGTGCAATATACTATGTACAGTCTGCCTATGATGGTGGATTATACTATATAGAGTCTGCTTGTTGGGAGTGCATTATACTATACAGGCCTATGGGGGTGCATTATACTGTATAGAGTCTGTCTATGGGTAGTGCATTACACTATAGAGAGTCTGCTTATGGGGAGATCATTACACTATACAGGCCAATGGGGGTGCTCTATAGTATATAGAGTTTGCCTATGGAGAGTGCAATATAGTATATAGAATCTGCATATGGAGAGTGCATTATACAAGATAGAATCTGTCTTTGGGGAGTGCATTATGCCATAGAGTCTGCCTACGAGGAGTGCAATATACTATAGAGTCTGCCTATGGGGAGTGCAATATACTATAGAGTCTGCCTAAGGATAGTGCATTATACAATATACAGTATTCCTATGGGGAGTGCATTAAACTATAGAGTCTGCCTATGGGGAGTGCATTATACTATATAGAGTCTGCCTATGGGTAGTGCATTATACAATATACAGTCTGCCTATGGGAGTACATTATACTATAGAGTCTGTCTATGGGCAGTGCATTACACTATAGAGAGTCTGCTTATGGGGAGATCATTACACTATACAGGCCGATGGGGGTGCTCTAAAGTATATAGAGTTTGCCTATGGAGAGTGCAATATACTATAGAGTCTGCCTATATGGAATGCACTACACAATATAGAGTCTGCCTATGTGGGGTGCATTATGCTATATAGAGTCTGCCTATGGGGAGTGCATTATACTATGCAGGCCTATCGGGGTGCTTTATACTATACAGAGTCTGCCAATGGGGAGTGCAATATAGTATAGAGTCTGCCTAAGGTGAGTACATTATACAACATAGTCTGCTTATGAGGGGTGTATTATACTATATAGAGTATGCCTATGGGGAGTGCATTATACTATATAGAGTCTGCCTATGGGTAGTGCAATATACTATGTGGAGTCTGCCTATGATGGTGCATTCTACTATATAGAGTCTGACTATGGGAAGTGCATTATACTATAGAGGCCTATGGGGGTGCATTATACTGTATAGTGTCTGTCTATGGGTAGTGCATTACACTATATAGAGTCTGCCTATGGAGAGACCATTATACTATACAGACCTAAGGGGGTGATTTATACCATACAGAGTCTGCCTATATGGAGTGCAATATACTATAGAGTCTGCCTATGGGGAGTGCAATATACAATATGCAGTCTGCCTATGGGGAGTGCATTATACTAAAGAGTCTGCCTATGGGTAGATCATTATACAATATACAGTCTGCCTATGGGGGGTGCAGTATGCTATACTGTCTGCCTATGGAGATTGCAATATACCATATAGAGTCTGCCTATGGGTAGTGCCATATACAGTCTGCCTATGGGGAGTGCATTATACAATACAGAGTCTGTTTTTTTAGAGTGCATTATACCATAGAGTCTGCCTATGAGGAGTGCAATATACTATAGAGTCTGCCTATGGGTAGTGCATTATACAATATAGTTTGCCTATGGGGAGTGCATTATACTCTAGCGTCTGCCTATGAGGAGTGCAATATAGTATATAGAGTCTCCCTATGGGGAGTGCAATATATTATATAGAGTCTGCCTATGGGTAGTGCATTATACAATATGCAGTCTGCCTATGGGAGTGAATTATACTATAGAGTCTGCCTATGGGGAGTGCATTATACAATAAACAGTCTGCCTATGGGGAGTGCAATATACAATATACAGTCTGCCTATGGGGAGTGCATTATACTATATACAGTCTGCCTATAGGGAGTGCATTATAGTATATAGAGTCTGCCTATGGGGAGTGCAATATACTATATAGAGTCTGCATATGGAGAGTGCATTATACAATATAGTCTGTCTTTGGGGAGTGACTTATGCCATAGAGTCTGCCTATGAGGAGTGCAATATACTATAGAGTCTGCCTATGGGGAGTGCAATATACTATCTAGAGTCTGCCTATGGGGAGTGCAATATACTATAGAGTCTGCCTAAGGATAGTGCATTATACAATATACTGTCTTCCTATGGGGAGTGCATTATAATATAGAGTCTGCCTTTGGGGAGTGCATTATACTATATAGAGTCTGCCTATAGTGAGTGCAATATACTATGTTGAGTCTGCCTATGACAGTGCATTATACTATAAAGAATTTGACTTTGGGAAATGCATTATACTATAGAGGCCTATGGGGTGCACTATACTATATAGGAGGAGTGCATTATACTATAGCATCTGTTGTGAACACGTTGGAGGCGACTTCGGAGCTGGGGCTCCCTCCGGTGGTTGCTGAGGGTAATGAACCAATTGCTGAATGGCTTTCAGCTGGGTCCGAATGGTCTGATATAAGTGACCTGAACTCCCATCAGCCTTGCCGGTAATCAATTGTTCTTCCAGTTCTTGGTTGGAGCTCAGCTTGCATTCCTGCTTTCATTCAGATAAGTGATTTGCTGTTTTTTTTTCCTCTGGTTGGATTTTCCTTGCTGGTTAGCTGCCTTTCAGTGGACTTCAGCCTGGTCCCCTTTTGGGGCCTGGCTCTGCAATTGTGCTCAGTTTGTGTTTGCACTTTTGCTCTGTTCCTGTGTCACTTTTTATTAGCTGAATTGCTGTGTGTTACACCAGAGATCTGATTTAGGTGGTAGAGATCGTGTGATCTCAGGTTTTTTGTTAATCAGAAGTGTTGGTATTTTTGTCAGAGTTTTTTGGGTTGCAGTCAGAATTCTTTCCTATACTTTTCTATCTAGACAGAATTGGGCCCCAGCGTTTGCTCATTCTATTTTCTGTCTGTGTTCGTATTTTCTTCTTGTCTAACCGCCATTACATGTTTGGGGGCTTCCTATTTCTTTGGGGGGTTCTGCTACGGGGCAGTTAGCTTTCATCTTTCTGTCTTTAGGCGTAACTATCTCTCCGGTTGTGACGAGGCATCTAGGATCACCGTAGGTACGCTCCACGGCTACTTCTAGTGTTGCGGTTAGTTTAGGGTTCTGCAACCCAGTAGTTTCCAGCCTCTCTGGTGTATTGCTATTTTTGCTATTTCTCCTCAGCTACTGAAACATAACAAGCATCTGCCTATGGGGAGTGCAACATACTATATAGAGTCTGCCTATGGGGAGTGCAATATAGAGTCTGCCTATGGGGAGTGCATTATACTATAGAGTCTGCCTATGGAGGTGCATTATAGTGTATAGAGTCTGTCTATGGGTAGCGCATTACACTGTAAGAGTCTGCATATGGGGAGAGCATTATACTATAGAGGGCAGTTAGCTTTCATCTTTCTGTCTTTAGGCGTAACTATCTCTCCGGCTGTGACGAGGCATCTAGGATCACTGTAGGTACGCTCCACGGCTACTTTTAGTGTTGCAGTTAGTTTAGGGTTCTGCAACCCAGTAGTTTCCAGCCTCTCTGGTGTATTGCTATTTTTGCTATTTCTCCTCAGCTACCGAAACATAACAGTATTACCGGCCATACTGAAAATTATATGGTACTCAACAGAAGGGAAAAATAGTAAAAAAAGGAAGAAAAAAAAGGGAGTTGTCAGAATTTTTTTTTTCTGTTTGTTGCATTTTTTCCCTCTTTTGCTCTGGGTGCTGAGGAGGAATTTTTTCTTTGTCCTCAATGGAGTTTGCACAGTTGTCTGGCCGTGTGGCGCGGCTTGCCGCTGAGCTTCAGAGCATTGCTACCTATCTTGCTAGGTTGCCGGTTGTGGAACCTAGGATCCCCATACCAGATTTATTTTTGGGGGATCGGTCTAAATTTCTGATTTTCAAAAATAACTGTAAGTTGTTTTTTGCCTTAAAACCTAAGTCCTCAGGGAACGCAGCACAGCAGGTTCAAATTGTCATCTCTAAGCTGCGCGGCGACCCTCAGGATTGGGCTTTTTGCCTGACACCTGGGGATCCTGTTTTGAATGATGTTGATGTATTTTTTCAGGCTCTGGGGTTATTGTACAATGAACCTAATGTCACTGATCAAGCTGAAAAGACCTTGTTGGCATTAAATCAGGGTTGTGAAGACGCTGAGCTGTACTGTCAGAAATTCCGAAAGTGGGCAGTCCTGACCAAATGGAATGATTATGCTTTGGCAGCCCTTTTTCGGAAGGGTCTGTCAGAAAATGTAAAGGACGTTATGGTGGGATTCCCTGTTCCCCTATGTCTTCGGTTATTCAAATTGACAGAAGTTTGCGTGAGCGCAGAGGTATGCGTGAGATAGTGTTGCCTTGTGAGCCAGCTCCTGAGCCCATGCAGTGTGATGGAGTGACTTCTGGGGCTCAGCGTCATGAGTTTTGAAAGCGCAATGGGTTATGTTTCTACTGTGGTGACGCTTCTCATGCTATTTCCGTCTGCCCTATGCGGGGAAGACGTTTTGCGCGCTCAGTTGTCTTGGGTAGTGTTCAGACTAAATTTCTGTTGACTGTTACCCTGATTTGCTCCCTGTCCACATTTTCGGCTCAGGCTTTTGTTGATTCAGGAGCAGCTATTAACCTGATGGATTTTGACTTTGCCAAACGTTGTGGGTTTCCCATGATACCCCTGCGGAAGTCTATTCCTTTGCTGGGCATTGATTCTACCCCGTTGGCGGAGAATAAACCCCAGTTTTCTACTCAGGTGATAATGAGGGTTGAACCAGATCATCAGGAGAGTTGCAAATTTCTGGTGTTGCATAATCTACATGACATTATTGTACTGGGTTTCCCTTGGTTACAGACTCATAATCCGGTTTTGGATTGGAAATCTGTGTCTGTGACCAGTTGGGGCTGCCAATGTGTTAATACTGACACTCCTGTTTTTTCTGCCTCTTCGCAGTCTCAGGATGTCCCTGACTTTTTGACTGATTTTTCTGATGTGTTTAGTGAAAGTAAGTCTGCATCCTTACCTCCTCACAGGAGCTATGATTGCGCTATTGAGTTAGTGCCTGGTGGTAAATTTCCTAAAGGTCGCCTTTTTAATTTATCTATACCTAAACACGATGCTATGCAATCTTATATCAAGGAGTCTTTGGAGAAGGGTCATATCAGACCATCCTCTTCACCCTTGGGCGCCGGTTTTTTCTTTGGGGCCAAAAAGGATGGTTCATTGAGGCCGTGTATTGACTATCGCCTCCTGAATAAAATCACTGTTAAATATCAATATCCGTTACCCTTGATTTCTGACCTATTTTCCAGAGTGAAAAGTGCTAGTTGGTTTACCAAGCTTGACCTCAGGGGGGCGTATAACCTTATTCGCATTAAGCACGGGATGAATGGAAGACGGCGTTTAATACCCCAGAGGGGCATTTTGAGTACTTAGTGATGCCTTTTGGGCTTACTAATGCCCCTTCCGTCTTCCAATCCTTTATGAATGATATTTTCAGGGATTTTGTGGATAAATTTCTGATCGTTTATTTAGATGATATCTTGATTTTTTCCAACGACTGGGACTCTCATGTGAAACATGTTCGGACTGTGTTCCAGATTTTGAGAGAGAATGCACTGTATGTGAAGGGATCAAAGTGTCTTTTTGGCGTACAGAAGGTTTCATTTCTGGGATTCATTTTGTCTCCGTCTGTTATTGCAATGGACCCGGTCAAGGTTCAGGCCATCTGTGATTGGGTTCAACCTACTACATTGAAGACTCTTCAGAGATTTTTGGGTTTTGCCAATTTTTATCGCAAATTTATTGGTAATTTCTTTGGTATTGTTAAACCATTGACTGATTTGACCAAAAAGGGTTCCGATGTGGTGAATTGGCCTCCTGAGGCAGTTTCTGCATTTCAGGAACTTAAGCAGAGATTCATTTCTGCTCCTGTTCTACGGCAGCCTGATGTTTCTCTACCGTTTCAGGTGGAGGTTGATGCTTCTGAGATTGGGACAGGTGCCGTTTTGTCCCAAAGGGATCCAGAGACCTCTAAGAGTAACCCTTGTGCCTTCTTCTCTCGAAATTTTCTACAACTGAACGTAATTATGACGTGGGTAATCGGGAGTTATTGGTCATGAAGTGGGCCTTTGAAGAGTGGAGACATTGGCTGGAAGGAGCCAAACATCAGGTGGTGGTCCTCACGGACCATAAGAACCTGGTTTATCTCAAATCAGCCAAGCGACTTAATCCTAGACAGGCCAGGTGGGCCTTGTTTTTCACACGTTTTAATTTTGTGGTTTCTTTTCTTCCGGGCACTAAGAATGTTAAGGCGGATGCCCGCTCGAGGAGTTTCTTTGCGGATTCTCCTGAGTTAACTGATCCTGCTGTTATTTTGAAAGAGGGTGTAGTTCTTTCTGCCATCTGGCCCAATTTGAGACTGGCTCTGGAGGGGTGTCAGGAGGATAAACCTGAACGCTGACCTATTGGGAAATTGTTTGTCCCAGACCAGTGGAAGAAGAGTGTGATGTCTGCGTTGGCTGGTATTTTTGGTACCAGAGACTTGGTGAGTCGGTCCTTTTGGTGGCCTACTTTGTCTCGTGACGTCAGGGACTTTGTGCAGACCTGTGGACTTGCTCTCGTTCCAAGCCTTGCTCTCGCTCTAGTGGTTTGTTAATGCCATTACCTGTGCCCAAGAGGCCATGGATCCATATCTCTATGGATTTTATTTCCGACCTCCCTGTCTCTCAGAGAATGACCGTTATCTGGGTAATCTGTGATAGGTTTTCCAAGATGATACATCTTGTGCCATTACCTAAGTTGCCTTCTTCCTCCGAATTGGTGCCTTTGTTCTTTCAGCACGTGGTTCGGTTACATGGCATTCCGGCGAACATTGTGTCTGACAGAGGAGTCCAGTTTGTTTCCAGATTTTGGAGAACATTTTGTTCTAAACTTGGTGTTCAGTTATCTTTCTCCTCTGCATTTCACCCTCAGACCAATGGACAAACTGAGAGAACAAACCAGACCTTGGAGACTTATTTGAGATGTTTTGTGTCTGCTGATCAAGATGACTGGGTCTCTTTTTTGCCTTTGGCGGAGTTTGCTCTTAATAATAGAGCTAGCTCTGCCACCTTGATGTCTCCATTTTTCTGCAATTCTGGGTTTCACCCTCGATTTTCTTCAGGACAGGCGGAGGCTTCCGTCTGTCCAGGGGTTGACTCTATTGTGGAGCGAATGCAGCAGATTTGGTACCAGGTAGTGGAGAGGTTGTCTCTCTCTCAGGAGAAGGCCCAGCAGTTTGCCAACCGGCATAGGACTGATGGTCCTCGGTTTAAAGTGGGGGACATGGTTTGGTTGTCCTCAAGAAATATCCCTATGAAGGTTGCGTCTCCAAAATTTAAGCCAAGGTTCATTGGACCTTTTAAGATCATAGAAATTCTTAATCCGGTTTCCTTCCGTTTGCTTCTTCCAGGGACATTTAAGATCCATAACGTGTTCCACAAGTCCTTATTGAAGAGGTTTGTCGAGCCAGTGGTTCCTATGGCTGCGTCTCCCGACCCTGTTTTGGTTGAGGGCAATTTGGAGTATGTGGTTGAGAAAATATTGGATTCTCGTTTTACTAGACGGAAACTCCAGTATTTGGTTAAGTGGAGAGGTTATGGTCAAGAGGACAATTCTTGGGTGTTTGCTTCAGACATCCATGCTAGGAGACTGATCTGTGCCTATCATCAAGCTCATCCTGATCGGCCTGCTTGCGCAAGTGAGGGTTCGGTGACCCCTCCTCAAGGGGGGGTACTGTTGTGAATACATTGGAGGCGACTTCGGAGCTGGGGCTCCCTCCGGTGCTTGCTGAGGGTAATGAACCAATTGCTGAATGGCTTTCAGCTGGGTCCGAATGGTCTGATATAAGTGACCTGAACTCCCATCAGCCTTGCCGGTAATCAATTGTTCTTCCAGTTCTTGGTTGGAGCTCAGCTTGCATTCCTGCTTTCATTCAGATAAGTGATTTGCTGTTTTTTTTTCCTCTGGTTGGATTTTCCTTGCTGGTTAGCTGCCTTTCAGTGGACTTCAGCCTGGTCCCCTTTTGGGGCCTGGCTCTGCAATTGTGCTCAGTTTGTGTTTGCACTTTTGCTCTGTTCCTGTGTCACTTTTTATTAGCTGAATTGCTGTGTGTTACACCAGAGATCTGATTTAGGTGGTAGAGATCGTGTGATCTCAGGTTTTTTGTTAATCAGAAGTGTTGGTATTTTTGGGTTGCAGTCAGAATTCTTTCCTATACTTTTCTATCTAGACAGAATTGGGCCCCAGCGTTTGCTCATTCTATTTTCTGTCTGTGTTCGTATTTTCTTCTTGTCTAACCGCCATTACATGTTTGGGGGCTTCCTATTTCTTTGGGGGTTCTGCTACGGGGCAGTTAGCTTTCATCTTTCTGTCTTTAGGCGTAGCTATCTCTCCGGCTGTGACGAGGTGTCTAGGATCACCGTAGGTACGCTCCACGGCTACTTCTAGTGTTGCGGTTAGTTTAGGGTTCTGCAACCCAGTAGTTTCCAGCCTCTCTGGTGTATTGCTATTTTTGTTATTTCTCCTCAGCTACTGAAACATAACAAGCATCTGCCTATGGGGAGTGCAACATACTATATAGAGTCTGCCTATGGGGAGTGAATATAGAGTCTGCCTATGGGGAGTGCATTATACTATAGAGTCTGCCTATAGTGAGTATTATAATATATAGAGTGTTTATGGGGTGTGCATTATACTATAGATGCCAATGGGGTAGTGCATTATACAACATAGAGACTGACTATGGGGAGTGCATTATACTATAGAGTCTACCTATGGGGAGTACATTATACTTGAAAGTCCTATGGAGAGTACATTATACAACATAGAGACTGCCTATGGGGGTGCATTATACTATATAGAGTGTACGCATGGGGAGTGCATTATACTATTTACAGTCTGCCTATGGGGAGTGCATTATATTATAGAGTCTGCCTATGGGTAGTGCATTATACAATATAGAGTCTGCCTATGGAGAGTTCATAATACTATATACAGTCTGCCTATGGGGAGTGCATTATACTATAGTGTCTGCCTATGGGGAGTGCTATATTCTATATAGAGTCTGCCTATGGCGAGTGCATTATACTATAGAGTCTGCCTATGGTTAGTGTAATATACTATAGATTCTGCCTATGGGAAGTGCATTATACAATATACAGTCTGCCTGTGGGAAGTGCATTATATTATAGCTTCTGCCTATGGGGAGTGCAATATACTATATAACTATATAGAGTCTGCCTATAGGGAGTGCAATATATAGTTTGCCTATGGGGAGTGCATTATATTATAGAGTCTGCCTATGGGAAGTGCATTATACTATATAGAGTGCGTTGTTATGATTCGGTAACCAAGGAGGATAATAGGAAAATAGGCTATGCAACCAGACACCCAGAGAGGTTGGTAACTTAGTGGATTGCAGACCCCTAAACTGACAACACAACTAGAATTAGCCGTGGGACGTACCTACGATGCCCTAGACGCCTCGACACAGCCAAAGAGTTAACTAAGCCTAAAGAGAGAAAGGGGAAAGCTAACTGCCCCGGAGTAGAGCCCAAAGGAATAGATAGCCCCAAACATATATTGCCTGTGAGACAGATGAGGCACAAACACAGGTAGAAAACAGATTAAGCAAATGCTGGGGTCCAAACTGTCTGGATAGAACAGGACAGGAATGGATACTGTCTGCAATCCTGCAAAAACCCTAAGAAAAATTCCAACAGGTCTGATATGCAAAAATCCTGAGGCCACACGACCTCTCCCCCACTAAATCAGAACTCTGGTGTGAACTAGACGCAAAACAACAAATACTGAAAAACAGGGGACTAGAAATACTGAAACGACTCACATAAGCTGTGGCAAATGAAAACAGAGTCCAGCACAGGTCCCCGCAGGGAACCTGGCTGAACTTACACCAGCAAGGCAGAAAACAGAGAAAAACAAAGGGAAAAATGCCACAGATTAAACAGACAAAAAACTTATCTGTAGGATGCAGGACAAAGCAGGTAGTAAGTTGACTTTCAAAAGGCTCAGGAAGAAACCAAATCACCGGCAACAGCTAAGGGAAGACTGCTCATTTAAATCTCCCCAGTCAGTAACACCTGATCTCCAATCATCCTCTTCAGGTAATTGACTTCTGTCAGCCAGACCAGCTCCATTACCGGCAGCAACCATCAGAGGGAGCCCAAACTCAGAAGCTAGATTAAAAGTGTTCACAACAGTGCTTATGGGGAGTGGATTATACTATAGACTCCAATGGGGAGTGCATTATACAACATAAAGACTGCCTAAGGGGGTGCATTATATTATACAGAGTCTGCCTATGGGGAGTGCAATATACTATACAGGCCTGTGGAGTGCATTATACTTTATAGAGCCTGCCTATGGGTAATGCATGACTTTCGGATATGAGACGGACCACCTCTCCATCTTAAAACAACCATAACTACAATAAACCTAGACACTGGAAAAAATACACAAAACACATTATTTTGGTTGTCAAAATGGCCACAGTTTTCTTTAAATCACAGTATTAAAACGATCACAGTAGGAGTCAGGTGAAGTGCTAGTACATTGGGATTCACAAGTACTGTGATATCCCAGCTATCTGACATACAGCACCAGGACAGACAGCCATAAATGGGCGGCACGCACTGGCTTGCCATTCAAGCAGAGCCAGTAAACTTTAAGGGCACTAATTATTATCCTCACTTCTGTGCTTAACCACCGTGCCCGCCCTGATTGATGTTACCATTACAACATCATTAAGGCTGGCCACCAAAGCCGAGCCTATTCACCACCATGAGGTTTTACATCCTCTATTAGTTAAAATGAGTCCACCTTAACTTGTCTGCAACTTCCACCTGACTCCTAAACCACAAAGCTGTGATGGAAAAGTGTGATTTATTTTATTTCTAATAAAATACTTTATTCTGGTTTTGTCTTTATTTATCATATAATTATAGCATTAGTAATGGATAGGTGTCTTATAGTCTCCTCTCCATTACTAATCCATGGGCTTGATCTCACCAGACAATACAAAGATGACATCAACCCCACAAATATGAGCCCCATTTGCCACTGCTACAGGGCAAGTCGGAAGAGCCGGGCAAAGCACCAGAATTGGCTCATCTAATTGATGTGCCTTTTCTGGATGGCTGCAGGCTGCTATTTTTAGGCTGGGGGGGTCAATATCCATGGCCCCTTACCAGCCTGAGAATACCAGCCCCAGCTGTCAGCTTTAGTAAGGCTGGTTGTGAAACAATGGCGGTGACCCCATGCAGTTTTTTAAAATTATTTATTTAAAGTAATGGGAGTAATAGTCCCATCAGCCACCGCCTGCTGTGGCTGTTATCAGTTGAATACAACTCTCATCATTCTCCCTACTCGTGCTGAACGCCAGCAGTACAGGGGAGAATGATGAGAACCGTCTTCAGCACCCGGCGCCGGGGCACAGTGCTAACTGTACCACTGCTTCCCAGGCGCCGGTGCGTGTGGTACTGATGCGGCACATAGTTGCCACACGTGTGCTGCAAGTATTACACACATGGACACACTGACACTGACATCTCCGGTACCGTTTTTTTCTGGTACCGGAAATATCAGGATGTATGAAACCGGCCTTTTAGAAAAAACATCGCTTTATTCTGAGAGCTATAACTTTTTTATTTTTCGGCTGATGGAGCTGTATGGCAACTTTATTTTTGCGGGACAAGATGACAGTTTCATCGGTATCATTTTCATTTACCGTACATTCGTCTTTTTGATCGCGTTTTATTTCACTTTTTGTTCGGCGGTATAATGATAAAGCATTTTTTTTTGCCGCATTTTTTATTTTTATTTTTTTTACGGTGCTCTCTAAAGGTGTTAACTAGTGGGACAGTTTTATAGGTTCTTCAAAGATACCACAGCTTCTTATTACATACACACTTTATTCTTTCTAAAAAGAATCTGGCAGCATGGCTACAGTTTGCAAAGATGCATCTGAACAAACCGCAAGGCTTCTGAAACAATGTCCTTTTGGTCAGATGAGACCATATTGGAGATGTTTGGCCACAATTCCCTCCGCAACATTTGATGAAAACCAAACACAGCATATCAGCATATACCAATTGTCAAAAGTTGGGCACCTTGCACATTTTGACTTCCTTTGTCTGTATACCAAAGTAATCTGGAGTCAAATGTGAGGCCATTTATCCCAAAGCTAAAACTTGGTCGAAACTGGGTCATGCAAAAGGACAATGATAATAAGCACAGTAGCAAATCCATAATAGAATGGCTGAAAAAAGAAAAGATTCAGGGTATTACAATGGCCAAGTCAAAGTCCAGACTTCTGTAAGGGATGTGCAAGGACTAATTTGTGCCACACTGTCCCTTGCTTGTGTATATACGTCCCTGAGGAGCTAGTACCGTTAATATGTTATCCTGTAAAAGGTAATGTGTATTTAATATGCTGCTCTAATGTAATGTACTTGTGCTCTTGTATTGTAAATGTACAGTATATGTATTGTATGGATATAGGGAAAGTGCAGTAATTAGATTAGCCCACTAGAGGGGGCACAATAGAATACAATAGGACAAGATAGATTCATAGGATAGGAACTAGTTAAGTTAGGAGGGGCCGACTGGGGTAAGGGCCCCATCACACATAGCGACACACCAGCGATCCCGACAACGATATGCACTTGTCAGGATCGCTGGTGTGTCGCTACATGATCGCTGGTGAGCTGCCAAACAGGCAGCTCAGGCAGCGATCAGGACAGCGACACTGCGGGTAACTTCGCCTAGTTACCCGCAGTGTACGTTGGATACCAGCCCGCTGGTGCAGAGAGCTGGTAACCAAGGTACACATCGGGTTTCCAGGGGCTGCGCGGCGCCTGGAAACCCGACATGTACCTTGGTTACCAGCTCCCCTGCAGCAGCGCGCTGGTATCTAACGTACACATCGGGTTTCCGGCGCCTGGAAACCCGATGTGTACCTTGGTTACCAGCTTATCGCTGGTCTCCTGCCTGTCACACGCAGCGATGCGTGCTGGCCAGCAGGATACCAACGATCAAAAAAATGTCCTGACATTTCAGCGACGATCAGCGATACCCAACAGGGGGCTGATCGTCGCTGAATGTCACACAAAGCAATATCGCTGTGGAGATCGCTGCTGCGTCACAAAACTAGTGACTCAGCGAGATCGCTGTGTGTGACGGGGGCTTAAGCTGCATTTAGTCAGTAGGTATAAATTCCCAAAAAAAGGAATCAAAGGAAAAACTCTCAATTGTACATTAAATGCAAAAAACCTCCCAAAAGGTGATGTGATTCACAAAGAGAAGGTAGAGTATAAAAACAAGTCAAAGTTTATTAATCAGAAAGTAGATTATTATATTATAAAAAAATATCCAATCAGAGTAGCACAAAAGCAGGATTTTTAAGGGTTAATAAATGTGTAAGTATAGCAATTAATATAATTCATAAAATAAAGTAAACATATGCAGAACTACAAATCATAGTGCATCCATGTATCCCCCATTAAATATCAAAATGTCCCAATAGGAGTCATATAAAGAAAGAGGTTTGCAACCAAGATGCAACATAAGGTGTAAAAGTGCATATATGTACAAATAAACAAAAAATTATATACAGTATAGGGATATATTATTAGAAGAAGGTGACATATGCAGGACTACACATAATAGGAAAATCTATATATCTCCTAGTAAAGTCACAATGTCCCATCAGGGGTCATGCATATGGAGAGGAGATATAACTAGAATGTAACGTAAAGTGCAGTGGTGCACATTACTGTGCAAATCAGCAAAATTAATCAAAGTGCATATGAAGAAATTGACACCGTGACATAAAGTGCAAAAGTATGCACTGTATAACTAAAGCAATATGAATCATAGTACAAGAGTAAGTGCTATAACTTACATAAAGTCAGTAGTGTGGACACCTGCCTGCCGCCTCTACTCGCATTTCAACGCCGGTCCTTCCTCAGAAGGTGTGCTTTTGTGCTTCTCTTATTGGATATTATTTTATAATATAATAATCTACTTTCTCATTAATAAAATTTTACTTATATTTTGTCAGTATAGCCTGGGAGCCCGGACAGGGCAGTTGTGCCACGCAACGCTTAAGGAAAAAAGCCCAGCTCGTCCAGGGCCTAAGGCAACAGTCACCAGTAAGGTGAAGGGAATATGGGGGCAGCGCCATTGGTGGCAGTTGCTTTTTGGGAAGACCCCAATTTGGGGCAAACTGCAGGAACTCCTAAAGATAGTGGACGGAGACGGAAGGAGGAAACGGAGGAAACGGTACGCCCGCGATTTTTTCCAAAGAAGTGAGGGAAACGGGGAAAAAAAATGATATGCTTTGTAAAAAAAATTTTGTCTATCCTAAGTGTGATGGACGAGCTGTAAAAAGAATTGTTTTAAAAATAGTTTGTTTTAAATTTGGGAAACTTGCTTGCCGGGCTTTAAGGGGTTTATGGGGGGTTTTGGGTTTACTCCTTGTGGAGAGTGACATACCAGTCGGGGGTGCAAGGTAAGGGGGCTTTTCCCGTGCAATGCCCCTCTGGGAAATTTTAATATAAAATTTGCCTCTTAAAAAAGAAAATTGTCTCATAGCGCCCCTTTTGGGAAGTAGCGTCCTACAGTCAAAATAAAACCCTTTCGAGTCTTGTATATGACTTAGGTAAAAGCCAAATCAGTTTCCTTTGCGACACGGTGTTCGGATGTTTGGTCCTCGTCAGTGCAAGAGGAAGATCTGATTTGGCGATGAGGGCTTGGCTGGGGGCTGGGGGGAAGGTTTCTCTTGTGGAGAGTGACATACCAGCTCTGCGTGTCAAGGTAAGGAGGTTTTTTCGCCCTGCAAAGCTCCTGGGGAAATTTTTTTTAGCAAATTTCCTTTCAAAAAAGAGGCTTGTTTTTTGCGCCACCTTTTGGGAAATCCGAACCCGTGTCTCAAAAGGAGAATTATTTGGCTTTTTTCCTAAGTTTTACAAGCTCGTTTTTAAAAGGGGGGATTGTGACTTTGGTAGGACGTACTTCCATAGGTGGGGCTATAGAGTACAAGTCCCTTTTTTGAAGAGGAATTTGCATATTAAAATTTCCCCGAGGGCAATTTACGGCGAATAACCTTACCTTGAAGCCAGAGCTGGGATTCACTTCCACAAGGGAAAAAATTACCCCCCCCGACCCCATCCAGGCCCTATCTAGCCAACGATTCTCCTACTTTGCACTGACGAGGCCCAAAAGTCCGAAACACCCTGTCTGCAAATGGAGAATCTTTTGGCTTTTACCCAAGTCAAATTACAAGACCGTTTTAAAGGGTTTATTTTGATTGTGGATGTACTTCCAATAGGGGGCGCATAGATACAGTTGTCTTTTATGGAAATTTGGAAAAAAATCCCCGCAGACCCGAAGGGACCCTGATTGGGCAAAAAAGCAGGACAAAAAAGGTACGCCACAGGGACATTTTATTTCTTTTAAAATTAAACC
>JARQOD010000006.1:382659779-382701063 GCA_033576555.1 Oophaga sylvatica | reverse complement strand
CAAGGTACACATCGGGTTTCCAGGGGCTGCGCGGCGCCTGGAAACCCGACATGTACCTTGGTTACCAGCTCCCCTGCAGCAGCGCGCTGGTATCTAACGTACACATCGGGTTTCCGGCGCCTGGAAACCCGATGTGTACCTTGGTTACCAGCTTATCGCTGGTCTCCTGCCTGTCACACGCAGCGATGCGTGCTGGCCAGCAGGATACCAACGATCAAAAAAATGTCCTGACATTTCAGCGACGATCAGCGATACCCAACAGGGGGGCTGATCGTCGCTGAATGTCACACAAAGCAATATCGCTGTGGAGATCGCTGCTGCGTCACAAAACTAGTGACTCAGCGAGATCGCTGTGTGTGACGGGGGCTTAAGCTGCATTTAGTCAGTAGGTATAAATTCCCAAAAAAAGGAATCAAAGGAAAAACTCTCAATTGTACATTAAATGCAAAAAACCTCCCAAAAGGTGATGTGATTCACAAAGAGAAGGTCAGAGTATAAAAACAAGTCAAAGTTTATTAATCAGAAAGTAGATTATTATATTATAAAAAAATATCCAATCAGAGTAGCACAAAAGCAGGATTTTTAAGGGTTAATAAATGTGTAAGTATAGCAATTAATATAATTCATAAAATAAAGTAAACATATGCAGAACTACAAATCATAGTGCATCCATGTATCCCCCATTAAATATCAAAATGTCCCAATAGGAGTCATATAAAGAAAGAGGTTTGCAACCAAGATGCAACATAAGGTGTAAAAGTGCATATATGTACAAATAAACAAAAAATTATATACAGTATAGGGATATATTATTAGAAGAAGGTGACATATGCAGGACTACACATAATAGGAAAATCTATATATCTCCTAGTAAAGTCACAATGTCCCATCAGGGGTCATGCATATGGAGAGGAGATATAACTAGAATGTAACGTAAAGTGCAGTGGTGCACATTACTGTGCAAATCAGCAAAATTAATCAAAGTGCATATGAAGAAATTGACACCGTGACATAAAGTGCAAAAGTATGCACTGTATAACTAAAGCAATAATGAATCATAGTACAAGAGTAAGTGCTATAACTTACATAAAGTCAGTAGTGTGGACACCTGCCTGCCGCCTCTACTCGCATTTCAACGCCGGTCTTCCTCAGAAGGTGTGCTTTTGTGCTTCTCTGATTGGATATTATTTTATAATATAATAATCTACTTTCTCATTAATAAAATTTTACTTATTATTTTGTCAGTATAGCCTGGGAGCCCGGACAGGGCAGTTGTGCCACGCAACGCTTAAGGAAAAAAGCCCAGCTCGTCCAGGGCCTAAGAGCAACAGTCACCAGTAAGGTGAAGGAATATAGGGCAGCGCCATCATGGTGGCAGTTAGCTATGTAGGAAGACGCCTGAATGTCTGGGGCGAAACTGACAGAGAACTCCTAAAGATAGTCAGACTGGTCAGACGGAACGCTGAGGTACCGGAGGCAACGGTACGACCCTGCGATATTCCTAAAGAAGTGAGGGACAGCACAGGGAAAGAAAATGATATGCTTTGTGAAGAAATTTGTGCTATACCTAAGTGTGGACTGGACGAGCTGATAAAAGAATTGAGTAAAATAGTTTGCTTTAAATTGGAACTTGACTCTGCCTGTCTTTATATGGGGTCTGGGGGTAAGGTTACTCCTTGTGGAGAGTGACATACCAGCTCTGGCGTGTCAAGGTAAGGAGGCTTATTCGCCGTGCAATGCTCCTCTGGGAAATTTTAATATGCAAATTGCCTCTTCAAACAAAGAGGACTTGTACTCTATAGCGCCACCTATTGGAAGTAGCGATCCTACAAGTCACAATCAACCCTTTAACGAGTCTTGTAATATGACTTAGGATAAAAGCCAAATCAGATTCTCCATTTGCAGACACGGTGTTTCGGACTGTTGGTCCTCGTCAGTGCAAAGTAGGAGAGATCTGATTTGGCTAGATGAGAGGCTCTGGACTGGGGTCTGGGGGTAAGGTTACTCCTTGTGGAGAGTGACATACCAGCTCTGGCGTGTCAAGGTAAGGAGGCTTATTCGCCGTGCAATGCTCCTCTGGGAAATTTTAATATGCAAATTGCCTCTTCAAACAAAGAGGACTTGTACTCTATAGCGCCACCTATTGGAAGTCCGAAACACCGTGTCTGCAAATGGAGAATCTGATTTGGCTTTTATCCTAAGTCATATTACAAGACTCGTTAAAGGGTTGATTGTGACTTGTAGGATCGCTACTTCCAATAGGTGGCGCTATAGAGTACAAGTCCTCTTTGTTTGAAGAGGCAATTTGCATATTAAAATTTCCCAGAGGAGCATTGCACGGCGAATAAGCCTCCTTACCTTGACACGCCAGAGCTGGTATGTCACTCTCCACAAGGAGAAAGCTTACCCCCCAGACCCCAGTCCAGAGCCTCTCATCTAGCCAAATCAGATCTCTCCTACTTTGCACTGACGAGGACCAACAGTCCGAAACACCGTGTCTGCAAATGGAGAATCTGATTTGGCTTTTATCCTAAGTCATATTACAAGACTCGTTAAAGGGTTGATTGTGACTTGTAGGATCGCTACTTCCAATAGGTGGCGCTATAGAGTACAAGTTGTCTTTATATGGAAATTCAGGAAAGAAATCCCCAGCAGACCAGAGAGGACCCTGATGGTCAAGAAAGCAGACAAAAAGGTACGCTACAGCAGGGACATTGTATTTCTGTGGTGGGAGGCCAGAGTGTGACAAAGCAGCCACCATTATCCACGACTACCCCCCTGGCCCCCATTTCACTTCAACCCAATTTAAATGCTCTTGCAGGACGTTAAGAGAGCTGTGCATAACAGAATGGCTATAAACCTCCATGGACTTAAGCAACATTGCAAAGAAGAGTAGCCAACATTCCTCCAGAATAATTTGAAAGACTGATAAAGTCATACAGAAAATAATTCAAGTGATTGCTGCTAAAAGTAGTTCTATAAGCTATTTATTCATGGGGTGTACTTAATTTTTTACACATCACTTCTGCATTTTGGCCTGGTTTTAGTTAAATAGGTGAATACAGTGTAAGATTATCATATATTGTTGTTCATCTGAAGTTGTACTTACCAACTGGAAGACCTTCTGAGGACAAAATCTTGCTTCTTATTAAGTCTTGATACTTAAAATCAAAGAATTCATAGAAGGTGTACTTAGTTTTTCTCATGATTGTATGTGTAATGACATAAATCTACATATCATAATAAATCTATACATTGGATCTGAGGGTGCATTGGTGTAATGAACGTACTGGAAAGTATGGCCTAGGAAGTGTGCCTATGGCATCAGTAGCAGGTGCAGTCTGTAATATACATCTAATATCCCACTACAACAGTGGTGACCAGGGCTGGCGTTAGGGGAAGGCAGACCAGGCAGCTGCCTAGGGCTCCCGCTCCTCCAGAGGCCCACAGCCAGTGGCGTGTCGCTAATAAACAAATATAGCACAAAAAGAGGATTTAGAGATCACCCGTGAGTAAGAGGGACCACCCCGCCCTCCCCGCACATTCAATTTATTGGCAGTATACTCTGAGTCGTGCTTCAGTATACTCTGAGGGGGCTGCATTATACTCTAAGGGGGCTGCATTATACTGTGCATTATACTGTGTGTGGGGCTACAGTATACTCTATGAGGGGAGCTGCAGTATACTCTAAGGGTGGCTGCAGTATACTCTATGAGGGGGGCTGCATTATACTCTGAGGAGGGCTGCATTATACTCTATCAAGGACCATGGGGAGTGCATTATACTATGCAGTTGTGCTCAAAAAATTACGTAACCCGGCAGAATTTTTGCTTTCTTGGCCTTTTTTCAGAGAATATGAATCATAACACTAAAACTTTTTCTCCACTCATGGTTAGTGGTTGGGTGAAGTCATTTATTGTCAAACTACTGTGTTTTCTCTTTTTAAATCATAATGACAACCCAAAACATTCAAATGACCCTGATCAAAGGTTCACATACCCTGGTGATTTTGGCCTGATAACATGCACAGAAGTTGACACAAAACGGTTTGAATGGCTATTAAAGGTAACAGCCTCACCTGTGATCTGTTTTCTTGTAATCAGTGTGTGTGCATAAAGCTAAGTGAGTTTCTGGGATCCAGAGAGACGCTTGCAACTTGCATCCAGCCACTGACGTTTCTGGATTGTGAGTCATGGAGAAAGCAAAAGAATTGTGAACAGCCAACTTCTTTAGCAATGACCTTTTGTGGCTTACCCTCCTTGTGGAGTCAGTGACAGTGACTGCCTTCTAGACATCTGTCAAGTCAGCAGTCTTCCCATGATTGTGGAGCCTACTGAAACAGACTAAGGGACCTTTTCAGGTTTTTTTTTGTTTTTTATTCTAATTTACTGAGTTAATGACTTTTGGATTTTCATTGGCTGTAAGCCATAATCATCAACATTAACAGAAATAAACACTTGAAATAGATCACTATGTGTGTAATGACTCTATATAATATATGAGTTTCACTTTTTGTATTGAAGAACTGAAATAAATTAACTTTTTGATGATATTCTAATTTTGTGAGAAGCACCTGTATACCTTACCATATATTGTAAATTAGTGTTCAGAACTGCAGATGGATGATCACATATGATTCAAAGCACCACTCCAACATTTTCTTTTTCAGTGCTTGAGTGGCGCTTTAAATGTAAGTCCCCTGCCCCTGGTCATATACTCACACTCCAGCGTCTTCACCGTATTTTGCAGCCGCTCCATTATCTTGTGAGCACAGCTTCTGACTGACCGGAAGTCAGAAGCTACGTCACAAGCTCTCAATGCAAGTCTATGAGAACCGGAACGAGGCCGGAACGAGGCTTGTATTGAGAAGTGACTTCCACACAACTCAATGAAACACTGGAGCTGCGGGTAGGTCACTTTTCACCGGAGACCGATGAGAGCGGCAGCGAAATCAGATGAAAATACCGCAAGGTGAGTATCAGGCAGGGGGCAGGGGACTTACATTTAAAGCACCACTGCAGTGGTGCAATAAAAAAATGCTGGAGTGGTGCTTTAAGCACTATTATGTGCTGCAGAACAATGTGACTTTACTGGGGTCTTTCTAGGATGGCTTGTACATTATTTAAATTTATTCGCATATTCTCCTGAACTGCATGAATAATTTAAACCCATTCATCTAATTTCTTGTCATACTTTCCTAGATCTAGTATCATTTACTAAGATTGTGCATTCTATACTTCATTAAGCAAACTGACTGTCCTGCTATGGTCATTGAATATTTCAGTATTTTTTTCCTGGCTATTATTGATTTCTAGGACTGGGAGTTCTCCTTTCTGCATTTATGTTTCATCCACTAACTTATAATAGGGTCTGTTGGGTTGTGCCATTTTGTCTGCCATGCTGTTGGATAAGATACTGATGTATGTGCAGAATCGGCCACAGAAACTAATAAAAAAGTGAATTACTTGGTTTTAAAAAGGACATTTTTGACTATTAGGGAGCTTTGAATGAGTTTCAGGTACTAAAACAAATAATTACACGGACCTAAAACCAGTTAGTTTAGGGGTTTTTTAACTGTTCCCATTCAGTTCTGTCATCACCCTCTTTACTTATTCATGATCACTTGTCACAATATCCATGTAGTAGTGTACACACACAGTGCTGGGAATCTTAAGTCCCCCAGTACATTCATGTGATCAGATGATGTTGGGGCAGAGAAATATCTAGGGTTGTCAAGAGGCTGACAACTATCTACAGTGGGTACGGAAAGTATTCAGACCCCTTTAAATTTTTCTCTCTTTGTTTCATTGCAGCCATTTGGTAAATGCAAAAAAAAGTTCATTTTTTTCTCATTAATGTACACTCTGCACCCCATCTTTACTGAAAAAAACCAGAAATGTAGACATTTTTGCAAACTTATAAAAAAGAAAAGCTGAAATATCACATGGTCATAAGTATTCAGACCCTTTGCTCAGTATTGAGTAGAAGCGCCCTTTTGAGCTAGTACAGCCATGAGTCTTCTTGGGAATGATGCAACAAGTTTTTCACACCTGGATTTGGGGATCCTCTGCCATTATTCTTCCTTGCAGATCCTCTCCAGTTCTGTCAGGTTGGATGGTGAACGCTGGTGAACAGCCATTTCAGGTCTCTCCAGAGATGCTCAATTGAGTTTAGGTCAGGGCTTTGGCTGGGCCAGTCAAGAATGGTCACAGAGTTGTTCTGAAGCCACTCCTTTGTTATTTTAGCTGTGTGCTTGGGGTCATTGTCTTGTTGGAAGGTGAACCTTCAGCCAAGTCTGAGGTCCAGAGCACTCTGGAAGAGGTTTTAATCCAGGATATCTCTGTACTTGGCCGCATTCATGTTTACTTCAATTGCAACCAGTCGTCCTGTCCCTGCAGCTGAAAAACACCCCCATAGCATGATGCTGCCTCCACCATGTTTCACTGTTGGGATTGTATTGGGCAGGTGATGTGCAGTGCCTGGTTTTCTCCACACATACCACTTAGAATTATCACCAAAAAGTTCTATCTTCGTCTCATCAGACCAGAGAATCTTATTTCTCATAGTCTGGGAGTCCTTCATGTATTTTTAGCAAACTCTATGCGGGCTTTCATATGTCTGGCACTGAGGAGAGGCTTCCGTCGGGCCACTCTGCCATAAAGGCCAAACTGGTGAAGGGCTGCAGTGATATTTGACTTTGTGGAACTTTCTTCCATCTCCCTACTGCATCTGTGGAGCTCAGCCACAGTGATCTTGGGGTTCCTCTTTACCTCTCTCACCAAGGCTCTTCTCCCACGAATGCTCAGATTGGCTGGATGGCCAGGTCCAGGAAGACTTCTGGTGGTCCCAAACGTCTTCCATTTAATGATTATAGAGGCCACTTTGCTCTTAGGAACCTTGAGTACTGCAGAAATTCTCTTGTAACCTTGGCCAGCTGTGTGCCTTGCCACAATTCTGTCTCTGAGCTCCTTGGCCAGTTCCTTTGACCTCATGATTCTCATTTGGTCTGACATGCACTGTGAGCTGTGAGGTATTTTATAGACAGGTGTGTGCCTTTCCAAATCAAGTCCTATCAGTTTAATTAAACACAGCTGGACTCCAATGAAGGAGTAGAACCATCTCAGGGAGGATCACAAGGAACTGGACAGCATGTGACTTAAATATAAATGTCTGAGCAAAGGGTCTGAATACTAATGACCATGTGATATTTCAGCTTTTCTATTTTAATAAATTTGCAAAAATTTCTACATTTCTGGTTTTTATCAGTCAAGATGGGGTGCAGAGTGTACATTAATGAGGAAGAAAAATGAACTTTTTTGCATTTACCAAATGGCTGCAATGAAACAAAAAGTGAAAAATTTAAAGGGGTCTGAATACTTTCCAAAGCCACTGTATCTCTTGAGTCCTCCATATACATACATGGTAATGCTTGGCTGAGTGCTCTTGTGTATGCTATGAGCAGGTCACTACCAGAATTTTCTGATGGCGGCTTATCTCCAGGAGAGGAAAACAATAGGCTTTTGAAAATCCAATTTCCTAGATACTTCTCTGCCCCAACATCATCTGGCCTTTAAAATAAGAACAGTTAAAAAAACTTTCAGTGATGTTCTGAGACACCATGCTATTGTGGAAATATGATCCAAAATGTCTGCAAAATTACACTGGTGATGTGACTAATAGATTTGTGCTCAAAGAAATTTTGAGCACCAGATATCAACAGACAGCCATAGATTTGGCCATGACCAACATTGTAATACATAGAAGAAAAAAATTCCGGCACTCACCATGTTGCAGAAAGTCCCAAACAATCCTTTATTTCACCTCTCGTGTGTCGGCATTTGAGTCTGGAAAGCATTGATGCGGTAAGACGAGAAACGGCCGTAGTCCATTCCTGCACTCCCCACATTCCTCCCTAGCCCGCTTTCCAGACTCAAATGCCTACGCCCTAGAGGTGAAATAAAGGATTTTTTTTACTTTCTGCAACATGGTGAGTGCCGCAAATTTTCTTTTTTCTTCTAAGCATTTGCAAGGACTTGTCTATTTCATTGCTGAGCACCATAATATTGTTGCATGTGCTGAAGGAATTCAGTTAAATAGAGGACCATTAGTTAAAAGGCATGAGACTGCTGTTTGACTCTGGTGCAGTTCACTTTTTTTTCTTCTATTGAGACATTGTAATACATAGTACTGGCCCATTGTTTGACAATAATTTGCCTACAGTTAGCGGAAAGAAGCCACAAGGGTATATTTATTGCAAATAATAATTGTCTGTATTATAATAACAGCTAGCAGGACAAAGCAGTTCTTGCGAAACGCGCGTCAGGTGCTGTGGGACTTCACTTTCTTCCTTGTTGATGCACTGCTGAAGCCATGTGGGTATACAGTGGAATTTCTTGCCATATAGTTTAATTTTGACTTTTGTAGCTATATTGGAGGCTTAGTTTAAGGGTATGTGCACACGTTGATTTGTTCTTGTAAAAATTTGCGCGGATTCATCCTCACTTGGCAGAAAACGCACTTGAAAATCTGCACGTTTTTGATGTGGATTTTCATGCGGATTTTTCATGCAGATTTATATGCGTTTTTGTTAGCTAACTAAAGATATATTATTTAACAAAAAAAAAAGAATTGTGATGTCATTTCTTTGTCCAACCTCTTCTTTTACATTCTCCATTGAAGACCATAATATCATTACATACCATGTTCAAATATAATGTTTACACACACAAAACAAATTCATCCATTGGTTTTATAAATTACTCTTTTGAAAGCTGAAACCCTCCCAAATTTGGTTTAGGTTAAGAAAATAAATTGTCATCAATGCTGAAATATTGATCATTTAATGAACACAGAATGGTCACCTGGTCATATAATGCACCCAATCCTAGTTGACATCCTCACCAGTGCTCAGTAAATGATCAGTTAATTAGTAGGTGTGTATAAAAAGAAACCCAGCACCCCAGACCTTCACTTGAACTGCAACTTGAGCTCTGACAACATGCCAAAAATCCACCCTGCGACCAAATCCTTGATTATCAAGGCTGAAAACCAGATCCACTGCAGAGGTGGCTGGCACCTTTGGTGTGTCTCAACGTCAAGTACAAAGAATTAAAAAAAGATTTGAAGAGACTGTAGATGGGTTTGACAAGCCCAGGTCCGGCAGACCCCGCAAGACAACTGCTCAGGAGGAACGTTTGTTTGTTAGAAAATCCAAAACAAGAAACTCTTCCACTGCAGCAGAGCTCCAACAGGCCTTGTCACCTCAAGTCCCTGTGTAAACTAGAACAGTTTGTAGGATTCTGTCTTGAAATGGCCTCCATGGTCGATTCAGTGCCCAGAAGCCAGCACTAAACAAAAGGCAAATAAAAAACCATGTGGCATTTGCAAAGTCCCACAGCCTTCTAAACAGATGGACGCTGGAAAAGTGGCAGAAGGTGGATTTCTCTGATGAATCTTCAGTAGAATTACACCACAGCCGCCGCAAATACTGCAGGAGACCTACTGGAGCCCATATGGATCCAAAATACACCCAGAAAACAGTTAAATTTGGTGGTGGAAAGATCATGGTCTGGGGTTAAATTCCGTATGGGGTGTGCGAAACATTTCCAAGGTGGAAGGCAATATCAATAGCCTAAAATATCAAGAAGTATTAGCTACCTCTTATATTCCAAATCATAAAAGGGGTCAAATTCTGCAGCAGGATGGTGCTCCATCACATACATCCATCTCTATAACAAAGTCCCTCCAGGCAAAAAAGATCAAGGTGCTCAATGACTGGCCAGCCCAGTCACCAGACATGAACATCATTGAGCATGTTTGGGGTAGGATGAAAGAGGAAGCTTGGAAGACAAAACCAAGGAATCTAGATGAACTCTGGGAGGCATGTAAGACTGCATTCTTTGCTATACCTGATGACTTCATTAATAAATTGTATGAATCATTGTTGAACCGCATGGATGCAGTCCTTCAAGCTCATGGAAGTCACACAAAATATTAAATATGACTCTAAGGCCGGCGTCACACACAACGACAAAAAATCGGTCCGTTTTAGACGGTCGATTGTCGGATCAAAATGCAAACATCACACATCCTTCTGGCATCCGATTTTCCTTCAAAGATGCGATTTAGTCGCATGTGTGTGTACCTTGTAACATCGATTTTCATCCGACTTGCGAGATTTTCTCGCAGGCTTGCAAAACTGACATATAATGGATCCAAAAGAATAGTATTTCAATCACAATAAAAAGAATAGATATATACACATAGAACACATATATAATTTATATATATATATACATGTCATTGTGACATGTATATATACATATTGTGAGACAGTGAAGGGGTGTGTGCTGGACGGCGTGTATATCTCGCCCAGGTTTCTTAGCTGGGGCGCATAAAATAGGTTGTCAGTGCGGTGTTCATTCCATTCCTATCTGGGACAGGTTTGCAGTGCAACCCGGAGTGAACACAGCTGCTTAATTAGGCAGTACCTGCTTGAGAAGTTCAGAGGGGGCTCTATCTCTCAGTCTGGATCTGACTTCAGACGCCATTGGAGCCTCATGTGAGCTGCACGCTGGTAACTACTGAACATATGTGTTGTTTTGGGCACAGGCTATTAGAGTCTGGACCCGGATAGAAAGGGTAATCTATCTAAGTGTAATTAGTGGCGGGACACGCCTAGGCTTTATGTTTATGATTTTGTTTTAATTTATGTTCTGTTTGCTGTGGACTTTAATGAAGCTGGTTGCGGCCAGTTTTTAACAGAACCACTGTCTGTGACTGGTCTCTTTATGCCACTCCGTCTCCCCAAGACGGCGATCCCAGAGCTATATCCCCTGAAAAGCTTACAATTGGTGCTTGAATGCTGGGGCAGCACAGTGGCTGAAGACTTTGAAAAAAAAAAAAAAGGTGTCTGCACCGCAAAACTGAACTTATTGTGGAGAAGACTGTGGAGTGTATATGTCTTGGGTGAAGGCTGTCAGCCAGCCCAAGATGTCCGGCAGTATGGAGGAGCTCATTAAGCAGCTGGCCCAGAACCAGCAGGCCATGCAGCAGCAACATCAGCAGGCCATGCAGCAACAACAGCAGAGCATGCAGCAGCAACAGCAGGCCATGCAGCAGCAACAGCAGGCCATGCAGCAACAACACCTAGAGGCCCAGCAGAGCCAGCAGCAACAGCAGGAAACCAACCGGTTGTTACTGGAGCAGCTTGCAGCACTAAAAAAAACTCCTAGCACCTCGTCCCCGAATGAAGACGCCGGGTTACCGGCATTATCCGCTGTAAAAAAGGCGGTAAAACAGACTCTGCAGAAGATGACGCCTCATGACAATGTGGAGGCATATCTGGCTATATTTGAGAGACTGGCAGAGAAGGAGAATCTGCCACAATCTGAATGGGCTATGGTGGTTGCGCCCTATTTGACTGGGGAACCCCAAAAAGCCTATTTTGACCTCAGCGAGCAGGACAGCAAAAACTATACTAAGTTGAAAGCGGAGATTCTTGCCCGCCTGGGTGTGACGAGGGCAGTCCGTGCCAGGAGAGTCCATAACTGGAGATACAGGCGAGACAAGCCTGCTCGCTCACAAATGTATGACTTGATTTCTTTGGTAAAGAAGTGGTTGGAACCTGACGTCAGCACCCCTGCCCAAATGGTTGAAAAGGTGGTGCTGGACCGGTACATCTGGGCCCTTCCCCCTGAGGTCCAGCTCTGGGTCGGACAGGGAGACCCCAAAGATGCAGATCAACTGGTCAGCCTAATAGAAAGGTATTTCGCCACCAAAGACTATCTACGTGACCAGCCGTCCGAGCGATCATCAGTTCGGAATACCCGGCCTCCGTCATCTCCCGGTAAGAGGGTTCCAGCTGTGGGGGCAAGGGGGGCTGTTGATAGTCCGGGTCAGCCCGAGGGGACATGTATGAGCGGAAGGGTGATACTACCTACCAGGAGAACCCAGACCTAGGAAGGTCTCCCCGTCTGAACACACTGACCTGAGACAGTGTTGGAGATGCCGTGAACAAGGTCATATTTCAGCCAATTGTCCACTAGTGGGGGAACCTATGGACTGTGACGCTGGACAGTCTCTCTCGTTCCTCGCCGAGCCCGTGTGCGTGGCCACCCTAGTCGAGGAGACTGGCCCACAGCTGTGTCAGGTCGTGATAAATGGGTGCCCAGTACAGGCCCTACTCGACTCAGGAAGTCGAGTGACTCTGATACATGCTAGTCTGGCTGATGGGGACTTCGTCACAGATAGGTACCTAAGCGTGGTGTGCATACATGGAGACGTCAAAGTCTACCCAGTAACCTCCTCAGACTTCGTCACAAAACTCGGGGAGATCTCATATGAAGTGGGGGTAGTGAAGAACTTGATGCATCCCGCCATATTGGGTCATGACTTTCCCCTGTTTTGGGGTCTTTGGAAAAAAAATGTTTCTGCTGGACAGTGTGATGAAGCTCCTACTGAGGGTGCGCAGTCCCGAGGGGCGGAACACAAGGCTAGTGGGCCGTTAAACTTATGTGATAATGATGACCATGATAATGATGATGATCATGATAATAATGATGACCATGATAATGATGCTGATGCTGATAGTAATCACGATAATGATATTGATAATGATGATGACTGTAAAAAAAATGATGAATTTCCATTTCAGGTGATGTTGGGGGAGGGGGAGGATGTTTCTCTAGAACAGAATGTCCCTGACCTACCGGTGTCCCGTGGCAATTTTGGGAGTGAGCAATTGCAAGACCCCACTCTTAAACATGCCAGGGAGAATATAACCGTTCTGAATGAGATCCCACAAGAGCCCGGCTCTGATGAAAAATTTCCCCATTTTGCCATGAACAATGACCTGCTATATAGGGTCACTAAGGTAAAGGGAGAGGCCGTGAGTCAGCTCCTAGTGCCTAAGTCATATAGAAGTATGGTGTTAGGTTTGTCCCATAACCACGTGCTGGGTGGGCACCTGGGGATGGACAAAACCCAGGAAAGAATTCTTCAGAGGTTTTACTGGCCCGGGGTTTATCGAGATGTAGAGGATTATTGTAAAACCTGCCCCTCGTGTCAGATAAATGCTCCGGTGTCTCACTTCCGGAGTCCATTAATCCCGCTGCCGGTTATAGAAATACCCTTTGAAAGGGTAGCAATGGACTTGGTAGGTCCTATTGTAAAATCAGCCAGGGGACACCAATACATCTTAGTTGTCCTTGATTATGCAACCCGGTACCCCGAGGCGGTCCCTTTAAGAAATATGGCATCTAAAAATATTGCACGGGAACTTTTTCATATGTTTTCCAGGACAGGAATTCCTAAAGAGATCCTCACGGACCAAGGCACACCTTTTATGTCCAAAGTGATGAAGGAACTGTGTAAGTTGCTTAAAATCTCGCACATTCGGACATCTGTGTATCACCCCCAGACGGATGGGTTGGTTGAACGTTTTAATAAAACATTAAAACATATGTTAAAGAAAGCAGTAGAGAAAGATGGGAGGGACTGGGACTACCTGTTACCCTACTTATTGTTTTCGGTCAGAGAGGTTCCCCAGGCCTCTACGGGATTTTCTCCCTTTGAGTTGGTGTATGGTCGGCATCCGCGGGGCTTGCTGGACATAGCCAAGGAGGTTTGGGAAACCGAGACAACTCCATACAAGAGTGTTATAGAGCATATTGCCCAGATGCAAGAGAGGATGGCTAAAATTATGCCATTAGTGAAGAATCATCTGCAGAGAGCCCAAGAAGCTCAAAGCAGAGTCTATAATCGGTCAGCAAAAATTAGGTCTTTCAACCCCGGGGATCGAGTCCTAATTCTAATTCCCACAGTGGAAAGTAAGTTTTTGGCCAAGTGGCATGGTCCATACGAGGTCGTACAAAAAGTGAGCGAGGTTACTTACAAAGTACACCAACCCGGGAGACGGAAGCCCTACCAGATATATCATATCAATCTGATCAAGCCCTGGAGGGACAGAGAGGCATTGTTGGCCTCGGGTGAAGTAGAGAAAGGGGTAAAACCATCTCTACCTCCTGTGACCATTGGTGAGACATTGTCCGTGCACCAAAAACAGGAAGTACGGGAGTTTCTGCAGAAAAATCGGCAGAGGTTTTCTGACTTGCCCGGCCGGACTTCTCTCGTAAAACACCATGTCGAGACTGAGCCCGGTACTAAGGTCAAAATAAAACCGTACAGAATTCCAGAAGCCCGCAGAAAGATAGTCTCTACTGAAATCAAACGCATGCTAGACCTCGGGGTCATTGAGGAGGCCCAAAGCGAGTGGTGTAGCCCGATTGTTCTGATCCCAAAACCTAATGGAACCTGGAGGTTCTGTAATGATTTCAGAAAGTTGAACGAAGTGTCAAAGTTTGACGCATACCCGATGCCACGGGTAGATGAGCTAATCGAGAGGTTAGGGGGTGCCCGTTATATTACAACCCTCGATCTGACAAAAGGGTACTGGCAGATACCCCTATCTGAGGAGGCAAAAGAAAAAACGGCCTTTGCAACCCCGGAAGGTTTGTTTCAGTATCTGGTGATGCCATTCGGGTTGCATGGAGCCCCAGCTACCTTTCAGAGGCTTATGGACCAGATCCTACGCCCGCATCAAGCCTATGCAGCTGCCTACCTGGATGATGTGGTAATTTTCAGTTCTGATTGGGAGAGCCACCTCGCTAAGGTACAAGCCGTCTTAGACTCGATAGGCGGAGCTGGGCTGAACATAAACCCAGAGAAATGTGCAATTGGCCTAGAAGAGGCCAAGTACTTGGGCTATGTGATTGGCAGAGGGCTGATCAAGCCACAAATCGATAAAGTAGAGGCAATTCGAAACTGGCCTGTACCCCTCACAAAACGACAGGTCAAAGCATTTTTGGGCATCACTGGGTACTATCGCAGATTCGTACCAAATTATGCCTCCATTGCTGCCCCATTGACTGACCTGACAAAAGGGGGGAAGTCCAAAATGATAAATTGGAATCCGGAGGCAGAAAAAGCATTTCTGTCGTTCAAAATGGCTTTGTGTCAAAGACCAGTTCTGGTCACCCCTAATTTCAGGGAAGAGTTTCTTGTTCAAACTGATGCCTCTAATGTGGGGTTAGGGGCAGTGTTATCACAGATCGTGAAGGGTGAAGAACACCCAGTCCTGTATCTAAGTCGAAAAATGACACCGGCTGAACAAAATTATGCCATTGTGGAGCGAGAGTGCCTCGCAATCAAATGGGCGCTGGACTCCCTACGGTATTACCTCTTGGGTAGGAGATTTAAATTGCAATCAGACCATGCTCCTCTGACATGGATGAAGCAGAACAAGGAAAGGAATGCCAGGGTGACAAGGTGGTTCCTTTCACTTCAAGAGTTCAATTTCTCGGTTGAGCATAGACCTGGGAAATTACAGGGTAATGCTGATGCCTTGTCCAGAGTTCACTGTCTCTTCGGAATTTCTGACCAGTCCTCCGGTCTGGAGAAGAGGGGGGGGATATGTGAGACAGTGAAGGGGTGTGTGCTGGACGGCGTGTATATCTCGCCCAGGTTTCTTAGCTGGGGCGCATAAAATAGGTTGTCAGTGCGGTGTTCATTCCATTCCTATCTGGGACAGGTTTGCAGTGCAACCCGGAGTGAACACAGCTGCTTAATTAGGCAGCCATAAGTACCTGCTTGAGAAGTTCAGAGGGGGCTCTATCTCTCAGTCTGGATCTGACTTCAGACGCCATTGGAGCCTCATGTGAGCTGCACGCTGGTAACTACTGAACATATGTGTTGTTTTGGGCACAGGCTATTAGAGTCTGGACCCGGATAGAAAGGGTAATCTATCTAAGTGTAATTAGTGGCGGGACACGCCTAGGCTTTATGTTTATGATTTTGTTTTAATTTATGCTCTGTTTGCTGTGGACTTTAATGAAGCTGGTTGCGGCCAGTTTTTAACAGAACCACTGTCTGTGACTGGTCTCTTTATGCCACTCCGTCTCCCCAAGACGGCGATCCCAGAGCTATATCCCCTGAAAAGCTTACAATATATTTATAGTTCCTAGACTTCTACATACTGTTATAGCCGCTAATTCAATTGCCGGCTTTTGTGAAATCACAGAAGCCGACATGAAATGATACATTGTTTCCACACAGTTAACCATGTCATTTCCGGTATTTGATATTTGTTTAGAACTTACAATTACATGAGTGTATTTGTGCAAAATTTCAGACATGTAGGGGTTAATTAAAGGTGTAATTTCGTTGAAAAAAAATGCGTGGGCTCCCGCTGTATTTTCTCCACCAGACAGACAAAGCAAGCGAGTGGGGGCAGATAATAACAGCCTAGGGAGGGTACATTTTTTGTGCCCCCCCCTGGCTACTAACATCTGCCCCCAGACACCCCAGAAAGGGCAAATCTATAATTAAATTCGCCCTTTCTGGCACTTTGCCCGTCTATTCCCATTGCCCTGTAGCGGTGGCGAATGGGTTAATAAGGCGTTAATGTCACCTTAGTATTGAAAGGTGACCTTAAGGCAGGTTAATAATTGAGAGCTGTCAATTAGACAACTATCAATTATTAATCCTATTGTATGATAGAAAAATCAAACACACACAGTTTAATAAAAAAGAAGTTTAATGAAATAATCACAGTTTTTGACCATATTTTATTTTCCTGCTAAAACCATTTCCTGTAATAAAAATAAAATAAAAAAGCAAAATGATTCTTACCAATTCGAAGTACACTCAGGTCCCACGCTGTAATCCATCAGAAAGGGTTAACAGGTTACAGCTCGCAGAGAGCTAATAATGCTGTCTCAGACCTGTATTCCCCTGAATGAATAAGTTACTCTCCCAGCGAAAGGAGAGGAATAGATTCATGAATGGAGCTTAATTGATTTATTGCCACTTTCACTTGAGTGACCTGACCTAAGGTGAAAGTGGATACAATCAATTAAGCTTCATTCATGAATCACATCCTCTCCTGTCAGCAGGAGATAAGCTCATTCATTCAGGAGCTATCAGATGAGCACGCAGGATTACTTGCGCTGCTTATCTGATTGCTAGTTAACCCTTTGTGAAGGATTACATCGTGGGACGTGACAGATTGCCAGATAGGTAAGAATAATGTTGTTTTATTATTTTATATTTATTTTAGAAGAACAAGGGCTTCGAACGGATTAAGACTTAAATAAAAGATGGTCAAAAATATGTTTTTATTTCATTAAAATTATTTATTCTTAAAGTGTGTGTGTGTTTTTTTATTTACTTCAATAGGATTAATAATTGATAGTTGTCTAATTGACAGCTCTCAATTATTAACCTGCCTTAAGGTCACCTTTCAATACTAAGGTGATATTAAGGTGAGATTATTAACCCATTCGCCACCGCTACAGGGCAATGGGAATAGACGGGCAAAGTGCCAGAAAGGGCGAATTTAATTATAGATTTGCCCTTTCTGGGGTGTCTGGGGGCAGATGTTAGTAGCCAGGGGGGGCACAAAAAATGTACCCTCCCTAGGCTGTTATTATCTGCCCCCACTCGCTTGCTTTGTCTGGTGGAGAAAATACTGCGGGAGCCCACGCATTTTTTTGTCAACGAATTTACACCTTTAATTAACCCCTACATGTCTGAAATTTAGCACAAATACACTCATGTAATTGTAAGCTCTAAACAAATATCAAAATACAGGAAATGACATGGTTAACTGTGTGGAAACAATGTATCATTTCATGTCGGCTTCTGTGATTTCACAGAAGCCGGCAATTGAATTTGCGGCTATTACAGTATGTAGAAGTCTAGGAAATATAAATATATATATATATACATGTCACAATTACATATATATATATATATATATATATAATATGTATTCTATGTGTGTATATCTATTCTTTCTAGTCTTTATTAAAGCTGTCAGTGTGATTTTACAGTATAGCCGGGATGAATTGCCGGCTTTTCTAAAGGACACCGATGCGATTTCATCGCAAGTCACACATGCAGTCCGTTTGTAATCAGATTTTTCATCGCTCCCATAGACTTGCATTGGCGATAGTCGACCCACAATCGGTGACAATCGCAGCATGCTGCGATTGCACACGGACGTTTAAAACGGACCACAAAAAATCTGATACTGGGAGCTGCTCCATAGATTAACATAGGGCAGACTGCAATACGATTTTTTCATCGCATTGCAGTCGTCCGATTCTGTCGCCAGTGTGACGCCGGCCTAATAGCACCACAACTTCATTCACCAATGCTATGCAACATATATTTGTAATTATTTGTTTGAATATCATATTACTTTCTGTGGGTGACAAAACTTTTGTCTTGCCAAAATCTGACCATTCTATGTTCATTAAATGATCAATATTTCAGCATTGATGCCAATTTATTTTCTTAACCTAAACCGAATTTGGGAGGGTTTCAGCTTTCAAAAGAGTAATTTATAAAACCAATGGATGAATTTAACGTCAGGTTATAAGCTTTGATTTACATAACATGGATAAGCGACATAACTTCTGACTGTATATAGATATACCGTATATACTCGTGTATAAGAAGAGTTTTTTAGCAAATTTTTTTTTATGAAAACGCCCCCCTCGGCTTATACACAAGTCAATTGTCCCATTGTCCCAGAAAGCCGGCGGGGGGAGGGGGGAGCGGCGGGTGATAGAGGCAGGAGCCGGCGGCTGTGGCTAAAGCTTATGCTGCTGCTAAAGAGAAATGAACATTCATTTCTCTTACAGTGCGCACAGTAACAGCCACAGCCGCCGGCTTCCAGAAGACATCCTACTCGCCCTCCTGCGCACCCTCGCAATATCTCATTGGTCCTGGCGCCAGGAGCTCTTCCTGTGCCGAGCGATCACGTCGCCCCGCTCATTAAGGTAATGAATATGCACAGCTCTCCACTCCGATAAGCGTGGAGAGCCGTGCATATTCATTACCTTAATGAGCGGGGCCATGTGATCGCTCGGCACAGGAAGAGCTGCTGGCACCGAGAACAACGAGATGCTGTGAGGGCGCCGGGATCAACGAGATGCTGCGAGGGCGACGGGACCAACGAGATGCTGCTAGGGCACGTGGAAGGTGAATAGGATGTTTTTTTTTTTCTAATAGAAACCATTCATACAAAGATAGGGGATAAGGAGCCATGCATACAGGGACGTGATGGGGGAAGCCATGCATACCAGGACAGGATGGGGGAGCCATGCATACCAGGACAGGGATGAGGTGACAATGCATACCCAGCTTATACTCGAGTCAATAAGCTTACCCAGTTTTCCGTGGCAAAATTAGGTGCCTCGGCTTATACTCGGGTCAGCTTATACTTGAGTATATACGGTATATAGATATATATATGTAGGCCTATGTAGGAGCATTAACTTAATTAACCTACATATGCTGTAAAAAACAGCAACTGTCAGAAATCTTCGTGAAACGCAACATCTGTTTATTTTAAAAAATTTGCTTGGACTCCCGCATAATTTTCATAAGCAGAGGGAAAGCCGACCGCTGAGGGCTGATGTTAATATTCTGGGAAGGAGCCAATAGCCAGAAAGGTTCCCAGGCTATTAATATCAGCTCACAGCTGTTTGCTTAGCCTTTACTGGCTAGTTTACAGGGGAAGCCCAGAAAAAAATTGCCATGGGGTCCCCCTATAAAATTGAACCAGCAAAGGCTAAGCAGACAGCTGCGGGCTGATATTAATAGCCTGGGAAGGGTTCATGGATATTGCCCCCCAGGCTAAAAACATCAGCTCTCAGCTGCCCCAGAAATGGCACATCTTATAGATGTGCCAATTCTGGCACTTAGTCTCGCTCTTCCCACTTGCCCTGTAGCGGTGGCAAGTGGGGTAATATTTGTGGGGTTGATGTCACCTTTGTCGGTGACATCAAGCCCACGGCTTAGTAATGGACAGGCATCTATAAGATACCAATCCATTACTAATCCTATAGTTATATGGTAAATAAAGACACAGCCAAAATAAAGTCATTTATTTGAAATAAGACTAAACACAGTTTTCCATTTTTATTTAAACGCCTAATCCCAGCGAAGCCCTCATTCTCCTGCAACAAAAATAAAATAATAAACCAACACAAATACTCCCTGTAGTACATTTACCGAGTGTCCCACGACAATCTCACATGTAGAACAGTCACATCGGGAGATGTGACTGCTCTACACGGCCTCCGTTGATACAGTGACAGGAGATAACCCTCCCGCAGCGTATCACTGCACTGCCATGAGAGAGTTCACCGGAGTTCATGAGTTCATTAGCTCCGGTACTCTCACTTTACGGCACAGCTGCATGGGAATGTTCTCACATAGCGGTACACTAGATCCACTGCGCAGCTGCAAGAGTTTACCGGAGTTCAATATCTCTGGTACTCTCACTTTACGGTACAGCTGCGAGGGAAAGTTCACACACACAGCGGTAGTGCTGTAAGTGACAGCACGGAGCTGCTAAACTCCAGTGAACCCTGGCGGCCAGGGCCGGCATCAGCACCCGGCACACCCGGGCAAGTGCCGGGGCCCTGAGCAGGCGGAGGGGCCCACTCGCCGTCTGGCACCCCCGCGCCCGTTAGCGGAGGAGAGCGGTGTCAGCGCCGCCACTGGCCCCCCCCCCGCTTGCTCAGGGCCCTGGCAGCAGCTGGCACAATACTCACATCTCCCGTGCCTCCGCTGCCGCAGCTCCGGGCTCCAGGGGGCGCCGGTGCTTCCTCTCACAGCAGCGCCGCTGAATGACGTCATCATTCAGCGGCCGGCTGTGGCAGAGAGCGCGGACGCTGGACAGGTGAGACGTGTGTGTGTGTGTCTCTGTGTGTGTCTGTAGTGCGGTGCTTTGTGTGTGTGTGTGTATGTGTGTGTATGTATGTGAGAGAGTGCTTGTGTGCTGTGGTGCTGTCTGTGTGTGATGATGGGCAGGCATTGCTGATAATGGGGAGGAGATGATGATAATGGGCAGGCATTGCTGATAATGGGGAGGCATTGATGATGGGGAGAAGATGATGATGGGCAGGCATTGATGATGATGGGGAGGTGATAATGATGATGGGGAGGCGATGATGATGATGGGCAGGCATTGATGATAATGGGGAGGCATTGATGATGATGGGGAGGCGATAATGATGATGGGGAGGCGATGATGATGATGGGCAGGCATTGCTGATAATGGGGAGGCATTGATGATGATGGGGAGAAGATGATGATAATGGGCAGGCATTGATGATGGGGAGAAGATGATGATGATGGGCAGGCATTGATGATGATGGGGAGGAGATGATGATGATGGGCAGGCATTGATGATAATGGGGAGGCCATGATGATGATTGGGAGGCAATGATGATGATAAGGAGGCAATCATGATGATGGGGAGGCAATCATGATGATAATGGGGAGTCTTTCCACAGCGCCCTTTCCTGAGCTGTAACAGTGCAGAACGCAGTACAGCGCAGAGGAGAGCTCCATATTTTGTATGGAGCATTATATGGGGACCAGTATCCTGTATGGAGCATTATATGGGGACCAGTATCCTGTATGGAGCATTATATTGGGTCCAGTATTCTGTATGGAGCATTATTTGGGTCCAGTATTCTGTATGGAGCATTATATGGGGGTGACATCCTGCATGGGGTATTATATGGGTGATGAGGGGGAGACTGTGGTGCCCATAATATTGTATGGAGGACTGTACTGTCCAGTCTGTTCTGTGCGCTGTGAGGATTTGGCGGTTTTTGAGCTATTGTACAATTTACAATAGATATCACTCATGTAATGGAAGAAGTGAAGTATTTGGCATTGTACTGTACCCATATTTCTCTGCTGTATCTGTGCATCATGAATCGTGGTCTGTTTTAAAGGGGCCCACTGAGGCTCTTTCGCCCGGGGCCCATAAAAACCTGGAGCCGGCCCTTCTGTCGGCTCAATGATACACTGACAGGAGCAATTAGCTCCTGTCAGTGTATCGCCGGCAGACATGTGACATCGCTGTGGGACACTTGTTATTGGACTACAGCGGAGAGGGAGTATATTGTTGGTTTATTATTTTTCATTTTTTGCAGGAGAACGAGGGCGTCGGGGATTAGGTGTTCAGTGAGTATGTAAATATGTATGTAATGTATGTATTTATGTGTTTGTTGTACTGAGGCGCTTCATCATCGGCTCATGCTGTCACTGTTATGTGACAGCGGACATTGCCGAATGGGAGTGTAGTACCATCCGACGACTGAGTGCAATCACTGTCACTATCATCGCATAGGAACAAACACACACACAGACACACAATTTACCATATCAATTAGACGGCCAACATCAATCCCCATGCGACGATAGAACTTCGTTTTGTATCTGCTTCTTCCAAGATGGTGACTCTTCTTCTGTGCCAACACACACAGACACATTCTCCTCCCACACACTTCCTCCTTCTGACATCCTTTCCTTTTTCCAATTCTGCAGCGTTTTTGGTAGCTAAATCTGCAGCAACTCAGCAGCAAATCCGCACACCTTTTTACACCTGCGGTTTTGCTGCGGATTTCATTGACTCAATGTAAGTCAATGGGTGCAGAAACGCTGCAGATCCACAAAAAGAATTGACATGCTGCGAAAAATAAAACGCGTGGAATTTTCCACAGCATGTGCACAACAATTCTTGATACCCATTGATTAACATTGGTTGGGCAAAACATTGCAGATTTGGTGCAATTCCGTGTGGAAAAAAAAGCTGCAGATCCGCACAAAAATCCGCAACATGTGCACATAGCCTAACTCTTGTTTCTACTTGCCTTACTCTTTTTTATAATCACTTCCTCTCATTATCTGTTATTATAATACAGACAATTATTATTTGCAATAAACATACCTTTGTGGTTTCTTTTGTTATTGATTTAGCAAGGCCTCCACTATGTTTTAATTTTTGCCATGGTGATATCCCGTTTGTTTATTACCTGTGGTGTTACATTCTCTTGTCTGTTTATTTCTGTATTTATTGTGTGTGTGTTTTACATACTAATAATAAAGATCTTATTGATTTTATAGGCTTGCATTGTTTTGATATTGGTGTTTTTGATCATCTGTGCAATTGAGGCTTACTATATGGATTGTGTACTATATGGATAGTGCCTACAAGTAGTATTCAACCCCCTGCAGATTTAGCTGGTTTGATAAGATGCAAATAAGTTAGAGCCTTCAAACTGCAAACGAGAGTAGGATTAAAGGGTATGCCACACTAAACAATATCGCTAACGGGATCGCTAAAAAACGTCACTATTTAGCGATCCTGTTAGCGATGTTGTTCAGTGCGGCAGCTTCCAGCGACGAGCTTCCTGCTGTGATCTCGCTCGTCGCTGGAATCGCTCCGGACCCTATTTTCTCATCGGCGCTCCCGCTGGGTAAGTATCTAATCGCTGTGTGGCACCTTTTCTTAGCGATTTAGCGGTACTTTTGTACCGCTAAAGTCGTTAAGAAGATCGCTAACGGCGATAGCGTCGTTAACTATATCGCTAAATGTGGCCGCATTTAGCGATATAGAAACAATCCCGCTAGCGATCGCATTAGTATGCGTCGTTATTGTGATCGCTAGCGGATTGTTTAGTGTGGCAGTACCTTTATTAACAGAAGCATAAATCTTACAAACCAAAAAGTTATGTTGCTCAGTTGAATTTTAATAAATTTTAAACATAAAAGTGTGGGTCAATTATTATACAACCCCTATGTTTAATATTTCGTGGAATAACCCTTGTTTGCAATTACAGCTAATAATCGTCTTTTATAAGACCTGATCAGGCCGGCACAGGTCTGTGGAGTTATCTTGGCCCACTCCTCCATGCAGATCTTCTCCAAGTTATCTAGGTTCTTTGGGTGTCTCATGTGGACTTTAATCTTGAGCTCCTTCCACAAGTTTTCAATTGGGTTAAGGTCAGGAGACTGACTAGGCCACTCCAACACCTTGACTTTTTCCCTCTTGAACCAGGCCTTGGTTTTCTTGGCTGTGTGCTTTGGGTCGTTGTCTTGTTGGAAGATGAAATTACGACCCATCTTAAGATCCTTGATGGAGGAGCGGAGGTTCTTGGCCAAAATCTCCAGGTAGGCCGTGCTATCCATCGTCCCATGGATGCGGACCAGATGGCCAGGCCCCTTGGCTGAGAAACAGCCCCACAGCATGATGCTGCCACCACCATGCTTGACTGTAGGGATGGTATTCTTGGGGTCGTATGCAGTGCCATCCAGTCTCCAAACGTCACGTGTGTGGTTGGCACCAAAGATCTCGATCTTGGTCTCATCAGACCATAGAACCTTGAACCAGTCTGTCTCAGAGTCCTCCAAGTGATCATGAGCAAACTGTAGACGAGCCTTGACATGACGCTTTGAAAGTAAAGGTACCTTACGGGCTCGTCTGGAACAGAGACCATTGCGGTGGAGTACGTTACTTATGGTATTGACTGAAACCAATGTCCCCACTGCCATGAGATCTTCCTGGAGCTCCTTCCTTGTTGTCCTTGGGTTAGGCTTGACTCTTCGGACAAGCCTGGCTTCGGCACGGGAGGAAACTTTCAAAGGCTGTCCAGGCCGTGGAAGGCTAACAGTAGTTCCATAAGCCTTCCACTTACGGATGATGCTCCCAACAGTGGAGACAGGTAGGCCCAACTCCTTGGAAAGGGTTTTGTACCCCTTGCCAGCCTTGTGACCCTCCACGATCTTGTCTCTGATGGCCTTGGAATGCTACTTTGTCTTTCCCATGTTGACCATGTATGAGTGCTGTTCACAAGTTTGGGGAGGGTCTTAAATAGTCAGAAAAGGCTGGCAAAAGAGATCATTAATCCACACATGTGAAGCTCATTATTCTTGGTGCCTGAACTACTTCTTAATACTTTAGGGGGACCAAACAGAATTCTTGTGGTTTGAGGGGTTGAATAATAAATGACACTCTGAATTAACTTTTAACGTTTTTTAAAAAAAAAAAAAAAAATTATAAAAAATTTTTCTGCTGCAGTGCATTTCCCACTTCCAGGCTGATCTACAGTATAAATGTCACAATGCCAAGTTAATTCCGCATGTGTCAACCAGCTAAATCTGCAGGGGTTGAATACTACTTGTAGGCACTGTAGGTACAGTATCTTTATCTATCTATGCTGAACCATGTGTTCTTTGAAAGAATTGAGAGGCTGAAGGTGATATTGGAGGAGAGAGATGTAACCTAAAGCTTACGCTAATGATCACTCATAATTGTGCTTACAGAGAGTTAAAGAATATAGACACCTTTACAAGCTACTTTTTACTTAATGCATGCATTTTTTGGTTAAAAATATTTTTACACAACGGTTCAATAAAAGTTAGGACTATTTGGCTTGTATCACAGTGCATAGCAGACTGCAGAATGTGTTAACAGTAAATCCGTCAGTTTGCTTGTCGATTGTCTCTGGTGTGAAGCACTATTTTCACTTCTTCTTAACTATCTACTAACCTGATTTATGACCCAAAGTTCAGCTTTCAACTGGTTAGAAATAAATTTAGAAGATAGTCCAGGAGAAGAAAGATGAAGGTTAAAGATTTTACCATCACATGAGTTCACTGATGGATTGAAAATTAATATGTTTTCTTCCATATATTGTGTACTGGATAAATAGAGGGTGTAGACGCGAAACGGTGCTCAAATCCATTAAATTTGGATTTCTAATTATTTTCTTTGTTTCCTCCCATGTATTATATTCAGTAAAGGTCTTATTTACAGGTGGATAGTATGACCTTTCTGAATGATTTGATATATTGGTTTCAGGCTAAAGGTTACCCCCTCGTTAGTAAAATCTCCATGAATTATGATAATTAGGTGAGTTATAATCAGTAGCCTTTGCACACAAGATCTTCATTCAAATTATTAGAACCTTATTTATTGACCTTACTTATGCTATGCAGAGAATTCTTCAAACTGATTTGTATTACACTAAGCTGAATGTAGTGCAGGGATAGGAAATGAAGAAGGAAGCAATGTATTTCTGATCAATACAAATTACTTTCCTAAAACACTCATAAAATTAACAGTATCCAGATTTATTTATCGTGTATGGGAAATAGTAGATAGTTATCTTATGCTTTGTATTTCCAGTAATCAGGTTTTATGTAACCTACAATTTCTATACAATGCCACAAACCCTTCAATATGGAAAGGAGAGTAATCCGTTGCTAGACACACCGTATTTTTCATTAGGACAATACGATGAGACTGTCTAAATCCAACTGCATTTTCCGTACGTGCCCTGAAATCTGCAGTTAGGGAACAGTAAGTAGGCCCCCCATACATATTGTATGATCAGCCTGTCCTGCTGTAATTGGTAGGTTCGGCTCACAGACCTACTGTATGTAAGGAGATAGATAAATGAGAAGACGCACACAGCTAAAGGGGTTTTCTAACCAACAAAAGTTCATTTAAATCAATAAATCTTGGAATAATAATAAGTTCCACAATTGGATGTGTTTAAAAAAATGTTACTGCGCTGAGATAATCTTATAAATGTGCCCCTGCTGTGTACCACAGCTCCTGGCCAGGGGTTTGTGAAAAAAAAAGTAAGCAGGCATTACAGCATGGGATTGCAAATTATTCTTTCTTTGAAGTAAACAGTACACAGCAGGGGCACATTTATAAAATTATTTCAGCACAGGAACATTTTATTTAAACACATACAATTGTGGAAGTTATTATTATTCCAAAATCTTTGATTAAAATAAACTTTTGTTTGTGGGAAAAACCCTTTAATTAATGCCTAACAAAGTGGCTTCAAGCGAACACCACCATCTGCTGGTCAAAGACGATAGAGAAAGTGAAAGCAGAAAGATTTGCATTAGTAGGAACCCAAGAGTGAAGTGCATGTTCCCCTCAGTGAAAAGATTGGAGGAAACACCAGGTTAGGTGATGGCTGTGGTGCGGTTAGTTTTTATAAAAGGCCCAGGATGGCAGTGAAGGGGAGGGAACCTGCAGGAGCACTGCTGGAGCTACTAAAGAGCGTGCCAGACGCCACCGAAACGTTCACCCCCACGGTCCCCAACTGTTATGAGGAAGAACCACTTGACTCACTCTCAGAGTTGGAAAGTCCGTCGCCCGCCAGTCCAAGGGAAATGCGTAGACCTGAAACTCCAGAGATGGCGGATCCATTGGACCCGGACATGTTCCCGTCTTCTACCACTCAACTTGACTCTACCACTCAACCTGAACTACGCTGTACTGAGCGGACGACAGCTGGAAAACCTCCCACTCATTATGAACAAGACCAGTTTATTTGGCAGCAAATTGTTTGAGAAAAGGAATAGTGTGAAAGTCTGATGAAGGAACTCTCGCCCATGGAATGACAAGCTAAAGCAGAGGGGGAATGTAAGGAGGAAGACAGGGCTGCGGTACCTGCATTGGGTAGGGTCCGGAACTGTCGAGGCTGTGTCCTGTTATGATTTGGTAGCTGAGGAGAGCAGGCAAAAAAGGCAATACACCAGAGAGGTTGGAATCTACTGGATTGCAGTACCCTGACTAACCACCACAACTAAAGGCAGCCGTGGAGCATACCTACGTTGGTCCTAGACGCCTCGTCACAGCCTGAGAAGCTAACTACACCTAAAGATAGAAAGAGGAAAACTATCTGCCCCGGAGCAGATCCCCAAAGAACATAGGAAGCCCCCAAACATGTAATGGCGGTTAGACAAGAGGAAATACAGACACAGACAGAAAATAGTATGAGCAAACGTTGGGGCCCAGTCTTCCTAGAAAGAAAAGGATAGGAAGGACACTTACTGCAATCCAAAAAACCCTAAAAAAATACCAACTCACTAATTGCAAAAACACCTGAGATCACACGACCTCTACCATCTAAATTAGTTCTCTGGTGTAACAAAACTAAGCAGCAGCCACTGAAAAAACTGGTAAAGGCAAATGAACAAATAACAGTGGCTCAGATAAACTGAGAGGAGCACAAGCCCCCGGAGGGGACCTGGCTGACCTCCACAGAAGTGCAGGACAAAATGCAAAAAGCAAGCACAAAAATAAAAGCAGAAAATATCTTATCTGTTAGGCCTCTTTCACATTTCCGTTTTGCGCCTGAAGGCGCCCGCGGCATTTTGCCGCAGCGCCGCATCACAAAACCGGATGCGCCGCATGCGTTTTTTTGCCCATTGACTTTCATTAGCGCCGTATGGCGCCGCATGTCTCTGCGGCGCGTTCGGTTGGTGCCGGATGCGGTGTCTGGTCACCATCCGGTGTCTGGAAAAAACGTTGCATGTAACGTTTTTTGTCTGCGGCGAAAAAAACCGGAAGCGCCGGATGCGGCGCCTCCGGTTTTTTTTACAATGAAAGTCTATGGACGCCGCAATGTGCCGCATCCGGCAAGAGCCGGATCCGGTAGCCGCATCCAGTTTTTTAATTGATATACCAGCCCACAGCAAACAGATACCAGACAGATACGACCCCTCAGCAAACATATAAAAAAAACATTTTGTGGGACATCAGACACATCCACAGAAGCCACAGAGAGCCACAGAGAGCCAGAGAGAGCCAGAGAGCCACCGACGCAGCCACAGAGAGCCACCGACGCATCCACAGAGAGCCACCGACGCAGCCACAGAGAGCCACCGACGCAGCCACAAGAGCCACCGACGACTCGCAGCCAGGATCCGCACAATGGAGCGCCAGAAAACAGACGGTATATATGCCCCCCCCCCAATCCAAAACTTACAATACATATGTCACCAATGCTGTGTGAGCGGATGTTTTTTTTTGGCACCCTGGTACATTTTATATTTAATGTCTTTTCTGTGATGGGATTGGTTCCCCTGGTACTGTACCAAATTAAATTTCCGATGATGGGGTGGGTCCCGAGTTTAAAATACATATGTTGGTGAACTTATTGTGTATCCCCTGCTACTGTTGTGAATGTTGATAATGTAATCTACTGTTAATGTTTTTTCGCAGTGATGTGCTTGGTCTCCCTGCGACAATATGAAATGTGGATGTATTTGTGTATCATAATATTTTTTTTTTTTTTTTAATTTTTTTTTGGCTGTGATTTGATTACTTGTCCTGCTACTATGTGAAATGTGCATGTGTTTACTATGCTAATGTTGATTGTGTATTTATTTATTTTTTTTTTATGGCCTGTGACGGTTATTATGTATCGTGCTATGTGAAATGTGCATTTTTTTGTTAGCAGATGTTTTTTTGTTTTTTTTTAACATTTTCTTGGCCCTGGATGGTTTTGCTAGTCATCATGCTATGTGAAATGTGCATGTGTTTACTATCCTAATGTTTATCTCTTTTTTTTTTGCAATGTTTATTTTTTGGGGCCTGTGACGGTTTTTCTACTCATGCTATATTTTACATTGCATTGTTTACTATGCTAATGTTGATGTTGTTATTTTTTTTTTTATGGCTTGAGGGTTTATTATGTACTCTGCTATGTGAAATGTGCATTTTTTTGTTAGCAGAATGTTTTTTTTTTTTTTTTAACATTTTCTTGGCCCTGGGATGGTTTTGCTAGTCATCATGCTATGTCAAATGTGCATGTGTTTACTATCCTAATGTTTATCTCCTTTTTTTTTTGCAATGTTTATTTTTTGGGGCCTGTGATGGTTTTTCTACTCATGCTATCTTTTACATTTGCATTTGTTTACTATGCTAATGTTTTTTTTTTGTTACTTTTTTTTTAAACCTTTTTTTTTTTTTGTAGGCCTGTTATGTACTCATGCTGTTATCTTACATTTGCATGTGTTTAGTATCCTAATGTTTGAATGTTTTTTTTTGGGTGCCTCTGACCTTTTTCTACTCATGCTACTATCTGAAATGTGCATGTTTTGATTATCATAATGTTTGTACTGTATTTCTTTTTTGTATTGGGGATCGGGTGGTTCCCACTGGTACTGTGTTTTTTTTTTTTTTTTTTAAAACAGGGACAATCAATTCATATAAACACAATTCCTTTTTGTCTGTTAATTCCACAGCAGAAGAATTGATGCTGGCGATGCAAGGGCGCAGGAGATCCTGGATGCAAGGAGGCAAGCCAGTAGAAAGTAAATGACATCCCCCATGTCCCTAAAAATTAAATGTTTGTTTTTCTCTTTCAGCCAGGGACAAGGAATCCACATATATTCAGTGTCACTTTTTGTGTCCTTTATTCAACAGCAGAAGAATTGAACGAGCGGCGGCGGCTGAAGCACAAGTCGAGCAGAGGGGAGGAGAGGACCTCCAAGCTAGGAGGCTAGCAAGCAGAAAGTAACTATTACATCACCCATTTTGCTCTAAATTACATGGTTTTTTTTCTCTTTCAGCCAGGGAAAAGGAATAGACATATATTCACTGTCCCTTTTTGTGTCCTTATTCAACAGCAGAAGACTTCACCGAGCGGCGGCGGCTGAAGCCCAAGTTGAGCAGAGGGGAGGAGAGGACCTCCAAGCTAGGAGGATAGCAAGCAGAAAGTAACTATTACATCACCCATTTTGCATTTTACATTACATGTTTTTTTTTCTTTCAGCCAGGGAAAAGGAATATTTAATGTACAGTCCCTTTTTACTTAACAGCAGAAGACGTCAACAAGAGGGGGAGGCGGCGGCTGTAGAGAGACGAGAGGAGGAGAGGCGGGCAAGGAGGGAAGCCAGAAGAAAGTAAATATTACATCCCCCATTTCACTAAAAAAATACATGTTTGTTTTTCTCTTTCAGCCAGGGCCGAGGAATATAGAAATATATTCACTGTCCCTTTTTGTTTCTTCCACAGCAGAGAACGTCAAACAGCTGCTGCAGCTGCTGCAATGGCGGTGTTGGCGGAGGAAGCAGCGGCAGAAGCAGCAGCGGCGGCGGCAGCACCACCGGCATCGCCATCTCCTCCCTCACAGCCAGAGCCAGAGCCGCCACAGCAGGACACATCTTCTTCTGGGAGCCCTCCTAGCCATCGTCAGGAATTGGCGGTAAAAATATATATATATTTTTTCTATCCATAATCCATCTGTGGCCTATATGTCTTGATTTGGTTTTTTAATAACAGGAATCTGAAGATGACGAGGAGCTCCCAGAGGAAGAAGGACGGGGTGGAGAGATACCCGGAGTGGGCTCACAATTCGTAAGTATCCTGCATCAATCGCAGAAACACAACATCACAGTACACACAACACATAGAAAACATTTAGTACATACTTCACACAGCGGCCAACACCTGCCAATATCCTAATTTTAATTTTAATTTTTAGTCTCTCGGATCTGGGAGCCAGACGGTTTCTCCCAGCGCCTCCCAGAGTCGTCGTGAGACTGCCGGCGGTTCTCAACGTGTAAGTTTTTTTTTTTTTTTAGCATTTTCTATAATTTTTCCTTTTTACAAAACGTGTTATCTGAAAATTTTTGGTGCAGTAATTTACCCATTTTAACATGTATAATTTAGAAAATTTCAAACAATGTGTGTGATAATTTTCTATTTTTTATGTGTTAATTTCACAGGCTTCACAGCGTGCTCCCGACTCGGACACGGAGGAGGGATTGGACGTGGAGTTGATGATCGATCTGGTCCGAGAAAGGGAGCCGCTGTGGAACATGGGGGACCGCCGGCATTCGGATCAAATTGTGACACGACGGCTCTGGACGGAAGTGGCAGCAGCAATGGTGCAACGCTGGGAGGACCTCAATCCTAGGTCCCAGACTAAATTCCGTAAGTATAGTTCATGTTGCTGACTGTAAAGGTGTGTTTACAAAACTTCTGTCCTTGTGTCACCCACGCTTCATGTTTTCATGCTTTCCTTTTGTGAAACACTATGGAAATAATGAAAACCTGAACTCTGGGGGACACGAGGACAAAAGTGTGGTAAACACTGGTGTGGTATAGTTAACCAATGTGTGCTTTCTCGTTTCAGGGGAGAGAATTGTGAAGCGGTGGCGGTCTGTGAGGGATCGCTTCAAGAAGGAATTTAACAAAGAGATGCGGGCCCCGAGTGGTTCTTCAGGACGCCAGAGCAAGTACAAATATGCACGAGCTCTGGCGTTCCTGCGTGAAACCATGGTCACCAGAAGGTAAATATTAACATCAAATTTTAAACTTTTTTTTTTTTTTTGCAGCCAGAGCCATTCCACATCTGTATATTAATTTTATTTTTTTGTTTCTTCCACAGCACGGTGACCAGCACTCGGGCGCCCGCAGAGTTGGAGCCTTCTAGAGTGATCCCTCAAGAGACCGACACTGAGGGACACTTCGACCGCCCCTCTACATCTGCCCCTTCCCAGACTTCACACACACTTGATCCCGCTGTCCCCTCAACCAGCGCTGGAGCATCGTGGCCGGCTGCATTACATGAATCTGCTGGTCAGGATATAGCCTTCCCTTTACCCCACCCTTCTGACCCTGCCACCTCTAGTACAGCTGCGGGTACTGGGTGGCAGCGTCAGAGGGGTCAGGAAAAGAACTACGCGCCCGAGTTCTTACATATGAACGCATCTTTCCAGAACTGTCTTAAGTTGCTATCTGAACAAGTTGCCGCAGGCGTTAGTCAAATAACCTCCCTAGTTGGGGAGGTGAAGACACTTCTGGAAACTGTGCGTTCAGAGTTAAGAGCACCCCCGAACTACAGCTTTTTTAGGTCGGTTGCGGAGCGCATAGATCCGCTATCTTATGACCAGCAGATGTATGTGATGCACACGTGCCACGCTGCTCTAGCACAGGTTGTCTCCCATCCTCAATCCACCCCAGTCATTCCTCCACCTCCCCCCCCTACAGCCGCCGTCCATCCTCCCCCCCCTACAGCTGCCGTCCATCTTCCCCCCCCTCCACCTGCCATACCTCCTCCCCCTCCTATTCAATACCAACCACCTCCCCAGGTCCATCAAACTCCCCAATACCAACCACCTCCCCCGGTCCATCAGCCTTCACAATATCAACCACCTCCCCAGGTCCAACCACCTCCATAATATCAACCACCTCCCCAGGTCCAACCACCTCCCCAATTCCAACCACCTCCCCAGTACCAACAACCTACCCACTACCAGCCACCTACCCCCTACCACACTTCTACCGCTTTCCAATCTCCTTCCCCCTTCCAATTGCTACTATGTCACCTGCTCCTCATGCCCAACCCTCCACTCCACCACCACCCACCTGTTCTGCCTTGTCTTCCCATTTTAGTCTTTCCACCCCTTCACCTCTTCCTGTTCCTTCCCCACCACCATCCCGTTCGTCCCTCCACACTCCCACAGTCGAAGTGTCCCGCAGCCCCTCCAGCCCACACTATACAGACCTGTAAATGTGTAAATATTTTTTTTCATTTCAAAAATAAAAAAAAAGTTGAATAAAAATATAAAGTTTAATAAAAAAAAAAAAGGTATTTCTATTTGAAACATTTGGGAAAAACCCTAATTTTATAACGGTTATATTAAAAAAAAATTTTCACAATGAATTGTTAATTGGTTTAACATTGTTGTCTGTCTTTAATTTCTAGGATGTTAAGTTTAAAATGTGTTATACAGGTACACCTAACTTTGGCTAAAAGGTTCATAAATGCAACCTTTTTGCAAAATTTATGTCCCGGGTTGTGTAGTATGCAAAGTATATTCTCTTTTTACAAAAATTGTGATTGTTTGTTAGATTATCCCCTACCCCAGGTTTCCCCTACTCCAGTCCTCAAGGCCCACCAACAGGTATTGTTTTCAGGATTTACTTTGTATTGCACAGGTGAGGCAATTCTCACCTGAGCAATACAAAGGAAAGACTGAAAACAATACCTGTTGGTGGGCCATGATGACTGGATTTGGGGAACCACGGCCTACGATATACACTTTTTTTGACAAAAGGTGAAATACTTTTGTCAAACAGCCATGGACACAACAATGGCAAAAAGGTTACAGTAGAAAACACACAAGAAGGTAGACAAGTAAACTATTAAAGGTTTATTGTGGGTAAAGATAATTTTTTAAATAAACAATACATTTATCACACTCTGTCATCCTGCCAGTCAACACTACCTTCCGGTGACACAAAGTATTGAGCAAACTGGTCCCTCATTCTTGAAACCGCGACTGTACTGCGAGTGGTAATGTTGCTGTACTCGTGCAAAGTTGTTTCTTGATTGTGGTCCTCCATAGAAATTGGTTCCTTGGTTAGGACAAAATTATGGAGCACCACGCACGCTTTCACTACATCATCAACAGTCTCGGTCTTCAAGTTAATTGCAGTCAAAAGGACACGCCATTTTGCTGTCATAATGCCAAAGGCACACTCCACCATCCGTCTGGCTCTTGTGAGGCGGTAGTTAAATATCCGCTTTGTGTGTGTCAATTCTCTGCTGGCGTACGGCTTCAATAGATGTTCGGACAGCTGGAATGCCTCATCACCTACACAAACAAATGGCATCGGTGGGCCTGAGGTTTGAGGCAGTGGCCTAGGGGGGGGGAAATGAAAACTGTTTCCATACAATTTACGTCCCATAGCAGATAGTTTAAAGACTTGGGAGTCATTAGACCGTCCATAAGACCCAATGTCCACCGCGATAAACTTGTATTCGGCATCTGCAATAGCCATCAGGACGACAGAGAAATATTTTTTATAGTTGAAAAATTCAGATCCGGTTCCTTTAGGCTTTTGAATGCGGATGTGCTTTCCATCAACGGCCCCAGGCAATTGGGGAACTGGCAGATACAGAGAAACTGGTCCGCTATTTGAAGCCATCTGTAAGGTTCTTTGTACATGTTTCTTGAAACTCAGTTTTTCCGTCAGCCATTTTACTTTCTGTCTTGCTGCAGCTATCTTGCCCTCAGTCAATATGGAGTTTCCAGCTTTCATGTTCCCGCCCTGATTCTCTCCCTCTTGCTTCTTAAGCAGCCACAGCTGAGCAATCAGTGCTTCAGAATCAAGCCTGCAGTGAACCTGTGACCTGACTCCTGGAAGCCTTGGACTTTGTTCTCCAGCTATTTCCTACTGAGGAACTTTGGAACACTCGTGGACTCTGGAACCCTGCTATTTGATAAATCCACGTTTGCATGAATTACGGTAACAGAGAAGAGATCCTGAACCTGTTGTGGAGAGTGATTGCTGAGCTTAAGTTACTCTGGCCTGCTGTGTCTCCTGCTTTTGTATCTGCAAACTGTGTGACTATTTTTGCCACTTGTATGAAGTAATACAAGATCCTCTATATCAAACCTGTGACTCATGTGTTTTCATCGCACCCAAGCACAAGACGCTATATGAACTGTACTCCATACATTACAAGATTCTGAAGCCAAACGTTAGTGTCTGCTGGGTCTGGGAAGGCTGTGTCTGCTGTAACTGTGGATATCAGATGTTCGGTTGTACTTTCTGTGATGATAGTGGTTGTGACTTCTCACAACCATTCCAGGTGAGCAGTTCCCTTAATTTTTTTTTTTTTCTCTGCAGTGTTACCACAGGTAAACACTATTGTTTTTTTTTTGTTTTTTTCTCTTTTTCTCTTCTCCTTCCAGTACTCCTGTCTTAAAAGATCTGGAAGATGGAAGCCCGCATAAAGGAACTTTGCGGAGTGACTGATAATATCCTTGCAGGTTTACAGACTATAAAAACCCGTTTTACAAACCTACAAGACCTCACTAATCACAATTTGCAAGTGTTTGGACAGACTGCCCGGGATTTGCGAGCCAGGATTGAGGTTCTAGAGGAGCGAGTCCAGGCTCCTGCCGTAGCCCCGAGTTCTGGGATTCCCAAGTTGCCCCCTTTTCGTTTTGGCGGTGAACGTGAGAAATTCAGGGGATTTATTAATCAATGCAATCTTTTTTTTTCTGCACATGCTTCACAATTTCCTACTGAACGATCTAAAGTGCTTACTATAATTATGTTGCTTACCAACAAAGCTTTGATGTGGGCAAACCCTCTGATTGAGACTGAGGATGAATGTTTGGATCATCTTGATGCTTTCATTTCAGCCATGGGGCAGGTGTTTGATGACCCCAATCGAGGTGCAACAGCTGAAGCAGCCATGTTAACTTTGCGCCAAGGTAAGCACTCGGTAGCCGAATATGCCTTGGATTTCAGGAGATGGGCCCTTGATACCACTTGGGACAGTTCCGCCAAAAAATCTATTTTTCGAAAAGGGTTGTCTCCATTGATTAAGGATGAACTAGCTCGTGCCGACCCTCCCACTGCGTTAGGTGACTTTATTAACTACTGCATCCGCATTGATGCTCGTCTGACTGAACGCAGGCAAGAGAGATGGTTCGAAAGCAATCGCACTAACCTTTTCCTACCTTCCTCCCCAGCTAAGGAACCTTTGAGTAGGATCACACGGGAACCTGAACCTGAACCCATGCAGGTAGACTCTTTACAAAGATGGGTTAGTGATGCATGCAAAGAACATCGTTTTAAGGAAAATCTATGTTTCTATTGTGGTAAGTCAGGGCACTTCATTATAAACTGCCCCAGCCGTTCTCGTAAGACTACTGCAGCACTCATTCACTGTGAGTGTTGCGAGAGGAGATCTGTCAGGTCCGAGCCTCAGGCTCCAGAGAGATCTGCAGCAACAGATATTGATTTCTCGGACTTAAACTCCGTTACTTCTGAGGACGATGACTGTGTAAACGCTGCAATTTTTCAAGTTTCCTCAGCGGTGTCCCAGCTGAGTTGTAGGAAAAACAATTCTCATTGCTTCCTTTCCATCAAACTCTGGGTTGACTCAGTCTGGGTGTCTAGTTTTGCTATGATCGACTCAGGGGCAAGTGGAAATTTTATGGATGTCTCCTTTGCTCTGAAACAGGGGATACGTTCAGTGAAGAAGGCTACTCCAGTACAGATGGAAACTGTGGATGGCTCCCTGCTGACCTCTGGACCAGTGGATCAGGAAACGGAGCCTTTGAAGGTCCTTATGGGTAAAGATCATCAAGAGAAACTGTCCTTTATGCTTATCTCTTCTCCCCACTTTCCCATTATTCTAGGGCTACCATGGCTGCAGGCTCAGAACCCTACCATTAACTGGGAGACCAAGGAATTACACTTTCCAGTGAAACAGATGAGTCCAGAAGTTTCAGCTTGCTCTGTTCCTAAAGGAACCATGTCAGTCCCTGAACTACCAGCTGTATACCAGGACTATGTGGATTTATGTGACAAGAAGAACGCTGACCAGCTTCCCCTCACCGTCCATATGATTGTCCAATTGAATTATTGCCTGGAGCAGAGATACCTTTTGGTAAGATCTACCCCTGGCGGGGCCCGAGCTAAAGGCTTTAAAGGATTACATAGACGAAAATCTAGCCAAGGGCTTCATACGCCCCTCTTCATCTCCTGCAGGTGCACCCATCTTCTTTGTGAAGAAGAAAGATGGATCTCTGAGACCCTGCGTAGACTATAGGGAACTCAATAAGGTTACTATTAGAAACCGTTATCCATTGCCTTTAATCCCTGAGTTATTGGAGAGAGTGCGGCATGCCAAAATTTTCTCTAAACTGGATCTCCGTGGGGCTTATAACTTGGTCCGTATTAGACCTGGGGATGAATGGAAGACTGCTTTCAGGTCACGCTATGGACACTTTGAATATTTAGTGATGCCTTTTGGTCTGAGTACCCCCCAGCCACTTTCCAACACTTGGTGAATGACATCTTCAGGGATCTCCTAGATACATTCGTGGTGATTTATTTGGATGATATTCTAATTTTTTCTAACTCCACAGAGGAACATCATGGACATGTGAGAATGGTCTTGGAACGTCTAAGACAAAATCATCTTTACATCAAACTTGAAAAGTGTGAATTCCATAGGACCGAAATTCAATTTCTGGGGTATGTACTGTCTACACAAGGAATTAGTATGGATGGAAGCAAGACCCAAGCCATCAAGGATTGGCCAATTCCTAGAAATGTGAAGGAGGTGCAGCGCTTCATCGGGTTTGCCAACTTCTATAGACGTTTCATTAGGAATTTCTCTGAGGTAGTGTCACCTATCACCCAACTTACCCGGAAAGAGTCTAGGTTCTCCTGGACTCCCCAAGCCCAGGAAGCATTTTCCCGTCTAAAAGATAAATTTACCACCGCACCTATCTTAGTACATCCCAACCCCGAACTTGCCTTCATAATAGAGGTGGATGCTTCAGACTGTGCCGTTGGAGCTATACTCTCTCAGAGAACAGGTGAGAAGAATGTCTTGCATCCCTGTGCCTTCTTTTCCCAGCAGTTGTCTTCGGCTGAGAGGAACTACGATGTGGGCAATAGAGAGTTGTTGGCCATTATTGCCGCCTTCAAAGAATGGAGACATCTTCTTCAGGGAGCTGCACAGCAAATAGTCGTCCTGACAGATCATCGTAACCTTGAATTTATCAGGTCGGCTAAGTGCCTGACTCCTCGCCAGGCTCGCTGGAATCTTTTCTTAAACCAATTTAATTTTGTCATTTCTTATAGACCAGGATCGCGCAATGGAAAGGCTGATGCACTCTCTAGGATTTATTCAGCAGAGACCCGTCCACTTGCTCCTCCTAAGACTATTCTTCCTGACTCTAGATTCCTGGGAGTGATTCATAATCAAGACCTACTTAAGGACATCAAGGAAGCATACCATGCGGATTCCTGGTTGGCACAACCCCCAAGGGACGTAAGTCTTGTCTTTAAGAATGGTGTGTGGATTCAGGGACAACGTCTGTATATTCCTGAAACAGTCAGATTGAGAGTATTGCAACTCATTCACGATTCCAAGATAGCTGGGCATAGAGGAATTCTAAAGACACAGTAATTTCTTTCTCGTTTCTTTTGGTGGCCCACTTGCAGGAAGGATGTTTTAAACTATGTCACTTCATGTGAAGTCTGTGCAAGATGCAAAACACCTCGCTCCTCACCAACTGGTCTGTTACAACCTCTTCCCACCCCGTCCCGCCCGTGGGGATCCATTTCTATGGACTTCATTGTGGAGTTACCAACCTCTCAAGGGAAGAACACCATTCTAGTGGTGGTTGATCGTTTAACAAAGGCAGCTCATTTTATTCCTTGTGTCGGCTTACCCACTGCAAAACAGACATCAGATTTGATGATTAAGAATGTGTTTCGTTTACATGGAGTACCGGATGAGGTTATTTCGGATCGAGGGGTGCAATTCACTTAAGGTTCTGGCAAAATTTCTGTGCCGCATTGGACATTAAAGTAAACCTTTCTTCTGCTTTTCATCCCCAGACTAATGGACAGACGGAACGAACCAATCAGACGCTGGAACAGTATCTCCGCTGCTTTATCTGCCACCTACAGGATGATTGGGTAGATCTACTTCCACTGGCTGAGTTCTCTTATAACAACTCTCAGAGCGCCTCCACTAAGCAGTCTCCTTTTTACTCTAATTTAGGTTATCATCCTAACATTCTTCCTCGATTTCCCATAGAAACGCCTTTGCCAGCAGTGGCTGAAAGAATCACGTCTTTACAAAAGAATATGGATCTTCTAAAGGGAAATCTGGAATTGGCTCAGGAAAGGTACAAGAAAGCAGCAGATAAATTTCGTAAACCTGCACCAGCTTTCAAGGTAGGAGACCTGGTCTGGCTGTCAACCAGAAATCTTAAGTTAAGGATTCCATCGTCTAAGTTGGGACATAAGTACATTGGACCCTATAAAATCAGTAAAATTATAAGTGCCGTTGCTTGTCGTCTTCAACTGCCCAGAACTATGAGAATCCACCCTGTCTTTCATGTATCCCTGCTAAAGGCTGCAACACTCAATACGTTTCTGGACGTTCTTCTCCTTGCCCTGGCCCGGTGCAGGTCGATGGTCAGGAAGAGTTTGTGGTGGAGAGGATTCTAGATTCCAGGTTCTACAGAAATCAGTTACAATATTTGATTAAATGGCAGGGCTACCCAGTGGAGGACAACTCATGGGAACCAGTCAATAACGTTAATGCTCCTCGCTTGCTCCGCCAGTTTCATCAGAGGTACCCAGACAAGCCTGGTCTGAGGTCATCCGGAGGTTGTCCCTAAGGGGGGAGTAATGTAAGGTTCTTTGTACATGTTTCTTGAAACTCAGTTTTTCCGTCAGCCATTTTACTTTCTGTCTTGCTGCAGCTATCTTGCCCTCAGTCAATATGGAGTTTCCAGCTTTCATGTTCCCGCCCTGATTCTCTCCCTCTTGCTTCTTAAGCAGCCACAGCTGAGCAATCAGTGCTTCAGAATCAAGCCTGCAGTGAACCTGTGACCTGACTCCTGGAAGCCTTGGACTTTGTTCTCCAGCTATTTCCTACTGAGGAACTTTGGAACACTCGTGGACTCTGGAACCCTGCTATTTGAAAAATCCACGTTTGCATGAATTACGGTAACAGAGAAGAGATCCTGAACCTGTTGTGGAGAGTGATTGCTGAGCTTAAGTTACTCTGGCTGCTGTGTCTCCTGCTTTTGTATCTGCAAACTGTGTGACTATTTTTGCCACTTGTATGAAGTAATACAAGATCCTCTATATCAAACCTGTGACTCATGTTTTCATCGCACCCAAGCACAAGACGCTATATGAACTGTACTCCATACATTACACCATCGCTCTGTTGTTGGCTCTGGAATAAATTCTCCAACCAAAGTATCCCACAGAGCACGACAAGTGTACTTTATTATGCCGGATAGTGTGGAGATTCCCAGGCGGTACTGAAAATGGAGCGATGCCAGCGTCTCGCCAGTTGCCAGAAATCTGAAAACAAAATAGAAAATACAAATTATTTCAGAAACACAGCATTACATACCAGAACACAACTACAACTGTTGGAGATAAGAGAAACACTGTTTTATAACTTAATTTTGGCCTACTGATATGGTTTCCTCGTTGCCCTGTGATGTTAACTTAATTATAAAATTGCAAGTGTGCTGAAGCAAACAGATCCAATACATATAGCTTACCTTATAGTCACCATGAGACGCTCCGCCGGAGATATAGAGAACCGACAGTAGGTGTCCGATTTTTTAATTTTGTCGCCAACACGCTCCAGCAAATCATCAAAGTTTTCTTTGTTCATACGCAGATATGCAAAAAACTTTTCTGGATCTTGTCGCAGCTCCATGTTCAGTGTGGAATAGACACCACGAGTCAATCTCTGTGCCGTGATGGGGTGGATCCACATACGGCGTCGTCTTCGCAGACGCTGACGCCTAATGCGCTGCTCCTCAAACTTTCGCTCCTTCTCCAGAACGATAAACCTCAATCGATTCATCTCCGCAGTAAAATCAACAAGATTCCTGAAGATATTGCCGATAATGACATCCATGTTCGCCAATCACTTGCTACTTGCTCTTCTCTCCAACCTGCACTTGCTCCTCTACAACCTGTCAAAGATGGGATGTAGGAGCAGTGTATATATAGGATTACAGTAGCCAATCATGTTTGGAACCCCCAAAAAGGGCGTTCTTAAAAACCGGA
>JARQOD010000006.1:382496288-382659679 GCA_033576555.1 Oophaga sylvatica | reverse complement strand
GGCGTACTCTTGCACCACCGTAATACCCCTTGCTTCTGGTGAGCGGGAGTGGTGTCCGTCCCAACATGGAGTTGCTGACACCATTCCGCCACCTGGGTTGCTGGGTCATTGTCCTCCTCTATTTGACAGGAGTCTAGGACTCAGCCGGGAGAATAGAATTATTATCAACAGCATGAAGTTTAGCAATGGTTGCATAACGGGGTAAATTTACCTCATCATCTCCCCAATTGAGAAGCCGTCCCGGTACTCTTCCATTCACCACTCTACTACTCCTCTAGCAGTCATAAGTGTAGGTCTATGTTCTGAATGGTGGGGTTCTACTACAGCTTGGTAATTCTGTCCTCTCAGACCTATGGCTGCCCTGCACCAAATGATCATTTCACTCATTGGGGGTATCACAATAGGATCCGAGTCAGTGACCGTACATTACCAATTTCGCCGTCGGTAAGCTTCGCTTGCTGCTGACACACCAGGGCCCGGATCTCTCTTTGGATTACTCCTCTCTGCCTTGGTCGGGCAATCTCAGCGAGCTGTTGGAGTAAGAACACAACTTCTCCCAAACAATTACCGATAATGTTAGTACCCAAAATGATATTTAAACCGTTCTCCTCATTTACAGTCTTTACTACCAGAAGCCCTTGGTCTTTCAACTCCTCTCTGCCCACCTTTACATCTACACATTTTGTTCCGAGTACTTCTACAGGAAGACCATTCGAAGCATACACAGTAAAGTCAAGGCTCGGAGGTTTAAGACTGTCCATTGACCAATACTTAGTATATAGAGCATCAGGTATTAGGGTCACCTGGGACCCAGTGTCTAACAATGCTGGAACAGCAATACCATCTAGAATAATAGACAGGTAGGGTCGCCCGCCCACATACCTGCGGTTCCAGTCTAGGGGGCCTGACGGGTATTCTCCTGGGTGTTGGCCCTTGGACCCAGGTTCTGCCCGTTTAAAGGACACTGTGTAGACAGATGACCTTTCCGGTTGCAGCGGTAACAGATGATCTCTCGACGAGAAGGGTGTTGATCAGAGGTTGCTCCTGGGGGTGGCGTTGTCCTCCTCCGGGGGGGCGACGTCTTCTTTCTTCTCCGGTGCATCCACGGAACGTCCTCTGGGCAGTCAGCTAACAAGATCTTCCCTTCCTCCTCTTTCCGCAGCTGCAGGGCACTCATTACAGCAGCCAGATTTTTAGTCAGCTGGCGCACCTCTGAGCGCAGACAGTCCAATTCACTAGGAGGTGTCACCTGCGTTTTGGTTTCTGCCACTAGCGGGGAACAGGGGGTTACTGCCGGTTCCAGAGTGACTTCACCCTGATGATGTTGGGTGGCCACCTCAGGTTTGCCCAGGGGCCGCAGCCCTCTTATTGCCATGTCCTTTAGGGCATCAAAGGTAGCATCCGGATGATCTAAGGACCACCAATTTACAGTTCTGCGTTCCTCTTGGGATCTCAATCCCTGTATAAATTGTTCTTTCAGCATTCTATTCTCGTCGATAGCATTTAAATTGTTAATTTGCTTGAGGGCTCTCAGGGCTCCCTGTAGTCGGCAAGCATAGTCCCGGATGCTGTCACCTGGCTGTTGTGAACAGTGATAGAAGGCCATCCGGAGATCCGTTTCTGTGCGGTCTTCAAATATGGCATGTAGCTTAAGGAAGATCGCAGGTACCGACTCCTGATCAACGGTATCCCAAGTCTCCACTTCCCTCTCAGCAGCGCCAGTTAGCTGCCCTATTAGCACAGCAGCTTTTTGTCTCTCAGGCATAGAGTACATTTCTAAGATGCTGCATAACTTCCGCTTGAAGCCGGCTAATGTGCCTGGCTCACCGCTGTATTGGGGAAGCCATTTCGCCCCAGGCATATATGGGAGCGTTAGTGGCATGATCGGGACTACCGGACTGGGTGCAGGGCCTGCGCCCCCATCTGGCGCTACAATACCAGACGGTGCGGGATTGGGGCCTCCGGCCGGGGCCGCACTGTCAGCCGGTTGTTGTGACATCTTAGCGCCCCCTTGGTTAAACGGAGCCTACCGGTTTCAGACGCTGCTATTTCACAGGCACCGCAGTGGGAACAGGACCTTCGTCGCAGGCGCTCTGATGTCAGAGCGTTCACTTCCTGTTGCAGGACCTGCCGATGAGTCAGAGCCGGGGGCGTGTCCAAGACTTTGCGCGCTCTTTCAGGTACGCCCACCTTCTTCTCCAGCGCCTGAGGGCGCGAATATGGCGACAAAAATGGCGATTTTGGCGCCAAAAGTGCAAACAGTCCTTTTTCACAAAAACACTCCACAGGCACACAGGGCTCGCAATGCTGCAAGTTTCGGATCCTGTTCGTGACGCCAAGTTTTTGTGTCGACCCGCCACCACAATTGTGGGTTACCAGGGCAATGGGGTACTCAGAGCCGAGCCCATGGAAGTCTATGGGGATTGTCACAGGTAGCGGTGGCTCGGTCTGTGGCCCTGGCGGTCTGGCGTATGTTGGGGATATATTTACAGGGGATAGATTTATATACAGTTCGTGACGCCACCTGTAGTATTCTGGTAATTTATACCAGCGCTGCTGTAGATCTCTGAGGGGATGGTGAGGCAGCTAGATGTCGGGTCCCCTACAGGTGGGACTCTTCCCTCAGGTCGGTAGTTAGGTAGGGATTGTGCAGGCATGCAATAATAACTCAGTCTCACACGGTCAGCGTCTTTCCATACCTTTACTTGTAAGATGTTCAAGCAGGTCCCAGGGAGGCTGATGGGGTTGATGGAGGATGAGCTTTGAGGCAACAGCTAAGCAAGTTAGGGGCCTCCTTTACTGTCCAATGAAGATGAGTACGACCAGCCTGAAGCGTAGTCCCCTCTATGATTCCAGCTTTCCAAAGCTGTTCTGCCCAGTCAGATTTGTGGTGAAGCCTTCCTTCGAGAGAGCTGAATTCTTATATTGTCCTGCAGAGACTCAAAGTCTTCACTCCCCCTGACCCCAGATACGTACTGACTATAAGGGGCTTGTTTGCCGCGACCTAGGGTCCGGTAAATCTCTGGTTTTCTCTTCACTATGCTTGTAGCTAATAGTGATCCCTCGGTCCCCAGTGACCGGTAGCAATGTGCAGGACTTTTCCAAGTCAAAAGCACTTTTCCAATAATCTTCCTTCCACTTTGCCCTTCGATTTGCTCGACTCTTAATAGATAGTTCAGTCTTTCTTCCAGTGGGGCACAGCTCTGACTAGACTAAGGTGAATTAGACCACCTGTACCAGCCTCCACGTTCTGAACTGATGACAGGCTCAAACTGGACACGTCTACTCTGTCCAAGGACAGGAAACTGACTGACTAGAATCACTCCCTTCCACACCCTGCTGGGTGTGTCAGAAGTGTACATGATGTCATGAAGAGACCTTAACTGTTACCTCTCCACTAGTGTTGAGCATTCCGATACTGCAAATATCGGGTATCGGCCGATATTAGCTGTATCGGAATTCCGATTCCGAGTTCCGATATTTTCGTCTTATCGGATACCGGAATCGGGAATGTCACTGTCACTGTCAGTGTCCGTCTGTCGGGTCTGTCAGGAGTCAGCGGCACTTACCTGGCAGAAGATCTCCGGCGGTCACGTCCTGCACTGCTTCATGGCCGCCATCTTCTTTCCCCGGCGGTCACATGCAGTTTCTCGCGATAACTGCAGTGACTGCTGGGTAATCGCGGCCGTAAAGCAGTCAGTCCGATTACGTCACCGCCGGGGAAGCAGGTAATCAGCTGTGCTGCGTTGCAATGACAGGCTCTGCCTGTCATTGCGATGTAGCAGAGCTGGATCGTCGTGGGACTATCGTTATGGACTGCGTCGGACAGGTGGTATACTGTTGGTTTGTTTTTTTTCTTTTTTTACAGGAGATCGATGGCGTCGCAGGAATGAGAGAGTAATAAAAGAAATGAAAACTGTGTTGTCTCTTTTATTTCATTAAAAGACTTTTTTCTTGCTGTGTCTTTTTTTTATACATTTAATAACTTTGGGATTAATAATGGATCGGTGTCTTATTGACACCTCTCCATTATTAACCGGGCTTATTGTCACCGTGCAATCAACGGTGACAATAACCCCTTATTACCCCGCTTGCCACCGCTACAGGGCAAGTGGGAAGAGCCGGGTAAAGTGCCACAATTGGCACATCTTTTGATGCGCCAAATGTGGGGCTGCTGTAGCCTGGTATTATCAGGCTGTTGAGGGCCAAAATCCATGGGCCTTGACAGTCTTTTAATACCAGGCCGCAGCAGTCTGCATTTTACTTGGCTGGTTAACAAAAATAGGGGGGATCCCCACGCCGTTTTTTTTTCGAGGGGATCCCCTATTTTTGTTAACCAGCCAAGCTAAGCAGACTGCTGTGGCCTGGTATTATCAGGCTTGCAAGGTCCATGGATATTGGATCCTTACCAGCCTGAAAAACCAGGCCTCAGCGGTCTGCTTCATCTGGCTGGTTAACAAAAATAGGGGGGACCCCACGCCAATTTTTTTCAAGGGGATCCCCTATTTTTGTTAATCAGCCAAGATATGCAGACTGCTGTGGCCTGGTATTATCAGGCTGGCAAGGTCCATGGATCTTGGCTCCTTAACAGCCTGAAAATCCAGGCCTCAGCGGTCTGCTTCATCTGGCTGGTTAACAAAAATAGGGGGGACCCCACGCCAATTTTTTTCAAGGGGATCCCCTATTTTTGTTAATCAGCCAAGATATGCAGACTGCTGTGGCCTGGTATTATCAGGCTGGCAAGGTCCATGGATCTTGGCTCCTTAACAGCCTGAAAATCCAGGCCTCAGCGGTTTTCTTCATCTGGCTGGTTAACAAAAATAGGGGGGACCCCACGCCAATTTTTTTCGAGGGGATCCCCTATTTTTGTTAATCAGCCAAGATATACAGACTGCTGTGGCCTGGTATTATCAGGCTGGCAAGGTCCATGGATCTTGGCTCCTTAACAGCCTGAAAATCCAGGCCTCAGCGGTCTGCTTCATCTGGCTGGTTAACAAAAATAGGGGGGACCCCACGCCATTTTTTTTTCGAAGGGAACCCCTATTTTTGTTAATCAGTTCCCTCTGACGTCACTGATTGTGTCCCTGGCTGACCTGAAGTGAAAGTGGAAAGCAATCAATTAAGCTTTCCACTTAAGGGCCCGTCTCACATAGCGATATCGCTACCGAGATCGCTGCTGAGTCACTAGTTTTGTGACGCAGCAGCAAGCTCACCAGCGATATCGCTGTGTGTGACATTCAGCGACGATCAGCCCCCCTGCCGGGTATCGCTGATCGTCGCTGAAATGTCAGGACCTTTGATCGCTGGTTTCCCGCTGACAGGCACACATCGCTGCGTGTGACAGGCGGGAGACCAGCGATCCGCTGGTAACCAAGGTACACAGCGGGTTTCCAGGCGCGGGGCTGTGCCTAGAAACCCGCTGTGTACCTTGGATACCAGCGCCCTGATGCAGGGAGCTGGTATCCAAGGTACACAGCGGGTTTCCAAGCGCTGCGCGGTGCCTGGAAACCCGCTGTGTACCTTGGTTACCAGCGGATCGCTGGTCTCCCGCCTGTCACACGCAGCGATGCGTGCCTGTCAGAGGGAAACCAGCGATCAACAAAAGGTCCTGACAGTTCTGCGACGATCAGCGATACCCGGCAGGGGGGCTGATCGTCGCTGAATGTCACACACAGCGATATCGCTGGTGAGCTCGCTGCTGCGTCACAAAACTAGTGACTCAGCAGCGATCTCGGTAGCGATATCGCTATGTGAGACGGGCCCTTAAGCGATGTTACCCGCAGTGTCGCTGTCCCAGATCGCTGCCTGTTTGGCAGCTCAGCAGCGATCATGTAGCGATACACCAGCGATCCTGACAAGTGCATATCGTTGTCGGGATCGCTGGTGTATCGTTATGTGACACCCAGCCTTTACTCTCCTGTCAGGCAGGAGAGGAACTCATTCATTTGGGGTTTACTGTGAGGCTGCAGCATTAGCTGCGGTCCCTGCAGTAAACATTAACCCTTTCTGAAGGATTACACCGTGGGACCTGACTGTGCATGGGATAGGTAAGAATAATTTTGCTTTTTTATTTTATTTTTATTACAGGAAATGGTTTTTGCAGTAAAATAAAAGATGGTCAAAAACATGTGTCTTTATTTCATTAAAATGATTTTTAATTAAAGTGTGTGTGTTTTATTTTTATTTCATGCAATAGGATTAATAATTGATAGTTGTCTAATTGACAGCTCTCAATTATTAACCTGGCTTAAGGTCACCTTTCAATAGCAAGGTGGCTTTAACCCCATATTAACCCATTCGCCACCGCTACAGGGCAATGGGAATAGACGGGCAAAGTGCCAGAAAGGGCGAATCTAATTATAGATTTGTCTTTCCTGGGGTGTCTGGGGGCAGATGTTAGTAGCCGGGGGGGGGCAAAAATAATGGTCCCTCTCTGGGCTATTATTATCTGCCCCCACTCACTGGCTTTGTCTGTCTGGTTGCGAAAATAGGGCGGGAGCCCACGCATTTTTTTTCAGCAATTTTACACCTCATATATATATATATACATGTCATTGAATTTGTGACACATATATATATATATTTATATTTGTAGTTCATACACTTCTACATAGTATAATAGCCGCTAATTCAATTGCCGGCTTTTGTGAAAATGCAGAACCCGACATGAAATGACACTTGGTGTACATAGGGTTAACCATGTCTTTTCATGTCGTTTGCTATCTGATTTGCACAAACAATTAAATCAGACTATGTGTGCAAAATTTCACACCTGTAGGGGTTAATTAAAGGTGTAAATTCGTTGTAAAAAAAACGGACTTTTTTTGCTACGAATTTACACCTTTAATTAACCCCTACAGGTGTGAAATTTTGCACACATAGTCTGATTTAATTGTTTGTGCAAATTAGGCTGGAGTCACACACAACCACAAAAAATCGGTCCGTTTTAGACGGTCGACAATCGGATCAAAATAAAAACATCACACATCCTTCTGGCATCCGATTTTCCTTCAAAGATGCGATTTAATCGCATGTGTGTGTACCTTGTAACATCCGATTTTCATCCGACTTGCGAGATTTTCTCGCAGGCTTGCAAAACTGACATATAATGGATCCAAAAGAATAGTATTTAAATGCCAAAAGAAAGAATAGATATATACACATATATATATATATATATATATATATATATATATATGTCATTGTGACATATATATATATACATATATTTATAGTTCTTACACTTCTACATACTGTTATAGCCGCTAATTCAATTGCCGGCTTCAGTGAAATCACAGAAGCCGACATGAAATGATACATTGTTTCCACACATTTAACCATGTAATTTCATGTATTTTTATATATGTTTGAAACATACAATTACATGAGTATATGTGTGCTAAATTTCAGACATGTAGGGGTTAATTAAAGGTGTAAATTCGTAGCAAAAAAATCCGTTTTTTTTACAACGAATTTACACCTTTAATTAACCCCTACAGGTGTGAAATTTTGCACACATAGTCTGATTTAATTGTTTGTGCAAATTAGATAGCAAAGGACATGAAAAGACATGGTTAACCCTATGTACACCAAGTGTCATTTCATGTCGGGTGACATGAAATGACACTTGGTGTACATAGGGTTAACCATGTCTTTTCATGTCCTTTGCTATCTAAGGCCGGAGTCACACTGGCGACAAAATCGGACGACTGCAATGCGATGAAATATCGCATTGCAGTCGGACCTATGTTAATCTATGGAGCAGCTCCCAGTATCAGATTTTTTGTGGTCCGTTTTAAACGTCCGTGTACAATCGCAGCATGCTGCCACTGTCACCGATTGTCGGTCGACAATCGCCAATGCAAGTCTATGGGAGCGATGAAAAATCTGATTACAAACGGACCACACTGTGTGACTTGCGATGAAATCGCATCGGTGTCCTTTAGAAAAGCCGGCAATTCATCCCGGCTATACTGTAAAATCACACTGACAGCTTTAATAAAGACTAGAAAGAATAGATATATACACATAGAACACATACATATATATATACATGTCATTGTGACATGTATATATACATATATTTATAGTTCCTAGACTTCTACATACTGTAATAGCCGCTAATTCAATTGCCGGGTTTTGTGAAATCACAGAAGCCGACATGAAATGATACATTGTTTCCACACATTTAACCATGTAATTTCATGTATTTTTATATATGTTTGAAACATACAATTACATGAGTGTATTTGTGCAAAATTTCAGACATGTAGGGGTTAATTAAAGGTGTAATTTCGTTGAAAAAAAATGCGTGGGCTCCCGCTGTATTTTCTCCACCAGACAGACAAAGCAAAGCGAGTGGGGGCAGATAATAATAGCCCAGGGAGGGTGCATTTTTTTGTGCCCCCCCTGGCTACTAACATCTGCCCCCAGACACCCCAGAAAGGGCAAATCTATAATTAGATTCGCCCTTTCTGGCACTTTGCCCGTCTATTCCCATTGCCCTGTAGCGGTGGCGAATGGGTTAATCTCACCTTACTGTCACCTTGCAATTGAAAGGTGACCTTTAAGGCAGGTTAATGATTGATAGCTGTCAATTAGACAACTATCAATTATTAATCCTATTGAAGTAAATAAAAAAACACACACACTTTAAGAATAAATAATTTTAATGAAATAAAACACATTTTTTTGACCATATTTTATTTTACACTAAATCCGTGCGAAGCCATTGATCTCCTAAAATAAAGAAAAAGAAATAAAACAACATTATTCTTACCTATTCCGCCGATCTGTCACGTCCCACGCTGTAATCCTTCACAAAGGGTTAACTAGCTTTGAGCCAAGCAGTGCAAGTAATCCTGCATGCTCAGCTCAAAGCTCATGAATGAATAAGTTCCTCTCCTGGCGACAGGAGAGGATGTGTTTCATGAATGAAGCTTAATTGATTGTGTCCACTTTCCCTTTAGGTCAGGTCACTACAGTTAAATTGGCAATAAATCAATTAAGCTCCATTCATGAATCTATTCCTCTACTTTCGCTGGGAGAGGAAGTTATTCATTCAGGGGAATACAGGTCTGAGACAGCATTATTAGCTCTCTGCGACCTTTAACCTGTTAACCCTTTCTGATGGATTACACCGTGGGACCTGACTGTACATCGGATTGGTAAGTATAATTTTGCTTTTTTATTTTATTTTTATTACAGGAAATGGTTTTAGCAGGAAAATAAAATATGGTCAAAAACTGTGTGATTATTTCATTAAACTTATTTTTTATTAAAGTGTGTGTGTTTGATTTTTCTTTCATACAATAGGATTAATAATTGATAGTTGCCTAATTGACAGCTATCAATTATTAACCTGGCTTAAAGTGACCTTTCAATTGCAAGGTCATTTTAACCCCTTATTAACCCATTCGCCACCGCTACAGGGCAATGGGAATAGACGGGCAAAGTGCCAGAAAGGGCGAATCTAATTATAGATTTGCCCTTTCTGGGGTGTCTGGGGGCAGATGTTAGTAGCCAGGGGGGGGGCACAAAAAAAATGTACCCTCCCTAGGCTATTATTATCTGCCCCCACTCGCTTGCTTTGTCTGTCTGGTGGAGAAAATACAGCGGGAGCCCACGCATTTTTTTTTAACGAATTTACACCTTTAATTAACCCCTACATGTCTGAAATTTAGCACACATATACTCATGTAATTGTATGTTTCAAACATATATAAAAATACATGAAATTACATGGTTAAATGTGTGGAAACAATGTATCATTTCATGTCGGCTTCTGTGATTTCACTGAAGCCGGCAATTGAATTAGCGGCTATAACAGTATGTAGAAGTGTAAGAACTATAAATATATGTATATATATATATGTCACAATGACATATATATATATATATATATATATATATATATATATATATATATATGTATATATCTATTCTTTCTTTTGGCATTTAAATACTATTCTTTTGGATCCATTATATGTCAGTTTTGCAAGCCTGCGAGAAAATCTCGCAAGTCGGATGAAAATCGGATGTTACAAGGTACACACACATGCGATTAAATCGCATCTTTGAAGGAAAATCGGATGCCAGAAGGATGTGTGATGTTTTTATTTTGATCCGATTGTCGACCGTCTAAAACGGACCGATTTTTTGTGGTTGTGTGTGACTCCAGCCTAATTTGCACAAACAATTAAATCAGACTATGTGTGCAAAATTTCACACCTGTAGGGGTTAATTAAAGGTGTAAATTCGTAGCAAAAAAAGTCCGTTTTTTTTACAACGAATTTACACCTTTAATTAACCCTACATGTCTGAAATTTAGCACACATATACTCATGTAATTGTATGTTTCAAACATATATAAAAATACATGAAATTACATGGTTAAATGTGTGGAAACAATGTATCATTTCATGTCGGCTTCTGTGATTTCACTGAAGCCGGCAATTGAATTAGCGGCTATAACAGTATGTAGAAGTGTAAGAACTATAAATATATGTATATATATATATGTCACAATGACATATATATATATATATATATATATATATGTGTATATATCTATTCTTTCTTTTGGCATTTAAATACTATTCTTTTGGATCCATTATATGTCAGTTTTGCAAGCCTGCGAGAAAATCTCGCAAGTCGGATGAAAATCGGATGTTACAAGGTACACACACATGCGATTAAATCGCATCTTTGAAGGAAAATCGGATGCCAGAAGGATGTGTGATGTTTTTATTTTGATCCGATTGTCGACCGTCTAAAACGGACCGATTTTTTGTGGTTGTGTGTGACTCCAGCCTAATTTGCACAAACAATTAAATCAGACTATGTGTGCAAAATTTCACACCTGTAGGGGTTAATTAAAGGTGTAAATTCGTAGCAAAAAAGTCCGTTTTTTTTACAACGAATTTACACCTTTAATTAACCCCTACATGTCTGAAATTTAGCACACATATACTCATGTAATTGTATGTTTCAAACATATATAAAAATACATGAAATTACATGGTTAAATGTGTGGAAACAATGTATCATTTCATGTCGGCTTCTGTGATTTCACTGAAGCCGGCAATTGAATTAGCGGCTATAACAGTATGTAGAAGTGTAAGAACTATAAATATATGTATATATATATATGTCACAATGACATATATATATATATATATATATATATATATGTGTATATATCTATTCTTTCTTTTGGCATTTAAATACTATTCTTTTGGATCCATTATATGTCAGTTTTGCAAGCCTGCGAGAAAATCTCGCAAGTCGGATGAAAATCGGATGTTACAAGGTACACACACATGCGATTAAATCGCATCTTTGAAGGAAAATCGGATGCCAGAAGGATGTGTGATGTTTTTATTTTGATCCGATTGTCGACCGTCTAAAACGGACCGATTTTTTGTGGTTGTGTGTGACTCCAGCCTAATTTGCACAAACAATTAAATCAGACTATGTGTGCAAAATTTCACACCTGTAGGGGTTAATTAAAGGTGTAAATTCGTAGCAAAAAAAGTCCGGTTTTTTTACAACGAATTTACACCTTTAATTAACCCCTACAGGTGTGAAATTTTGCACACATAGTCTGATTTAATTGTTTGTGCAAATCAGATAGCAAACGACATGAAAAGACATGGTTAACCCTATGTACACCAAGTGTCATTTCATGTCGGGTGCTTCTGTCTTTTCACTGAAGCCGGCTTTACCCGGCAATTGAATGAGAGGATATTTTACTATGTAGAAGTGTATAAACTATACATATATGTATATATATATGTCACAATGACATGTATATATATATATATGTATTCTATGTGTGTATATTTAGTGTTTACAAGGAAAGAATGGGTTTTTTTTAGTTGCGATATTTTGTTCCCATAGACTTACATGGGACTTCCGGTATCGGTATCGGGTATCGCCGATATTTTAGTGATATCGGCGATACCATTCCGATTCCGATACTTTAGGATATCGGAAAGTATCGCTCAACTCTACTCTCCACTCATCCTCCTGGTATTGTGTACCAGGGCTACACATCATCACCTGTAATGTTTTACTCAGGCATTAGAATGACAAGTCCACCCTGCAATTCAGGAGAAGCCAGACTGGTAACTGGTGACATTTAGGTCTCTCAGGGTATGATGACTCACTTGCGCTGATGTGGCAGAGCCCAGCGGTACAGCAGACAGGTATGCGTGTGCTGTGTGCATACACAACGGACAGGACATTAGCAGCACACTGGCCTGTTGTACCCTAAGGCCGGAGTCACACTAAACGTATGAAAAATCGTGCCAAGTCTCCCTGCCGATAGTCACCCGAGTGTAATACGAATGTCATGCGAGTACAATCTGATTTTTCACACCTAGCATACGATTTACATCTGAATGCAGTTCGATTGCTATCCGATTGCAATGCGATTTTAACATGAGCTTTTACATAGAGCAATTCTCCATGTCATTTACACATCGCTTTCAAAGGAAATATTCGTCAAAACAGGTTAGAGTATAATAGAACAGATATATACACATAGAATACATATATACATAGCTATATATATATATATATATATATATATATATATATATATATATATACAGCTCTGGCAAAAATTAAGAGACCACCACATCAAAACCCTGTCATGGGCAGCTCATTCTCCAGACCTGAACCCTATTGAAAATCTCTGGAATGTAATCAAGAGGATGATGGATAGTCACAAGCCATCAAACAAAGAAGAACTGCTTAAATTTTTGCGCCAGAAGCAGTGTGAAAGATTGGTGGAAAGCATCCCAAGATGCATGAAAGCTCTTTTTAAAAATCATGATTATTCCACAAAATATTGATTTCAGAACTCTTCCTGAGTTAAAACATTAGTATTGTTATTTCTAAATTATTAAGAACTTGATTTCTTTGCATTATTTGAGGTCTGAAAGCACTGTTTTATTTTAAATTTTGACCATTTTTCTTTGTCAGAAAAAAAATACAAAATGTATTGCTTGGAAATTCGGTGACGTTGTCAGAAGTTTATAGACTAAAAGAACAATTTATATTTTACTCAAAAATATACCGTATATACTCATGTATAAGCCGACCCGTGTATAAGCCGACCCCCTAATTTTGCCACAAAAAACTGGGAAAACTTATTGACTCGCGTATAAGCCTAGGATGAAAAATGATTATGCCCCCATATGATGCTCCACAGATTATGCCCCATATGCTGCACAGATTATGCCCAATATGCTCCAGATTATGCCCCCATATGTTCCACAGATTATGCCACCATATGCTCCAGATTATGCCCCATATGTTCCACAGATTATGCCCCCATATGCTCCAGATTATGCCCCATATGTTCCACAGATTATGCCCCCATATTCTCCATATTATGCCCTATATGTTCCACAGCTTATGCCCCCATATGCTCCAGATTATGCCCCCATATGTTCCACAGCTTATGCCCCCATATGCTCCAGATTATGCCCCCATATGTTCCACAGCTTATGCCCCCATATGTTCCACAGCTTATGCCCCATATGCTCCAGATTATGCCCCCATATGTTCCACAGCTTATGCCCCCATATGCTCCAGATTATGCCCCCATATGTTCCACAGCTTATGCCCCCATATGCTCCAGATTATGCCCCCATATGCTCCAGATTATGCCCCATATGTTCCACAGTTTATGCCCCCATATGCTCCATATTATGCCCCCATATGCTCCATATTATGCCCCCATATGCTCCATATTATGCCCCATATGCTGCACAATTATGCCCCATAGTATAGGCCTCATATGCTGCTGCTGCTGCTGCAAAAAAAAATTACATACTCACCTCTCGTCGCTGATGGCCAGGTGCCGGTGTCCTGAGCAGGCGGTGACAGCGGCGCGCTATGGGGGACAGGTGCCGATATCACCTGTGCCGGACCCGGCACCTGAGATATTTACCTGTCCTCTCTGCACCGATGCGCTGCTCCCTCGGTCTGACTCCTCTGGCTGTGAATGATCTGGCAGGGGGCGGGGCGCGCACTAACGACGTCATCGCGCCCTCTGCCTGAACATTCACAGCCAGGACCGAGGGAGCAGCGCGCAACGGTGGCACGGGGACAGGTAAATATAGCTATACTCACCCCTCCGCCAAGCGTCCCTGCAGCCTCTCCTCTTCTCCCGGCGATCTCCGCAGCGCTTCAGTCCTGCAGCGGTCACGTGCTACCGCTCATTAAAGTCATGAATATGTGCATATTCATGACTTTAATGAGCGGTGCCATGTGACCGCTGCAGGAAGGAGCCGGAGATCGTGGGAGAAGCAGGGGGGCTGCAGAGACCGCACCGGCGGAGGGGTAAGTATGATCCAACACCCCGCTCCCCCTCCCCCGCCGACCCCCGTATATGACCGCGTATAAGCTGAGAGGGGGACTTTCAGCCCTAAAAAATGGGCTGAAAATCTCGGCTTATACATGGGTATATACGGTACTTAGAAAGAGAAAAATTGGACAAACTGAACATTTGAAAGTGGTCTCTTAATTTTTGCCAGAGCTGTATATAAATGTCAGTTACACACACATATACTGTATATACAGGTGCTTCTCACAAAATTAGAATATCATCAAAAAGTTAATTTATTTCAGTTCTTCAAAACAAAAAGAGAAACTCATATTATATAGAGTCATTACACACAAAGTGATCTATTCCAAGTGTTTATTTCTGTTAATGTTGATGATTATGGCTTACAGCCAATGAAAACCCAAAAGTCATTAACTCAGTAAATAAGAATACTTTATAACACCAGCTTGAAAAATGATTTTAAAAACCGAAATGTTCGTCTACTGAAATGTATGTTCAGTAAATGACTCAATACTTGGTCGGGGCTCCTTTTGCATAAATTACTGCATCAATGTGGCGTGACATGGAGGCGATCAGCGATCATCACTGCTGAGATGTTATGGAAGCCCACGTTGCTTTGATAGCAGCCTTCAGCTCGTCTGCATTGTTGGGTCTGGTGTCTCTCATCTTCCTCTTGACAATACCCACATAGATTATCTATCGGGTTAAGGTCAGGCGAGTTTGCTGGCCAATCAAGCACAGTGATGCTGTTGTTTGTAAACCAGGTATTGGTACTTTTGGCAGTGTGGAAAGGAATTTCCATCTCCAAAAAGCTTGTCGGCAGAGGGAAGCATGAAGAGCTCTAAAATTTCCTGGTAAACGGCTGCGCTGACTTTGGTCTAGATTAACCCCTTCACCCCCAAGGGTGGTTTGCACGTTAATGACGGGCCAATTTTTGCAATTCTGACCACTGTCTCTTTATGAGGTTATAACTCTGGAACGCTTCAACGGATCTTCGCGATTCTGAGATAGTTTTCTCGTGACATATTATACTTCACGTTAGTGGTAAAATTTATTCGATATAACTTACGTTTATTTTTGCAATTTTCAAACTTTGACTTTTTATTCCCTTAAAACAGAAAAATATGTCACACAAAATAGTTAATAAATAACATTTCCCACATGTCTACTTTACATCTGCACAATTTTGGAAACAAAATTTTTTTTTGTTAGGAAATTATAAGGGTTAAAAGTTGACCAGCGCTTTCTCATTTTTACAAAATTTACAAAGCCATTTTTTTTAGGGACCACCTCACATTTGAAGTCACTTTGAGGGGTCTATATGGCAGAAAATACCCAAAAGTGACACCATTCTAAAAACTGCACCCCTCAAGGTACTCAAAACCACATTCAAGAAGTTTATTAACCCTTCAGGTGCTTCACAGGAGCTGAAGCAATGTGGAAGGAAAAAATAAATATTTAACTTTAACTTTTTTCATTTTCACAAGGGTAAAGGGAGAAAATGGACAGATAAAGTTGTTGTGCAATTTCTCCTGAGTACGCCAATACCCCATATGTGGGGTAAAACCACTGTTTGGGCACACGGCAGAGCTCGTAAGGGAAGGAGCGCCGTTTGACTTTTTCAAACCAAAATTGGCTGGAATTGAGATTGGACGCCATGTCGCGTTTGGAGAGCCCCTGATGTGCCTAAACAGTGGAAACTAGACCCCTTATGGAACTTATCTAGATCTGTTGTGAGCACTTTGAACCCCAAAGTGTTTCACAAAAGTTTATAATGCCTGGGTGTGAAAAAAAAAAAAAACAATTTTCCACAAAAATGATTTTTTAGTCCCAAATTTTTGATTTTTCCTAAAAGTTGTTGTCCAATTTGTCCTGAGTACGCTGATACCCCATATGTGGGGGGGGGGAACTGTTTGGGCGCACGGCAGGGCTTGGAAAGGAAGTAATAACGTTTTGATATGTTTTGATATGTGCCTAAACAGTGGAAACCCCACAAGTGACCCCATTTTGGAAATTAGACCCCTAAGGAACTTATCTAGATCTGTGGTGAGCACTTTGAACCCCCAAGTGCTTCACACAAGTTTATAATGCCCGGGCATGAAAATAAAAAATCCTATTTTTTCCCACAAAAATTATCTTTTAGTCACCAATTTTTTATTTTCCCAAGGGTAACAGAAGAAATTGGACCACAAATGTTGTTGTCCAATTTGTCCTGAGAACGCTGATACCCCATATGTGGGGGGAACCACTGTTTGGGAGCACGGCAGAGCTCAGAATGGAAGGAGCACCATTTGACTTTTTCCAAACAAAATTGGCTGGAATTGAGATTGGATGCCATGTTGCATTTGGAGAGCCCCTGATGTGCCTAAACAGTGGAAACCCCAAGGGTAACAAGACCCCAAAAGTTATTGTGCAATTTGTCCTGAGTACGCTGATACCCCATGTGGGGGTAAACCACTGTTTGGGTGCATGGCAGAGCTCAGAAGGGAAGGAGAGCCGTTTGACTTTTTCAACGCAGAATTGGCTGGACGCCATGTTGCGTTTGCAGAGCCCTGATGTGCCTAAACAGTGGAAACCCCCACAAGTGACCCCATTTTGGAAAATAGACCCCCAAGGAACTTATCTAGATGTGTGGTGAGCACTTTGAACCCCGAAGTGCTTCACAGAAGTTTATAACATACAGCCGTAAAAATAATTTTTTTTATTTTTACAAAAATGATTTTTTCGCCCCCAATATTTTATTTTCACAACGGTAACAGGAGAAATTGGACCCTAAAAGTTGTTGTCCAATTTGTCCTGAGTACGCTGATACCCAATATGTGGGAGAAAACTACTGTATGGGCACACATAGGAAACTAAATCTGAACTGAAAAAGTAAGTTGATGTGTATGCAAAATGTAAATGCATATTAACACATAACCATTACACAGAAAACAGGCACAAAAAAAGCAAATATCCTAAAATAAAATAAAAATTTTTTTCCAAAAAATGCATGAAGGTAGTAATAATAATAAGGGTATTTAGTAAACATAATTTTGATCAAAAGAATGTACAAGCCATCCCGCCACGTCAAGGCAACCCTTTGTGGGACAGTCCTACTCTAATATTAAAAACCTTTCCACTTGTCAAGTGACACAAATGTGAACAAGGCAGAGGGACTGAACCCACCAGTTGAAGCTCAGGCCAGACAGGATGGATTTTCTCAACTCAGAAACAGGGCGGTCACACCCTTATATGCACAGAATGCACTCTGGACTACATAGGAAACTAAATCTGAACTGAAAAAGTAAGTTGATGTGTATGCAAAATGTAAATACATATTAACACATAACCATTACACAGAAAACAGGCACAAAAAAAGCAAATATCCTAAAATAAAATAAAAAAATTTTTTGCAAAAAATGCATGAAGGTAGTAATAATAATAAGGGTATTTAGTAAACATAATTTTGATCAAAAGAATGTACAAGCCATCCCGCATGTCAAGGCAACCCTTTGTGGGACAGTCCTACTCTAATATTAAAAACCTTTCCACTTGTCAAGTGACACAAATGTGAACAAGGCAAGAATGCACAGAATGAACAGAATGCACAGAATGCACTCTGGACTACTTTTTCAGTTCAGATTTAGTTTCCTATGTAGTCCAGAGTGCATTCTGTGCATATAAGGGTGTGACCGCCCTGTTTCTGAGTTGAGAAAATCCATCCTGTCTGGCCTGAGCTTCAACTGGTGGGTTCAGTCCCTCTGCCTTGTTCACATTTGTGTCACTTGACAAGTGGAAAGGTTTTTAATATTAGAGTAGGACTGTCCCACAAAGGGTTGCCTTGACGTGGCGGGATGGCTTGTACATTCTTTTGATCAAAATTATGTTTACTAAATACCCTTATTATTATTACTACCTTCATGCATTTTTTGCAAAAAAATTTTTTATTTTATTTTAGGATATTTGCTTTTTTTGTGCCTGTTTTCTGTGTAATGGTTATGTGTTAATATGCATTTACATTTTGCATACACATCAACTTACTTTTTCAGTTCAGATTTAGTTTCCTATGTAGTCCAGAGTGCATTCTGTGCATATAAGGGTGTGACGCCCTGTTTCTGAGTTGAGAAAATCCATCCTGTCTGGCCTGAGCTTCAACTGGTGGGTTCAGTCCCTCTGCCTTGTTCACATTTGTGTCACTTGACAAGTGGAAAGGTTTTTAATATTAGAGTAGGACTGTCCCACAAAGGGTTGCCTTGACGTGGCGGGATGGCTTGTACATTCTTTTGATCAAAATTATGTTTACTAAATACCCTTATTATTATTACTACCTTCATGCATTTTTTGCAAAAAAATTTTTTATTTTATTTTAGGATATTTGCTTTTTTTGTGCCTGTTTTCTGTATGGGCACACGTCGGGGCTCGGAAGGGAAGTAGTGACGTTTTGGATTGCAGACTTTGATGGAATGGTCTGCGGGCGTCATTTCGCATTTGGAGAGCCCCTGATGTGCCTAAACAGTGGAAACCCCTCACAAGTGACCCCATTTTGGAAAATAGACCCCCCCAAGGAACTTATCTAGATGTGTGGTGAACACTTTGAACCCCGAAGTGCTTCACAGAAGTTTATAACGTACAGCCGTAAAAATAAAAAATCCTTTTTTTTTTTTACAAAAATGATTTTTTTCGCACCCAATATTTTATTTTCACAAGGGTAACAGGAGAAATTGGACCCCAAAAGTTGTTGTCCAATTTGTCCTGAGTACACTGATACCCCATATGTGGGAGAAAACTACTGTATGGGCACACGTCGGGGCTCGGAAGGGAAGTAGCGATGTTTTGGATTGCAGACTTTGATGGAATGGTCTGCTGGCGTCATTTCACATTTGGAGAGCCCCTGATGTGCCTAAACAGTGGAAACCCCCCACAAGTGACCCCATTTTGGAAAATAGACCCCACAAGGAACTTATCTAGATGTGTGGGAAGTGCTATGAAGCACCAAGTGCTTCACAGAAGTTTATAACGTACAGCCGTAAAAACAAAAAAATCATTGTTTTTTTTTTACAAAAATGATTCTTTCGCCCCCAATTTTTTATTTTCCCAAGGGTAACAGAAGAAATTGGACCCCCAGAGTTATTGTGCAATTTGTCCTGAGTACGCTGATACCCCATATGTGGGGGTAAACTACTGTTTGGGCGCATGGCAGAGCTCAGAAGTGAAGGAGCACCGTTTGACTTTTTCAACTCAGAATTGGCTGGAATTGAGATCAGACGCCATGTCGCGTTTGGAGAGCCCCTGATGTGCCTAAACAGTGAAAAAACCCCAATTCTAACACCAACCCTAACTCCAACACAACCGTAACCCTAGTCCCAACCCTAATCATAACCCTAACCACAAACCTAACCCTAACACACCCGTAACCCTAGTCCCAACCCTAACCCTAACTTTAGCCCCAACCCTAACTTTAGCCCCAACCCTAACCCTAACCCTAATGGGAAAATGGAAATAAATAAATTTTTTTAATTTCATTATTTTTCCCTAACTAAGGGGGTGATAAAGGGGGGTTTGATTTACTATTTATAGCGGGTTTTTATGATTGGCAGCTGTCACGCTAAAAGACGCTTTTTATTGCAAAATATAGTTTTTGCATCACCACATTTTGAGAGCTATAATTTTTGCATATTTTGGCCCACAGAGTCAGGTGAGGTCTTATTTTTTGCGGTACGAGTTGACGTTTTTATTGGTACCATTTTTGAGCATGTGACATTTTTTGAACGCTTTTTATTTCGATTTTTGGGAGGTTAGAATGAACAAAAATCAGCAATTCATGAATTTCTTTTGGGCGGTGCGTTTATACTGTTCCGCGTGTGGTAAAATTGATAAAGCATTTTTTTCTTCGGGTTAGTACGATTACAGCGATACCTCATTTATATCATTTTTTTATGTTTTGGCGCTTTTATACAATAAAAACAATTTTATATAAAAAATAATTATTTTTGCATTGCTTTATTCTGCGACCTTAACTTTTTATTTTTTCGCTGATGATGCTGTATGGTGGTTCGTTTTTTGCAGGACAAGATGACGTTTTCAGTGGTACCATGTTTAGTTATATCGATCTTTTTGATCGCGTGTTATTCCACTTTTTGTTAGGCGGTATGATGATAAAGCATTGATTTTTTGCTTTGTTTTTTTTTTTAAGGGGTTTACTAAAGGGGTTAACTAGTGGGACAGTTCTATAGGGCGGGTTGTTACGGATGCGGCGATACCTAATATGTGTACTTTTATGGTTTTGTTTTTTTTATTTACAGGAAGAAATTAATTTATTGCCGGGTGTCAGCTGTGATAGTCAGCTGACACCCGGCCGCGATCAGCCGCGCTCCCCCGGGAGCGCGTCCGATCGCATGTGATGTACTATCCCGTACCTGGTACCATGGACGGGATAGTACGTCGCATGGCAGAAAGGGGTTAAACACAGTGGACCTACACTAGTAGATGACATGGCCCCCAAACCATCACTGATTGCGGAAACTTCACACTAGACCTCAAGCAGCTTGGATTGTGTGCCTCTCCACTCTTCCTCCAGACTCTGGGACCTTGATTTCCAAAAGAAATGCAAAATTCAGTTTCATCTGAAAACAACAACTTGGACTACTAAGCAACAGTCCTGTTCTTTTTCTCCTTGGCCCAGGTAAGACGCTTCTAGCGTTGTCTATTGGTTATGAGTAGCTTGACACAAGGAATGCGACACTTGTAGCCCATGTCCTGGATACATCTGTGTGTGGTGGCTCTTGAAGTAATCACTGCAGCAGCAGTCCACTCCAAGTCGTGCAGAGCCGTGTCAGCAGAGCAGAACCGTGCAGAGCCGTGAACATAGAGCAGAGCCGAGCCGGGTGTTGCAGCAAGAGAGAGGAGTGCTCCGTCCGGGGAGCACCAGCGCCACACATACCAGTGATCACTGTCACCCGCCGCCAACCTCGGGGACCAGAGAGAGAGAGACGGGCAGTGTGTGCCTGGTGACCGACATAAAGCCAGGTGCCAAACGCTTCAGGATCGTGAGTACCGTGCGCGTTCCGCCTGAAAGAGACTGGGAGCGTGATCATAACCTACACCCTGACTGTGCTGGTAAATCTCGGCCCCAAACTCTTGTGACTTGACTTGGCCATCGTATACTTGTGGAGCCACTCTGGGCTCGTACAGGTCTGTGGCCCTCACCATTGTTTAGCCACTATATTATATGGACTACGGGCAGTGGAAGGTACTGGAGATTGAGCACTGTCACCAGAAGACGGATATTGTCATTTGCCTGACCCCACTAGAAAGGACATCGCGCCAGCCGCTACTGGCGCAACTGAGTTCGCAGCAGGACCTGCAGTTTTAGGACTTCCTGATACGCTTGCAAGTGAACTGCAGTTAACCGTACCGTTGTACTTCACCTTACAAAATCCTTTGCCATTCATATTGTTTAACCCTTTACCTCCCTGCGTGGTGTATTCCCCTGTAAATAAACCTGTTAACCCTTGCTCTGCCTGCATCCCGTCACTGCATCTCGCATTCCTGCTAGAATCTTACAAGTGAAAGTGGCCTTTGGGCTCTTGCACATGACCGATTTTCTTGGATGAGTGCTATCCGTGGATTTCATGGCTGGCACTGTCCCCCTTAGTCATGTGTCTCCTTCACCTAGTGCTATAGGGCTCCTTGGTTACTTGTTACGTGGCTGACCATATAGGTCAAGCGTTGCCAAGTATCACAGTGTCAATATGGACTAATAGTGTCAGTCACACTCTGGCGTATAGGCCTCATGCAGTAGTCTGTTATTCACATTTGCATTCTGTGTTCTTTGCGGATAGAACAAGTCGCCATTATATGTCACATGTCCTTGCTTTAACCCCTTAGTTTAAGAGCCTATTTGGTACTTAATCACCAAGCCAATTTTTACAATTCTGACCACTGTCACTTTAATGGATGCCACTGATTCTAAGAGACTGTTTTTTCGTGACATATTGTACTTCATGTTAGTGGTAAAATTTCTTCTATATGACTTGTGTTTATTTATGAAAAAATGGAAATTTGGCAACATTTTTTAACCTTTTGCAATTTTCAAACTTTAAATTTTTATGCCCTTAAATCAGAGAGTCATATCGCACAAATTAGTTAATAAATGACATTTCCCACATGTCTACTTTACATCAGCAAAATTTTGGAAACATCATTTTTTTGGTTAGGATGTTAAAAGGGTTAAAAGTTGACCAGCGTTTTCTCATTTTTCCAACAAAATTTATGAACCCATTTTTTTTAGGAACCACCTCACATTTGAAGTGAGTTTGGTTGGTCAATATGACAGTAAATACCCAAAAGTGACACCATTCTAAAAACTGCACTCCTCAATGTGCTCAAAACCACATTAAAGAAGTTTATTAACCCTTCAGGTGCTTCACAAGAACTAAAGCAATGTGGAAGGAAAAAATTAATATTTTACTTTTTTCACAAAAAATTTACTTTAAACCCAAACATTTTTATTTTCACAAGGGTAGCAAAAGAAAATGGACCACAGAATTTGTTGTGCAATTTTTGTTCTGAGTACACCGATACCCCGTATGTGGGGGAAAGCCACTGTTCGGGTGCATGGCAGGGCTCAGAAGGGAGGGAGCACCGTTTTGACTTTTTTAACCCAAAATTGGCTGGAATCAATGGCGGGCGCCATGTCACGTTTGGAGACCCCCTGATGCACCTAAACAGTGGAAACCCCCCAATTCTAACTCCAAAACTAACACAGCCCTACCCCTAACCTTAATCCCAACCCAACCCCAACTCCACACCCCAACCGTAACCCCAACACCCCAACGTAACCCCAACACAACCGTAACCCCCAACACAACATATCCCCAACACAACCCTAACCCCAACACAGAGCTAACCCCACACCACAACCGTAACCCCAACACCACAATCGTAACCCCAACGGTAACCCCAACACAACCCTAGCCTCAACCCTAACCCTAGTTCTAACCTCAACCCTAACCCTAGCCGCAACTCTAATCCTAGCTCTAGCCACAACGAAAACTCTAGCTCTAACCCCAACCCTAGCCTCATCTCTAGTCCTAGCTCTAACTCCAACCCTAACCCTAATGGAAAAATGGAAATAAATAATTTTTTTTATTTCATTATATTTACGTAACTAAGGGGGTGACAAAGGGGACTTTGAATTACTATTTTTTTTATGTTGATCACTGTGCGCATGCGCCCGCCATTTTCTTCCCGGAAGAAGACGCCGAGGGTTGGGGGACAGAGCCGGAGGGTCCAGGGACATTGGAGGTACCGGGGGGGCTGAGGGGACCCCATTTCTCTCTCTTCTGGTTCAGTATGTCATATCAGAAGAGAGAGAAATAAATGGGAAATCTGACTTTTTTTTGGCGGTCACTGTTATTCGATGATCGCAACACTGGGGACGGTAGCCGAGAACCCGGAGATTTTATGACACGGGTGAGTCGCTATACACTTATTTCTCAGCACCGTTCAAAAGCGTCTCTCCAAGCGTGTCTCCGTACTGTCTCTATGACTCTCCAGTCTGCCCCCATGTTTCTCCATTCTGCTCCATGTCTCTCCATCCTACCACCATGTCTCTCTAGCCTGCCCCATGTGACTCCATCCTGCCCATGTCTCTCCATTCTGCCTCATGTCTCTCCATCCTACCTCTATGTGTCACGTCGCCGTTGGATTCAGTGGCTGGTGTTCCTGCCTCGGCCGCTGGGAGGCGCCGGACTCAGGTGTCTGGTGGGCCAGATATAGTCTTGGTTTCCCCAGTGTGCTAGTTTGTTTTGCTATTGTTTCTCTGACCTTTGCCTGAATTTCTGACCCTTCTACTGCCTGCCGATTTTGTACCTCTGTTGCCCGCCTGGTTTTGACTCTGACTTTTGCCTGGATTTTGACCCTTATTTAGCCTGCCGATTTTGTACCTTTGCCGCCCTCCCGGTTTTGACCTTTGGACTTCTGATTACGCATTTGGTCTCGCTTTTTATTCCCTTCCTAGCGTCCTTCCTACTCCAGTCCACTGCTCTCATAGGCAGCTACCCCCTGGGCTTCGCTATAATTCCAGATCCCTGTATAGGGGTAAAGGGTCTCGGGGTTTCTCGGGGTACTGTCTTACCTGCAGTTCAGACCTGCAGTGAGCGGACGTCACATTATATCTGGCCCATATAAAAAAAACAACTCAGTTTTTATATATAAAAGCATTTCCTATCCCTTTCTCTGAATTTTTTTTTCTTTCCTCTCCTTTTCTGAGTTGATTGGGTTGCTAAAGCACCTGTGTCCGGCTTCATTGTTCAGTCCTGTGGAGAATCACTCCCATCATCTCCTACTAACATGCTGCACAAGCTACAGTCTGGAGAGCTCTGGGAGAACACTGGACGTCAGAAGCCTTCACTCCCTGGACGTCAGCACCTGGGTAACTCTGACTATGCCTGCCCAGGTGCCCAGGTATTGCCCGCTCATGCGGCCAAAGTCCTTTTACCTACTTCTTTGTCTTATTTGAAGAAATCTGTGTGTGTGGAGGCTTATGTGGATAGTGGTTCAGAAGGGAATTTCATAGATTTCCTGGTAGTGAGAAATCTTGGTGTACCACTGCTAAAGCTTAATGCGCCCATTAAAACCACTGCTATTAATGGCACTCCTATCGTCCAGAATGGAGTGGCGTTTATCACTGAGGAAATATCAATGTCAGTGGGATCGTTACATGCTGAACATGTGTCATTTTTTGTTACCCATAATTTATCATCCGCTGTTGTTCTGGGTATGCCATGGTTACGCAAACATAATCCAGTCATTGACTGGCACTTGGGTGATATCGTACGCTGGAGCCCAGAGTGTCAGGATAATTGTATATCGCTATCAGTGAACCAAGTTAAAATCACACCTCCCCCTTTGTACCCTGTGCATTCAGAGATTATGAGGATGTATTTTCTGTCGTGGAATCAGAGAAATTACCGCCTCATAGAAAGTACGATTGCCCCATAGACTTAGTACCAGGTTCTCGCCTCCCTAAGGGGAGAATATTTAACCTCTCTGGTCCAGAACGTCAGGCCATGAAAGACTAAAAGGGTTCATTAGACCATCCACCTCACCAGTGGGGGCTGGGTTCTTTTTTGTGGAAAAAAAAGATGGTGGTCTCAGGCCTTGCATTGATTATCGTTAGTTAAACGCAATCACTGTGAAAAAACAGTATCCGCTTCCACTCATTCCTGATCTATATAATCAGCTGTTGGGAGCCCATTGGTTTACTAAACTTGACCTCCGAGGAGCATATATTCTTGTCCGTATAAGAAAGGGAGATGAGTGGAAGACCGTGTTTAACACACCCCTCGGCCACTTTGAGTATCTAGTAATGCCGTTCAGGCTCAGTACTGCACTGGCAGTGTTTCAGAATTTTGTGATCGAGATTTTCAGAGATATTAGTGGTGTTTATGTGGTCGTTTATTTGGACAACATCCTGATTTACTCTACTGACATTGTGACGCATGTCCAACACGTCTGCTCTGTCCTCCAGAGACTCAGAGAGCATTCTTTATTCGCCAAACTAGAGAAATGTGTCTTCATGACACAGGAGATACAGTTTCTGGGGTATATTTTGTCGGCTAAAGGGTTTCGCATGGATCCTTCTAAAATTCAACCCATTAAGGAATGGGTACAACTCCAGTCTGTTGTGAATGGACTTGAAATGAGTTCTGAGCAGAGGCTCCCTCTGGTGGTTACAAGCGGTACTGGACTGTCCAGTGAAGATTGTGAGGATTGGGAATCAGGTGTTACTGACTGGTCTTATTTAAGGGAGTCGCCTTCCCATCAGGGTTGCTGGTGATCAATTGTTCTGGTCTCAATCCTTGATTCCTGTTTCCTTTGTAGCCTGCTGTGTCGTGTCTGCATCTCCTGCTAACAGATAAGACTTTTTCTTCTTTTTGTTTTTTGTGCTTTATTTTTGCATTTTGTCCTGCACTTCTGTGGGGGCCTTCTGGGTCCCTCCGGGGGCTTTTACCCTCTTAGTTTAGTTCAGCCACTTATGTTTTGTACATTTGCTTTTTCCAGTTTTTTCAGTGGCTGCTGTTTTGATTTTGTTACACCAGAGAACTAATTTAGGTGGTAGAGGTCGTGTGATCTCAGGTGTTTTTGAAATTAGTAAAGTTGGTGCTTTTCAAGGTTTTTTGGGATTGCAGTAAGTGCCCTTCCTATCCTTTTCTATTTAGATAGTTTGGGCCCCAACATTTGCTCATACTATTTTCTGTCTGTGTCAGTATTTCTTCTTGTCTAACCGCCATTACATGTTTGGGGGCTTTCTATGTTCTTTGGGGATCTGCTCCGGGGCAGATAGCTTTCCTCTTTCTATCTTTAGGTATAGTTAGTTTCTCAGGCTGTGACGAGGCGTCTAGGACCAACGTAGGAACGCTCCACGGCTGCCTCTAGTTGTGGTGGTTAGTCAGGGTACTGCAATCTCATAGTTTCCAACTGCTCTGGTGTATTGCCTTTTTTACCTGCACTCCTCAGCTACCAAATCATAACACCAGTCTCTAAAGGCACTACAGCGATTTTTGGGTTTCGCTAACTACTATCGTAAATTTATTAAAAGTTTTTCCGAGATAGCCAAACCACTCACTGACTTGACTCGGAAAGGGGCGGATGTGGTTAACTGGAAGCCTGAAGCAATCCAGGCATTTTCTGCTTTAAAGAAATGTTTTTCCTCTAACCCGATATTGGTTCAGGCTGATCTGGACCGCCCCTTTATTGTAGAGGTAGATGCCTCTGAAATTGGAGTTGGGGCAGTGCTATCGCAAGGCACTGCATCCCTCACTCAACTTCGTCCGTGTGCCTTCTTTTCCCGAAAATTCTCTTCCACCGAGAGTAATTATGATATAGGTAATCAAGAATTGTTGGCAATCAAATGGGCCTTTGAGGAATGGCGCCTGTTATGATTTGGTAGCTGAGGAGAGCAAGCAAAAACGGCAATACACCAGAGAGGTTGGAATCTACTGGATTGCAGTACCCTGACTAACCACCACAACTAAAGGCAGCCATGGAGCGTTCCTACGTTGGTCGTAGATGCCTCGTCACAGCCTGAGAGGTTAACTACACCTAAAGATAGAAAGAGGAAAGCTATCTGCCCCAGAGCAGATCCCCAAAGAACATAGGAAGCCCCCAAATATGTAATGGCGGTTAGACAAGAGGAAATACAGACACAGACAGAAAATAGTATGAGCAAACGTTGGGGCCCAATCTACCTGGACAGAAAAGGATAGGAAGGACACTTACTGCAATCCAAAAAACCCTAAAAAATACCAACTCTACTAATTGCAAAAACACCTGAGATCACACGACCTCTACCAAATAAATTAGTTCTCTGGTGTCACAAAACTAAGCCGCAGCCACTGAAAAAACTGGAAAAGGCAAATGAACAAATAACAGTGGCTCAGATAAACTGAGAGGAGCACAAGCCCCCGGAGGGGACCTGGCTGACCTCCACAGAAGTGCAGGGAACAATGCAAAAAGCAAGCACAAAAATTAAAGCAGAAAATATCTTATCTGATAGCAGAAGATGCAGGCAAGACTCAGCAAGCTTCCAAGTGAACCAGGAACCACAGTTGAGACAAGAACAATTGATCACCGGCAACCATGATGGGAGGGAACCTCCCTTATATAAGACCAGTCTGTAACTCCTGATTGCCAATCCTCATTGAATGGTTCAGTACTGTTTGTAACCACCAGAGGGAGCTTCTGCTCAGAATTCATTTCTAACACATTCACAACAGTACCCCCCCCTTGAGGAGGGGTCACCGAACCCTCATTTGGGCAACCAGGTCGGTCAGGATGAGCTCTGTGATACGCACGGATCAGTCTCCTAGCATGGATGTCCGAAGCAAACACCCAAGAATTGTCCTCCTGACCATAACCTCTCCACTTAACCAAATACTGGAGTTTCCGTCTAGAAAAACGAGAATCCAATATTTTCTCAACCACATACTCCAGATTGCCCTCAACCAAAACAGGGTCAGGAGGCACAGCCATAGGAACCACTGGCTCGACAAACCTCTTCAATAAGGACTTGTGGAACACGTTATGGATCTTAAATGTCCCTGGAAGAAGTAAACGAAAGGAAACAGGATTAAGGATCTCCAAGATCTTATAAGGTCCAATGAACCTAGGCTTAAACTTAGGAGATGCAACTCTCATAGGGATATTTCTTGAGGACAACCAGACCAAGTCCCCCACTTCAAACCGAGGACCATCAGTCCTATGCCGGTTGGCAAACCGCTGGGCCCTCTCCTGAGAGAGGGACAACATCTCCACTACCTGGTCCCAAATCTGCTGCATACGCTCCACAACACAGTCAACACCTGGACAGACAGAAGCCTCCATCTGTCCCGAAGAAAATCGAGGGTGAAACCCAAAATTGCAGAAAAATGGAGACATCAAAGTGGCAGAGCTAGCCCTATTATTAAGAGCAAACTCAGCCAAAGGCAAAAAAGAGACCCAGTCATCTTGATCAGCAGACACAAAGCATCTCAGATAAGTCTCCAATGTCTGGTTTGTTCTCTCAGTTTGTCCATTGGTCTGAGGATGAAAAGCCGAGGAGAAAGACAATTGAACACCAAGTTTAGAACAAAAAGTCCTCCAAAATCTGGAAACAAACTGGACTCCTCTGTCAGACACAATGTTCTCAGGAATGCCGTGTAACTGAACCACGTGCTGAAGGAACAAAGGCACCAATTGGGAGGAGGAAGGCAACTTAGGTAATGGCACAAGATGTATCATTTTGGAAAACCTATCACAAATCACCCAGATAACGGTCATTCTCTGAGAAACAGGGAGGTCGGAAATGAAATCCATAGAGATATGGGTCCATGGTCTCTTGGGCACAGGCAATGGCATCAACAAACCACTAGAGCGAGAGCAAGGCTTGGAGCGAGAGCAAGTCCCGCAGGACTGCACAAATTCCCTGACGTCACGAGACAAAGTAGGCCACCAAAAGGACCGACTAACCAAGTCTCTGGTACCAAAAATTCCAGGATGACCGGCCAACGCGGAACAATAAATCTCAGACATCACACTCTTTTTCCACCGGTCTGGGACAAACAATTTCCCAATAGGGCAGCGCTCAGGTTTATCCTCCTGACACCCTTCCAGAGCCAGTCTCAAATTGGGCGAGATGGCGGAAAGAACTACACCCTCTTTCAAAATAACAGCAGGATCAGATAACTCAGGAGAGTCCGCAAGGAAACTCCTCGAGAGGGCATCCGCCTTAACATTCTTAGTGCCAGGAAGAAAGGAAACCACAAAATTAAAACGTGTGAAAAACAAGGCCCACCTGGCCTGTCTAGGATTAAGTCTCTTGGCTGATTCCAGATAAACCAGATTCTTATGGTCCGTGAGGACCACCACCTGATGTTTGGCTCCCTCCAGCCAATGTCTTCACTCTTCAAAAGCCCACTTCATGGCCAATAACTCCCGATTACCCACGTCATAAATAAGTTCAGTTGGAGAAAATTTTCGAGAGAAAAAGGCACAAGGGTTACTTTTAGAGGTCTCTGGATCTCTTTGGGACAAAACGGCACCTGCCCCAATTTCAGAGGCATCAACCTCCACCTGAAATGGCAGAGAAACATCAGGCTGCCGTAGAACAGGAGCAGAAGTGAATCTCTGCTTAAGTTCCTGAAACGCAGAGACTGCCTCAGGAGGCCAATTCACCACATCAGAACCCTTTTTGGTCAAAACAGTCAATGGTTTAACAATAACAGAGAAATTACCAATAAATTTACGATAAAAATTGGCAAAACCCAAGAATCTCTGAAGAGCCTTTAATGAAGTAGGTTGGACCCAATCACAGATGGCCTGAACCTTGACCGGGTCCATTTCAATAACAGACGGAGACAAAATGAATCCCAGAAATGAGATCCTCTGTACGCCAAAAAGACACTTTGATCCCTTCACATACAGAGCATTCTCTCTCAAAATCTGGAACACAGTCCGAACATGTTTCACATGAGAGTCCCAGTCATTGGAAAAAATCAAGATATCATCCAAATAAACAATCAGAAATTTATCCACAAAATCCCTGAAAATGTCATTCATGAAGGACTGGAAGATGGAAGGAGCATTAGTGAGCCCAAAGGGCATCACTAGGTACTCAAAATGCCCCTCTGGGGTATTAAATGCCGTCTTCCATTCATCCCCGTGCTTAATGCGAATAAGGTTATACGCCCCACTGAGGTCAAGCTTGGTAAACCAAGTAACACTTTTCACCCTGGAAAACAGGTCAGAAATCAAGGGTAACGGATATTGATATTTCACAGTGATATTGTTCAAGAGACGATAATCAATACACGGTCTTAATGAACCATCCTTTTTGGCCACAAAGAAAAAACCGGCACCCAAGGGTGAAGAGGATGGTCTGATATGACCCTTCTCCAATGACTCCTCGATATAAGACCGCATAGCTTCATGTTCAGGTACAGACAAGTTAAAAAGGCGACCTTTAGGGAATTTACTATCAGGCACTAATTCAATAGCGCAGTCATAGCTTCTATGGGGGGGCAAGGATGCAGATTTACTTTCGCTAAACACATCAGAAAAATCAGTCAAAAAGTCAGGAACATCCTGAGCCTGGGGAGAGGCAGAAAAAATAGGAGTGTTGGCATTAACACATTGGCAGCCCCAACTGGTCACAGACACAGATTTCCAATCCAAAACAGGATTATGAGACTGTAACCAAGGGAAACCCAGTACAATAATGTCATGCAGATTATACAGCACCAAAAATTTGCAACTCTCCTGATGATCAGGTTCAACCCTCATTATCACCTGAGTAGAGAACTGGGGTTTATTCTCAGCCAAAGGGGTAGAATCAATCCCCAGTAGGGGAATAGACTTCCGTAGGGGTATTGTCACGCTGTATAGCAGATATATATATATGTGATGTCAGTAATCTATATCAAAAGGGCAACATCCTATATAACATGCGCATAGATATATGATAACATAGAATTACCTGACAATGTCCAGTGGGTCAATACGGAATCCGTTATACACTGTCTCCGGCTAGAGGGTGACCGGGGTCTATGCTGAACCTAAACTGGGGTCCTAACTAATCCCTCTACCTGGAGGTACTGTTAAAGGTACAGAGGTCCAGGCCACCAGCATAAACCCTGTCTCCTATCAATCCCTGCCAACTGTAATCTAGTCCTAAGAAGGACCCTGATTACCACCAAAGGGAATGAACAGGTAACGGTTAATGAACAGAAAGACATACAAGAAAGACAAGAAATAAAGTAAATAAAGTCTTACATACAACACTCACACACAGTAGGAACACCTAAGGTCTCAGAGATAAACTATAAGCTGTAAGAGTAAAAACAACTAAGGAGCTCTTAGCTTAAGTATTCTCAGAACCGATCAAGTCTGCTAGACTACATGAATGCTTTCACCGGCATCTAACAAGCAGACTGGCAGGTATATGAAGGAATCTAATTAGAACATAATCAAAAGCAGCCGGGCGAGGCTGGACCTAGTCTTAGCAAAGAGCTAGGTAAAATTAACTCCCTCATTACCAAACACAAAGAAACAGCAACTCAGCTGTGAGAAGTCAGAGTGTGTAATCGCGACGATCCTCGTGGCGATACACTCATGACAGGTATCAAGGGAAACCCACAACGTTTAGCAAAATCAAAATCCATCAGGTTAATAGCTGCTCCCGAATCAACAAAAGCCTGAGCAGAAAATGTGGACAGGGAGCAAATCAGGGTAACAGTCAACAGAAATTTAGTCTGAACACTACCCAAGACAACTGAGCGTGCAAAACGTCTTCCTCGCTTAGGGCAGACTGAAATAGCATGAGAGGCGTCACCACAGTAGAAACATAACCCATTGCGTTTTCGAAACTCATGACGCTGTGCCCCAGAAGCCACTCTATCACACTGCATGGACTCAGAAGCTGGTTCACAAGGCAACACTATTCCACGCATACCTCTACGCTCACGCAAACGTCTGTCAATTTGAATCACTAATGACATAGAATCATTGAGACCAGATTCCTGGTTCTTTTCATGAGTTGCTTAAGGAAGTTCGCAAGGAAGAGGTTATTTTGGCCGCAAGAGAGAAGACCTCCCCTCGGGTGACTACTGTTGCCTTGAAGCCAGCAGCCGACTGCCGAGAGAGGGAACTGCTGAAAGTCATCGAGAAACAGGGGGAGCAGATTACTCAATTGTTAAGTGCTCAGGCCAAGACAATACAGCGGTTACAAAGTGCTGCAGAGGTAGCCGAGAAGCAGACCCTGGCTTCAGGAAGAGAGAATGATGACCTGTGTAGAGTGGAAAGTAGGAAACCAGAAGGGTGCTTTGTCTGTGGGAGTCCAGGCCATATAGCTCATTAGTGTCCAAAGAGGTGGAGCTCAAAGAACTCTTCACATTCTCCCCACCTCCCTCCGAGGCAGTCGGGAAACGGGAAAGGGGGCCAGTAGAACCCCATACTGAGCCCCCATCAGCAACTAAGACCTACTCTACCTCTCCATCCAATAGTGCCTCATCGAAAACACTGCCTGAAGGGTTAGTGGGACCAGCCCCGCATGTCCCCGCATATATCAATGGTAAATCTTGTTCAGTATTGCTGGATAGCGGATCTCAAGTGTCCATCATTTTTGAAGGATGGTATAAGAGATATTTATCCAATGTGCCTCTGAAACCGCTGTCTGGACTCGTGGTGTGGGGACTGAGTGAACACAGCTATCCCTACCGAGGATACGTGTCCGTGACACTACGATTCCCAGAGACTGTTGTTGGAGTGGATAAAGAGATACCCATTATAGCGCTAATCTGCCCGGAGGCAGAGGCCGATGAGAGACCCACACCTGTCATAGTGGGAACAAATGCCAACATTTTCCGTACGTTAGCTCAGTGGTGTCGTGAAGCTGGGGAGAAAAGTACTCGCAGACCCTATCCATCCACCCAGTCTGTCTGGAAGCCTATGTGAGGACGGAGGAGGAGAAGAGGGAACTGCAGCCTGAAAGCTTTGACCCTTGTTTTGAAGGAAGTGAGCTGAAAGGAGAAGAGAGGAGGCTAGTCATTGACGGCATGATGATGCGGGGGGCGGCTTTCTCCTTGGGCGAATGGGACATGGGCCTCGCCCAAGGAGTAGAGCATCGCATTCGGTTGAAAGATCAAAAGCCTTTCCGAGAGAGATCCCGAAGATTGGCCCCGGCGGATATCGAAGATGTTAGGCAGCATCTACGCGGTATGTTAGACACAGGAGTCATCATAGAGTCTAGTAGCCCATATGCTTCCCCCATTGTGATTGCTCGAAAAAAAAATGGAGCTATTCGGATGTGTGTGGATTATCGTACTTTGAACAAACGTACGGTTCCTGACCAGTACACTGTGCCCCGAATTGATGAAGCTTTAGATTGCCTGCAAGGGAGCCAATGGTTTTCTGTGTTAGATCTCCGGAGTGGTTACTATCAGATACCCATGTCAAAGGAAGATCAAGAGAAGACCGCTTTTATCTGCCCCATTGGGTTCTTCGAGTTTCAAAGACTGCCTCAAGGACTGACAGGTGCTCCGGCCACTTTTCAGAGATGTATGGACAAAGTAGTGGGGGACATGCACTTACGTGAGGTCTTGGTTTATCTCGATGATCTTATTGTTTTTGGGAAGACTCTGGAAGAACACAACCAGCGGTTGTTCAAGGTGCTGGATCGGTTGAAGGAGGCTGGGTTGAAGTTGTCCCTTGATAAGTGCCGGATTTGCCAGACGACTGTGAAATATGTGGGGCACATAGTCAGCAGAGAAGGAATTTCCACCGACCCCGCCAAAGTGGAGGCTGTGGTAAACTGGCCTAAGCCCACCAAGCTGTGGAGCTTAGTCCTTTTAGGATCTGTGATACTACCGAAGATTTGTACCCCAGTACTCTCGGATTGCGAAGCCATTAACTGCTCTTACCCAGGGGTATCCCCCTTCCGGCGGGACAGCCCGCCCCTCAAGGTCAGGGAAAAGAGACTACTTCCGAGTTAATGAACCTTTTGGGGAAAGATGGACACCCTTATGCGACGAGGCATTCGAGAAACTGAAGTCATGTTTGAACCAAACTCCAGTGTTGGCCTATGCAGACGCCAGTAAACCATATGTGTTACATATAGATGCTTCTCTCGACGGACTAGGAGGGATTCTCTATCAGGACCATGATGGCTGTCTACGTCCCGTTTACTACATTAGTCGAGGATTGACTCCCAGTGAACGCAACTACCCAGCTCACAAACTGGAGTTTCTGGCTCTGAAATGGGCTGTAGTGGACATGCTGCATGACTACCTCTATGGGGTACGCTTCGTGGTTCATACCGACAACAATCCATTAACCTACGTGAGAACCACAGCAAAACTGGATGCCACGGGGTACCGGTGGCTTGCCGCACTCTCTCTGTATGATTTCAGCTTAAAATATCGACCAGGGATCAGTAACATTGATGCAGACACACTCTCTCGCTGCCTAGTGAACCTTTAAATGAGGAAGAAGAAGGAGGATGGATAGAGGTCCCTGCCCTGAGGTGAAGACTCTGTGCCATAGACATCGAACTGATGCCCTCACTCTGCAGTGCTGTGCTAAATTCTTAGGAGCATCTAGCGAAGCGCTCCCGTTGTCGTACTGTCGAGTGACAAATGTAACCCCAGACTCTCTCCCTCAACTGACTCATAATCAAGTCAGGACGGCGCAGCAGGAGGATCAGTCAGTGGGGGTAGTTCGATGGTGGGTGAAGAGGGGCTGGAGGCCCGAAAAGAATGCATTAAGAACAGAGGAGTCTGTCCTGCTGACTCGGCAGCTAGAGTCGCTAGTAGTAAGAAATGGGCTACTATACCGAGAGACAAGGGGCCAGAAGGGAGGAGTCCGCAGACAGCTGGTGTTACCCACCCGATTTCGGAAGATGGTCATGAAGTCCCTGCATGATGACCATGGACATCTTGGCATCGAAAAGACTACGAGTCTCGTGGCCGACCGATTCTATTGGCCTCGCATGGAAGCGGATATTGAAGAATACTGCAAATCATGCTCCCGGTGTGTATTGAGAAAAACCTTGCCTTTGAGAACAGCCCCCCTTGTGAACATTACCAGTGATGGCCCACTTGAACTAGTGTGCATTGATTTCCTCTCCATCGAGCCTGATGAAAGCAATGTCAGTAATGTGTTAGTGGTCACTGACCATTTCACCCGATATGCCCAGGCCTACCCCACTAAAGATCAAAGGGCAATTACTGTGGCAAAAACATTATGGGAGAAGTTCTTTGTACATTACGGGCTGCCTGCCCGCATCCATACCGATCAAGGAAGAGATTTCAAAAGTAGACTAATCAAGGAGCTATGCGCTCTCTGTGGATCAAGAAATCCAGAACCACGCCATATCACCCCCAAGGGGATCCTCAACCTGAGAGATTCAACCGTACCCTTCTGAACATGTTAGGCACTTTAGATCCCAGGAAGAAGGGACACTGGAGCAGGCATGTGAGCCAGTTGGTTCATGCCTACAATTGCACCACAAATGAGTCAACTGGATATTCTCCTTATTTCCTCATGTTTGGAAGAAAAGCCCGACTACCCGTGGATATTAGTTTTGGGACATCCATTGACCGTTCTAATGGGAAGACCTACTTAAAATATGTGTCCCAGCTAAAAGAAGATTTGACAAAAGCTTACAAATTGGCAGAGCAGGCCTCTGGTCGGTCAGGGAAGCGCAATAAGACTCGCTACGACTGTAGGGTTCGAGAACAAGTTTTACTACCTGGAGACAGAGTTCTTATTCAGCTTTTGGGCCTTCCTGGGAAGCACAAGCTTGCTGATCGGTGGTGTCCTGACCCTTACGTGGTGATGGAGAAGTTGCCCGGTGTTCCGGCCTACAGAGTGAAGCCGAAAAAGGGGGTGGAGCTGTTAAAACCTATCATCGACATCATCTGTTGCCTGTGGGAAAAAACATCCCTTTACCCCCATTGCCAACTCAAGGAGGTCATACAACTCTTCAGTGCAATAGGAGAAGTCCAAGGTGTAAAAACCCACCCCAGACTGGAGTTGCCTCAGGAGGATGTGACAGCGAGTCTGGGGATGAATGGGGACCTGACTGTCAATGGAGCTACAGGTGGATCGAGGACCCATGCCCCATGGGCGTAGACCCTGAAAACCAGACCCCTGAAGTAGAAACAAAGAAAAGGGACATTTGTCAGGAGGCGAGTGCACCCCGCCCACAATTGGAGGAAAGTTCAGAAGAGGGACATTTATTGAATGAAGAGATTCACCTGGTGGAGCCCGTTCTTGAGAGACAAGAGTCGGGGACTGAGGAGGTGGGCCCCTCGGTACACACTCGTCCCAAGCGGGACATTAGGCCACCCATGATGTTGACTTATGACAGAATGGGACATACCACTGAGGTCCCCAGGTTGATACACCCAAATTCAAATTCTGTTTGGCCTTATTTCTCGGTATCTTCCATGTGTCCAGGAGGTGGTTTGTATGCATGTAAATTTGGTGTTAGTCAGGATGCCTTAACCCCCATTCATGTTTCAGGTGGTGAGTCCTCATGTCGTGATGGGACACTTTCAATGACTCACCAGGGGGAGAATGTAACACCTGCACATGGAACTGTCAGAGCAGCTACTGGTATACTGGGATTTACAGACACTAAGAAGAGTTTTGCAGCTGCTGTTAAACAGGGACCTTCAGACATTAATGGTTTTTTCCCTGAGCTGCGGGGGACTACAATTCCCATGGACCCTTGTTTCAGTCAGATGACACAGCTTGGAAGGATAGGAGGGAGGAGGGACTTGGGGGAGGGAGCTGGAGAGGAAGAAAAAGAAAGTGAGAGAGCGGATTGTTCATGTAAAAAATGGAGCGCTGTGGACTTGTATTCCTCTAAAGAGCGGAGCGTTCCAGTCCCCTCTGATATACCTGCGAATCTGGAGAGAGCGCAGCCCGGTCACCAGGTGAAGCAAGCAACATTAAGGACTTGGAGAGTTCTACCGGCACTCCCACCGTATAAAGGCCTGAATCCTGCCGCCCCCAGTTGGGGTCCAGGGAAAACTACAACCGGTTGAGACGCACCGTGAGTGCCCTTTTTCGAGACTTGTGGTTCAACCAGCCCGTTACAGTGAGTACACTACGCCCCAGACTATTTACCTTCGTGAGCATCTAAGTGCACCAACGGTTATAAATTTGCGCGCCAACATCCGCGGCAACTGGGCCCCAACGTTTGGACTGGGTTAATACAAGAAAAGGGGAACCCTGCTATGTTATATTTGCAGGGTTGGGGAAAGAATTAGGTTGTGAGGTGTATATGATTTTTATAGAGCACCGTTACCTGTATTGCATGTTGTTTCTTTAAATACACTTCATTTCTGCTGCATATCCATAAACCAGTTAAACTGTTTTACTCCTGTTTTGGGTGAGTGTGTACTGAGCTATAGACAGGGGTTTCCCGAATCAGTCCCTGGCAGAAGATAACAGTCCTTCTGCAGTCCTAGAGAGAGCTCCAATCAAGATTCGGGTGGAGGCACTGCGCCCTAAAGAGGTGAGACCCCCCATAACACCCAGCGTACCGTTGTAGCCCTGAAGGGGTGTTACACCAAACACAAAGAAACAGCAACTCAGCTGTGAGAAGTCAGAGTGTGTAATCGCGACGATCCTCGTGGCGATACACCCATGACAGTACCCCCCCCTCTACGAGGGGACTCCGGACCCTCAGGGCCAGGTCTGCCCGGGTGAGTTGTGTGAAAGGTCCGAACCAATCGATCTGCGTTAACATCAGACGCAGGGACCCACGTCCTCTCCTCAGGGCCATACCCCCTCCAATGAACCAAGTACTGAAGGGATCGGCGACTGAGACGTGAGTCAATGATTTTCGACCCATGAAATTCCACGTTATCATTGACCACCACTGAAGGAGGAGGTAGAGGTGACGGTATGACTGGTGCCACATACTTTTTAAGTAATGACTTGTGAAACACATTATGAATTTTAAACGTAGGATGGAGGTCCAGACGAAATGCCACCGGATTAATTATGGAACTGATCCTGTACGGCCCGATGAATCTGGGACCCAACCTCCAGGAGGAAACTTTAAGTTTTATATTCCTGGTAGACAACCAAACCAGATCGTTCACCTTCAGATCTAGACCAAAAACTCTCCCCCTATCAGCCATCCGTTTGTAACGGTTCCCCGTAACCTTCAGTCTTAACCGATCTGGAACTATCAGTCTCCCTGGAAGTCCCACAGGGGCGTCCCCGAGCCCCCAATACCTCCCCCTCAAGCTCAGAGCATACAGCTGACACTACAACTCCCTCCTGAGGAATAGGAACCGGATCATCCGTCCTCCCGGCCCCTGGGAAAGTACGAGATAAGGCATCAGGAAGCAACTTTATTGAGCAGTCATATGCGCGATGAGGAGGTAACTCTTTACACCCCTCCTCTGAGAACATCTCCCCAAAGTCCCCCAGAAAAGGAGACAAAGTCCTAGGCACAACCGCACCGATGACCGTGCTCATGCAGTTATTCCTGCAAAAATGTCACGCTGTGTAGCAGATATATATATGTGATGACAATAATCTATATCAAAAGGGCAACATACTATATAACATGCGCATAGCTATATGATAACATAGATTTACCTGACAGAAAGTCCAGTGGGTCAAAACGGAATCCGTTATACGCTGTCTCCGGCTAGAGGGTGACCGGGGTCTAAGCTGACCCTAAACTGGGGTCCTAACTAATCCCTCAACCTGGAGGTACTGTTAAAGGTACAGAGGTCCAGGCCACCAGCGTAAACCCTGTCTCCTATCAATCCCTGCCAACTGTATTCTAGTCCTAAGAAGGACCCTGAATACCACCAAAGGGAATGAACAGGTAACGGTTAATGAACAGAAAGACATACAAGAAAGACAAGAAATAAAGTAAATAAAGTCTTACATACAACACTCACACACAGTAGGAACACCTAAGGTCTCAGAGATAAACTATAAGCTGTAAGAGTAAAAACAACTAAGGAGCTCTTAGCTTAAGTATTCTCAGAACCGCTCCAGTCTGCTAAACTATATGAATGCTTTCACCGGCATCAAACACCCAGACTGGCAGGAATATAAAGGAAACTAATTAGAACATAATCCAAAGCAGCCGGGCGAGGCTGGACCTAGTCTTAGCAAAGAGCTAGGTAAAATTAACTCTCTCATTACCAAACACAAAGAAACAGCAGCTCAGCTGTGAGAAGTCAGAATGTGCAATCGCGACGATCTTCGTGGCGATGCACCCATGACAAAAATTCACCCCACTGGCTTATCTTTCTGGATTGCCAATCAATCACTGGGTTATGTTTAGCCAACCAAGGAAGTCCCAACACAATAGGAGTAGATAGACCCTCCAACACATAACAAGACAATTGTTCTTTATGTATTGCCCCTACTCGAAGATCTATGTTATGAACAGCTTGTACCAAGCTACCTTGACCGAGAGGTCTAGAATCAATAGAGACTATAGGGACCGGTTTGGCCAATACACTCAGTTGCATACCATGCACCTGGGCAAACCGAGCGTCCACCAGATTAGCCCCGGACCCACTATCAAGAAAAACAGAAATCCTCTCAGTTCTAGTACCAATCACCACCTCCGCAGGCACGAGAAACTGAGAGGGATTTGGGGACGAAATACACACTCCCAGGTTAACTCCTTTGCTCAAAGAGGCCCGGGATGGACACCCCCCAACAAAATGTCCCTCTCTCCCGCAAAAGAAACACCTTCTAGTCTTGCGGCGCACCGCCGATTCCCTCCTACAAAAAGATGTCCCTCCCAACTGCATGGGTTCCTCAGAACAGACCAGGGGAACCTCAGTATAAGGGACTTTAGTAGTAGGTGGAGTCATCAAGGGAGGCGGAGTTACCTCGCGTCTTCCCCGAATTCGTCTATCAATGCGAATAGCGAGGGCCATAGCAGCCTCCAGTGATGGAGGAGAATCATACTGAGCCAACACATCTTTTAATTTGTCAGACAACCCTTGATAAAACTGGCTCCTAAGAGCTGGGTCATTCCACTGAGTATCTGTTGCCCATCTACGGAACTCAGAAGAATATTCCTCCGCTGGACGATTTCCTTGCCGTATTTTACGTAACTTTGTTTCAGCAAGGGAAACTCGATCCGGATCATCATATACCAGACCCAGGGCAGTAAAAAATCGATCCACTGACTGGAGATCTGGGGAGCCTGGAGGAATAGAGAACGCCCAAGATTGAGGGTCCCCTTGTAAGAGCGAGATAACAATTCCCACCCTCTGCTCTTCACTCCCAGATGACCGAGGCCGCAGCCGAAAGTACAATTTACATGCCTCCCGGAAAGTAAAAAATTTGTCCCGCCCACCAGTGAACCTGTCCGGGAGAGCAACCTTAGGTTTAGATCTGGTTTGCTCCGTGGGGGACAAAACCTTGGACTTAATGTCTGCAAACTCCATGGACAACCCCTGCAACTGCCGGGCCAGCTGGGCTACTGGATCCATGACAGCTGGGGAGAATCTTTAGTATGGCCGGTGAAAATGTCACGCTGTATAGCAGATATATATATATGTGATGTCAGTAATCTATATCAAAAGGGCAACATCCTATATAACATGCGCATAGATATATGATAACATAGAATTACCTGACAATGTCCAGTGGGTCAATACGGAATCCGTTATACACTGTCTCCGGCTAGAGGGTGACCGGGGTCTATGCTGACCCTAAACTGGGGTCCTAACTAATCCCTCTACCTGGAGGTACTGTTAAAGGTACAGAGGTCCAGGCCACCAGCGTAAACCCTGTCTCCTATCAATCCCTGCCAACTGTAATCTAGTCCTAAGAAGGACCCTGATTACCACCAAAGGGAATGAACAGGTAACGGTTAATGAACAGAAAGACATACAAGAAAGACAAGAAATAAAGTAAATAAAGTCTTACATACAACACTCACACACAGTAGGAACACCTAAGGTCTCAGAGATAAACTATAAGCTGTAAGAGTAAAAACAACTAAAGGTACTGCCACACTAAACAATCCCGCTAGCGATCACAATAACGACGCATACTAATGCGATCGCTAGCGGGATTGTTTCTATATCGCTAAATGCGGCCACATTTAGCGATATAGTTAACGACGCTATCGCCGTTAGCGATCTTCTTAACGACTTTAGCGGTACAAAAGTACCGCTAAATCGCTAAGAAAAGGTGCCACACAGCGATAAGATACTTACCCAGCGGGAGCGCCGACGAGAAAATAGGGTCCGGAGCGATTCCAGCGACGAGCGAGATCACAGCAGGAAGCTCGTCGCTGGAAGCTGCCGCACTGAACAACATCGCTAACAGGATCGCTAAATAGTGACGTTTTTTAGCGATCCCGTTAGCGATATTGTTTAGTGTGGCATACCCTTAAGGAGCTCTTAGCTTAAGTATTCTCAGAACCGATCAAGTCTGCTAGACTACATGAATGCTTTCACCGGCATCTAACAAGCAGACTGGCAGGTATATGAAGGAATCTAATTAGAACATAATCAAAAGCAGCCGGGCGAGGCTGGACCTAGTCTTAGCAAAGAGCTAGGTAAAATTAACTCCCTCATTACCAAACACAAAGAAACAGCAACTCAGCTGTGAGAAGTCAAGAGTGTGTAATCGCGACGATCCTCGTGGCGATACACTCATGACAGGTATCAAGGGAAACCCACAACGTTTAGCAAAATCAAAATCCATCAGGTTAATAGCTGCTCCCGAATCAACAAAAGCCTGAGCAGAAAATGTGGACAGGGAGCAAATCAGGGTAACAGTCAACAGAAATTTAGTCTGAACACTACCCAAGACAACTGAGCGTGCAAAACGTCTTCCTCGCTTAGGGCAGACTGAAATAGCATGAGAGGCGTCACCACAGTAGAAACACAACTCATTGCGTTTTCGAAACTCATGACGCTGTGCCCCAGAAGCCACTCTATCACACTGCATGGACTCAGAAGCTGGTTCACAAGGCAACACTATTCCACGCATACCTCTACGCTCACGCAAACGTCTGTCAATTTGAATCACTAATGACATAGAATCATTGAGACCAGAGGGAGCAGGGAAACCCACCATAACATCTTTTACATTCTCTGACAGACCCTTCCGAAAAAGGGCTGCCAAAGCATCATCATTCCATTTGGTCAGGACTGCCCACTTTCGGAATTTCTGACAGTACAACTCAGCGTCCTCAAGCCCCTGATTTAATGCCAACAAGGTTTTTTCAGCTTGATCAGTGACATTAGGTTCATCGTACAATAACCCCAGAGCCAGAAAAAATGCATCAACATTACTCAAAACAGGGTCCCCAGGTGTCAGGGAAAAAGCCCAATCCTGAGGATCGCCGCGCAGGAGAGAGATGACAATTTGAACCTGCTGTGCTGCGTTCCCTGAGGACTTAGGTTTTAAGGCAAAAAACAACTTACAGTTATTTTTGAAATTCAGAAGTTTAGCTCGATCCCCCAAAAATAAATCTGGCATGGGGATCCTAGGTTCCACAACCGGCAACCTAGCAAGATAGGTAGCAATACTCCGAACTTCAGTGGCAAGCTGATCCACACGGCCAGACAACTGTGCAAACTCCATTGAGAGAAAAAAAAATCCTCCTCAGCACCCAGAGAAAAAGAGGGAAAAAATGCAACAAACAGAGAAAAAAAAAAAAAATTTCTGACAACTTCCTTTTTTCTTTTTCCTTTTACTATTTTTCCCTTCTGTTGATTACCATATAATTTTCAGTTTGGCCGGTGATACTGTTATGATTTGGTAGCTGAGGAGAGCAGGCAAAAACGGCAATACACCAGAGAGGTTGGAATCTACTGGATTGCAGTACCCTGACTAACCACCACAACTAAAGGCAGCCGTGGAGCGTTCCTACGTTGGTCGTAGACGCCTCGTCACAGCCTGAGAGGTTAACTGCATCTAAAGATAGAAAGAGGAAAGCTATCTGTCCAAGATCAGATCCCCAAAGAACATAGGAAGCCCCCAAACATGTAATGGCGGTTAGACAAGAGGAAATACAGACACAGACAGAAAATAGTATGAGCAAACGTTGGGGCCCAATCTACCTGGACAGAAAAGGATAGGAAGGACACTTACTGCAATCCAAAAAACCCTAAAAAAAACCAACTCTACTAATTGCAAAAACACCTGAGATCACACGACCTCTACCACCTAAATTAGTTCTCTGGTGTCACAAAACTAAGCCGCATCCACTGAAAAAACTGGAAAAGGCAAATGAACCAGGAACCACAGTTGAGACAAGAACAATTGATCACCGGCAACCATGATGGGAGGGAACCTCCCTTATATAAGACCAGTCTGTAACTCCTGATTGCCAATCCTCATTGAATGGTTCAGTACTGTTTGTAACCACCACAGGGAGCTTCTGCTCAGAATTCATTTCTAACACATTCACAACAGGCGCCACTTCCTCGAAGGTGCCAAACATAGGATCACTGTAATTACTGACCATAAGAACCTGACCTACTTGGAGTCAGCAAAAAGACTGAATCCCAGACAGGCAAGGTGGGCCTTGTTCTTTTCTAGGTTTGATTTTGTGATTACTTTTCGACCGGGTACTAAAAATGTAAGGGCTGATGCCCTTTCTCGAAGTTTTTGCCCCTCACAGGTCGAGGACTCTGAACCGACTCCAATACTAGCAAAGGGAATTGTTATGTCAGCTGTATCCTTGGATCTTCTGGAAGAAATCCGTAGATCCCCAGAGCAGGCATCTGACACAATTCCTCCCCAAAAACTATTTGTCCCGGCCACATTCCGCCTTTAAGTTCTGAAGGAATCACATGATTCCGTCCTTGCAGGGCATCCAGGCATCAAAAACACCGTCAGACTTGTAACTAGGAATTTTTGGTGGCCAACTGTAGTAAAGGACTGTAAGGACTATGTACTCGCCTGTGAAACCTGTGCTCGCGCTAAGTGTTCCCATAATCTCCCTGCCGGGTGGCTCCAGTCCCTGCCTGCCCCTGAAAGTCCTTGGACCCATATCTCCATGGACTTTATTACTCATCTGCCACTCTCAGAAGGGAAGACGTGTATCTGGGTGGTGGTGGATAGATTCAGCAAGCAGTGTCATTTTGTTCCTCTGTCCGGATTACCTAATTCCGAGACCCTGAGCAAATTATTCATTACTCATGTTGTGCGATTGCATGGTATTCCTGTGAATATCATGTCCGATAGGGGCACCCAATTTGTTTCAAAATTTTGGAGGGCATTCTGTAAACGAATTGGAACGGAATTGTCCTTTTCCTATCATCCTGAAACCAATGGTCAAACTGAACGCACCAACCAAGCGCTTGAGCAGAATCTACGTTGCTATATCTCTGAGCATCAGTCCGATTGGGTGGAACACCTACCGCTAGCAGAGTTTGCCATGAATAATCAGCACCAGAAGTCCATCAAGACTACCCCTTTCTACTGTAATCATGGGCTACACCCATGCTTTGGTTCATTCTCTTCTAGGATGTCAGATGTCCCTTGGGTAGAAAGGACCATAGACCAGTTAAAAACTATCTGGTCAGAAGTCAACGTAAACTTGAAAGGGGCTCAGACTAGACAGACTTCGTCTGCTAATAAACGGCGCTTCAAGGGACCTGGGAGTGGGGGACAAAGTTTGGCTTTCTACCAGGAATATTAAGCTCAAAGTGCCATCTGCCAAATTAGGCCCCAGGTTTATTGGTCCGTATGAAATTATTGAGGTGATTAATCCAGTAGCCTTTCTCCCTCAATCATTTAAACTGCCCAATGTATTCCATAAGTCCCTTCTCAAATTGTACCGCTCTCTGATTCGTCCTGTCCAGTCTCCTCCTCCTCCGGTTTTGGTAGGGGGTGCTTTGGAATGCGAAGACCAAAGGATCTTTGATTCCCGTTTAGTGAAAGGATCCGTGCAGTATCTGGTGCATTGGAAGGGCTACGGTCCGGAGGAAAGGTCCTGGGTGCCTGCCAGTAACGTCCATGTCAAGGAGTTAATCAGGAAGTTTCATCTCCTTCATCCCAACAAACCGGGGTTTGAGGGTCCAGAGGTCCCTCTTAGAGGGAGGGGTACTGTTACGTCACCGTTGGATTCAGTGGCTGGTGTTCCTGCCTCGGCCGCTGGGAGGCGCCGGACTCAGGCGTCTGGTGGGCGTAGGCTTCGCTCTGCTGTCAGAGGTGAAGTGGTTGGTGTCAGTCATGCATCACCATCTGGCCTGGTTCTGGGGGCGGTCCAGATGAGGTCATCAGACTGTGAGCCTGTGAGAGGTAGCCATGCCCTTCAAATGCCTTGGAGCCTGGCTTGCAAGCCGCCAGATATAGTCTTGGTTTCCCCAGTGTGCTAGTTTGTTTTGCTATTGTTTCTCTGACCTTTGCCTGAATTTCTGACCGTTCTACTGCCTGCCGATTTTGTACCTCTGTTGCCCGCCTGGTTTTGACTCTGACTTTTGCCTGGATTTTGACCCTTCTTTAGCCTGCCGATTTTGTACCTTTGCCGCCCTCCCGGTTTTGACCTTTGGACTTCTGACTACGCATTTGGTCTCGCTTTTTATTCCCTTCCTAGCGTCCTTCCTACTCCGGTCCACTGCTCTCATAGGCAGCTACCCCCTGGGCTTCGCTATAATTCCAGATCCCTGTATAGGGGTAAAGGGTCTGGGGGTTTCTTGGGGTACTGTCTTACCTGCAGTTCAGACCTGCAGTGAGCGGACGTCACACTATGTCTCTCCATACTGCCCCATGTCTCTCCATCCTGCCCCATGTGACTCCATCCTGCCTCCTTGTCTCTCCATTCTGCACCCATGTTTGTCCATATGTAAAGGTACGTCGGATGCAGTAAAGAGCAGGAGGCAGAGAAGGGATTAACAAGAATTTACCTAAACAATTTCTGAGCAGGTATTCAGGGAAACCTCTGCACAGGGAGATGTTTAAGCAAATAACAACTGAATGCACACTACACAACCGGGCCGGCTCCAGGTTTTTATGGGCCCCGGGCGAAAGAGTCTCAGTGGGCCCCCTTAACACAGACCACGATTCATGATGCACAGATACTGCAGAGAAATATGGGTATAGCACAACGCCAAACACTTCTCTTCTTCCATTACATGACTGATACCTATTGTAAATTGTACAATAGCTCAAAAACTGCCAAATCCTCACAGCGCACAGTACAGACTGGACAGTACAGTCCTCCATACAATATTATGGGCACCACATAGTCTCCCCCCTCATCACCCATATAATACCCCATGCAGGATGTCACCCCGCCATCCCCCATATAATGCTCCATACAGAATACTGGACCATATATAATGCTCCATACAAAATTTGGAGCTCTCCTCTACACTGTGCTGCGCTCTGCACTGTTACAGCTCAGGAAAGGGCGCTGTGGAAAGACTCCCCATTATCATCATCATTGCCTGCCCATTATCATCATCATTGCCTCCACTCATAATCATTGCCTCCCTATCATCGTCATTGCCTCCCCATTAATATCATCATCATCATTGCCTTCCCATTATCATTGCCTCCCCATCATCATCATTATCATTGCCTCCCCATTAATATCATCATCATTGCCTTCCCATTATCATTGCCTCCCCATCATCATCATTATCATTGCTTCCCCATTAATATTATCATCATCATTGCCTTCCCATTATCATTGCCTCCCCATCATCATCATTATCATTGCCTCCCCATTAATATCATCATCATCATTGCCTCCCCATCATCATCATCATCATTGCCTCCCCATTAATATCATCATCATCATTGCCTTCCCATTATCATTGCCTCCCCATCATCATTGCCTCCTCACCACCATCACTGCCTCCCCCCACCACCATTACACATACAGCACCGCAGACAGCACTCTCTCGCATACACACACGCAGCAGGCACACACACACATCTCACCTGTCCGGCGTCCGCGCGCTCTCTGCCACAGCTGGCCGCTGAATGATGACGTCATTCAGCGGCGCTGCTGTGAGAGAGGAAGCGCCGGCACAGGCGCCCCCTGGAGCTCGGAGCTGCGGAAGTGGAGGCGCGGAGAGAGGTGAGTATTGCGCTGGCTGCTGCCGGGGCCCTGAGCAAGCGGGGGGGGCCCAGTGGCGGCGCTGACACCGCTAACGGGCGCCGGGGTGCCCGACGGCGAGTGGGCCCCCCGCCTGCTCAGGGCCCCGGCACTTGCCCGGGTGTGCCGGGTGCTAACGCCGGCCCTGCTACACAATAAACAAAATAAGAAGGGGAGAAATGAAGGTAATGACTTATCGATTGGAGTTCTTGTTGGGGAACAGTTGGAACAACTCCCGATTACGTTGCAATCCGCGGACAAAATCTCTGGCTTTGCTGCGTAGATACGAGATACACTGTCTCCTGACCATGCCGAAGTATCCGGATCTGTTGGCCTTGGGTCTGTTGATTTTGGGTCCGTTGGAGCGTGGATACAGTTCCTTCTGCTGGTCCTTGAGGGTGACGCTGTACACCGGGAGCACAACGCCGTACAGGCCGCAGGAGTGACAAGGCCTCGCACGGAATCACACAGTTAAGGAAAGATTGGGACGTCTGCTGCACTGCACGTTAGGGGCAAGGTTTGTGGAGGGACACCCAGTAAGGGATGTAAGAGTCGGTCAGTCTGTAAAGAGCTGGCTTCAGTGGCGGTAGTTGAGGAGAGGGAGTCAACCTTTGTACTGTTCTGTAGTCGCCTTCCCTCCAAGTCTCTCCCTTTCCCAAGCTCAGCCCCTTTTATTTCCCCCACGCCCCCTTCTGTCAGGTGCTCAAGCCCTCTCCACTCAGACAAGTCATCCCCCTGCAACAGTGATGGCGACCCTGATAGTTCCGGCTCCAGAGCGCATCTCAAAACGACAACACTGTTCCTGTTCATCTCCTTACACATACAGCCCCCGTTTCTCTCCATTCTGCCTCGTGTGACTCCATCCTGCCCCATGTCTCTCCATTCTGTCCGCATGTCTCTCCATTCTGTCCCCATGTCTCTCAATTCTGCCCCGTGTCTCTCCATACTGCCCCCGTGTATCTCCATTCTGCCCCATGTCTCTCCTTACTGCCCCCATGTTTCTCCATTCTGCCCCTATGTTTCTCCATTCTGCCCCCGTTTCTCTCCATTCAGCCTCCTTATCTCTCCATTCTGCCCCCATGTCTCTCCATCCTGCCTCCTTATCTCTCGATTCTGCCCCCATGATTCTCAAGTCTTCGCCATGTATCTCCATACTGCCCCATGTCTCTCTATCCTGCCCCATGTGACTCCATCCTGCCTCCTTGTCTCTCCATTCTACTGTATCGACCCGCCACCACAATTGTGGATTACCAGGGCAATGGGGTACTCAGAGCCGAGCCCATGGAAGTCTATGGGATTTGTCACAGGTAGCTGTGGCTCGGTCTGTGGCCCGGGCGGTCTGGCGTATGTTGGGGATATATTTACAGGGGATAGGTTTATATACAGTTCGTGACGCCACCTGTAGTATTCTGGTAATTAGTACCAGCGCTGCTGTAGATCTCTGAGGGGATGGTGATGCAGCTAGATGTCGGGTCCCCTACAGGTGGGACTGGTCCCTCAAAGTCTATGGGATTTGTGAAGTCGAGTGCAGATAAAGAACACAGTCTCACACGGTCAGCGTCTTTCCATACCTTTACTTGTAAGATGTTCAGGCAGGTCCCAGGGAGGCTGATCCAAGGAGAGTGTATCTTGAGACAGCAGCTGGACAAGTTAGGGGCCTCCTTTACTTCCAATACAACGAGTACAACCAGCCTGAAGCGTAGTTCCCTCAAAATCTCCAGCTAATCTATAGCTGTACCACCCAGTCAGCTTTGTGTTAGGAGCCTTCCTGCGAAGAAGCTGAATTCTTATCTTGTCGTGCACTGACTCAAAGTCTTCACTTCCCCTGACCCCAGTTACGTACTGACTATAAGGGGCTTGTTTGCCGCGACCTAAGGTCCGGTAAATTCCTGGTTTTCTTATCACTATGCTTGAAACAGTAGTGATCCTTCGGTCCCCAGTGACCGGTAGCAATGTGCAGGACTTCTGCAATCCGTAAGCACTAATCCAATAAACCACTGTGCCTTTCGCCTTGTCCACGCTGGTAACATAAGCACTCACACTAGCCAAGGGTCGAGTAGTCACTTCTTTCTTTTCCTTTCTACGAAGTTAGTTACAGATGCTCAGTTATCAATAGGCAGGAGCACGTCTCTGAACCTGATACCGTCCTTTAGACAGGATGCTGAAGACTTTCTGCACTAAACTTCTTCTTTCCTTCCAGTGTATGCTGATGAGGTACAGCTCTGACTAGGCTAAGGTGAATGAGACCACCTGTACCAGCCTCCACGATCTGAACTGATGATAGAGCAGGCTGGACTCCTTCCTCCCTCCAGACGTCTTCTCTCTCTGAAGTCTAGACACAGACTATAAATCACTCTAACACATACCTTGACCACTCCCTCAAGAGCAAACTCCACTACCCTAAGGGTGTGTCTAGTATATGTCGAGTGAATGAATATTTAGCATTAAACTGCTGTCTCGCCATACACTCTCCAGGGTACTGCGTGTGCCTAACACCAGGGCTACACATTCCCCCATGGTAAAAGACAGCACTCCCGGGCTGTAAAATACAAAAGAGACATTTTGTTTATGCATAGAAAACATTAAACAATAACTTCTTCCCATCCGGGAGGTGAGAATATCTTGAACGTTGCAAACATTATAGAAAATACAAATATTAAATAGCATTTAATAAATATACAGTATACTTGTGAAGGACCCGCACCAAACCTTCAACGTGGGTCCTGGGTGGGCTGCAGGACATCCGGTTGCAGACCTCACTCAGTGCCACACCACACGGGTTTTGTTTTCAGAGGTAGTTGTGACTGGTTTATGTAAAACCAAGAGAAAGCACCGAAGCGCAACTATTTACAAGTAAGTTCTGGGTTGGCACAGTCCTCAACCTCCAAGTCCAATGTAAAACCAAAGACATATTATATCAAATCACATAATACGAAAGTGCAAAACCTTTTCTGGTTACTATTTATCATTTACCCAGCGGGCATTCTACAGTAGAAATATATATATTCACTATATAATTTTGTGCAAAACTTTATAAAACATTTCAAACTTTTTTACTTTTGGTAGACCCGATATGGATCTCACCACTTTTTCTTTACTATTTATTCATTTTCTGCAAATACACTTTCCACTACATTTTCCACCCCGGGGGCTGGAACAATGCAATGGGCCCTAGATCCCAGGACTAGCAAATCATGCGCTGCGATTAGGGTCTGGGTCGCCACAGTTCTGGTGCGAACCTCTAGGGGCGCAACGGGTACATTTTCTTCACGTGACACCGATTGCGTTTCAATCACAGTTAGCGATATGGACCGCGTCAGGGATTGCGATTGAGACTGGGTCGCATGTTGCGATGTAGAGGTGGCTTTAATTTGCGATGAAATCTGGGTCGCTTGTTGCGATGAATTTGCAGGGGGCGATGCTGGGGCACGGCCGGATGCTGCTTGAGCTGGAGACGGGGACGCTGCGGTAATGGTGACGGTACCTGCGTCTGGGACGGGGTCACGGACGATGGTGACGTTAAGGGCATACCATCCCTTCATTCCCCAGTGCCGCGTATATGTGACGATATCTCCATTTGCTAAGTCCCTCCCGGGATGGCCTTGCGGCAGGTGGGATTCTACGTCACGCCTACTAACAAAGACCCCTGGGTAGAGGCCCGGTTCACGGATAAAGCCCCAGCCCTTCCGGAGCTGGAACTCAGTCACACACCCCTGCCGCCGCGGTTCCCTCAGGGTACCTTTATCTCTCCGGACACTCTCTTTGTCCGCGATCAGCTCGGCATATTGTCGCTGACGGTTCCGCTGAGCTTCCCGCTCTTCCTCCTGCTGGCGTTTCTTCTTCTCCTCACGACTCTGCCATTCCTGTTCCCACTGGGCGGTATAAGCGACGTCATCCAGGCGCGCCATTTCGTCCCAGTCCACATCTGGTAGTGACGGACAGGACCCCTCCGGTGTCCCTGCCGGGGACCGATCATCTGCTGCGGCCTCTTGGCCGGGCGGGCGTTCCGGGATTGGCTGTACCTCCTCAACCTCCTTCGCTTCCACCGCTTCACGGTGGGATCGGGATCGGTACTTTCGGGGGCAGCCTCCGGTTGCTCCTCCGCCTTGGGCAGCAGACTCTTCGGTATCTGGAATCGTGGGGGGTCGTTGAGGGGAGAGGACGCTGTGTTCCACAGTCGCCACTGCATCAGGTTACATCGGCGTCTCTCAATCTCCTCCAGTCCAGTTTGGTGCTGGACCATCTTCTTTAGGCGTGCATTTTCTTCTCTTATCTCTAGCAACGCCTGTTGCAGATGCAGGATCACAGAAGACTCCTGTGATGGTGGCAGCTTGGCTGGGGCACGGGGCCTGCCTTCCTCCGCTTCCCCGCTCGGCTGCACACGTCCTGCCTCCATGATGTTCCAGAAGATTCTTTCTTCTTTCTGCGGAGACATCCGGTCTCTTCCGTGGAGGTGGGGTTTGCGTCTCCTCCTCGCAGGGAAGGTGAAGAGGAGGCGGACCTCCTTTGCTGTAGGGCAGGATCGCATGTTGTAATAGCACTTTGAGAGGGCAGGCATTTTCTTCGCGCCACAGGGGGGTAGACGCCCACGAAGGTACGCCCACCTTCTTCTCCAGCGCCTGAGGGCGCGAATATGGCGACAAAAATGGCGATTTTGGCGCCAAAAGTGCAAACAGTCCTTCTCACAAAAACAATTCCTTAGGCACACAGGGCTCGCAATTCCGCGAGTCTCCATCCTGTTCGTGACGCCAAAGTTGTATCGACCGCCACCCACAATTGTGGATTACCAGGGCAATGGGGTACTCAGAGCCGAGCCCATGGAAGTCTATGGGATTTGTCACAGGTAGCTGTGGCTCGGTCTGTGGCCCGGGCGGTCTGGCGTATGTTGGGGATATATTTACAGGGGATAGGTTTATATACAGTTCGTGACGCCACCTGTAGTATTCTGGTAATTAGTACCAGCGCTGCTGTAGATCTCTGAGGGGATGGTGATGCAGCTAGATGTCGGGTCCCCTACAGGTGGGACTGGTCCCTCAAAGTCTATGGGATTTGTGAAGTCGAGTGCAGATAAAGAACACAGTCTCACACGGTCAGCGTCTTTCCATACCTTTACTTGTAAGATGTTCAGGCAGGTCCCAGGGAGGCTGATCCAAGGAGAGTGTATCTTGAGACAGCAGCTGGACAAGTTAGGGGCCTCCTTTACTTCCAATACAACGAGTACAACCAGCCTGAAGCGTAGTTCCCTCAAAATCTCCAGCTAATCTATAGCTGTACCACCCAGTCAGCTTTGTGTTAGGAGCCTTCCTGCGAAGAAGCTGAATTCTTATCTTGTCGTGCACTGACTCAAAGTCTTCACTTCCCCTGACCCCAGTTACGTACTGACTATAAGGGGCTTGTTTGCCGCGACCTAAGGTCCGGTAAATTCCTGGTTTTCTTATCACTATGCTTGAAACAGTAGTGATCCTTCGGTCCCCAGTGACCGGTAGCAATGTGCAGGACTTCTGCAATCCGTAAGCACTAATCCAATAAACCACTGTGCCTTTCGCCTTGTCCACGCTGGTAACATAAGCACTCACACTAGCCAAGGGTCGAGTAGTCACTTCTTTCTTTTCCTTTCTACGAAGTTAGTTACAGATGCTCAGTTATCAATAGGCAGGAGCACGTCTCTGAACCTGATACCGTCCTTTAGACAGGATGCTGAAGACTTTCTGCACTAAACTTCTTCTTTCCTTCCAGTGTATGCTGATGAGGTACAGCTCTGACTAGGCTAAGGTGAATGAGACCACCTGTACCAGCCTCCACGATCTGAACTGATGATAGAGCAGGCTGGACTCCTTCCTCCCTCCAGACGTCTTCTCTCTCTGAAGTCTAGACACAGACTATAAATCACTCTAACACATACCTTGACCACTCCCTCAAGAGCAAACTCCACTACCCTAAGGGTGTGTCTAGTATATGTCGAGTGAATGAATATTTAGCATTAAACTGCTGTCTCGCCATACACTCTCCAGGGTACTGCGTGTGCCTAACACCAGGGCTACACACTACCCCATGTCTCTCCATACTGCCCACATGTTTCTCCATTCTGCCCTTGTGTCTCTCCATTCTGCCCCTGTATCTCTCCATTCTACCCCTGTGTCTCTCCATACTACCCCATGTTTCTCCATTCTGCCCCGTGTCTCTCCATTCTGCCCTTGTGTCTCTCCATTCTGCCCCTTTTTCTCTCTATTCTGTCCTCGTGTCTCTCCATACTGTACCCATGTGTATCTCCATCTTTCTCCCACGTCTCTCCATCTTGCCCCATGTCTCTCCATTCTGCCCCATATCTCTCCATCCTGCCCCCTTGTTTCTCCATTCTGCCCCCTTGTCTCTCCATTCTGTCCCTGTGTCTCTCCATACTGCCCCATGTCTATCCATTCTGCCCCCATGTCTCTCCATACTGCCACATGTGACTCCATTCTGCCCCCATGTCTCCATTCTGCCCCCGTGTGTCTCCATTCTGCCTCTGTGTGTCTCCATTCTGCCCCTGTGTCTCCCATACTGGCCCCATAGTATGGCTTTACAAGAAAAAAAAAAAGTTTCTCCTTACCTGGCCGCGGTCCAGTAACTATTGCCGTGCGGGAAATATAGACTTTAACTGAATGTCCATCAGAGAACGAACGTTCAGTTGTCGAATCCGTCAGAGTCCTGACTCTGGGACTGGTGGGCATAAGAGAGGGGCCCCCTCTGCTCACTGGGCCCCATACACCAGTAAGGATGGCGGCCCTGTTTATAATCATAATGATTTATTATGGTCATCTAATGTGTCCGTAAAAAAGTTATCTGTGATTTTTTGAGGAGCTGTCCAGAAAAAGTAAAGAAATCAAGTTGGACGAGGCTGAAGTTGGTTTCTTATTCGGCATTTTTTTCATTTCTGTTTTTTATAGATTTAACAACAAAAAATAAGCATCACAATAATAACATAAACTGCAGTGAGGAGCCCTGATGTGAATACACTTAACAACAGCTACAAAAATTATAAAACTGGCACAAAAATGGGCACCAAAGTGGGCGCCGAAGGGCGTTAATGAAAGGGTTAAATGACTGTGGGCCACTGATATCACAGTGCAGACATATAGAGCAGGGAGCCCCACATCAAACCCAGGTCCCTCCAGCCTGGCCCAAATGGGTTCGGGGCATCAGAACTGGCATCAAAGTGGGCAGTCAGTCGATTTTGGCCATTTGAATAAGTAACTGATGTTTTTAAGGGGTTAAAAGACTTTGGGCCACTGATGTAACACTAAGAATACACAGATAATGAAGCCCTGCATCAAACCCAGGTCCACCTAGCCTGGCCCAAATGGGTTCGGGGCATCAGAACTGGCATCAAAGTGGGCAGTCAGTGGATTTTGGCCATTTGAATAAGTAACAGATGTTTTTCAGGGGTTAAATGACTTTGGGCCACTGATCTCACACTAAGAATACACAGATAGTGATGCCCCGCATCAAACCCAGGTCCACCTAGCCTGGCCCAAATGGGTTCTGGGCATCAGAATTGGCATCAAAGTGGGCAATACACAGATGTGTATTAGTGTTACATCAGTGGCCCAAAGTCATTTAACCCCTTAAAAACATCAGCTTATTCAAATCTGTGAAAATTGGCTGTTTGCCCACTTTGATGCCAATTCTGTTGCCCAGAACCCATTTGGGCCAGGCTGGAGAGACCTGGGTACGATGTGGGGCTCCCTGTTCTATATCTCTACAGTGTGATATCAGTGGCCCAAGGTCATTTAACCCTTTCATTAACGCCCATCGGTGCCCACTTTGATGCCCATTTTTGTGCCAGTTCTATGATGTTTGTAGCTGTTGGTAAGCGTATTCACATCAGGACGCCTCGCTGCAGTGTATGTTATTATTGTGATGATTATTTTTTGTTGTTAAACCTATAAAAAACAGGAAAGAAAAAAATGCCGAATAAGAAACCAACTTCAGCCTCGTTCAAGTTAGGAACCCTGGTTTCTTTATCATAGAAAACTGTATTTAGTCTGGCAAATGAGTAATGTCTGCCGCTGTAGGAGCGCACATGGAGCACAAATGAGAAGAAACTTGTGTGGATGAAACGCAAAAAAAAAAGGAAATGGCAGTGAGTCTGCAGTGAGAGCTGCCTGGGCCGTGGGCGGGGAGGAAGGTGGGATGTCAGGCGGGGAGTGGACGGCGCAGCACTGACTGTGGGGAGTGGACTGCGAGCACTGACGTGGGTGGACGGGAGCTGACGTGGGGAGTGGATGCGAGCACTGACTGTGGAGTGGGAGGGGCAGACGGGAGTGCGCGAGCACTGACTGTGGGGAGTGGACGGGGAGCACTGACTGTGGGGAGTGGACTGCGAGCACTGACTGTGGGGAGTGGACGGGGAGCACTGACTGTGGGGAGTGGACTGCGAGCACTGACTGTGGGGAGTGGACGGGGAGCACTGATGGAGTGACTGCGAGCACTGACTTGGGAGTGCGGAGCATGACTGGGGTGGGCTGCGAGCATGACTGGGAGTGACGGACATGACTGACTGTGGATTATGCTAGTGCAGTCACGAGCAGACATGGAGAGTACGGACCGAGGTAAGTGCTTGTGGTCAGTTCCTCTAATGAGCCGAGTGCTGGACATGGTGACACTGACTGCTCTCTTTAACACTCTAATGTCCAGATGGTGTGGGACCCTGCGCAGCTGTGCACTGGTTGCTCTTACATTGGGCTGTATAGTGATATATTGGTTTATTATACTGCAGGGTCATGTGACCAGATTTCCACTCGCGGACTGTCTTTCACACGTCGTGGAATATTTTGTGTAATGTCCATGTGTAACTTGTGTGTTCGGCTAATTACTGACGGATTTGCGGCTTTTTTTTTTTGCCAAAAGTTAGTTTATCCCTGACAAGCATGGTGGAGGCGCAGGTTGAATGCATGCTCGCTTTCTGTGCGTGGTGGTTTTTTTTTAACCCTTTACCTTCTGCACCTGTCTTCTCGTCGTTAAGCTCGTTGCCCGTGATGTGGCCCCTTCCTTGTGCTGACAGCTGTGGGTAGACAGGGTTGTGACACAGCTGCCGCTCTCCTGGGGGAATGTGAGTGTCTGGCGTGCAGCCCCACAGTGTTTGTGGAGTGGGCCGTCTGTGTTTATGTGCAGGATTCTTGCAGTTCGGTTTATTTAGAAATCGCATCTCGGATTTCTGGAATGAGATCAGGACGTCTTCGCCGAGGATTACACGAGGTCTGTGCGCTATCCCCAATGTCGTAATATTCGTGAATTATCGCTGGGGTACAGAGTGTAACGTTCAGTGGTTTTTAACTCCAGACCCAAAATATACATCAAAGATCCAGAATATGCGCTGCTCAAAACTGAAGCCAGCGCTCTCACATCACTATAACCCAAGTCAGGTACAACAGATGATAACGATCCGGCAATTTCAGGAGCAGAAACGATTATCAATCAATTCAGATTCTGGAATAAATGGCGCCATATAAATGTGTAATAATAATAATTCCTCCTGGTTTGGTGCGCAAGGGGGAGGTCGGCGAGTGCGCAGGAGAGACCACCCCTGAAAAAATGTTTCTCAGGTGGAGGCTTCTAGCGCTGTTCTCACACACCCGTTTTAGTCTTCAAATTCATGAAACATGGATCGGTTTTCTCTTGTCTGTCGCCCTGACTTGCAGCCATTTTTCTATCATCACATTTTAAAAACTGATGCAGAAGACTGAACTTTTAGGTTTTTTTTTCTTTATCCATTGACTCTCAATGGATCATTGAATAACGGATGGAATATTACGGTACAGTTTGCCTTCCAGTTTTAATGGATCATATAAACTTTAATGGCTGAGTCTGATCTGCAACATGGCTGAGAATATTACAGGCTCTGCGTCTCCTGGAGTGGAAATTCCGCTCCGCCCCCTTCTTAACGCACGCTCATTCCGGATGTGTTCAGGACACCTCCGGAACACATCCGGAATGATCGCAGGGCTGCATAGCCCTGTGTTATTTCCCTTGCGGCGACGCAGCGTCGCCGCAAGGGACTAGGACATTCTGCGGTCTGAAAAGACGCGCCGCATGTCCGGAAACGCAGGTCTTCCGCCTGCGTGTTTTGCAGCATACTGGAGACGGGATTTCTTGAAATCCCCTCCACTATGCTGTAACATCTGGACGCTGCGTGTTTGACGCTGCGCCAACGCACAGCGTCAAACACGCAGCAATTCCTGACTGTTTCCTGATAGTGGAAACATACCCTTATCCAGTTTTAAAACTGTGCGTAAGAATCAATAAAACTGTATGGAAACGAGTATCCCACAGACATGTTCAATGGATGTGTGAATGCAGCCTTATCCTTCCTGACAGTCTTCTGTAGTTTTGCATTTTGCTGGTGTCCTTGTCACGACTGTTCGCAGTGGGCGGTATATGCTGCCTATTCTGGCTGCACCCATAGTCCAGTTCCTCCATGTTGGCACATCCATACGTGACATCGCAAGGTTTACAGTGTCTTCCAGAACAGTGTTATGAGCAGGATCAGATACAAGGACATGGGCCGTTATATGAGGAACACCGGACAGAGCCGTGAAAGTGACTCGACCCCGCAGCGGACTCCTTCGTGCTAGTGTAAGGGAGGGACCGGACTGTAGTCGTGACCTGAATTACTACACCATCAGTGTCCCGTCCTTCCCCTACAGTAAACTGTATTCTCATATTCAGCATACCTGCATCTCCTCCTCCAGACTCCCCTGGGCTCTTCCCAGGCGACGACGGTCCCTCTTTCAGGTGACCCTCAGTAATGGAGACACAGTCCAGTATAACTTGAACATTCTTTTTACTTAACTCTTCACACGTTACATCCACAGTTGGCACATCATGGGTTGCACTTGTTCCCTTATCTTTCCCTGCTTTGCTGTCACTTCTGTGCAGTACACGCCCAGACCGGAACGTACTAGACTGCTTCCCAGTTCCTTCCAGGCCTGTCCTCTCTATAATGACATTTCCTTCAGCCTGTTTTGCTCTAGACATGAATTAATCAATCACTACGTTTGGTGACCCCGGAGAAGCATCTGGCCGTCTGTACCGATCCCATTGAAGTTCCAACTCCTTCCATCTCCTTAGTCCAGCCAACTTCTGCTCTAAAAGCATTGGCCCAGGTGGTATGACGCCACATCTTTCTTCTCTGTACAGGCCCACTGACAGGATATACAGTGGCCTGGGTAACACGGGTTGCAGCACTTGAACGTTGCGTGGCTGCTGGCTGTCCGGGCCTACAGCCCATGTAGACACTAGGGCACACTGGCCCCGTCTGAGCTAACTACCTAGAAACTTCTCACTACTATCCGGCAGCCCCTCCTACACTTAACCCTCTATAAACATCCTATCAACTATTCCTAACAGTGCCCACAAGTATGCCCCATCTAATGGCCCACAACAGAACTACACTTACCCAATGTATAAGAATTATATACTAAGGTGCCCTCCTTTAGTGTCCCCAGAAGACAGCACCTAACTTTCCCTAAGGCCTCTTTCACATTTCCGGCGGGCGCCTGGCGGCGCCCCCGGCATTTTGCCGCAGCGCCGCATGTGAAAACCTTTCACACTTCCGGCGGCCAAAATGCGTTTTTTTGCCGGATGGTTTCTGATGCTTGGAGAGATAAGAAACCATCCGGCAAAAAAAAAAAAAAAACGTTACATGCAGCGTTTTTTCCGGACGCCGCAATGTACATTTGCGCCGCATCCGGACAAAACCGCATGCAACGCATTGACATGCGGCGCCATCCGGCGCTAATGCATGTCAATGCGAAAAAAGCCGCATGCGGCGCATCAGGTTTTCAGATGCGGCGCTGCGGCAAAATGCCGGGGGCGCCGCCATGCGCCCGCCGGAAATGTGAAAGAGGCCTAAGCTGTACATGAACTTTAGTACACGTCACATCTATTATACTAAGAGAACACAACGCATATACAATTATTGTCCATAAAATGGTAACACAGTAGAGAATGTGGCAATACCATTACTATGTGTGGTAATAGATGTTCCATGTAGCAGTACCACTGAAATATTTACAGCAACACAATAATTAGCATATATATACATTAAGAGCACATAAGGGGGGCAGGGCAAGGCAGGAATACTCCTTCACGCCCTTACACTAGGATTACAGGAGTGCATTTTCTGACCAGACTGTCAGAAACAGAATCCATAAGGAGGTAGTTCTTATTCTCAACAAATTACATTTTTACACTAAAGATTTTAAATTTTAATCTTTTGTTTATTAAAGGGGTATTCCCATCTCCAAGATCCTCTCCCAATATGTAGTAGGTGTAATAATAATACTAGCAAATATCTCCAATTAGGAATGTAGTATAGTTTTTCTGATTCGCTATGTCTCTTTCCTCATGTACAGGCATTGCAGGACCTTATATATCCATGGTAACGACCACTGATCTAGTAACGGTTAGTTAGCTAGTTCCTAGTGGTCGTAACCATGGAACCTAAGGTCCTGCAATGCCTGCACATGAGGAAAGAGACATAGCGAATCAGAAAAACTATACTACATTTCTTAGTGAAGATATTTGCTAATATTATTTATTATTACACCTACTACATATTAGGATAGGATCTTGGAGATGATGTGTGATTTCAATGTTGCTTATTTTTTTTTTTTCAGCAACACAATGCCTTTTTTCGTTATCGGTCACCAGAATCCCTTGTGAAGTATAATTATTTGTGAACACATGATAGGTGATCTCTCGTTGATTGATGGGGTTCCAGCCAACACTGATCTGCAAAACAGAACACTTTTATCCCCGTCTGAATAGAGCGCTAGGCCGCGTGCTCCAGTGCCGATCCATTCATTCCCTGTGAGGCTGCTCAGCGCTGCACTTGCCTCAAAGAGAATGAATGGCGTGACTGTCAGCTCTGACCTTCCGCTCTATTTTGTAACAGGGATAACATTTCTCGGTCTGTTCTACCGATCTGTGAGGGTCCCAGTGGTCGGACACCCACCGATCAGCAAGTTAGAACCTATCCTGGTTTTCGGCTTGCTGTCTTAAGTGTTTATGCTGCTTCCAGCTGATGATGAACACCTTACCAGTCCATGCGATAATGACAGGTGTACTGCTTGTCATTGTGTCTGACTAAGCAGGTATAGACAAGTGTGCATACCACAGAGGCAGCCCGGCCAGATGCTATGTGGCTCGTGCTAGCCTTAGGCGCTTTCCGCCCTTTCCTGTGTGTGAACCTGCGCACAGCAGTAATAGCAAACTATAGAGGGGGTGAATCTGCGATGACGGGGGGCGAAGAATTATACTTTGTGCCAAAGTTCTCAATGTATTTCATTAAGGGGATTGTCCACTACTAGACGTAACCATGTCACGTGACCCAGCATTGATAGCACGGTGCCAGTCTGAGAGGTAGCTTTAGCATTTTTCTTTTTAGTTTTATTCTCCTTGTAGGGTGATTCACATGAGGTTTACAATCAATAGCTCAATTAGATGTAGATTGATATGTTTTTAAGTATTGTGGAAAAAGTTTTGTAGTATTGAAATTTGATAAGCAGAAGTGAACATATCTTTAAGGGAATCTGTCAGCAGAATTTCACCCCCACCCCAAAACTATGTATATGCGCATGTAGCAAGTCCACCAATACCGTTACTTGACCAGTCCATTCCTCCATTACTGATAAATCAGCATTTGGATTGATAAGCAAATCAGGCTGAAGGACTATTGTAGATCTGAAGCCTGTGTCACTCCAGCTCTATTCCCTTCCCAGCACAGCCTCATTGACTGACAGCTCCTTTGCCAGTAGTCTCAGACCATGGAGCCTCCTCAGTCCAGCAAGAGGAGGCCGCACTGGGTTTAGAATAGAGCTGGAGTGACATAGACATTAGAACTATTATAGCTCTTCAGTCTCATTTGTGTGTTAAGTCAAACACTGATTTCTCAGTAACGGAGGACTGGCTGTGAGAAGGTATTTCTGAAAGTTACATGCACAAATAAATTGTTTGGGGGATGAAATCCTGCTGACAGATTCAGCTGCACAGGGGCTAAGGAGGTCCACTGCTAGCAAAAAAGCAGCCAGTAGCCTCTTAAAAGGAGGCTATCATCAGAAAATGACATTTTATTTAAATCTGGTTTTGTTATATGTATTTTTTAGCACATTTTAGCAATTTTTTTTTTTTCAAATTACATTTTTTTTTTTTTAATAAAAAAAAGTCATCTTGCAATTTTCACACGAGATTACTCGTGAAAGTAAAGAAGGAAGAGTCTGTAGCAAGCTCCTTGTTAGAGGCAGGATTCCAATGATAAGTAACGCAGGATCTACCAATTGCAATAGGTGATTTCACAGCTCACCTGCTCCTCCACCCTTCACAATGACCTTTACATGCATTCATTATATGATTCAGCACAAAAGATGGGGTCGGGGGTCTTGCCATTTTAGCTATGTACATATGGTATTCCATGAAACAATGGGAAATTAGAGTCTAAAGCCCTAGGCTCATTGGATCATTGTCGGCTGAACCTGCCATATTGGCGGATTCAGTTCACTGTTTAATGTGTATGGGGACCCCTGATAGCTCCTTGTCGGGAAAAGGATCTGGTATGCCTGGTGGTGGCTCTCTAGTAGAGAACCCAGGAGCGCTCATCTGAAAGAGTTCTCCTGTGTAGGAGAATGCTGAGATGGCCACCAGCTGAGCTATCGTCCAAAGCATCATTCAGCCATCTCTTGTGTATGGTGGTTATGACGCGCACCACATGGTATTTCCAGGGTTATGGGGTACTCGGCACAGAGCCCATAGAAGTCTATGGGGAATGTCACTGGCAGCAGGACTCGGTCCGTGGCCCTGGGCGGTCATGCAATAGGGGATATTTACAGGGGATTATAAAGATAGTTCGTGACGCCACCTGTGGTTTCTGATCAATAAGACCAGCGCTGCAGGGTGAATCTTCTGAGGGGATGTTATTAGGCAGCTAGATGTTAAGTCCCCCACAGGTGGGACTGGTCCCTCAAAGTCTATGGTGTTGCAAGGTGCAGATAAGAAGTCAGTCACACACAATGCAGTCTCTTTCCATACCTTTACTTGTAGATGTTGCAGGTATGTCCCGGGAAGCTGGTCAGGTTGGAGAATGCACATTCGGGGAATTGCTGAGCAGGTTTAAGGCCTCCTTTCTCCTTAAAGTGTATGTGAGTCCTAACTTGCATAAAGTCAAGTTTAACTCTTAATGCAACAGCTACGCCCGGTCGACATTGTGGTAGAGCCTTCTCTGTCTCTGATAATCAGATGTTGGCAAGAACGAAGTCCTTACTTTTGCAGCGTCCCGCTCAAAGTCCCTGTTCTCCCTGACTCCAGTTACGTATCGGCACTTAGGGCTACCTTCTGCGACTTGAAGTCCAGCAAGGCCTCCGGTGTATCTTATTACTAGACGTGAAGTTCTAGCAACACTTCGGACCCCGGTGTCCGGATAACTAAGTGAAGGTGATCTGTCACCTACGTCACTTGTCCTTCTTTTACCACTCGCCTGTCGCCCTGCTCTTGCCCTTAACATAAGCACGGTAGCAGTGGTGTAGTCGTAAGCTTTCCTTCCAGTGCTCACTGACCTGTTCTCAGTTGCCTCGTTCTAATAACTTCAGTGGTTCCTTTCCTTCCTTCCTTCCAGACTCTGTCCAGAGCAGCTCACAGGACGATTCGTCAGACTGTATACACGCTGTAGCTCCGAGAGTCACTTTCCTCTTTCTTAGGGAACACAGGCAGCTTATCCTGAGGTAACTGTTTCACTTGCTTCAATTGCAGCTCTGACTAGGCTAGAGTGCTTCTCTTGTCCACTCGTACTAGCCTCCACTTCTGTATGAGGTGAGCTATAGGAGCTCTGTCAGATCTCAGTCTTATCTCCTCTCCCTCCAAGACTAGAAAACCCTGCTCTGTCCTGAGACAGGAAACAAACTGAACTAACCTCCACCCTACTGCTACGTCACACCAACCTAAATAATCTAAGTTGCCCTCTGGTGGCAGTGTTGGGAAACGTGTGTTGTGAATGAATATCAAGCTTCACAATTACCTTATCTGTGCATTTTCCAGGAGACATGTGTGCCTTGCGCAGCTGGGCCACACAGTTATATTGAAACAATTTTAATACTGTAACATAAAAACATGTTTCAAACAATGCAGTTTTTCTTATGATTGATTCCCTTCAAGGGAGTAGGCTAAAAGTTTGGCCAACCATCTATTGTGTATATTGGCCTTCTGACTGCTGCTACCAGATGATGTCAGGAGACCTAAAGATCAGCTACCAGATGATGTAAGGAGACCTAAACATCATCTACCTGATGGTGTCAGGAGACCTAAAGATCAGCTACCAGATGATGTCAGGAGACCTAAAGATCAGCTACCAGATGATGTCAGGAGACCTAAAGATCAGCTACCAGATGATGTCAGGAGACCTAAAGATTAGCTACCAGATGATGTAAGGAGACCTAAACATCAGCTACCAGATGGTGTCAGGAGACATAAGGATCAGCTACCAGATGATGTCAGGAGACATAAAGATCAGCTAGCAGATGATGTCAGGAGACCTAAAGATTAGCTACCAGATGATGTAAGGAGACCTAAACATCAGCTACCAGATAGTGTCAGGAGACCTAAAGATCAGCTACCAGATGATTTCAGGAGACCTAAAGATCAGCTACCAGATGATTTCAGGAGACCTAAAGATCAGCTACCAGATGATGTAAGGAGACCTAAACATCAGCTACCAGATGGTGTCAGGAGACCTAAACATCAGCTACCAGATGGTGTCAGGAGACCTAAAGATCAGCTACCAGATGATTTCAGGAGACCTAAAGATTAGCTACCAGATGATGTAAGGAGACCTAAACATCAGCTACCAGATAGTGTCAGGAGACCTAAAGATCAGCTACCAGATGATTTCAGGAGACCTAAAGATCAGCTACCAGATGATGTAAGGAGACCTAAACATCAGCTACCAGATAGTGTCAGGAGACCTAAAGATCAGCTACCAGATGATTTCAGGAGACCTAAAGATCAGCTACCAGATGATGTAAGGAGACCTAAACATCAGCTACCAGATGGTGTCAGGAGACCTAAAGATCAGCTACCAGATGATTTCAGGAGACCTAAAGATCAGCTACCAGATGATGTCAGGAGACCTAAAGATCAGCTACCAGATGATGTCAGGAGACCTAAAGATTAGCTACCAGATGGTGCAAGGAGACCCAAAGATTAGCTACCAGATAATGTAAGGAGACCTAAAGATCAGCTACCAGATGATGTCAGGAGACCTAAAGATCAGACTGTCAGAATTCCATCGTCCAATCAATTTGGATCAGAGAGAGAAGCTGCTACCAGATAATTACTGCAGCAGCTATCGCTGAGAAAAATGGGAGCTTCTGACTGAGCGGCCTGTATATGGGGGATCAATAGACTGCTGTCAGATGAATTGTGTATCGCCAGATCGCATTATCTATTAGATTGTATTTCAACGGAGTCTGTCAGGCTATATCTCCCTATCCCACTAATTACAGACATGGTCCACAATCAGGCTGTACTCTGTCTGTCCTCACAAAAATGCAAGAATGCCCTTAATGTTGCTTTACAGACTGTGTCTGAGCTCGCTGAACTACAGCACATGACAGCCAGACAACTTGCCTGGCCGTGGACTGCCCACTGGGCACCTGTGACCTAATTAGCATAAATATTACACATTTGTTTTCTTATTAGTTTTGGGGCTTGTAAAGACAAACGTATACTCGGTCCATGTGTTCTATGTACCGCAGACGGAAAGCAATCAAACCCACTGCAGCCAATGTACAAGTGCACATGTTCAATTTTCCTTAGATCCATGTGTGTAGCCCTGGTACACAATACCAGGAGGATGAGTGGAGAGGTAACAGTTAAGGGCTCTTCATACATCATGTACACTTCTGACACACCCAGCAGGGGTGTGGAAGGGAGTGATTTTTAGTCAGTCAGTTTCCTGTCCTTGGACAGAGTAGACGTGTCCAGTTTTGAGCCTGTCAGCAGTTCAGAAAGTGGAGGCTAGTACAGGTGGTCTAGTTCACCTCAGCCTAGTCAGAGCTGTGCCCCACTGGAAGACAGACTGAGCTATCTATTAAGAGTCGAGCAAATCGAAGGGCAAAGTGGAAGGAAGATTATTGGAAAAGTGCTTTTGGCTTGGAAAAGTCCTGCACATTGCTACCGGTCACTGGGGACCGAAGAATCACTATTAGCTACAAGCATAGTGGTAAGAAAACCAGGGATTTACCGGACCCTAGGTCGCGGCAAACAGCCCCATATAGTCAGTACGTAACCGGAGTCAGGTGGAATAGGGACTTTGAGTCAAGCGCAGACAAGAGCAAGAACCTAGTTTCATCAATTGGAAGGCTTCACCACAAATCTGACTGGGCAGTACAGCTATGGAATAGCTGGAGTTATAGAGGGAACTACGCTGCAGGCTGGTTGTACTCATCATTATTGGACAGTAAAGGAGGCCCCTAACTTGCTTAGCCGTTGCCTCAAAGCTCATCCTCCATCAACCCCATCAGCCTCCCTGGGACCTGCCTTACCATCTTGCAAGTAAAGGTATGGAAAGACGCTGACCGTGTGAGACTGAGTTATTGATTTGCATGCCCGCACAATCCCTACCTAACTACCGACCTGAGGGAAGAGTCCCACCTGTAGGGGACCCGACATCTAGCTGCATCACCATCCCCTCAGAGATCTACAGCAGCGCTGGTACAAATTACCAGAATACTACAGGTGGCGTCACGAACTGTATATAAATCTATCCCCTGTAAATATTCCCCCAACATACGCCAGACCGCCAGGGCCACAGACCGAGCCACCGCTACCTGTGACAAACCCCATAGACTTCCATGGGCTCGGCTCTGAGTACCCCATTGCCCTGGTAACCCACAATTGTGGTGGCGGGTCGACACACATGATCTGCATTGAAAAGAAAAAAATCACCACTTACAACATAAAGACTGCTCAAATATCTCTGGCAATGCAGATGAGCGCAAGAAACCAGTCAAGTCCTCAATTTGCCATCTCGACTGACCCAATTTCCAATACGGCCATCTGAACCTGGTCTTAACAAGATCAGACAAATCTGTGTACAGACTCACTTTATGGGAGCTGAAGAATTTCATAGCGCACAGTTAGGCTGGGGATTCACCGTGATTTTGGTCACGACACAGATTGCAGGCCCAAAAATTGCTTTATGCCCCTGAATGTAGTTACATTACGACCCACAAGGTACTGCAACCACTACAAGCAAGTTTCAAAAAATCCAACTGGTTACAACTTTTTACGACTTTTTTGTGCTGTTGCAGAACCTCGTTGATTGCTGTGCGACTCGTTGACTTGCGTTATGCTGCGATAAAGAACAATTGTTGGCTGCAGGGCTAAACTTTCGGTGTAGTCCCAGCCCACCTGTTGGATTGTTAGAGAGGCTTATGTGGGAGTCCTATGATGAGCTTTTGGGGTACACAAGGGCTCTGTAGTAACAACCTATTCTGCAGGCTTTTACAAATTGGATTGTGTATTTATTTTTTCCCTTATCATTTACATCTGTATTTTGTGGTTTATATCCCATCCATCTGATCTAATAGACGTAGCAGAATTAGTCATGATTCAGTTGTTCTGAGTTCATCTTCTCAATACTTACAGCAGGAAATGGCAAAACGTAATTTACCGATATGACTCAGCCGCCTGGAATTTCTTCCTTTATCGTCTAATCTTGTGACAAGTCTGTGATATTATCTCTTGCATTGTCCTTCACTGTATCATTATCCAATCAATACCTGGACTTTAGGACATAGTTTTAGCACTTGTTCTTCAGACATCTCATCCACGAGTGGTATGATACAAGGGTCCACAATACCTTTATGGCACAAAGTCATATGATGTTGACGTGAAAGATATAAGTGGCCTCAGGATCAATTCCAAATATTTTATTTCATTAAACGAGCTGTGCAATGCAGTACTAGCATGGGCTCAGCCCTGAGCGAGGGGCAGCTACAGCTCAGGGCCCACCCAACTACAAGAGTGGCAGTCGGGATGTTGAGATTATCGTAGTGTGGAATCGGAGGCGTCCTATTCAAGATCTGTGTAATATATATCCCGGATCAAAGGCTTCCGTGAGGCTTGAGGACTAATACATGTTCTTTCAATTTCTTAATATCGTAGAAGGTGTTTGTCCCAGTCAGAGAAATAAGACTTAACTGCAAAAACCCCTTTTGTTTTTGCCAAGGAGTTAACATATTCCTGTATCTTACACCAATACAAGAAGGCATTGTTCGATTTTCTGAGTAGGCCTAAAGGAAGAATGGAGGTGAGGTCATGTTGGGAATTTTACTGATAGTGCCAAATTAACCACTCAAAGTTTTTAAATTTTTTTTTTATTTTAGTAGTAAGAATTTTAAAAGGCCCAAAAGATTTAGTGTAAGCTGCTCATTTATAGACGCCTCGGCCATGTGACTTCTTAGTTGTCCATTTCAGGTTTAGTAAATGTGCAGCTACATGTCCTGTCTTTTTAATGAATGATTTCGTAAAGCAGACCACCAGCTTTTTAGTTTCCTTCAGATCAGCGGTGTTTTGTGGGTGGATCTAGAACCAAATATTTAACTTTCCTGCAGCTCCTCCGCAGGAGAAATGAAGCATTACATGGAACGGTTAGCAACCATTGTCCTATTCATGTATTGCATAGATGTACCAAGTACTGACTAGCAAGAGGTGAGCTTTGGAGTCACTGTTGACTATACGTAAGACACATGTATTAACTCAAAAGTCCTTCACAGGGTGTTTTTAAAATGAGTTTTCTCGATAGGACAACCCACGTCTGTCGTCCTATGGATTCTTCTAACCCACTCTGCAATCTGTTTCCGTACTCATCTTGAAACTAACAGAAAATTAGTCATCTACTTTTCCTGAATCAGAACTTTCAAGAAAGTGATGCAGGTGAGTCGGTGTATAGCATTCAGAACGAAAGTGTCCTATTTACAGGGACTACCCCTTCACATGTCATTATCATAAAGGACTTCTCTGTAGTAAAATCTTTTGTTATTATATGAAATATTAAATTTAAAGTAAAAACAAAGTGGGAGGGTTTTTTTTAATATAATTTTGCGGTTGGTCTTGCTTTCTAATAATAGAGTGCATCAGGGAAACTACTCCTCCACTGTTATTTCAGTAGTGATTGCTTAGTTGCATCTATATATGCCCTGTGATAGCAGGTTGTATATATTATATTGTATTTGCTGTAACCAAATGGGAAATCTCAGCCTCCAAATCCCAAAAGCTGAGTGTGACGTGTGTCCTTACCATGTTGGTGGACTTGAGAAAATATTGGTAACATCCCCCAGCGACCAATGATGATCTTTAATACTAAAGTCGTTATACATGTGGCTCTCCAGGGGAAGGAGTGAAACGTGGTCCTGATGAAGGCTCATGTATGAATACCTCCGCGTGTGCCTTGAATATAATTTTGCTTTCGATGCATTTTCTAATGTTGTCTTGGTAACTGGTTTGCGATTGTATAACCTCATTAGAAGAAATCTGTTCATTTAAAAGTCTTTTCTGTTTGCTGAATATCGAGAAATCTTTGTAGTCCTTGTACTGGCCACAGCTGCCAGACGCCATACAGATAATAAAGCATAATCAGCAGTGAGAACCCGCTCCCTCCCTGTTCAGTAATGGCTGCAAGTTACGCTTCTCTTTAGGATTTGCTCTTCTGTGAATCCATAATGTCTATGGATTTTTTTTTTTTGCTTGTGGATTTACTTATAAAGTACATACAATATGTAAAATCAGTTGCAATATGTGGTGTTCAGACATTTCTACTTTCAAAATGGACGAATATACCGCGTCTGCTCATTTGACTCGGTGACTCAGGCATTTATTTCCGGGTCTAGTCCCCAAAGAACCAGCAAAACTCTCTTTCTTGGGGAAAGTGAATTTTTAGGCTTGACTAAAAATCGCCATCCTTGGCAGCATATCCTCCTGTGTAAACCTAGGTTGTGCAACCATGAACAATGATGTTCTAGTCTGGCCATTGTGTCTAAGCAGGCTATTAAATGACCACCAATCACCTGCATATATATATAAACTAAATTGCTTTTTATCAGTTTTATTGTTTTTAGATAATTGGGTTTTGATATTCTCGAAAATTAGAGGTTGTCCAGGATTGTTATATTGATGGCCTATCCTTAGAATAGGTCCTCAACATTTGATTGGCGGGTTTGCTCCACACGGCACTCCACGCCGATATTGATCAGATGTTCCCAATGGTGTCAGCTGCCAGACATGCTGAGTTGCGTAACGGAGGGTAGGTAATCAGCCCCTTTTAAAGGAGTATTTCGATCTATTGCTACAATATGCAATCTAATTTAGGTGAAGGTTTAACCTTAACGCTGTTACCCCCTCCATCCCTCCCACCCAGTTATTGAATGGGACGAAGAGTTAAACCCAATAGTCGGCTGTTGGACAAATTTAAAGAAATCTTTCTCACTCGATGTAACAGTCTATAGTATACCCAGAGTCCAGACTATGCCCGGGGTTAAAGCGACCAAGGCTTGATTATACCACTAGGCCATTCCATACCCCCTCATGACAGGGACAAAGCATTCCCTTCGAAATGTGCGGTGGGACGCTACCAACTTGCAGTGTCCATTGGACTATATTGGGTAACTTATGGCATATATTGCTTTACATAGTTTTGCAATGTCTTATTAATCATTTTGCCATTGAATATTTTGCTTTTTGTATTTATCTATGATTTTCTCTGTAAAGTAGGCATGTATTATTATATAACTTATAGATTTAATTAGTCTCCCATTTTGGTCATCCATGTTTATTATTCCTTGAGGCAAAACTTTTGGTAGTTGTCCTCCATGCATTACCTGTGGTGTCTCATTCCTTTATATGGTTTTAGACTTGTTTGTGTGTAATAAATAAAATTTGCATTATGATTTTATATATGCTTGCATTTTTCCTTTTTCTATGTTTCTGCTGTATGTTAGTGTAGTTGTTAGTGTAGATGTTTATTTAAGTTTATGTGCGAAGATAAGATTTAAGTTAACGTTCTAAACACAGACTTTTATTACTTGAACCAGAAAAACTTCAGTCAACAATATTAGTCTTCCACAAAGATATGAGGTAAAGAATACTGCTGCACTTCTCAGTAGTTGCACACTTAAGGTACTGTCACACTAAGTTAGATCGCTAGTGAGATCGCTAAAGCGTCAGCGATTTTATGACGCAGCAGTGACCTCGTTAGCGACTTAGCTGTGTGTGACATGTAGCAGCGATGTGGCCCCTGCTGAGATGTCGCTGATCGTTCATGAACGTTCTGAGCCGTTTTTTGGTCGTTGGTGTCCCGCTGGTGAGCCTGAATCGCTTAGTGTGACACCCTTTATGAACGACTTCACCAGCATCGCAGGTGGGACTAGGTTTTCCCAACGACCGCAGAGGTCGTTATACAGATCGCTGATCTCTGATGAGATCTTTGTGTTTGGAAGCTAACTAGCGACCATATAGCGATCGCACCAGCGATCTCGCCAGGTCGTGTCGTTGTCGTGATCGCTGGTGCGATCGCTAAGTGTGACAGTGCCTTAAAAGCAGCTGTGTGTCAGTATGATAGAAAGAGATCTGCATACTTTTCAATCAATCAGAGACACGGTGAGAAAACCGGTGACGTGATAAGATCAAGTTACAATTGCATTCCAAGATAAAAGCATCGATCTTACTGGACAACAGTGTAAGCTCAGGTAATGGCTGTTGTCAATCTTCATCATGTGACTAACAACACAAATACAGTACCTTCCCACTTCGTGTAAGTCAGTTTTAAGTTATTAAAAAATGGCATCTAAAAATGATCTCATTTATAAGTTCTCATAAAATAGAGGGATATATTTTAGCCTGGAGGGGTATAGTTTGGCCTAGGCTATTTTACACCCCCTGGTATAGTTGGACATATGACAGTTTACACCGGCTCCACCGTGCACATGAGCGCTCGGTGTGGCCAAGTTGTCTTGTGTTTTCAACAGGGAGAGAAGAGAAAGCTGTTGCTAGACTCTTCTGGCAGCAATGTTTCTCACCAGATCACAAAAGGATCAACCAGTGAGATCCTTCTCTTCCCCCAACATCATCCATCGGTAATCTGTTTAGTGCCTTTTTTTTTCACAGCTCATTGTTATAAACTTCTGTGAAACACCTGGGGGTTCAAGGTGCTCACAATACATCTAAATAAGGTCTCTTAGGCCGGTGTCACACTACCGTAGAATATGGGCGAGCGCTATGCGAGAAAACATCGCATAGCACTCGGCCCAGTGTTAATCTGTGGGGCAGCTCCCATCACCGTTTATTTTCTCAGGCGTTTTACAGGTGTGTGTAAAATCACAGCATACTGTGATTGTCACCGAGACTTGGCTGAAACTCGCCAATGCAAGCCTATGGGTGTGAGAAAAAAATCGCACAATTTTACTGTATGTGGCACATGAATTGCCGGCTTTTCAAAGGACACCGGTACATAAAAAAAAAATCAGACAGCACTCGCATAGTCCGGCAATTCATGTGCCACATACAGTAAAATTACACTCGTGTTAGCAATGCAGCCTTGCAACCCTGGAGTCCTGGGTTCAAATCCCACCAAGGACAACATCTGCAAGGAGTTTCCGTGGGTTTCTTCTGGGTACTCCGGTTTCCTCCCACATTCCAAAAACATACTGGAAGGGAATGTAGATTGTGAGCCCCATCGTGGATTGTGCCAATAATGTCTGTAAAGCTCTGTGGAATTAATATGCCTACATAAATGAGTAAAATAAATACAGTGACAGGTTTGAATAGATAGAATAGATATATCACATAATACATATAGTCAGTGATCTATCTATTCTAACCTGTCACTCTGTGATTTTACTGTACTCGGCACTTGAATTGCCAAATTTTACTCTATCGGATGCTAGTTGTGAAAAATCGGATTGTACTCGCATGTCACTCTCTAATTACACTCGTGTGACTCTCGGCAGGGAGACTTAGACCAATTTTTTTTTTTCATACGTTTAGTGTGATTCCGGCCTTAGAGGTCTAGTTTACAAAATGGTGTCACTTGTGGTCAGTTTCTACTGTTTAGGCACATCAGGGGCTCTCCAAGCCTTAGGGCCCGGTCTCACATAGTGAGATCGCTAGCGAGATTGCTGCTAAACAGCGATCTCAGCAGCGATCTCGCTATGTCTGACACGTACCAGCGAATCAGGCCCCTGCTGTGAATCGCTGGTCATGTCAGAAATCCCTGGACTTTTTTTTGATCGCTGGCTCTCCCGCTGGCCAGCACGCATCGCTGCGTGTGACAGGCAGGAGACCAGCGATCAGCTGGTAACCAAGGTACACAGCGGGTTTCCAGGCACGGGGCTGTGCCTGGAAACCCGATGTGAACGTTGGTTACCAGCGCGCTGCTGCAGGGGAGCTGGTAACCAAGGTACACGTCGGGTTTCCAGGCACCGCGCAGCGCCTGGAAACCTGACGTGTACCTTGGTTACCAGCTCCCTGCACCAGCGGGCTGGTATCCAACGTACACTGCGGGTAACTAGGCGACGTTACCCTCAGTGTCGCTGTCCTGATCGCTGCCTGAGCTGCCTGTTTGCCAGCTCAGCAGCGATCATGTCACGACACACCAGCGATCCTGATCGTTGTCGGGATCGCTGGTGCGTCGCTATGTAAGACGGGGCCTTTAAATGGTGTCCGCTAATTATTTCAGCAACTTGCATTCAAAAGTCAAATGGCGCTCCTTCCCTTCTGAGCCCTGTCTGTTGTGCGCACAAACAGTAGTTTTCCCTCACATATAGGGTATCTGCATGCTCGGGAGAAATTGTAGAACAAACTTTAGGGGTCCTCTTTTTCCTGTTACCCTTGTGAAAATAACATTTTTTGGGGTCTAGCGTAAAGTGTAATTTTTGGGGAAAAAAGTTAGTTCATCTTTTTTTTTTTTTTTTTTATTTCTCCTCTGTGGAGCCCAGCTGCATCTGGATTCATATCTCCCAGAGGGGTGCACTGAAGGAATTCACCACTAGAGGTCTCAATATACATTCACACACCTTCACCCATCCCTAAGACCACCAGAGGGAGCTCCGATAGTGATATAAAAGGAGGGTGAAGACAGGAAAGAGAGCTCAGTCAGTCTGAAGGCTGCAGTCTGCAGTAAAGTGAAGTTCAGTCAGATTAGAGAGACTGCAGAGCAGTTCAGTTCAGCAAAGTGGAGGCTAGTAAAGTGGAACTGAATCCACTCCAGTCTAGTCAGAGCTGAAATAAGCGAGTAGTCTGCAGACAGAGCAGACGAGTGGAGTTTGCAGCAAGGGATTCCAGAGCTCAAGTTGAGAGCCAGGAGCGTGCCGACGCTCAGAGAGCGGCGAAGAGGCGGCCCACCAACTGCCCGTGTGTGTAATCGTGTGAGGGCCCGGGTAGGCCGAAGGCGAGTAGAAAGAGAAGTGAACGAGGCAGAGGAGCCTTTATAGCTCACCTCAACAAGTATTTACCGGACGCCGGGGTCCGAGCCTATAGGGATCTCCACGACCCATTAGGAGAACACCGGAGTTCCTGGAGGACTACAAGTCCCAGGAGTACCACAGAGCTGATACGTAGCAGGATCAGAGGACGGAGTCCGGCAGGATCCGCCATAAGAGACCCTGTCCTTTCAGAGAAGGTCCAATCACAAGGTCAGCCAGGTACAAGACGGAAACTACCGTATTTTTCGGACTATAAGACGCACCGGACCATAAGACGCACCCCAAATTTTCAGAAGGAAAACAGGGAAAAAAAAATAATGTGTCAAATGGGGGTCCGTCTTACAGTCCGAAGTGCTCTGTGTTGCAGGGGTGCTCTGTGGGGTGGCTGTGCTGTGTGGGGTGGCTGTGCTGTGTGGTGGCTGTGCTGTGTGGGTGCTGTGCTGTGTGGGTGCTGTGCTCTGGGGTGGCGTGCTCTGTGGGTGGCTGTGCTCTGTGGGGTCACTGTGCATATGGTACTCACATCCCATAGCGGTGGTCCCAGCAGCTCCGTGCTTGTGTGTCTGCCAGCAGGGGCTCGTGCTGCGTGGGCTCCGCGCATTTCCCTCTAGCCGACAGCCCCCTCAGCTCCGCTGCTGCGCCTCGATACTGGCCCGCAGGCCTCCGGTGGCGTCCGACAAGTCTCCGTGCGTGTTCCGGGGCAGCACCCGGCTCTGTGCTGCAGGGGGGCTCCGCCGGCATTCGGTCTTAGCCGAAGCCCCCCGCAGCTCCGCTCCCTCCTGCATCTCGTGGCTCCTCAAACATGGCCGCCAGGGACTCCGGTAGTGGCCGCGAATCTCATCAGTCAGCAACGAGATCTCTCTCCGAGATCTGTCCTGAGATCTCGGAGAAGAGATCTCGTTGCGAGACTTGAATGAATTCGGCGGCCATCTTACCGGAGTCCCCTGGCGGCCATGTTTGAGGACGCCACCGAGATGCAGGAGGGAGCGGAGCTGCGGGGGGCTTTCCGGCTAAGACCGAAATGCCGGCGGAGCCCCCCTGCAGCACAGAGCCGGCTGCTGCCCCGGAACCACCGCACGGAAGACTTCGTCGGGACCGCCACCGAGGCCTGGCGGCCATGTATCAGGAGGCCGCAGCAGCAGAGCTGAGGGGGCTGTCCGGCTAAGAGGGAAATGCCGGCGGAGCTCCCCACGCAGCACAGAGCCCCGCTGCTGGCCAGACACCACAGGAAGGCTGCCGCCGCCACCAGGACCGCCGCCGCCACCGGATTTTTTGGTATGTTGGGACCATAAGGCGCACCCCCATTTTCCCCCAAATTTTGGGGGAAAAAAGTGCGTCTTATGGTCCAAAAAATACGGTAAGTTAGGCCCAGCTACATGCAGGCCAGGACTTCATTGCAGAAAGGCAAGGAACAGGAGGCCACACACCTACTCAGTGGGAGACTCTGAATGTGCACCCTTCACCCTACAGTGCTCCGGGATGTGCCTGCAACATCTTCAGTAAAGGTACCAAAGTGACTTGTGTGTGTGTCCTATTTCTGACCTCTAACTGCGGGTTCCCCTCTGTTCTGCTTCCCCATATAACTGTCTGCCCTGAAGGACTCAGCCTCACCTGTGGGAGGCTTAACACCTATAGCTGCACAACACCACCCTTCAGTGGATCTGCACTGCAGCGCTGGTCACCCTGACCAGGTACCACAGGTGGCGTCACGAATCCCCATACCAACATTCAATTCCCCTGTAAATATCCCACATTAAAGGGTGAGCGCCAGAGCCACGGACAGAGCTGTGTTGCCGTGACATCCCCCATAGAAGTCTATATGCTCAGATCCGGGTTCCCATTGCTCTGGAGGGCGACTCACCTCCACATTACAAAAACTTTTGTCAAGCACCTGAAGGGTTAATTCAACTTCTTGAAAGTGATTTTGAGCACCTTGAGGGGTGCCGTTTTTAGAATGGTTTCACTTGATGTTCCCCCCCTCAAAAAAATAATGGTACATTTTTTTGGAAAAATTGTAAAGCGCTGGAAAACTTTCAAACTTTTAACCCTTAACTCCCTAATAAACAAAATTGTTTCAAAAATTGTGGCGTGTAAAGTAGACATATGGGAAATGTTTATTATTTTGCGTGACATAACTCTGATAGGGCATAATAAAAAATTAGGTTTGAAAATTTAAACATTTTCAGTAAATTTCCGTTTTTTTCACAAATAAACGCAAGTCATGTCGAATAAATTTTACCACTGTCATGAAGTACAGTATGTCACGAAAAAAGTTTCAGAATCGCTGGGATCCATTGAAGCGTTCCAGAGTTATGATCTCATAAAGTGACAGTGGTCAGGAAGGTGAAAACAAGCTCGGGGTTGAAGGGTTAATGTCTGCAGGTTGTATTGAAAAAAAAATCTGGTGACAGATCTGCTTTGGGACTAATTTTCACGAAGACAATGAAAATATCTGTAAGGTTACAGACAGACCATGCTCAGGAATTGTACTACTAGATCTGTACAATTCTCCAAGGTAAATCATACCTTGATGAGGCTGTATTTCTCTTGTTACAGCAGAATTAGTAACACACACCAGCAGAATTTATCACTCATGTGAGACAGACTATCTTCAGTAGTCCACCACTCCTCTGCCTCTCATCTTCCTGCCAGGAGGGTGATGGGCCCTTGATTGACATTTTGTACCAGTGGCCCAAACTGTGTTCCCACCCATGCTACAAGCAGAGTCCTCTTTATCTCTGTAGCATCGGAGGAGCACCATGGCACTGTAGCTGGCCAAATCCAGGAAATGGACTAGCTTCAGAGCAGCACTTTCAAGCTTTATATCAAAGAGCTTGGAAGCGTGCATTTCTTGCGGGGGAAAACTGACCACATTTGATAGACTGTAGCAGTGGCCAGTAACCAAGGCAATGAGCATTAAACAAATTTAAAGCTTCCGGCATCGCGCTCCTGCGCAGGTGTGCTTCTCTGCCCTGTTGAGGGCAGAGCAAAGTACTGTAGTGTGCATGCGCTGGGTCTCTCTGAACTTTCCCGTTTCCTGCACACTGCAGTACTTTGCTCTGCCCTCAACAGGGCAGATAAGTACACCTGCGCAGGAGCACGATGCCGGGGAGCCATGAAGCAAGCAGGAGGCTGGCATCGCAAGAAGATGGGAGGCGCCGGACCCGGACCTGCGACACCCATCGGACAGGACCGCCCCTCCTGGGTGAGCATAATAAAACTTATATTTCTTATCTTGCAGGTCGGATCGTGGGCTGATATACAGCATTATAGAATGCTGTAGATAAGCCCTGAAAGGCAGTGGCTGCATCTTATAGCGGCCAAAACAGGTGACAGGTTCCCTTTTAAAAATCCCTTCATTCTTGAGAATGGAGAGTGTTTTTATTACAAGATAAATTGCAAAATGTTTCTTACAAGCATTGTGCAGTTTTATCCATTGTTATGAGAACTTCTTCAAAGGGAACCTGTTATGTCTGATAAAGCTTTTTACCTGCAGATATTGGGTTAATCTGCAGGTCAATAGTGTTATGAAGTTACGCAGCTTTTGTACTAAAAGTGCGGCTGCCTAGAGAAAGTGAACCTTGTTTATCCCAGGAGCCGCCAGCTTTCAGTCATACAAGTGTGCCCGGAGCAGCTACAGTTATGGTCACTATACTGTGAACAGTTTTTTTTATGAACAGTTCAAGACTAATATGCAACATTTTAAAGGGAACCTGTTGTGTCAGATAGTGCTATTAACCTGCAGATGTAGGGTCAATCTGCATTTTAATAGCATTGGGAAAGTACCCGGCCCGGCCACTGTACTGAAAGTTTGGCACCCTTGAGAAAATCAACTTTTTCTCCTGGGAGCCACCAGCGCTCACGTGGTGACTAGATGGGCATGGCCTCGCTCAAAGCAAGTGTACCGAGCGAAGCCAAAGACGTCTAGTTGGAATGTGGCCGGAAGTATGCAAATCACATATTTGTGGTCCTATGACTGTTTGCTCCCAGAGAATCCTCGCAGTGTGCGTGATGTGAGGATTCACAAATCTGCTGGCACATTGTAACTGCAAACTTGTAGCCTAAGGCTGAACAACCCCTTTAATTTACAAGACCACATTTCTTTATACAATTAAAGGGGTCATCCACTAATAGGACAACCCCTTCTTACAGTGAATGTTTGGCCCAGATAAAATAATAAAGCTTGTGCTCGCCTCCTGTGCTGGCTCCATTCCAGCGGTGTCGGAACACGCTCCCGCGGGGCTGTAATGCCGTGGAATGACTCGTGATGCCTGGCTTCCAATCAGCGCTGGCGATACTGTCTCCACCTTCGGACAAACGGAACATGAAGAGGAAGTCCAAGAGATCATCATCTGCAGCCCGGACTGGGCACTGGTGCTGTGTGTCACAACACCGCATCACAGCCCGGGGGAAAGCGAGTGACGACACTGCAGGAAAAGCGCTGTCTTGGGAGGGGGAGGTGAGAATAGGCTTTATTATATTATTGGGGCCAAACATTTAGTTTAAGAAGGGGTTATCCTAGTAGTGGACAACCCCTTTAAAGGCTCATGCAGATCTCTGTGCAAATCGGTTCGAGCACAGACTGGCCGAGACTGTCCTGGCCCGATCGTCGTGTGTGTGTATCTGTACACGTATGAAGCGATAGACTGGCCGGGGCTCTCCTGACCAATCATTGCGGTCTGAGACCGGACCAGTTTGCACGCACATCTGCTTGAGCCCTCCTTGCCCACAATGATTGAAGAGTACATTCCAATTCAGCTACAGATTAAGACTTTAATAACAACTACCCCCCGCAGATACCTGGCAGGAAAGACCAGGATATGAATGTGCAGATCCTTCTTCCTCTCTAATATGACCATTGGGAGAATAACCCACGGTGTTACTAAACCTTCTGCGTCTGTGCCTGGGATGTTTGCTCTTGTGAGCCGACTATCAACAGGCAGTCATGTGAGAGCTGTGGGTTTAGTACACGTGTCTCTAGCTGGTAACATGGGTGGGTGGGGTTGGTATGAACTTTTCTCTGTTGTTTCCTGGCCTTTATTAGCCTCTCCTGCATGACTGGTCAAGTGCATCATTCTCATTAAAGTTCTCCCTTTTATAGTGAATGTTTCTTTGATCATCATTATTTCTTGTAGACAGCACCATCCTTACAAAATGTCTATTAGTTGCATAAAAATATTGAAAGGTTACATTCTATTATTTATATTTGTGGGCCCTGCGATGCTGGTGCGCGGGCGGGGTGGGCTCTGCGATGCTGGGGCGCGGGCAGGGTGAGCCCTGTGATGCTGGGGCGCGGGCAGACAATAGTGACAAGGTGCACAACAAGTAAATGTGTAGCACCAGCACAACTTTAAATTGTCATAAAATACTATTTTTAAGCATCAGAAATTTTTCTCTAAAGGTATAATTGGGCAATAAAGAAGCACCCCCATTAAAAATGTTATTGACTAAACCTCGTGTAAATATATTTTGTGAAGGTGCATTAAACTCTGTGTTCCTGGCCCTTTTTTGGCTCACATGATGGCTGTTTGGACTTGCTGGATCTTGCTGCACTCTGTATGTGTAAGGGAGGGCCCGGACTGTAGTCGTGACCTGGATTACCGTAACATCCATGTCCGGCTCTTCCCCTACATGAAACGGTGTTCTTCCCTCTGGCGCACCTGCATCTCCAGATTCCACTTCTCCTGGGTGCTTCCCAGGCACCGACGGTCCCTCTTCCAGGCGACCCCCAGTAATGGAGACACAGTCCAGCACAACTTGAACACTTTCTTTACTGAACTCTTCACACATTACATCCACAGATGGCACAACATATGTTACATTCGTTTCCTTTTCTCTCCCTGCCTTGCTGTCACTTCTGTGCAGTACACGACCGGACCTGACCGTCTTAGACTACTCCCCAGTTCAGGGCCGGCGTCAGCACCCGGCACAACCGGGCAAGTGCCAGGGTCCTGAGCAGGTGGGGGGGCCCACTCGCCGTCGGCACCCTGGTGTCAGCGCCGCCACTGGGCCCTGGCAGCAGCCGGCGCAATACTTACCTCTCCCCGTGCCTCCGCTGCCGCAGCTCCGAGCTCCAGGGGCGTCTGCGCCGGCGCTTCCTCTCTCACAGCAGCGCCGCTGAATGACGTCATCATTCAGCGGCCGGCTGTGGCAGAGAGCGCGCGGACGCCGGACAGGTGAGGCGCGTGTGTGTGTGTGCCTGCTGCGTGTGTGTATGTGAGAGAGTGCTGCCTGCGGTGCTGTATGTGTGATGGTTGTGGGGGAGGCAGTGATGGTGGTGAGGAGGCAATGATGATGATGGGGAGGCAATGATAATGGGAAGGCAATGATGATGATGATATTAATGGGGAGGCAATGATAATGATGATGATGGGGAGGCAATGATAATGGGAAGGCAATGATAATATTTAATGGGGAGGCAATGATAATGGGAAGGCAATGATGATGATGATATTAATGGGGAGGCAATGATAATAATGATGATGGGGAGGCAATGATAATGGGAAGGCAATGATGATGATGATATTAATGGGGAGGCAATGATAATGATGATGATGGGGAGGCAATGATAATGGGAAGGCGATGATGATGATGATATTAATGGGGAGGCAATGATAATGATGATGGGGAGGCAATGATAATGGGAAGGCAATAATGATGATGATATTAATGGGGAGGCAATGATGATGACAGGGAGGCAATGATGATGATGATGGGCCGGCAATGATGATGATAATGAGCAGGCAATGATGATGATAATGGGGAGTCTTTCCACAGCGCCCTTTCCTGAGCCGTAACAGTGCAGAACCGAGCACAGTGTAGAGGAGAGCTCCATATTTTGTATGGAGCATTATATGTGGTCCAGTATTCTGTATGGAGCATTATATTGGGTCCAGTATTCTGTATGGAGCATTATATGGGGGATGGCGGGGTGACATCCTGCATGGGGTATTATATGGGTGATGAGGGGGAGACTATGTGGTGCCCATAATATTGTATGGAGGACTGTACTGTCCAGTCTGTACTGTGCGCTGTGAGGATTTGGCAGTTTTTGAGCTATTGTACAATTTACAATAGGTATCAGTCATGTAATGGAAGAAGAGAAGTGTTTGGCGTTGTGCTATACCCATATTTCTTTGCAGTATCTGTGAATCATGAATCGTGGTCTGTGTTAAGGGGGCCCACTGAGACTCTTTCGCCCGGGGCCCATAAAAACCTGGAGCCGGCCCTGCCCCAGTTCCTTCCAGGCCTAACCTCGCCATAATGACACTTCCTTCAGCCTGCTTCGCCTCAGAACTGAATTCATCAATCACTACGTTTGGTGGCCCCCGGTGAAGCTTCCGGCCCGTCTGCACTGAACTCGTTGTAGCTCCAGCTCCCCTAAATTGACTAAATTGGGGGTCTCTCCAAATCCAGGCCTCCATTGGTTAATAATATATTTGATTTCCATTGATGAGTTTGTGTGATTATGTTAACAGCACATTCAACTTTGTATAGAGCAAAGTATTCAATGAGAATATTTCATTCATTTAGATCTAGGATGTGTTATTTGAGTGTTCCCTTTATTTTTTTGAGAAGTGTATATACATATACATAATTACTATTAGCAGTAGTACATAATACTTTGTAGCAATACCACCAAACATTTATACCCATACAATAACTATTTACATGATGAAACATTAAGTACAGTTAAGGGTTGGGGCGAAACAGGGGTACTCCTTCACCCCCTTACATATGAGCCAGCCTTACAATGTAAGGCTGGTTTCACATTAGTGTTTGAGTCCACAGCATGGGGCTGTGAACTTCTTTCCTTAAAGTTCCGCCTACTTCCTAATGGCTCCGCATACTTTCGCGTGCTTTCTGCTTACCTATCTTTAACATTGAGGAACGCAGGGACATGCGTTGTATGCGGATGCGTCCGCATGCGGCGTTTTGACGTACCCACCGAACGCAAGAAAATGCATCATGTTGCATTCGGCGGGCATGTCAAAACGCCACACGCGGAAGCCTCCACATACAACGCATGTCCCTGCGTACCCAATGTTAAAGATAGGTACGCAAAAAGCATGCAGAAGTACGCAGAGCCATGCAGAAGTAGGAGAGGCTTTAAGGAATTAAGTCTGCAGCACCACGCTGCGGATTCAAATGCTAGTGTGAAACCAACCTAAGACTATGGAGCTGCAGAACGAAGCACCATAGGTGTACATTGTATGATCTGGAGAGGACCGGAGTGGCTCTGGAAACCAGGAAAGACGGTGATCGGTGAGGATATTCATACACACACACTATATTTACATTCACACAAGTTTGGCCAATAGACATTTGTAATGGGACTGCTTCTTAGGCTGTGTGCACACTGTGCGTTTTTGTTGTTTTTGAGGCGTTTTTTCAGCACAGAAATGGGCCAAAAATGCTATGGAGACCTTGTGCAAGCTAATTCCATGACAATCCCGAATTCTTGTGCACATGATCAGTAACTTTCCTTTGAGTATTTGCAGTGTTTTTTTTTTGTTTTTTGTTTCTTCTGCAGCATGTCAATTCTTTGTGCGTTTCTGCAGTGTTTACAAAAAGTAAAATAATTACATACATACTCAAATAATAATAAAAAAGATATTATACTCCCCTAACACCAAATCCCCGATGCCCTCATTTCCTAGAAAAAATGTAAAATAATAAACCACCATATACTCACCTATCAGTCGTAGTCCACGTAATCCCAAGCGTACCACAGCGATCTCGCATATAGACATCTACCCTGCCACTGGCGATACACTGCAGGAGCGATTACCTCCTGTCAGTGTATCACTGAGCTGCCATTAGAAAGTTCACCGGAGTTCATCAGCTGATCAGCTTCAGTGCTCTCACTTACGGCACCGCTGCGAGGGAACTTTATCACTGTAGCTGACAGGAGGTAATCGCTCCCGCAGTCTATCGCCGGCTGTGACTGCTCTCAAAGTGATCAGGATTGTTGTGGGACATTATGGATTATCTTTTCTGCAGACAGGTGAGGAATATTGTGGTTTAGTTTATTTTTGTTGCAGGAGACGTTGGTGTCAGTGGATTAGGCATTTGGTGAGTATGGTTTAATTAAGATTCATTAAAGGAGTCTGTCATTATTTCAAATAAAGGACTTTATTGTGTGTGTGGGTGTGTGTGTTTTTTATGCAATATCACTATGGAGTTACTAATGGATAGGTGTCTTAGACGCCTCTGCATCACCAACCTGTGGGCTTGATGTCACCTGACAATAGAAAGGTGACATCAACCCCACAAATATGAACCCCACTTGCCACCGCTACAGAGCAAGCGTGAAGAGCGAGGCTAAGCACCAGATTTGGCGCATCTTATAGATGCGCCTTTTCTGGGGCGGCTGAGAGCTGATGTTTTTAGTCTGGGAGGGGGTCAATATCCATGGCTTCTTCCTAGGCTATTAATATCAGCCCGCAGCGGTTTGCCTAGCCTTTGCTGGTTAAATTTTTTTTCTGGGGTCCCTCTGTAAACTAGCCAGTAAAGGCTAAGCAAACAGATGTGAGCTGATATTAATAGCCTGGAAACCTTTATGGCTATTGGCTCCTTCCCAGAATATTAACATCAGCCCTTAGCCGTCGGCTTTCCCTCTGCTGGTTATGAAAATTACGCGGGAGCCCACTCAATTTTTTTTTCTTTAAAATTAACAGTTCCTGTTTGGTTGCACTCTATGTACTTTCGTTCTGTTAACGCTCCTACATAGGCTGGTGACTGTGTGTGTGTGTGTGTTTGTGTTTACTTATTGAATAAGTAATGAGGGTGTCGGGCTGACACCTTTTCATTACTAAGCCTGGGGCTAGGTGTCATGTCAATGACAGCTGCTGGCACCAAGCCCTAATCCCATTACCCTGATGCTACTGCATCAGCATGATAAAGGTGGTGTTGAACCAAGAAATTACATCACAAAACTTTTTTAAAATATTATTATTTAGCTGAAAAAAGCCTTCATTACTATACAAAAACGTGCGTTTTTGCTGCAGCTGTTTTCCTGCCGAGATGCAGAAACCTTGCAGAAATCTCTGGAAGCAAATACTCAATGTGCCTTAATTTTCAGTTCCGATATTAGTCACTTTTTAGTGCATTAGGATTGAGCTACAATTCATTTGTAGAAAGTGCGGTATAATGAGCATTTTTCTCTCTGCGGACTGTGTTTATTCCGTACAGGTATTCTTGCGTTGTAGTCCCGATTGCCGTTTATCCATTCTCTAGGGCGTCTTTTACTCCTTATTGCTTTCTAAACAGGAAGTCTCGTAGCTGCAAGATATTAAACTTGGCTTCCTAGATCTGCATTACTCATGTGTAGAGGGTTCTTGGGTTGGGTTTATCCTTAGGAAATCACAAACCTGTTGATCAAGTTTATGAAAAATGTGGCTGAAGATTCCTTTAACCGTGAAACATTGATTTCTTATCAAAACACCTTTCTAGCTATAAAAGGAGTGTATATGGGGGTAAAACCGGCCATAGACGGTAGCTTTTTATGGCCTGGATCCCTCAAATGTGATAACAAATGTTCACGATTATAAAGTCACATTTTAAATCAGGAATAATAGGACAAAGAGAGGAAGCTGGGTACAAGAAAAAAATATTATTTTCCATTCAATAAAAAATGGTCCGTGCTCGGTTTACACATGAATGTCGCGTGTGTGTGTTGTTTTTTTTTTTTTTTTATTATATAAATGTACACTTGAAAAGCCCATAGACTGTGATGGATACATGTTATGTCCATGTAACAAAACGCGCATGGACGTACAATTGGAGCTTTATAGGTTCAACAAAGTGCATGTTCATAGCAGCCTGGAGAGAATTTTGAAGTAACTTCTTTTAGTACAGGGAACCTGGCTTAGTAATGCAGAGAAACGGCATAAAAAACATATGAAAAGGCATAGTAAACATGTGACTGTGATGTATGATGAGGACCGACACATTCGGGATGTCCATAACAAAAGCTCCTACCTTACACAGCAACAGAAAAGGAAAAATCTGACGTAAGTGTTCACTCAGTAGGAAATGTCTCAACTACTGGTGACTTCAGAGAACACATGCTGTGTGGTTTATAAATATATATATTCTCATGGGATTGTAGACCCCATTTTAGAACTCAACTCTAATCAGCCAAAATAAAGACTACAGACAATGCTTTGGCGTGAGATGGCCGTAAGGCTTTATTGAGGGTTACCTATATATCATTAAAATGCTCTTTATTAAATTAAACACCTTTAAACAACTCAATCAGTTTAGTCGAAGACTTGACTAAACAAAATGCTTCCAAAAACACCCAAAAATATGGGTTAATTTATCCCTCCATTAAAACCAGACGACCTAAAAAGATGAGCTGAAAATACACAACAGCGCGGGCAGGCGGGTGAGTGCGTCTCTTCCAGATGCTAAACAGCTGCTGAGGTGATCCAAACCCCTGATGGTGTATAACTAGTCCACTTTGCCGCCAGAATAGCGTCCAATCAGCACCAAGGTCCAGTCAGACGACTCGGCCAATCAAGGATCAGGAGCCACTGTTACTAAGGTAAGGGCCGAGCACCATTCAATGACCGGCAGAATTACCTCACAAGCATTACACCTTAGAAAACTGTGACAATTCTTGATTTACTAACACGGGATCCTAACCTAGAAAACTCACTCATTTAGGTGCCACAATCCCATGTGGCCCCTTCCGTTATCCCCCAGGGACCTTCCATGAATTTTGTATATCATTACATTCTGGGTGGAAACCCCTGTGAAATCACATGAGACGTGTACTGTACATAGGCTCATGCAGTAACAAAAGTACATTTTTTTTTTCTTTAACTAATTTTTATTAAAAATTTTCAAGAATTTTAACAATAAGACAATGTAACATGTAGTTTACACAAAATCCGAAATTCACAAAATAAAACTTGGTAGACCATGAATTCCTTCCTTGAATACCCACTAAAATTTTGCGATTCCACATAAGTTTACAACTTCAATTTTAAAGGGAACCTGTCGCCACTTTTCTGTCCTACCAGCTAAAAATATAATTTTATTCAGTGTCAGCTATGCATGCCACAAGATTGTTGCAGAACAAAGTAATCTGAACATCGTCCACTAGGAGGTTCCACTGCTGGAGCCGGGTACCTAAGAGCTCAGCCTTAGGCCGGGGTCACACATGCGATAAACTCGCACGATTCTCAAGCGACTCTCTCGCATGAACACCCGGCACTGCCGCTGGCACTCGGGCCGGAGTGTGCGGCTACATGTATTGCTATGCAGCCGCACGCTTCGGTCCGAGTGTCGGCGGCAGTGCCGGGTGTTCATGCGAGAGACTCGCACGAGAATCCTGCAGGTGTGACCCCGGCCTTACTCTTGGGCAGATCCAAATCTCTAACAAGATCGTTAGGTTAACTTTCTATGTATAAGGTGTGGTTCAGTTGCTGACAGTCTGGGTCATGAGAGGAAGATGCTTCATGACACCAAACGCCTTCTTCCTCACTTGACTCAACTGAAAATGTTTTGGACCCAGCAGTTTTTCTGTATGTGGTACTGGGCATATTGCAGGTAGAATCAGGGCCGGCTCCAGGTTTTTATGGGCCCCGGGCGAAAGAGTCTCACTGGGCCCCTTTAACACAGACCACGATTCATGATGCAAAGATACGGCAGAGAAATATGGGTATAGTACAATGCCAAACACTTCACTTCTTCCATTACGTGAGTGATATCTATTGTAAATTCTACAATAGCTCAGAAACCGCCAAATCCTCACAGCGCACAGTACAGACCGGACAGTACAGTCCTCTATACAATATTATGGGCACCACTAGTCCTCCATACAGTATTATGGGCCAAATATAATGCTCCATAAAGAATATTGGACCCCAAATAATGCTCCATACAAAATATGGAGCTCTCCTCTGCACTGTGCTGCGTTCTGCGCTGTTACGGCTCAGGAAAGGGTGCTGTGGAAAGACTCCCCATCATCATCGCCTCCCCATCATCATCATCATTGCCTCCCCATCATCATCGCCTCCCCATCATCATCATCATTGCCTCCCCATCATCATCGCCTCCCCATCATCATCATTGCCTCCCCATCATCATCATCATTGCCTCCCCATCATCATCACCTCCCCATCATCATCATCATTGCCTCCGGCTCCTCACTACCATCACTGCCTCCCCCCACCACCATCACACATACAGCACCACACAAAGACAGCACCGCAGCACTCTCTCACATACACACACACAAAGCACCGCACTACATAAACACATACACGCACCTCACATCTCACCTGTCTGGCGTCCGCGCTCTCTGCCACAGCCGGCCGCTGAATGATGACGTCATTCAGCGGCGCTGCTGTGAGAGGAAGCGTGGGCGCCCTGCAGAGGGAGCCTGGAGCTGCGGATTGCGGAGGCACGGGGAGAAGTGAGTATTGTGCCGGGCCGGCTGCCGGGGCCCTGAGCAAGCGGGGGGGCCCAGTGGCAGCGCTGGCACCGCTCTCCTCCGCTGACGGGCGCCGGGGTGCCCGACTGCGAGTGAGCCCCCCCGCCTGCTCAGGGCCCCGGCACTTGCCCGGGTATGCCGGGTGCTGACTCCGGCCCTGGGTAGAATGCTTGGATACTGTAAAGTTGGGTTCTTCCATGAAACTTCTTTCCTAATGGGGGGTGCGGTGCAGATATAGCAATTGGTAGTGTGATTGGATGGCTGTCTTCAGATCATTAGGACTGCATAAGACATAGCTTGCCTCTTCCCATGCAACCACTGAGGAAGATGTGATTCACATCTATTTCAGTATATGTGTGGAGCCCAACTCTTGTCCTGATCTCCTCCTATTCTGCAAGGAGAATCCAGGTTGTAGGCTTTCCTTATCATGGTAGTCTAGTCTCGCCTTTTGTGACTCAAAAGTGACTTCACCGCATATGGAGCAAAAACTATCCACTCTGTTAATGCAAGAACAAGGCATATCTGAAAAAACATATAGAAACATGTCTATATGAAGACATCCTAAAACTGTGTAACTTAAATAGAGAACATTTATGAAAATAGGCGATGCAACTATAATTAGCATTACGTCACCGGAGTTGATGTTTGATTTGTCACCTTAAGATGATGGAATACTGAAGGCTCAATAGACTAAATAGATGATGTAATAGACCAGCTACTAACAATGCAATAATGATGAAATAGACCCATTTTTTCTATTAGCCGGCATGAAAGGTAATTGGAGACAATCGGCAAATTTTAAGCATCATATTTGTTTTCAGCACCATAAAATTAGTTATGTTCAACTATTTTAGTCTCTGAACCAGTTTGGCTGTAGAACCCTTGGATTTCTACCGTTAGAGCCTCTTCTGGAACCAACTATTACACTATCCAAGTGAAGCACTATTACTCCATGTACATATTGCACTGTTCTTTTCTTCCTAATTGCTTATTTATAGGAGGGTGTTAGTTCAGGGCAGAAGACTAGTGGTTGGGTAGATAATTGTGGAAATAACATGGACCATAAAATACGGCCTCAATACTGTGTGAATAAGCCCAAAGCCACTATTTGGGGGAATAGTCTGTAATAAAATTCACATGTCCAGTTTTTTTCACATGGACTGATGATGGCCACTTTATTGTCTAATACAGTTATCTTGTAAAAGAAATACTGTATATACTCGCGTATAAGCTGAGATTTTCAGCCCATTTTTTGGCTGAAAGTCCCCCTCTCAGCTTATACTCGAGTCATATACCAGGGGTCGGCGGGGGAGGGGGAGCACGGGTGTCAGAGATCATACTCACCCCTCCTGGCACGGTTTCTGCAGCCCCTGCTTCTCCCAAGGTCTCCAGCGCCTGTGTTCAGGGTTTCATGGTACCGCTCATTAAAGTCATGAATATGTGCATATTCATGACTTAATGAGCGGTACCATGTGACCGCTGAGACCATGGAAGAAGCAGGGGCTGCAGAGACTGTGCCCCAGGAGGGGTTTGAGTATGACGGGGGTAGGACGGGGCTCCCTCTGCTGAACGTCACTGCAGAGACCCGGGAGCGGCGCGCAGCGATGGAATGGGGACCGGTAAATATCGCCAGTGCCGGAGGCCTGAGCCAGCAGCAACACCGGCACCTGGTCCCCATAGCGCGCCAGTGTCCCTGCCTGCTCAGGACACCAGCAGCTGGCCCCCAGCGACGAGAGGTGAGTGTCATTTTTTTTTTTTAATTGCAGTAGCAGCAGCAATATATGGGGGGTATTTATCTATGGAGCATCTTGTTGGGCCACCATTAACCCTTGTGCAGCATCTTATGGGGGAGTATTTATCTATGGAGCATCTTTTTGGACCACCATTAACCCTTGTGCTGCACCACCCTCGGCTTATATGTTCCGACCACGCACCACAATTGTGGATACCAGGGCTATGGGGTACTCTGAGCCGAGCCCATGGAAATCTATGGGAGTTGTCACTGGTAGCGGTGGCTCGGTCCGTGGCCCTGGCGGTCGTGCAATGGGGGATATTTACAGGGGATTATAAGGTATAGGTAGTTTGTGACGCCACCTGCGGTTTCTGGTAAATTGTACCAGCGCTGCTCTAAGGACTTTCACAGGGGATGTTATGGGGCAGCTTGGTAGTAAGTCTCCCACAGGTGAGACGGGTCCCTGGAAGTCTATGGTGATGATGATGCAGGGTGTAGTAAGAATTCAGTCACACACAAGGTAGTTCCTTTTCATACCTTTTACTGATGGTGGTTCAAGCAGATCCCGGGGAGCTGGTCGGGGTGGAGAGTGCACATTCCGGTAACAGCTGAGCAGGTTAGAGGCCTCCTTTACTTCCATGTACATGTGAGTCCAACTTGCCTGAAGCGAAGTTAACTCTGAATCTCCAGCTTTCTCAATAGCTGTACTGCCCGGCCAACATTGTGGTGGAAACTTCTAAGTGGTGAAAACTAAGTCTATATTTGCTGATCAGGCTAGACTCCTGTTTTCCCTGTCTCCGGTTACGTATTGACACTTAGGGCTGCTCTCTGCGACCTGTAGTCCAGATGCCTCCGGTTCTCTTGTTACTATGCTTGAAACTGTAGCAACGCTTCGGACCCCGGTGTCCGGCAATTTAGTGCAGGCAATCCAATACCTAAAGCACTTCTCTAACTTCTCCACTGCGCCCTTCGCCCTGCTTCTGCTCTTTGCATAAGCACTTGTAGCTTTCGATGGAAATAGTCAGCTTTCTTCCAAGCTCATTGAGCAGCTCTCAGTTTCCTCCTTGTTTCAGCTTCTACTGAGGTACTGATTAAGGGTAGCTCTGACTAGGCTAGGATGATGCACTTCACCCGTACTAGCCTCCACTTCTTTGTCAGGTGAGCTACGCTAGCTCTGCGAGGATTCAGTCCTCTCTCCTCTCCAAGTCCAGACTGAACTGGCACTGAACTGCACTGTCTGAAGACAGGAAACTAACTGACTGAGCTCTTCTCAGACAGGAAACAGACTGACTCTGCTACGTGTCACCACCTCCTATACCCCTAGTGGGTGTGTCTGAAATTGTAAGTGAAGTGCATGAATAGCAAGCTTTTGTGGTTACCTTCCTGTGCATTCTCCTGGATTTTATGTGTGTGCCTGCGTAGCTGGGCTACACATCCCCCCTTGGTAAAACACAGCACTCCCGGGCTGTAAAAGACAAAAAGAACATTTTGTTTTGCATTAACAATAAACATTATAACTCTTCCCATCCGGGAGGTACGAATTCTTGAACGTTACAATTTGTACAATAGGAAAATACAAAAGTATCAAAAGTATCAAAACATTCTCATATTTACAAGATACTTGTGGAGGACCCGCACCAAAAACCTCCCACGTGGGTCCTGGGTGGGCTGCAGGACTTCTGACTGCAGACCTCACTCTAGGCCACACCATACGGGTTTTTCTTCAGAGGTTGATAGTAATGGTTTCATGTCAAACCAAGATAATGCACCGTAGCGCAACTATTTACAAGACAAATTCTTGGGCTGGCACAGTCCACAGCCACGCAGTCCATTGGCATGGTTAAAACACATTTCAAATAATTACATTAATACTTTTTCAAACTTTATACAATTTTTCAGATGCAATAAACCCTATCTGGGTCTTGCTAACTAGTCTACTAGGACTACTCCTGATAGCGAATAGGTAGTTTACCTTTAGTGATACGTTCTGACCTACGTGGGGTAGCATCAGGTATAGTATTATCTAACCTTTCTGTTCTGCGTAACGGCAAACTATAGACACGACTCCACCTCTCTAGGGACCTGGCAAGCATGCTAGCGACTGGAGGAGGCGGTACTGCTTCACCAGCTTCACCAGAGGACTCCACTTCTTGTGGTGCTGCTTCTTGCGGGTCCGCTGCTTGGGGTTCTGATGGTTGAGGGTCTGCCGGAACAGGTTCTTCTGGAACTGGCTCAACTGGCACAATTGGTATGACCGGTTGTAGAGACTCCTCTTGCGGTTGATAAAACTGCAGCACAGGAATAATTACAGCGTCTCCCAATCTGGGCCAATCCGCAGGTAAATCTCCCAAATCCGTGTGTATGACCGCTTCAGCATTCTCTTCTTGATTGACAACAGGGTTTTCTTCACGGAGCTTTAATGGGCCAGGACACAACTTTAAATGATCTCTAGACACCGTTGCCGTCGCTTTTCCTCCATCCTTACAGACCTTTCTGTTATCAAAATTGGAATTTTGCACGACGTAAGGCTCCTGTTCCCACTGATCATCCAACTTGTGTGTTCTTCTTTTCCTTTTGAGCACCATTTCTCCAGGCATTAAAGGCTTAGCGGGAGCATTTTTGTTATAGTTCTCTTGCTTTTCTCTTACTTTGTTGAGACTGTCTTCTACGCAGGCTTGTACTCGCTTGTACTGTTCCTGTCGAGTTGTGTCCCAATCTTCAACACTGTCATCAGCCTCTGGTTCTACCACTCCCAGCTCCAAATCCATTGGCAGTCTTCCAGGTCTTGCTCTCATAAGGTAAGCTGGAGTGCAGTTAGTGGAACTTACTGGGATGTGGTTGTACAAGTCAACCAGGTCGGGTAACAAGTCGGGCCACCGATTTCTTTCTTCCAGGGGTACAGTTTTCAGTAAATCCATGACAATGTGATTCATCTTTTCACAAAGGCCGTTGGTCTGAGGGTGGTATGGTGTTGTTCTGATCTTTTTGCATCCATACAGTTGACAGAATTCCTGAAACAGTTCAGCTTCAAATGCAGGACCTCGATCAGTCAGTACCTGCTCGGGATATCCGTGTGGTCTGCAGAAACTTGCTTGGAAGACCTTGGCTGCTGTCTCTGCTGTGAGATCCTTGACAGGGGCGACCACCAGAAATTTGGAGTAATGATCCACCATGGTCAGGGCATATGAGTATCCTGACCTGCTTGGGGACAACTTGACGTGATCCAATGCTACGATCTCCAGGGGACGAGTCGTCCGGATAGGCTGCAGGGGTGCTCTCTGACTATGATAGTCTTTTCGTCTGAGACCACAGGGTCCACAGTTCCGGCACCACTTCTCGATGGAGCTGCGCATCCCTACCCAGTAGAACCGACACCTCAACAGGGTCTCCAGCTTTTTCCAGCCAAAGTGTCCTGCTTGATCGTGGTAAGCTTCCAACACCATTTGGATGTCTGCTTTGGGGACCACTATCTGCCAAACCATTTCATGGGTCCTTGGGTCGACGTATCTCCTGCACAACTTCTCTCGGTATATGAACAACCGGCTTCTTTCATTCCACAGGAGCTTTGCTGGCATGGATGCATCTTTCTCCAAGGAGGAACCTTCCTGTTTTATCAGCTCCTTAACACGGCTGACCACGGGATCGCTGTCCTGAGTCTCTTTCCAGCTGTGATGAGGTAAAGGGTTCAACATCTCACCACACCGCTTTCTGTAGACTCGTTGCTCTTGGACCATCCCATTTCGGTGGAACGCAGGTAGCTCAATTTCTTCCAGATCGTCTGACTCTTCCTCTGTGTCAGATTCATGCGGCATTCTGGACAAGGCGTCCGCGTTGGCATTTTTATGGCCTGCCCTGTACTTGATGGTAAACTGGTAATTTGACAACCGAGCCATCCAACGTTGCTCCATGGCTCCCAGCTTGGCTGTTTCCAGATGCATCAAGGGGTTATTGTCTGTAAACGCAGTGAACCTGTTGGAGGCAAGGTAATGTTTAAATCTTTCGGTAATGGCCCAGACCAGCGCCAGTTTGAAGCTGAAGTTTGAAGTTTGAAGCTGCTATAGTTTTCCGGATTCCTCTCAGTTGGCCTGAGTTTTCTGCTGGCATATGCGATGACTTTTTCTTGGCCGTTCTGCTTCTGACTGAGGACCGCTCCTAATCCTTCGTTACTGGCATCTGTGTATAGCAGGAACGGTTGGCTGTAATCTGGGTAGGCTAAGATTTCATCGCCGGTAAGGATCTCTTTCATCTCTTTGAATGCCTCAGCTTGTTCTTTTCCCCAATTGAATGGAAGGTTTCTGCTCTTAAGAGGTTGTCCTACCAGGAGGTCCTGTAAAGGCGCCGCCTTCTTAGTGTAATCTTTCACGAACCTCCTGTAGTAACCTGTTAATCCCAGGAACTGACGCACCTCTTTTAAGTTCTTCGGCTCTGGCCATTTCTGAATAGCTGTGACCTTCTCGGGGTCCGGCGCTACTCCTTAGGAACTGACAATGTGTCCCAAGTACTGTACCTTCCGTTTGAGCAGGTGGCATTTAGAGGGCTTTAGTTTCATCCCAAACTTGGACAATGACTCGAATACCTCCGCCAGGTGCTTCAGATGATCTTCATATGTCTTAGAGTACACAATTACGTCGTCCAGGTACAGCAGCACAGTTTCGAAGTTGAGATGTCCCAGACAGCTCTCCATCACCCTCTGAAATGTTCCTGGGGCACTGCTGAGGCCAAACGGCATTCTGTCAAACTCGCAGAGTCCCATTGGGGTGGTGAAAGCAGTTTTCTCCCGGTCCTCCTCAGCCACAGCTACTTGCCAGTACCCACTAGTAAGGTCGAGGGTAGAAAAGTAGTTAGCCGTTTTCAGAGCAGCTAAGGATTCCTCTATGCGTGGTAATGGGTATGCATCTTTATGTGTTATACGATTTACTTGCCTATAGTCTACACACATTCGCATGCTACCATCCTTTTTCTTCACTAGAACCAGAGGTGCTGCCCAGGGGCTACAACTATCCCTTATCACCCCGGCTTTCTTCATGTCATGCAGCATTTCCTTAGCTTTCTGATAGTGGGCTGGAGGTATAGGCCTGTACCGCTCTTTGATGGGAGGATGACTGCCTGTAGGGATATGATGCTGTACTCCCTTAATGATCCCAAAGTCAAGTGGGTGCTTGCTAAATACTTGTGCGTACTCTTGTACCACCCGTAGTACCCCCTGTTTCTGGTGGACGGAAATGGTGTCTGTCCCTATATGAAGCTGCTGACACCAGTCCGCTACCGGGGTTGCCGGATCATTATCCTCCGCTGGTTGGCGGGAGGCTAAGGACTCGGTTGTGAGGATAGAATTGTTATCTACGGCATGTAATTTAGCAACTGTAGCATAACGTGGCAAATTTACTTCATCGTCTCCCCAGTTGAGAAGTCGTACTGGTACTCTCCCATTTACTACTTCCACTACCCCTCTAGCAATCATGAGTGTAGGTCTGTGTTCTGAGCGATGGGGTTCTACTACTGCTTGGTAGTTCTGTCCCCTCAGACCTATGGCTGCTCTACACCATATTAACATTTCACTCATTGGGGGTATTACAATGGGGTTCGAGTCTGTGACCCGTACATTACCGATTTCACCATCTGTAAGCTTCGCTTGCTGCTGGCACATCAGGGCCCGGATCTCCCTCTGGATCACTCCCTTCTGCTTTGGCTTGGCAACTTCAGCGAGCTGTTGGAGCAAAAACACAACTTCTCCCAGACAGTTACTGATAATGTTAGTACCTAGTATCACATTTAAGGCATTCTCCTCATTTACAGTCTTTACCACTAAAAGTCCCTGATCCTTCAGCTCCACCCTGCCCACTTTTACATTTACGTTTTTGGCTCCAATTACTTCAACAGGGAGACCATTGGTAGCGTACACTGTCAAGTCAGGGCTCGGGGGCTGGAGGCTGCCCATGGACCAAAATTTATTGTAAAGGACATCAGGTATGATGGTCACCTGAGATCCCGTGTCCAGCAGTGCAGGGATTGCAATCCCGTCCAGAATCATGGACAGGTAGGGCCGTCCACCCACGAACCTGCGGTTCCAGTCTAAGGGGCCTGATGAATCTACTCCTGGGTGTTGGCCCTCTGACCCAGGATCGGCTCGTTTAAAGGACATTGCTGAGCCATATGACCTTTTTGGTTGCAGCGGTAGCAGACGATCTCCCGGCGAGGATGGTGTTGCTCCGGAGTCGCTCCTGGGGGTGGCGTGGTCCTCCTCCGGTGTGGCGACGTCCTCCATTTCCTCCGGTTCATCCAAGGGACATCCTCCGGACAGTCGGCTAGTAGGATCTTCCCTCCTTCCTCTTTCCGCAGTTGCAGGGCCTCCATTACAGTGGCCAAGTTCTTAGTCAGCTGGCGCACTTCTGAGCGCAGACATTCCAACTCACTAGGGGGCGCCACCTGCATTGTAGCTTCTGCCACCTGCGGGGAAAAGGTGGGTACTGCCGGCTTTAGAATGGCTTCACCCGGGTGATACTGATTTGCCACCTCAGGCTTTTCCAGGGGTCGCAGTCCCTTTATTGCCATGTCCTTTAGAGCATCAAAAGTGGCATCTGGATGATCCAAGGACCACCAGTTTACAGTCCTCCTTTCCTCTGGAGACCTCAGTCCCCGCACGAATTGCTCTTTTAACATTTGGCTCTCATCAATGGGACTTGTGGGGTTAGCCTGTTTGAGAGCTCGCAGGGCCCCCTGTAGTCGGCAGTCGTAGTCCCTAATACTGTCACCCGGTCCCTGGAAGCACTGATAAAATGCCATCCGGAGATCCGTTTCTGTGTGGTCCTCGAAGATGGCCTGTAGCTTTAAGAGTATCGCAGGTACCGACTCCTGGTCTGCAGTGGGCCAAGTCTCTACTTCTCTCTCAGCCGCACCAGCTAACTGTCCTATTACCACAGCAGCTTTTTGCTTTTCAGTCATTGAGTACATATCTAAAATACTACATATCTTCCGTTTAAATCCTGGCAGGGTGCTTGGCTCGCCGCTGTACTGGGGAAGCCACTTCGCTCCAGGCATGTATGGGAGGGTTAGCGGCATGAGCGGGACCACCGGGCCAGGTGAGGGGCCTGCACCCCCATCCTGCGGTACGACGCCAAGCGGTGGGTTATTGGGGCCACCGGCGGGGGCCGCTCCGTCTGCTGGTTGCTGCGACATATTGATGCCCCCTTGGTTAATCTGAGCCTACCTCTTTCACAGGCTGCAGCGGTGGAGACAGGACCTTTGTCGCTGGCGTTCTGATGATGCCGCGGTATCTTGGGATGCAGTTGGCGATGCGGATGGCAATGCAGTTTGTGATGCAGTTAGCGATGCGGATTGCAATGCAGATTGTGATGCAGATTGCGATGCAGTTTGCGATGCGACTCGCGGTGCAGATTGGGGTGCAGGTTGGGGGCGTGTCCAGGAAACTGCGCGTTATTTTAGATATGCCCCCCTTCACCAGCGCCTGAGGGCGCGAACATGGCGGTAAAATGGCGGAATTTGGCGCCAAACACAGCAAACAGTCTTTTTCACCAAACAGTTCAATATAGGCACACAGGACTCACAATTGCAAGCTTTCGTATCCTGTTCGTGACGCCAAATTTGTTCCGACCACGCACCACAATTGTGGATACCAGGGCTATGGGGTACTCGGAGCCGAGCCCATGGAAATCTATGGGAGTTGTCACTGGTAGCGGTGGCTCGGTCCGTGGCCCGGCGGTCGTGCAATGGGGGATATTTACAGGGGATTATAAGGTATAGGTAGTTCGTGACGCCACCTGCGGTTTCTGGTAAATTGTACCAGCGCTGCTCTAAGGACTTTCACAGGGGATGTTATGGGGCAGCTTGGTAGTAAGTCTCCCACAGGTGAGACGGGTCCCTGGAAGTCTATGGTGATGATGATGCAGGGTGTAGTAAGAATTCAGTTACACACAAGGTAGTTCCTTTTCATACCTTTTACTGATGGTGGTTCAAGCAGATCCCGGGGAGCTGGTCGGGGTGGAGAGTGCACATTCCGGTAACAGCTGAGCAGGTTAGAGGCCTCCTTTACTTCCATGTACATGTGAGTCCAACTTGCCTGAAGCGAAGTTAACTCTGAATCTCCAGCTTTCTCAATAGCTGTACTGCCCGGCCAACATTGTGGTGGAAACTTCTAAGTGGTGAAAACTAAGTCTATATTTGCTGATCAGGCTAGACTCCTGTTTTCCCTGTCTCCGGTTACGTATTGACACTTAGGGCTGCTCTCTGCGACCTGTAGTCCAGATGCCTCCGGTTCTCTTGTTACTATGCTTGAAACTGTAGCAACGCTTCGGACCCCGGTGTCCGGCAATTTAGTGCAGGCAATCCAATACCTAAAGCACTTCTCTAACTTCTCCACTGCGCCCTTCGCCCTGCTTCTGCTCTTTGCATAAGCACTTGTAGCTTTCGATGGAAATAGTCAGCTTTCTTCCAAGCTCGCTGAGCAGCTCTCAGTTTCCTCCTTGTTTCAGCTTCTACTGAGGTACTGATTAAGGGTAGCTCTGACTAGGCTAGGATGATGCACTTCACCCGTACTAGCCTCCACTTCTTTGTCAGGTGAGCTACGCTAGCTCTGCGAGGATTCAGTCCTCTCTCCTCTCCAAATCCAGACTGAACTGGCACTGAACTGCACTGTCTGAAGACAGGAAACTAACTGACTGATCTGAGCTCTTCTCAGACAGGAAACAGACTGACTCTGCTACGTGTCACCACCTCCTATACCCCTAGTGGGTGTGTCTGAAATTGTAAGTGAAGTGCATGAATAGCAAGCTTTTGTGGTTACCTTCCTGTGCATTCTCCTGGATTTTATGTGTGTGCCTGCGTAGCTGGGCTACACATATACATGAGTCAATAAGTTTTCCAAGTTTTTTTGTGGCAAAATTAGGGCTCTCGGCTTATACTCAGGTCGGCTTATACTCGGGTCGGCTGATACACAATTATATACAGTAATATTTTGTCCTGGATGATGAGAAAAAATCTCCCACTCTTTAATATAACACATATCAGTCGGCACTAGATGTGAGACTTGTGTGCATGTTGCTGTGCACAAACACCAGCTCCAACTGTTATGCCTTTTGGGCTTAGATCTATAAATCACTTGCTTGCATTTATAAGGCAGCAAAAATTCCTACTAAATTGGGGCCAAACATGTTGCTGCCTGCTTGTTGATATTTTTTTTATCAGGACGGTTTATCAGACAGAATACTTTTACATGTGCTAGCTCGCTCAGGTATCTCGAAATCAAGGTGCCAAACTACAAAAAAGTTTCTAAATATTTAAGAGAACATCAACATTCCAAATTTTAATCCACAAGTCATTTCTTTAGCCAGATTTGATCAAAAGCCCACTGGATTAGGATTCCCAAATTTATAACAAAGCACGGACTGTGCACCCCACGGATTTATGCCAGCTGATTGTGGACATACAAGTGCATCTCACAAAATTAGAATATCATCAAAAAGTTAATTTATTTCAGTTCTTCAATACAAAAAGTGAAACTCATATTATATAGAGTCATTACAAACAGAGTGATCTACTTCTAGGCAGCGGTTATCTCCAGACAAGTTGCAAAATCACCAGCCAAGAGCATTGGCTTGTCCAATAGCAGGCCTTGTATTCAATCCTTGCTTTCACTATACCGAGCTGTCTGCTTGTTCAAATGCCGTAATATCTGTATGTAACTATAGTGATAGCAGTATAGACAACAGAACAAACACTGACAGCTGAATGTGTTACAGCAGAACTTCTGCTTAGCTTTCTAGTTCTACTAATACTACAGTTAAGCTTCTTGCCAGAACTGTCATTCTTGGAGGAGTGCCTGCCCTATCGGGAATTAAGGAGGTTGTATAGCTGTGAGCTTCTCAAGGGACAGCATAAGAATACCCTTTTAAAAGCACACCTGAAAGTTGCAGTTCTCTTTTTCGAGTCTGACCATTCTCCAAGTCAGGACTGTGGAGTTAGTCGGTATAAAATAGACCGACTCCTAAAATATATAATAACTTGGATACAGTAGTACAATGCAGGATGTTCGGTTAATGTTTCCAAAAGATTTTGGAAAAGTGATGAAATGTCCTATAAATGTCTGTTCTGTTCCTGATCTAAGGATCTTGGCTGTTAGTGGAGATGAATGTGTGCTAGACTTTATGTACATGTGCCGAAGTGACCGGGGCAGTGGGGTCGGAGTCGAGGAGTCGGAGGTTTGGCTTACCGACTCCACAGCCTGCTCCAAATAAATATTGTTTTTTTATCACTTTGTATGCAAAAATGCTCTTGCTTCACATTTTTCTTTTAGATGAAAACTTTTCCAGAAAAATACATTTATAGAAAGTCAAATCCATGTGTATTTCAATGAGGTGATGACAATGTCCTCTGGTATGTATAGGTGCTGGAAAATAAAAATCCAAATCACTGTGGATTATCAATCCTGGACTTGTCATCTTGACAGCGGAGTAGCTGTGATGTGTGTGTATACATTGTGACAGGCACATCCACACTGTAGATAGTGAGATGATGAAATAACTGCTTTGTTTTAACTTTTGTACTGAAAACAACAGTCTTTTGTCTGATGTTTGCCAAACCTGCTCTATGGTGGTGCGTCTTGTCACAATATAGATCTTTTCTTTGGTATTGTAGCAGTGACTGTTTACAGTGACCCAGAGATCAATGGCTGCTTTACTCTGTATATTGTTGTCTGTCATACTGCTGTGTTCTTGTTGAGGAATGCTGCCTGCATACCAAGACACTCCTATACTTCTCCCACTTGCAGCCATAGCTGCAGGGACAGATTTCATTGTGCGGCTAGTTACGGCTCAGGCACTGTAGACATCACATTTTTTGCAGTACGGCTGATGAAAATGTTAAATGTACATGTTAGAAACGGATACACATGTATACATTTAATGCATTTCTTACTTTTAAAAAAATATTGCTTTAAAGAAGTATTCTAAAACTGTCTCATGAGCTGCTTAAAAGCCTGTGGAGTCTCCTTACTTCCCGGTTTCGAGCATGGAGTACACTTCCCCTTGAGTGACCGTTCTGCAGAGCTGTAGTATTAGTAGAACTCTAAAACTCAGCACAAGTTCTGCTGTAACACATCCAGCTATCAGTGGTTGGTGCTGGAGTGTACACTGCTACATGTAGAGATGGCAAACCATTTGAACAAGCCCACTGCTCCGCACAGTGAGGGCTGTGATTAGGAAACCACTCTGGGAGAAGCTGATGCTGCAGTCTGGTGATTTTTGCAAGATTTATAACAGCAGCTTGTCAGGAGTCTGAAAGGGAGGAAGTTAAGCAGCTATCTATGTAGAAATCTAATCCCTGGAGAGAGGTGGCTGGTATGTTAGGAGCTAACCAGTCTCCTGGAATGTAGCTACTGTGCACTCTGGGCAAGAGTCTGAGCAGGCACTGGTGGCCAAGCTCCATGGAAACCAGCTGTTCAATATATGTGAAAACTAAAAGCTCTAATTGCAGAAAAATGTAAATGTGCTTATTTTCATGCTAATAACGGTAAATCAATTCACCAACTTGCAAATACTCGTTTAATATACGGTCATCTGTTCACATGTCTGTATCTTCTTTATCAAATTTGTTCTTTATTTAAACACTGTCATCAATTAAAAATGTGAAGGACAAAGGTGGGGGGGTTGTTACTGAAAGTGTGGGTGTGCTGTATACCGCCGCAATGCTAAAAGAGTTGACACTGTGTAAATGTGAAGAAAACAAGAATGCAATGAGATGAAAAACTTATATCCATGTTTTATTCACAACAGAACATAGAACACAGATCAGAAGTTGTACACGACACATTTTTCCATTTCGTTTAGTTTTAGAAATTGATGGAAGTATCTTAAAGTTGCGACAGGGCCATGTCTACCATTGAGTAGAAGTATATATGGAAACATACCCTAAAGGGTATGCCACACTAAACAATATCGCTAACAGGATCGCTAAAAAACATCACTATTTAGCGATCCCGTTAGCGATATTGTTCAGTGCGGCAGCTTCCAGCGACGAGCTTCCTGCTGTGATCTCGCTCGTCGCTGGAATCGTTCCGGACCCTATTTTCTCGTCGGCGCTCCCGCTGGGTAAGTATCTTATCGCTGTGTGGCACCTTTTCTTAGCGATTTAGCGGTACTTTTGTACCGCTAAAGTCGTTAAGAAGATCGCTAACGGCGATAGCGTCGTTAACTATATCGCTAAATGCGGCAGCATTTAGCGATATAGAAACAATCCCTCTAGCGATCTCATTAGTATGCAACGCTAACGAGATCGCTAGCGGGATTGTTTAGTGTGGCAGTACCTTAAGAGAAACACGTCACCACTTCTGATTTTAACTTACAAATACTGAATGTAGCTTTAAAAGCCTGATTCTTTTGTTCTGCCGTCAGATAAGCTGCTGGGTGACTGCCAGCTATTAACTCTCCACTCCTTATGGAGAAGATAGGGACGCTCAGCCAAGCCAAACGTTCACCTGTACAGTCATGGCCAAAAGTTTTGAGAATGACACAAATATTATATTTTCACATGATCTGCTGCCCTCTGGTTTTTATGTGTGTTTGACAGATGTTTTTATCACAGACAGAAATATAATTGCAAACATATGAGTAACAAAAGCTTATATTGACAGTTAGAATGAGTTAATGCAGCAAGTCAAATATTTGCAGTGTTGACCCTTCTTCTTCAGGACCTCTGCAATTCTCCCTGGCATGCTCTCAATCAACTTCTGGACCAAATCCTGACTGATAGCAGTCCATTCTTGCACAATCAATGCTTTCATTTTGTCAGAATTTTTAGGTTTTTGTTTGTCCACCCGTCTCTTGATGATTGACCACAAGTTCTCAATGGATTAAGATCTGGGAAGTTTCCAGGCCATGGACCCAAAATCTCTATGTTTTGTTCCCTGAGCCATTTAGTTATCACCTTTGCTTTATGGCAAGGTGCTCCATCATGCTGGAAAAGGCATTGTTGATCGCCAAACTGCTCTTGGAGGGTTGGGAGAAGTTGCTCTTGGAGGACATTCTGGTACCATTCTTTATTCATGGTTTTGTTTTTAGGCAAGACTGTGAGAGAGCCGATTCCCTTGGCTGAGAAGCAACCCCACACATGAATGGTTTCAGGATGCTTAACAGTTGGCATGAGACAAGACTGGTGGTAGCGCTCACCTTGTCTTCTCCGAATGAGGCGTTTTCCTGATGTCCCAAACAATCGAAAAGGGGATTCTTTAGAGAAAATAACTTTACCCCAGTCCTCAGCAGTCCACTGCCTGTACCTTTTGCAGAATATCAGTCTGTCCATGATGTTTTTTCTGGAGAGAAGTGGCTTCTTTTCTGCCCTCCTTGAGACCAGGCCTTGCTCCAAGAGTCTCCGCCTCACAGTGCGTGCAGATGCACTCACACCTGCCTGCTGCCATTCCTGAGCAAGCTCTGCACTGCTGGTAGCCCGATCCCGCAGCTGAAACACTTTTAAGAGACGGTCCTGGCGCTTGCTGGTCTTTCTTGGGCGCCCTGGAGCCTTTTTGGCAACAATGGAACCTCTCTCCTTGAAGTTCTTGATGATGCGATAGATTGTTGACTGAGGTGCAATCTTTCTAGCTGCGATACTCTTCCCTGTTAGGCCATTTTTGTGCATTGCAATGATGACTGCACATGTTTCTTTAGAGATAACCATGGTTAACAGAAGAGAAACAATGATGCCAAGCACCAGCCTCCTTTTAAAGTGTCCAGTGGTGTCATTCTTACTTAATCATGACAGATTGATCTCCAGCCATGTCCTCATCAACACCCACACCTGTGTTAATGGAGCAATCACTGAAAAGAGGTTAGCTGGTCTTTTTAAGGCAGGGCTGCAATGATGTTGAAATGTGTTTTGGGGCATAAAGTTAATTTTCTAGCCAAATATTAACTTTGCAAGTAATTGCTGTTAAGCTGATCACTCTTTATAACATTCTGGAGTATATGCAAATTGCCATTAGAAAAAGTGAAGCAGTAGACTTTGTAAAAATTAATATTTGTGTCATTCTCAAAACTTTTGTCCATGACTGTACAGTGGGGAAATAAGTATTTGATACACTGACCATTTTGCAAGTTTTCCCACCTACAAAGAATGGAGAGGTCTGTAATTTGTATCGTAGGCACACTTCAACTGTGACAGACATTTTATTGCATGAAATAAGTATTTGATCACCCACAAACCAGCAAGAATTCTGGCTCCCAGACCTGCTAGTGTTTCTTTAAAAAGCCCTGCTAGTCTGCACTCATTATGTGTATCAATTGCACCTGTTTGAACTCGTTACCTGTATAAAAGACACCTGTCCACACACAATCAATCACACTCCAACCTCTCCACCATGGGTAAGACAAAAGAGCTATCTAGGGACATCAGGGACAAAATTGTAGACTTGCACAAGGCTGGTTGGTCTAAAGGACAATTGGCAAGCAGCTTGGTGAGAAGGTAACAACTGTTGGCACAATTATTAGAAAATGGAAGAAACACAAGATGACTGTCAATCTTCCTTGGTCTGGGGCTCCATGCAAGATCTCGCCTTGAGGGTAAGGATAATTCTAAGACTGGTCAGGAATTGGCCCAGAACTACATGGGAGGACCTGGTCAATGACCTGAAGAGAGCTGGGACCACAGTCTCAAACATTATCATTAGTGATGTGTGGCCCAGCTGCGCTTGGTACACATGTTCTCTGGAAAGTGCACAGGAAGGTAATTGAAAAGCCTGATATGCATTCACGCACACTTCCCAACACAACCACCAGAGGGCATCTTAGACTACTAAAGTCAGTGTGATTAGGTAGTAGTAGCCAGTCTGAGTACGTTTCCTGTCAGGATTAGTTCCTGTCAGAAGTGTGCAGTTGACATTCCTGTCAGAGAGGGACGGAGGGAGAAGAGAGAAAACTGTTACCTGACGGAGCTTTGGTAGCTCATCGTGTACAGAAGTGGAGGCTAGTACGAGTAGAGGAAATTACTCTAGCCTAGTCAGAGCTACATTTACATCTGAATCCGTTACCTCAGAACAAGCTGCCTGTGTTCCCTAAGAACGTGGAAAGTGACTCTCGGAGCTACAGCTTTGATACAGTCTGACAGAACGTCCTGTGAGCTGCTCTGGACAGAGTTTTGGAAAGGAAAGAAGGAAGGGGACTACAGCAGTTGTAACAACGAGTTAACTGAGAACAAGTCAGTGAGCACTAGAAGGAAAACTGACAACTACACCTTCTGCTACCCGTGTTTATGTTAAGGGCGAGAGCAGGGCGATAGGCGAGTGGTGACAGAAGGAGTGACTTCGGTGACAGATCACCTTCACTCAGCTCAACCGGACACCGGGTCCGAAGCATTGCTAGTACCTCACGGCTAGTGATAGAAATCCGGAGGCCTTGCTGGACTTCAAGTCGCAGAAGGTAGCCCTAAGTGTCGATACGTAACTGGAGTCAGGGAGAACAGGACGGAGTCGGCCTGATCAGCCACAACGGCTTAGTTCTTTCCAACAGACAGAAAAGGCTCAACCACGATGTCGGCCGGGCGTAGCTGTTTCAGTCAGAGTTAAACCTGACTTCATGCAGGTTAAGACTCACACACATTACAAAGGGAAAGGAGGCCTTTAACCTGCTCAGCAATTCCCCTGAATGTGCATTTTCCAGCTTGACCAGCTTCCCGGGACATACCTGCAGATTCCATCAGTAAAGGTATGGAAAGAGAACAACTTGTATGTGACTGATTTCTTATCTGAATCTTGCAACCCCATTGACTTTGAGGGAACAGTCCCACCTGTGGGGGACTTAACATCTGGCTGCCATTAACATCCCCTCAGAGATCTACCTTGCAGCGCTGGTCTTATTGATCAGAAACCACAGGTGGCATCACAAACTATTTTTATAATCCCCTGTAAATATCCCCTATTGCATGACCGCCCAGGGCCACGGACCGAGTCCTGCCGCCAGTGACTTTCCCCATAGATTTCTATGGGCTCGGTGCCGAGTACCCCATAGCCCTGGAACCCCATCACGGTGTGCGCGTCAGTAACACACTACACCGTCATAGATTAAAATCCTGCAAGGCCTCCCTGCTCACCCCAGTACATGTCTGGGCCCTTTGAAGTTAGTAAGTACAAAAAAATTGTGTGAGCCCACCAATAGTCATAGTCCAGTGTGCCTGGAATTCATGATCCTTATATTGGTGTGACGATGAGACAAAATAAGATGTTTCCAGCTCCTGGTAAAATTTCTTTAAACTGTATTTCATCATAGATTAAAAAGTACCATTCTTATACAAAGCAGAAATACAGAAAGTGATGCATTTTGAACGGATGCAACAGTCATCCATGACTGATCAGCCAGGGTCTGACACACGATATTGCCGCCGATCAGCTGTTATTGATGTTGCTGCCAGCCTGAAATACTCACTTGCCAAGCTGCTCTGTCTTCTGGTAGTGACCGGCGCACGCTACTCCTCATGTGCCTCTTATTGACTTGAATAAGGGTGGATGTGTAGTGTAAGGGTTAATCGCAGTTTACTGTATTGTTGGAGATTTGTGATGTAATATATGATGTGGCCAGTAGAGGGCAGCGGCGAGAGGCCGGCGTTGGAGTGCAAGGGTTTTTGGCAGTTTAGAGGAGTCGAAGGAGTCTCTGGGTGGAAATGAAGCTGCAGATCTTGGAGAAAGTCTAGATAGTGGATCTGTTGTTGGCGTCTCTGGGACGCTTTGTTTGGCTGGACATGAGCTGACTCGGTGAGGACAACCTAGAGTACATAACGCCTCACATGGCCTAGCCCAAGATGCTAGGGACTTAGGGAAGTCTTGTGTTGTAGAGATTGGCATTCCCTAAGAGCTTCAAGATGATTATTCAGGACTCAGCCCAGCAAGGACTCGCATATACTGTAACTGTTAATTCTGTTCAGTGTACTCATGTATCTCTTAGTCGGTATTATTTAGAGTAACTGCTGCCATTGTATTTATTATTTATATACTGTTTACCTGCCATCCTTTAATTTGTCTTATAAACTGGCTAGTAAATATTTATATTTATCTAGTTTTGGTGAGCTGATTGTTGCTGTACCCCTCATCCTGTGGCTTTTCCTTATCCATGTTTAAGCAGTACCAAACCCCAGCCACTAACAGAAGACTAAGCAGCTTGGCGAGTACTTCCAGCCAATGGCTGCCGTTGCTGATGACAGCTGATCGGTGGGGGTGTCGGATCCAGGCCGGTCAGACATTGCTGACTTATCCTAAGGATAGGTCATCAATGTATGAGTAGCGGACAACCTCATAAGTATTTGCTGCACAAAAACTAAAATGTTCCCAATTACCTGCTGACCATGTTTTTTTCACTGGTGGTTTAGTATTGTGTTTTTTTTTTTTTTTTAGCATTCTGCTATTCCTTTTAAGGCTATATTCACACGGTATATTATGGTATTTCGTGTCAATATTTGTAAGCCAAATCCAGGAGAGGAACAATCCAATCCAAGAAAAAGTATAACAGAAACACGTTACTGTATTTTTCTGTATGTTTTAGCAACTCTTGGCTTAAAAATGCTTACGTATGTGAAATACTGACCAAAATACTGCCGTGTGAATGTAGCCTAACAGGAGTCTGCTGTGTGCGCACGGACTCCCTGCTGAGCTGGTGATTGGCTGCTGTGTATAAACACAAGTCCAATCAGACGAGGCGGAGCTGCAGAGAAGGGGAGCGCCTGAGCCAATGGCGAGACAGGAGGCGTGTGGTAGACTACTTCAGACCCCTGTAGATTCTGTACCTTTTATTACACATCACCGCTCTGTCCTAATGCAGCAGAGATGAAAAGTAGCCAAGGAGAAAGATCTGTGGAAAATATATAGCAAATGTGCATGACCTATAGGTACTGACGTGGGCATGATTTTCGAGGTCATGACTAGGAGGTCACTTTAAAAATGTTAACATAGTAAAAATAAAAAGGATTAGCCTTAGGGATCTGATTTAATGTGTTGCCATTTCCACAACAGCAATAACATGGATATTCCAACCGATTTTCTGGGTAACCTACAAAGAAGTAATATCTTGCCCGAAACTAAATATTCTTTACCGAGTTCACTTTTGTATGCAGGTGAAATGAAGACCAAGCAGGGTATGGTAGCAGCCAGGCGTAGGTGTGGCGGGTGCAGAGGTAGCAGTTGCACCTGGGTCTGGTACCTGAGGGGCCCTAAGGTCCCTCTGTGTATTAAAAAGACCACTAATAGCCACTTTTCTTTTGCAGCTATATTGTATGCCTCCAGTATATTTATCCTATTTGTATTGCTGTGGGCTGTACTGTAATTACAGACAAGAATATGAACTAATTACACAACCTCCGAGCTGGATGTATCATGTCCTCATTTACGTGTTCACTCTGCTAACCCTCGGGTACCAGGGCTTTATTGCAGTTTGTGCTCCTGTAATAGAAAACGCCCGCTATTATTGCTCTAATGAAATATTAATGACTTCTCTGCTAGTTAATATAAAAATGCAAAGGGAGCAAAAAAGTTATAGATAATTTTGTTCCGTAGGAAGATATAATGGCTGTAAATAAAGGCTACAGTGATTATACTAATGCTGATGTTGGGTAGGTGTAGGAGAGGTGTCCATGGAGTTTATAATGTCAGACCTTTCATGCTAAGCAGTAATTTCAGAGGTGAAATGTTGGTGAAAACTTAGTCTCTGCATTAAAACTGACTTTTCATTCGTGCCAGAATTCAAGTGTAAACACTTTGATGCCATTTTCTAGACCCATTTTCTCATTGTGCCGGATTGACTAGTTTTTCCAGTATCAAAGACGACCACACACCTAAAATTAAAGCTGCTGGTGCACATAACTGCTGTGGGATGACGGATAGTACTTATGTGAACATTCGTATATACCATATAGAGAATAGATTGGGACCCTATGCGAGTACCCAAAAAAAAGCGCTGGAAACTTTTCTCACAACAAATGACATTGTGGGTTACAAATCTACCATCAGAGCGTGTATAACTGGTGGAGAAAGGTGGAACTTGATAGACCCATGTCATTTTTTCAACCAATATAACTACAGGTGCTTCTCACAAAGTTAGAATATCGTCAAAAAGTTTATTTCAGTTCTTCAATACAAAAAGTGAAACTCATATTATATATAGTCATTATGTGTAGCCCTGGTATGTAAGCACACAGTACCCTGGAGGATGTGCGGAGAGGTAATGGTTAAGAGCTCGACATTACTCACATACACTTCAGACACACCCAGCAGGGGTGTCTAGGGGAGTGTCCTGTAGTAGAGTAGTCTGTAGTTCTCCTGAGAGAGTGAAGGAAGTCAGGACTAGTGCCTGTGGGAGAAACGAGATTCCTGTTAGATACAGAGAGACAGTGCAAAAGTGGAGGCTAGTACAGATAACCGAATGTTATCCTAGCCTAGTCAGTGCTGATATTGAGAGTCGAGCAGGGCGAAGGGCGCAGAGGAAAGAATTATTGAAGTGCCTTAAGGATTGGACTATCCGGCATTATTCTCCGGTCACTGGAGACCGAAGTGTCACTACAGCCTCGGGTGTAGAGATAGAAAAACCAGAGTCTTACTGGACCTTAGGTCACAGCAAGCAGCCTTGGAGTGTCGGTACGTAACAGGGGTCAAGTGGAGTAGGGACTTTGAGTCAGTGCACGACAAAAGCAAGAACCTAGTTCCATTAAAGGAAGACTCCGACCACAAAACTGACCGGGCAGTACAGCTTTGGAGAAATTGGAGTGAACTTGGCTCTATGCAGGTTGAACTCATCATATTGGAAAGTAAAGGAGGCCCCCAACCTGCTCTGCCGTTACCTCAAAGCACTTCCTCCACCCGACCAGCCTCCCTGGGACCTGCCTTATCATCTGACAAGTAAAAGGTATGGAAAGACGCTGGATGGTGTGAGACTGATTTATTTACCTGCACCCGACATCATTAATTCCATAGACTTTGAGGGACCAGTCCCACCTGTAGGGGACCCGACATCTAGCTGCCACATCACATCATCCCCTCAGAGATCTACAGCAGCGCTGGTCTTAGTGATCAGAGAACTACAGGTGGCGTCACGAATGTCATACACCTATCCCCTGTAAATATACCCCCCAACATACGCCTGACCGCCAGGGCCACAGACCGAGCCACCGCTACCTGTGACAATCCCATAGACTTCCATGGGCTCGGCTCTGAGTACCCCATTGCTCTGGTAAACCACAATTGTGGTGCGGGTCAAAACAAACTTGGCGTCACGAACAGGATCCGAAACTCGCAAAATTGCGAGCCCTGTGTGCTTGTGGAGTGTTTTGGTGAAAAAGACTGTTGCTGTTGTTTGGCGCCAAATACCGCCATATTTGCCGCCATATTCGCGCCCTAAGGCGCTGGAGAAGAAGGTGGGCGTACCTGAAAGAGCGCGCAAAGTCTTGGACACGCCCCCGGCTCTGACTCAGCGGCAGGTCCTGCAACAGGAAGTGGACGCTCTGACATCAGAGCGCCTGCGACGAAGGTCCTGTCCCCACTGCTGTGCCTGTGAAATAGCAGCTTCTGAAACCGGTAGGCTCCGTTTAACCAAGGGGGCGCTAAGATGTCACAACAACCGGCCGATAGTGCGGCCCCAGCCGGAGGCCCCGATCCCGCACCGCCTGGCATTGTAGCGCCAGATGGGGGCGCAGGCCCCGCACCCAGTCCGGTAGTCCCGATCATGCCACTAACGCTCCCATATATGCCTGGGGCGAAATGGCTTCCCCAGTACAGCGGTGAGCCAGGCACTTTAGCAGGCTTCAAGCGGAAGTTATGCAGCATCCTAGAAATGTACTCCATGCCTGAGAGACAAAAAGCTGCTGTGCTGATGGGGCAGCTAACTGGCGCTGCTGAGAGGGAAGTGGAGACTTGGGATACCGTTGATCAGGAGTCGGTACCTGCGATCCTCCTTAAGTTACATGCCATATTTGAAGACCGCACAGAAACGGATCTCCGGATGGCCTTCTACCACTGTTCACAGCAGCCAGGTGACAGCATCAGGGACTACGCTTGCCGACTACAAGGAGCCCTGAGAGCCCTTAAGCAGGTTAATAATTTAAATGCTATCGACGAGAATAAGATGCTGAAAGAGCAATTTATACAGGGATTGAGATCCCAAGAGGAGCGCAGAACTGTAAACTGGTGGTCCTTAGATCATCCGGATGCTACCTTTGATGCCCTAAAGGACATGGCAATAAAAGGGTTGCGAACCCTGGGCAAACTTGAGGTGCCAACTCAACAACACCAGGGTGAAGTCACTCTGGAACCGGCGGCATCCCCCTTTTCCTCGCTAGTGGCAGAAACAAAAACGCAGGTGACACCCCCTAGTGAATTGGACTGTCTGCGCTCAGAGGTGCGCCAGCTGACTAAAAATCTGGCTGCTGTGATGAGTGCCCTGCAGCTGCGGAGAGAGGAAGAAGGGAAGATCTTATTAGCTGACTGCCCAGAAGACGTCCCGTGGATGAACCGGAGAAGAAGGAAGACGTCGCCCCCCCGGAGGAGGACAACGCCACCCCCAGGAGCGACCCTTGATCAACACCCTCCTCGTCGGGAGATCACCTGTTACCGATGCAACCGGAAAGGTCATATGTCTCCACAGTGTCCTTTAAACGGGCAGAACCTGGGTCCGAGGGCCAACACCCAGGAGAAGACCCGTCAGGCCCCCTAGACTGGAACCGCAGGTATGTGGGTGGACGACCCTACCTGTCTATCATTCTAGATGGTATTGCAGTTCCGGCATTGTTAGACACTGGGTCTCAGGTGACCCTAATACCTGATGCCCTATATACGAAGTTCTGGTCTATAGATAGTCTTAAACCTCCGAGCCCTGACTTTACCGTGTATGCTTCTAATGGTCTTCCTGTAGAAGTACTCGGGACCAAATGTGTGGATGTGAAAGTGGGCAGAGAGGAATTGAAGGACCAGGGGCTTCTAGTAGTAAAGACTGTAAATGAGGAGAACGGTTTGAATATAATTTTGGGTACTAACATCAGTAACTGTCTGGGAGAAGTTGTGTTCTTACTCCAACAGCTCGCTGAGATTGCCCGACCAAGGCAGAAGGGAGTAATCCAAAGAGAGATCCGGGCCCTGGTGTGTCAGCAGCAAGCGAAGCTTACAGACGGCGAAATTGGTAATGTACGGGTCACTGACTCGAATCCCATTGTGATACCCCCAATGAATGAAATGATAATCTGGTGCAGGGCAGCCATAGGTCTGAGAGGACAGAACTACCAAGCTGTAGTAGAACCCCACCATTCAGAACATAGACCTACACTTATGACTGCTAGGGGGGTAGTGGAAGTGGTGAATGGAAGAGTACCGGTACGACTTCTCAATTGGGGAGATGATGAGGTAAACTTACCCCGTTATGCAACCATTGCTAAACTACATGCTGTCGACAATAATTCTATTCTCCCGGCTGAGTCCTTAGACTCCTGCCAGATAGCGGAGGACAATGACCCAGCAACCGAGGTGGCGGAATGGTGTCAGCAGCTCCATGTTGGGACGGACACCACTCCCGCTCACCAGAAGCAAGGGGTATTACGGGTGGTCCAAGAGTACGCCCAAGTGTTTAGCAAGCATCCACTTGATTTTGGGATAATTAAGGGAGTACAACATCATATCCCTACAGGCAGTCATCCTCCCATCAAAGAGCGGTACAGGCCTATACCCCCAGCCCATTATCAGAAGGCTAAAGAAATGTTGCGAGATATGAAAGAAGCCGGAGTAATCAGGGATAGTTGTAGTCCCTGGGTAGCACCTCTAGTCCTGGTTAGAAAAAAAGATGGTAGCTTGAGAATGTGTGTGGATTACAGGCAGGTGAATCGCATAACACATAAGGACGCATACCCGCTACCACGTATAGAGGAATCATTGGCTGCTCTGAAAACGGCTAACTACTTTTCTACCTCCCATCTGACTAGTGGTTACTGGCAAGTGGCTGTGGCTGAGGAGGATCGTGAGAAAACGGCTTTCACCACCCCAATGGGGCTCTGTGAGTTCGACAGAATGCCGTTTGCGCTTAGCAGTGCCCCGGGAACATTTCAGAGAGTGATGGAGAACTGCCTGGGACATCTCAATTTTGAAACCGTCCTGCTATACCTAGACGACGTCATCGTGTATTCCAAGACATATGAGGACCATCTGAAGCACCTGGCAGAAGTATTTGAGTCCCTGTCTAGGTACGGGATGAAGTTGAAACCCTCAAAATGCCATCTACTCAAACAGAAGGTACAATACTTGGGGCACATCGTCAGTTCGGAAGGAGTAGCGCCGGACCCAGAGAAAGTTACTGCCATCCAGAAGTGGCCGGAGCCGAAGAACCTCAAGGAAGTGCGACAGTTCCTGGGATTAACGGGTTACTACAGAAGGTTCGTGAAAGATTACACGAAGAAGGCAGCCCCTTTACAGGACCTCCTAGTAGGACAATCCCTAAAGAGCAGAAACCCTCCCTTTAATTGGGGTAAAGAACAGGCTGAAGCATTCCAAAAGATGAAAGAGATCCTTACAGGTGATGAGATCTTAACCTATCCTGATTACAGCCAACCGTTCCTGCTGTACACCGACGCCAGTAATGAAGGTTTGGGAGCAGTTCTCAGTCAGAAGCAGAATGGCCAAGAAAAAGTCATCGCATATGCCAGCAGAAAACTCAGGCCAACTGAGAGGAATCCGGAAAATTATAGCAGCTTCAAGCTGGAGTTTCTGGCGCTGGTCTGGGCCATTACTGAAAGATTTAAGCATTATCTGGCCTCCAATCAGTTCACTGCGTTTACAGATAACAACCCCTTAACGCACCTGGAAACCGCCAAGCTGGGCTCCATGGAGCAGCATTGGATGGCTCGGTTGTCCAATTACCAGTTTACCATCAAGTACCGGGCAGGCCGAAAGAATGCTAATGCTGACGCATTGTCCCGAATGCCGCATGACTCTGACACGGAAGAAGAATCGGACGACCTGGAAGAAATTGAGCTACCTGCGTTCCATCGAAATGGGGTAGTCCACGAGCATCGAGTCTACAGAAAGCAGTATGGTGCAATGTTAAATCCCTTACCCCATCACAGCTGGAAGGAGACTCAGGACAGCGATCCAGTGGTCAGCCGTATCAAGGAGTTGTTAAGACAGGAAGGTTCCTCCTTGGAAAAGATGCACCTATGTCAGCAAAGCTCCTGTGGAACGAGAGAAGCCGGTTGTTCCTATACCGTGAGAAGTTGTGCAGGAGATACGTCAACCCCAGGACCCACGAGATGGTCTGGCAGATAGTGGTCCCCAAGGCAGACGTCCCAATGGTGTTGGAAGCATACCACGATCAAGCAGGACACTTTGGCTGGAGAAAGCTGGAGACCCTGTTGAGGTGCCGGTTCTACTGGGTAGGGATGCGCAGTTCCATTGAGAGGTGGTGTCGGAACTGTGGACCCTGTGGTCTCAGAAGAAAAGACTACGGTAGTCAGAGGACACCCCTGCAGCTTATCCGGACGACTCGTCCCTTAGAGATTGTGGCCTTGGATCACGTTAAATTGTCGCCAAGTAGATCTGGATATTCATCCGCCCTGACCATGGTGGTCCATTACTCTAGATTTCTGGTGGTTGTTCCAGTAAAGGATCAGACAGCAGTGACGGCAGCAAGAACCTTTCAAGCAAGCTTCTGCAGACCGCATGGGTATCCGGAGCAAGTATTAACTGATCAAGGACCTGCTTTCGAGGCTGACCTATTCAAGGAATTCTGTCACATGTATGGGTGTAAGAAAATTAGAACAACACCGTACCATCCTCAAACCAACGGCCTTTGCGAGAAAATGAACCACATTGTCCTTGATTTGCTGAAATCCATACCGTTGGAAGACAGAAATCGGTGGCCGGACTTACTACCTGATTTGGTTGACTTGTATAACCATATACCTGTAAGTTCCACTAACTGCACTCCAGCCTATCTTATGAGAGCAAGGCCCGGAAGACTACCAATGGATTTAGAACTTGGAGTGGTAGAACCGGAGGCAGACGACGCCGTTGAAAACTGGGACATCAATCGGCAAGAGCAGTACAGGCGAGTGCAAGTCTGTGTGGAGGAAAGTCTCAACAAGACACGGGAGAAACAGGAAGATATTTACAACAGGAATGCTCCTGCCAAGCCTTTGATGCCTGGAGAAGTAGTATTGAAAAGAAAAAGGAAGATGCACAAATTGGATAACCAGTGGGAACAAGAACCCTACGTCGTACAAGATTCCAAATATGACAACAGAAAAGTTTGTATCATCAGTAAGGACGGAGGAAGAACAATATCCACTGTGTCCAGAGACCATTTGAAATTGTGTCCAGAACCCTTAAAGCTTCGTGAAAAGAACCCTGTCATCAATCAAGAAGAAAGAAAAGAAGAGGTCATACACACGGATCTGGGAGATTTCCCTGCGGATTGGCCCAGACTGGGAGATGCTGTAATCATTCCGGTGTTGCAGTTTTATCAGCCACAAGAGGAAGTTCTACCTCCAGTTGTGCCCATGGTGCCAGTGGAGCCAGTTCAGGAGTTACCTATTCCAGCAACACCCCAGCCTATAGAATCTCAAGAAGGATCATCAGAAGCAGCGCCCCATGCTATGGGATCCCCTGGTGAAGCTGACTCACACCGCCCAGCCATCAGTACGCTTGCCAGATCCATAGAAAGATTGAGACAGTTCTATAGTTTGCCATTACGCAGAGCAGATAGATTACAGACCAACATACCTGAAGCTACTCCACGTAGATCAGAGCGAACCACGAAAGGGAAAATACCCATTCGATATCAACAGTAGTTCAAGTAAAATAATGAAAATTAACCCAGAAAAAGGTTACATTATGTGAATATTGTAAAAAGTATTGTTATAGTATTGTGCATTAATATATATGTGTCCTTTTATTATGTCATGGACTTGAGAGGCTGTGGACTATGCCGGCCCAGAACTGATAATGTAAATAGTTGCACTTTATGCATTTTCGTGGTTCTATATCAAACTGTAACAATTACCTCTGAACATAAAACCTGTGTGGTGTGGCACTGAGCGAGGTCTGCAGCCAGATGTCCTGCAGCCCACCCAGGACCCACGTTGAAGTTTTGGTGCGGGTCCTTCACAAGAATACTGTGTATTTATTGAATGTTTTGATGCTTTAATACTTTTTGTATTTTCCTACTGTACATAATGCAACGTTTAAGAAATTCTTACCTCCCGGATGGGAAGAGTTTAATGTTTATTGTTAATGAAAAACAAAATGTCTTCTTGTATTTCACAGCCCGGGAGTGCTGTACTTTACCATGGGGGAATGTGTAGCCCTGGTATGTAAGCACACAGTACCCTGGAGGATGTGCGGAGAGGTAATGGTTAAGAGCTCGACATTACTCACATACACTTCAGACACACCCAGCAGGGGTGTCTAGGGGAGTGTCCTGTAGTAGAGTAGTCTGTAGTTCTCCTGAGAGAGTGAAGGAAGTCAGGACTAGTGCCTGTGGGAGAAACGAGATTCCTGTTAGATACAGAGAGACAGTGCAAAAGTGGAGGCTAGTACAGATAACCGAATGTTATCCTAGCCTAGTCAGTGCTGATATTGAGAGTCGAGCAGGGCGAAGGGCGCAGAGGAAAGAATTATTGAAGTGCCTTAAGGATTGGACTATCCGGCATTATTCTCCGGTCACTGGAGACCGAAGTGTCACTACAGCCTCGGGTGTAGAGATAGAAAAACCAGAGTCTTACTGGACCTTAGGTCACAGCAAGCAGCCTTGGAGTGTCGGTACGTAACAGGGGTCAAGTGGAGTAGGGACTTTGAGTCAGTGCACGACAAAAGCAAGAACCTAGTTCCATTAAAGGAAGACTCCGACCACAAAACTGACCGGGCAGTACAGCTTTGGAGAAATTGGAGTGAACTTGGCTCTATGCAGGTTGAACTCATCATATTGGAAAGTAAAGGAGGCCCCCAACCTGCTCTGCCGTTACCTCAAAGCACTTCCTCCACCCGACCAGCCTCCCTGGGACCTGCCTTATCATCTGACAAGTAAAAGGTATGGAAAGACGCTGGATGGTGTGAGACTGATTTATTTACCTGCACCCGACATCATTAATACCATAGACTTTGAGGGACCAGTCCCACCTGTAGGGGACCCGACATCTAGCTGCCACATCATCCCCTCAGAGATCTACAGCAGCGCTGGTCTTAGTGATCAGAGAACTACAGGTGGCGTCACGAATGTCATACACCTATCCCCTGTAAATATACCCCCAACATACGCCTGACCGCCAGGGCCACAGACCGAGCCACCGCTACCTGTGACAATCCCATAGACTTCCATGGGCTCGGCTCTGAGTACCCCATTGCTCTGGTAAACCACAATTGTGGTGCGGGTCAAAACAATTACATAGTGATCTATTTCACGTGTTTATTTCTGTTAATGTTGATGATTATGGTACAGCCAATGAAAACACAAGTCATTATCTCAGTAAATTAGAACAAATAACAAAACACCTGCAGAGGCTTCCTAAGCATTTAAAAATGACCCTTAGTCTGTTTTCAGTAGGCTCCACAATCATGGATGATGATTGTCAACTTTGTATGTCAGGTGACATCAAGCCCACAGCTTGGTAATGGAAAGGCATCTATAAGACCTCTTTCCATTACTAATCCTATATTTACATGGTAAATAAACAAACTGACAGAATAAAGTCTTTTATTAGAAATAAAGCAAAACTGAGTTTTCCATTTTTATTTAAAAAAAACAAACAAACTGTTATACTCTCCTAATTTCACTGAATCTCTTGTCTTCTGTAATAAAACTAAAACAAAAAACAATAATGTCCCTCACCTCTTCGTCATTCTATCCCATGCCATAATCCATGTCTGGGGGATAAATAGTTTTCACCTGGACGGTGCCAAGATGTGACCGTCCAGGCTGAGAACCACTTGTGAATGAGCTGCTGCGAGCGCAGCATCTTTGACCAGCAGTGACATCATCGTGGTTACCGCCGGTCACTGAGGCTGCACTCCCAGCTGGGCTGAACTGCAGTGACCTCAACACCGTGGGAAAGTCAGTCATGAGGTCACCGCAGTTCAAGCTCAGTGTCTGCACAGCAGATCACAGTGAAAAATTCTTGATAACCAGCTTTGCTGAAGCTGACAGCTGAGGGTTACATCCACCAGCTGTGAGTTTTACAAAGGAAAATAGTGGCAAGCAAAATATACAAATGGGTGCAATTATCCACACATTGGTAAATGATAAACATAGAATTAAATCAGTTATCTCCCAAAATGTACATACGGACAATATCTGAACCAACTGCACAGAAATTCCAATACCAAAAGACAGGGGAGTAACACAGTCATAAAGTCCAACTAGATTTCATTACTATCAAAAACTTTATTAGTCATATATTAAATGGAACAAGTACAAAGACTTGAGAGGGGGGATAAAATGTGCGCATAAAACCAGCATCCATAAACCAGGCTAGTGAAAACCACATGTTAATAAAGATCATTTATATAAATATGCATTATTATGCCCATGATGTCCATTCAAAAAAATAGTGCTCCGTGAATCATAGAAATATATATCTAACAGTCAAACAGAGATAAAGAGACCACATAGTTAACAAAGGAAAATACCTGACAAAGTGCAACAGCAAAGTGTCCCGTAGTCCACCAGCCCACCCCAACGCTCGTTTCGGAGCGGAACTCCTTCCTCAGGGGGCATGTCGCAAGTGCACGGCTTAAATATATATATATAGGTATGTGGCCGGAAGTATTATTGTGCACATCTGATGGCGCGTCTCCATAGCACCACTGCATCAGCCGGGACGCTTCTCACACAGAGGGCGACGCCAAAAACACGTGGGGCCCCACGTGATCGGGCGCCGAGTAACCTTCCTTCCTTCGTCAAGGATACTGAGGAACTGTTGCGCAAGGTCGATGGGTTGTGTTTGTAGAGTGATAATCTACTTGTTCCAGCAGATGTAGAATCCCTCTATACTAACCTCAAACACCAGAATGGCATTACATCTGTACGCTATTTTGTTGGCATATCTTCCCTATCCTTGGGTTTGAGGGAACTTCTCCTGGAACTACTTGAGTTAACTCTCGCTCACAATTTCTTCGTTTTTAAGGGGTCCTTCTACCTACAGCTCCAGGGGACAGCTATGGGTGCGGCCTTTGCGCCGTCCTGTGCAAATCTGTTCCTGGGGCTGTGGGAGAGGGACCTCTTCCTGTCAGACAAACAGGTGCCAATGGACCGCGTCCCTCTTTGGACGCGGTACATTGACGATCTCTTCTTTGGCAGGGCACATCCATTGACCTTGAACAATTTATATCTATCCTGAACAACAACGACCTAAGTATACACCTTACTTTTGTTTGCAATTTGGATAAAATTGATTTTCTAGTGGTCACTGTTAAGAAGATTTCGTCTTTGTACTTGTTCCATTTAATGTATGACTAATAAAGTTTTTGATAGTAATCAAATCTAGTTGGACTTTGTGACTGCGTTCCTCCAGTCTTTTGGTATTTCAGCTGTGAGTTTTGTATGGCTTAGTATAGAAAATAGTGGGGAACACGTGCCAGGTTTTTTCATTTATTTATAGCGCAGACATTATGTGATGCATATTCCCATCAGCTGCTCCTGCTATCACTGTTATTAGCGGCAGCAGGTGTAGGCTGATGAGAGTAATAGTCCCGTCATCCGCCGCCTGCTGTCATTGTTATCACTTGAATACAACTCTCATCATTCTTCCCTGCTTCCGCTGATCACCGGCAGAGCAGGGGAGAATTGAGAGTGGTCTTCAGTACCCGGCGCCGAGGAACAGCACTTACTGTAGTGCTTCTTCCCTGACTCCCGTCCGTGTGGTACTGATGCTGAACACGGTTGCCACATGTGTGCTGCAAGTATTACACACACAGACATGTCATCTCCGGTACAGTTTTTTTCTGGTACCGGAAAAAAAGGACGTATGAAACTAGCCTAAAACTGTTTACTTTATCTTGTAATTTTTTTTCCTACACAATTATGAAAAGACAATGGATAACCTGACACTAAACCTGCAAAATAAACCCACATGGATGCTAATTTGACATTAATTTTTTTTTTTTTTTTGCATTTTGGTCGTTTTTCTCCTTCCTCCATGAGCCCCAATTTTTATTTTTATTTTTCCATTCCCATAGGTGTAGGAGGGTTTGATTTCTTGGGGCAGTTTTGAGTTACCTCATTGTAACATCATGTGCTGAAAAACGGGGAAAAATTGACTGGGGTGAAATTGTGAAAGAGCTACTATTCCACTATTGTTTTTCAAGGTTCATTTATACAGTAAAATTGGCCAACCAGCATGATTCCTCAGGTCATTTCAGGTACTGATACCAAAATTGTGTAGTTTTTATATTTTGGTAGTGAGAAAAAAATATTCTGAAATTTTGTTTTTTAAAAAATACAAAATCACACTTTTTTTTTAGTTCAGAAACATTGTTTTTGTTATTGGAGGAGCTGTGTTAGGGCTTAGCTTTTACATGAAGCGCTGTCTATTTATGGCACTCGCCACAAATCTTCATCCGGGATTAGTTAAGGAAGGTGCATACAGGAAATATAAGGGACACATGCAGTGGACTATATCTCTATCGGTGCTTTTGTGTGTTACATAAGATAAATTGACCACTTTTTTTGGGGGGGGGGGGTAACAACTGCAAATCTGGCACTATGACTTTTTTTTTCCGTTCAACGTATTTTTAGGAAACCATGTGTTATTTTTTTTTTCCTATTTTGCCACCGGGGTCGGTCTCCAGCAGTTTGTGACCTGCCGGATCATTCCAGGGTTTGATCACCAATTGCCTAATGTCACTACCATAACGCGCTCTGCTCAGGAACCAAGGGGAAAACCCCATCTTTTCAAGTGTCCAATAATCCCATTCAGATCCTTCTGTACTACTATAGATCCCCCATTCAGAAAGTAAAATGGCTTTACCAATGGTAGGGATTGTGTGTTATTTATAGACTTAAAAGGGACAATAACCTAAATCTACTAGTGTTAGGCAGTATAGAGATCTGGGGTCATCTCCTGGACCATCTTCTCTGCAGCTGGAGGACAAGAGGAGGGGAATTGCTGCGAGAATCTGCACAGGAACAGCATGCATTAACATGAATCAATGTATTAGAAATATAGTGTTTTATGTAGGTAAACTGGACTGAAATGGGGAAAAAACACAATTTACTTGTCCTAGCAGAACTCTAATATACATAGACGTTGTAGTTAAAGAGCATTTGTCAAAAGTTGCCGATTTTTGTGCCTGTTTTATTCCCGCTGCTCCCCTGAGTATTTTTATTCTTTTTCTAAATCTGTTCCAGAGATATGGGCTTTTTTAACTTTACGGTAATTTTTATAGTCTCGACAAGCGGGCGTGACATACAGGATAATACTGCAGAGCAGAATAAAGTCACGCCCCAGAGGATCCAGTGAGCCACACTTTTTTGTAAAGACCATAGCGATGAGCAATAACTAAGAAAGCTCATATTTCTGGAACCATGTAGTGGATTAAGAAAAAAAAATCAAATAAAAATGATTACTCAAGTGGTGACAGGACCTTTTTAATAATAAACCTCAAGTCTGATGCAGCTTTAATACCCCCAAAAATCGTGGGTCGTAGTTTTTTTGGCGAGATTTGTGGCATAACCCTTGGGTGCAAATAATCCATGTGCAGAAGTATTTAGGGTCGTAAGTGTAATAAGTGGTGGAGGCGGGAATTTGGGGCAAAGAATGTTTCTGATGGTACTATAGGTGTACATACTGTATATAACTTTAATTGAATTCTTTTTTTTTTTTAGATTTCTTTAAAGAAAAGTGCGTGCTTATATAGATTTTTAACTGTTTGTGGGTGCTTTTAATGGCAAGCAAATCAATGGGTCTGAAGACCCCCATCAATCGTTTAAATTCCCTACTTGTCCCCCTGAGAGATGCATATTAACATAGGAGCTCTGTACTCCTATCGGTCTCCTGAGTGGTGCTCCTTGGGGGTGGGGATTGAAAGCTTGGAGCGCTCTGTGGGTTTCTCACGAAATGGACACTCACTGATCTACTTGCAAATATACAAAAAAGTTATAAAAATTTGGTTACTTATTTTAGACTTTATTTAATGGTGATTTATTGTATTTGTTCTGTGTTTTTATTCTAGGAGTCAGAGTGCCACAACCTAATCTCTAATAATAGTGAACTTTTGGACCACAATTCTCAGTAACCTGTAATGTAGGAGTGGAGGGGGACACTGGTTGTCTGCGTTCTGTCCGCCATGACACACCCCATTGTAATAGTAGCATCTATAGAAGTGTATTGTAAGAACAGAGTCACTTGTAATATGTTAAATGTATCTGTACCACATGGAAGCTTTGTTTTCCAAAGGCACATTATCTTCGTGATGTGACAGACTTGGGTGCATTTAACAATAGTAATAATACAAATTATAATGAAGCTTTTTGTATTCCAAAAGCATTGGACAGAATAATGAAATCATAAATTTTCCGAGTCTTCACTACAGTACTCTGTACTCAGTGCCTAACACTCCGAAGCAAAGCGGAAAAGCAAGAAGAGCCATGAGATGAGTGCTGTGGTCAGCTATTATAATGGTCGTAGCAGCCGGAAACGAGTGGAATTGAATTACGTTGGTGAAAATTAGGTCAGACAATATTCTCTGGCCCAGGGAGACACGATCACTTACGTCTGTCCTTTATGCCTTATGCTGACTTGGTACTATACAATAATTTACTAGGGAGTTTATAAGCAATTTACACTACATAGTTTTATGGGGGTATGCACTTGTACATCATAAATATGGGGATATTGAGCTTTATTGACTGGGAACCATGTCTGAAGACTGCTAGTCTCTTCTTGGTCATAGGTGCTATTGTTTTACTCTGGATGCTGTTTATCATTGGATATGACTTCAGTGACCAAAGCTATACGCCTTTGATCATGGAGCTCATTATTCCATAGTTTAAGAAAAAGACTATTTTAACAGTGTTTTTGGATCAGATTTTTAGTAGTATTTTCATGAGTGATTTTTGTCGTACTTCTCTTACCCATTGCCATGATAAAGATGTCATGCCATCCATGTGTGTTCTGTGTTTTTCATGAACCCATAAACCATTGGCCATTCATCCACAAAAATAACATGGGCGTGTGAGTACACATTCTATTAGTGAAAATCAGAAAGAGAACAGGCATGAAAAAATGATGTCTGAATGAGATTTTTGGCATATTGTGTGGTGTAAACTGCCCAACCAGGCTTTCTCTGCTTGGCCCCTCTTCCTGTACTGCTCTGCCTGGCCCCTCTTCCTGTACTGCTCTGCCTGGCCCCTCTTCCTGTACTGCTCTGCCTGGCCTCTCTTCCTGTACTGCTCTACCTGGCCTCTCTTCCTGTACTGCTCTACCTGGCCTCTCTTCCTGTACTGCTCTACCTGGCCTCTCTTCCTGTACTGCTCTGCCTGGCCTCTCTTCCTGTACTGATCTGCCTGGCCCCTCCTCCTGTACTGCTCTACCTGGCCTCTCTTCCTGTATGCTCTACCTGGCCTCTTTTCCTGTACTGCTCTGCCTGGCCCCTCTTCCTGTACTGCTCTGCCTGGCCCCTCTTCCTGTACTGCTCTGCATGGCCCCTCTTCCTGTACTGCTCTGCCTGGCCTCTCTTCCTGTACTGCTCTGCCTGGCCTCTCTTCCTGTACTGCTCTACCTGGCCTCTCTTCCTGTACTGCTCTACCTGGCCTCTCTTCCTGTACTGCTCTACCTGGCCTCTCTTCCTGTACTGCTCTGCCTGGCCTCTCTTCCTGTACTGATCTGCCTGGCCCCTCCTCCTGTACTGCTCTACCTGGCCTCTCTTCCTGTACTGCTCTACCTGGCCTCTTTTCCTGTACTGCTCTGCCTGGCCCCTCTTCCTGTACTGCTCTGCCTGGCCCCTCTTCCTGTACTGCTCTGCATGGCCCCTCTTCCTGTACTGCTCTGCCTGGCCTCTCTTCCTGTACTGCTCTGCCTGGCCTCTCTTCCTGTACTGCTCTGCCTGGCCTCTCTTCCTGTACTGCTCTGCCTGGCCTCTCTTCCTGTACTGCTCTGCCTGGCCTCTCTTCCTGTACTGCTCTGCCTGGCCTCTCTTCCTGTACTGCTCTGCCTGGCCTCTCTTCCTGTACTGCTCTGCCTGGCCTCTCTTCCTGTACTGCTCTGCCTGGCCTCTCTTCCTGTACTGCTCTGCCTGGCCTCTCTTCCTGTACTGCTCTGCCTGGCCCTCTTCCTGTACTGCTCTGCCTGGCCCCTCTTCCTGTACTTCTCTGACTGGCCCCTCTTCCTGTACTTCTCTGACTGGCCCCTCATCCTGTACTTCTCTGCCTTGCCCCTCTTCCTGTACTGCACTGCCTGACCTCTCTTCCTGTACTGCTCTGCCTGGCCTCTGCAGCAGTCATCGGACTTTTCAGCACCTTGGTGTCTTTCAACTTCAATTTGGGCATTTATGGATGATAAACACATTTGTATTATGTAAATCGCTCTTCATAGGAAGATTATTACATAATTGACTCATCAGTTTAAGGACTCATTCATACAACTATTTTCAGTACAAGTGCTGCCCATGCAAAACGTGGACTTCATGCGGACCAATGTTATTCAATGGTGAAGTGCAGATGAGTCTTTTTTTGTTTTTTATTTCACTGACCGAGTGTGTGATAATAACAGAAGCACGTTCTAGTTTCTTCAGTAAATCAGATGACTCGCCCATTTAAGTTTATGGGAGCGTGAAAGAAATCAGATGCCACAATATAGCATCAAATTTTTAGGAGTACATTGCAATTCTGTAATATGGGAAACTGTAAATGGTCTTGTAAATGATTACTAGCTGCTGCTGCTATAAGATACTGGATTGTATACAGTCTGCACACTGAGAAGCGAGAACAAAAATTGTCCCACTGTATGGATGAAAGTCTGCGAGGGGGATATATATATATATATATATATATATATATATATATATAATACACGTGTATGTGTGAACCTACACTTATTTGGGACTTGTGAAAAGGTGCTAGAGTCTCAGGATGGGAGGTATTAAGGGGTCATGAATGAGAAGGCTTTACAATATAAAATTGTATTCGGAAATGTTTAGTCTTTGTCTCACTCATCTTCTTGAAAATACGTAATTGATATGACCTTACGATGCTTCTACTTCTACTGTCTGTAACACTCACAGCCTATATAAATACATATCCCTGACCAGACCCGGTAACTACATATAAAGCCACATTTAGGGTTACGTGAAGTCCCAATAGTCCAGAATTGGTCACTTATCTTTGTGTTTCCAGGATAAAAACCTTGTAGATCCTGTAGATGACTTGTGCAGGATTTCTAGGAAAGTTATGACCTTGACTGTCTTATTGATTGAAGATCAAATGGTCTAAAGCTCCATTAGCCGGCTTGTCGCCAGTCCCCTGCCATGTCCGTAATGGGCTGCTACTGTATAATCCATCTTGTACTATTGGAGAGAAGTCTTCTTTGGGCATTGGATCATTATTTATTGCGCATTGTCCTTTATTCATCATCTCTTAGGACTATATAGTATGTAATGTCTGGCAAGGAGCATCACTGACTGACTCTTTAGCAGCTGAAGTTGACAACATCTCCTTGACTGCTGTCTCTTAAAGGGCCTCTGTCGGCACAGAACGACTGTTCAAACCAAGTGCAGGCGCTCGGAGCATCCCTGTATCTCCGCCCTTCTATGGCATTATGAAACCAGAGCTGTCAATCAAAGAGGGTGCAGTGGAGATTGAAGGGAAAAAAGCAGGTGTGAAGGTGTATATAAATGGCACCGCCGTGAAGCATCGAGCACCTGTACTTAGTTTGAACAGTCGTTCTGTGCTTACAGTCCTTTTTTTAGGGCTCCTGTACCAAATATACTATATATGAATATTAATTCCATATTATTTTATTATATTATTATTACTTGCCATATCCATACAAGGTTTTCTATACATTTGCAAAATTCTACATGTGAATCTGATGTAAAAGTATTGCCGTTGGTACAAGCTTCTGTAAGTCTTCTACGTCCATCTGAACACTTTCCTGTACAAGCTGTTCTTTTAATCGCAAATATGACACGAGCCCACTGACTACTATACAAGTCTTTGCTTGACCCGTCAGTCATACTGGACACTTGTTAAAGGGTTTGTCCAGTATAAGGGGGGTGGGAAAGCTGCTTCTCCCTCCAAGAGACCAACATACTTGAATGGTTCTGAACTGCTAGCTCTGAAAAGCTAGGCAAGATTTCTGGTTTCTAAATTTTCTAACCTTGTCCACAAAAATGGGAAAATGCTTCCTTTCCTTTTTTTCATTCCATTCTTCCAAGGCTTTTAACATTCTCTTTTCCATCGTGCTTCGCCATATATGGGATCGTTTTCTGTGAAACAAGTTGTAGTTTGGAAGGACGCAGTTTAATTTGCTATATATTGTAATAAGAACATTGGGAGAGAGAGGGGGAAGTTCCTAATGAAGTGTTTTTTTTTTTTCTATTTTAGCTTCCACTGCTCTGCTTTCAGTGCCTCCCAGTCCTCCATCCTGCTACGATCACATGGCGGATAGCTGTTCTAAGCAGGGGAAACATTACAGATTACTAAAGATGCCATTAACAGCACATACCTGGATAATTTTATATATTTAATTAGACTGAGAAATTTATTTTCAACTGAATAACCAGAAATCCTTCGTATCTGGAGATCCGTCATGCTCCTAGCAGACACCTGTTAATCTCTTCTCACTGCAGCCAGGTCTTGTTTTTCCATCCTTGTTTTCCAAGAGCTGTTTTTTTCTTTTGGCCAATTATCTCTGTTTAAATTAAAGGGAACCTGTCCCATATGAGGTAAGGCCAGTACCATTCAGTCCTGATATACAGCATATTAGAATGCTGTATGTTTGCCCCCAATCCGGCCTGTAAGACACAAAAAAAACCACCTTTTATTCTGCTCTCCTACAGGACGGTCTGGTCCGGTGACTCCTCTATTCTTGCAATCACAGTCCACCTTTGTTTCGTGTGGGTGACGCGTCCTAAATGATCCACACAGAGTTCCCCATCGCGCTCCTGCGCATGCGTACTTCTCTCTGCCTTGCTGTCCTCTTCTGCGCATGCACGGTTGCGCATGCCAAAGGGGCCAGCACATGCGCACTACAGTGCTTTGCTCATCCCTCAGCAGTTCTATTTTACTTTTTTTTTAAAAGATTACCAGATTACTTTTGAACAAAAAAAAAATCTATATAAATTATATGCACTAAGGAACTTTAAGGCTATGTGCCCACGTTGCAGAAATGTCTGCAGCATTTCCGCAACTTCCCAACATGGGTAAAACGCATGCGGAATTCGCATGCGTTTTCCCGCAAAACACAGCATCAGTAGTAAAAGATAACATGTTAAAAATAATTTAAAACAATATATATATGGATATACTCAAGTCCTAGCGGCCCCCGATCTCCTCAGCGGCGATCCCGGTCCTCAACGGAGCTGCCGGCCAGTTCTGTTCCCAGGCGTGCTTAGCGAGAATGACCTTTGTCCAATCATCGCTATGCTTGGAATCCGGGGGGACTTCGGGGGCCGACAAAGGGTAAGTATATCCCTATTTTTTATTTTATTTCTATTTTTTACAGGAATATGGTACTCAGGGCCTGGGGAGAGTCTCCTCTCCTTCAGACCCTGGGTACCATCCGCACATGAAGTGCTCACTTTACGCATGGTGGGCATAGCCACATGCGTAATGTGAGCGTTTCAGTGCAATCCTATGGCGATTCCAACAAAATTAATGAACATGCTGCGGATTTTTCCACTATGCGATTCGGTAGCGGAAAAATCCGCAGCATTGGCACATCACATGTGAAATCCCATAGGATTGCATGGGATGCATTTTGTTAGCGTTTTTATAAGCGTTTCTGCAGCGGAAAAACGCAACGTGGACACACAGCCTAAAAGGAGCCCGTAATTAGATTTATTCTGCTCCAACCACCAGCAACATGAATCAGAACCTGGCGGAGTAATTGAAGCCGCGTGTGTTTTACTCTAAAACTGTTCTGTGTTTCAGATAAATCCTGTTTTTAGCAGCCGGCCAGAGACTATAGGGAGAGACCTGACTAGTCCGATATGACCCCTGGCCACCTACTCTTCTCCCAACTACCAGTTGATTCACGGGGGTCTCCCATATGTGTACCTAGGGAGCAGCGTCGGACTGGAACACCTTGGGCCCACCAGAGAAAATCATTCTTGGGGCCCACTATGTAGCTACATAGAAATAAATACAAGACCACCAATTGTGCAGTAAAACACACTAATATCAGGGTATAATATAAGGTAGTACATGTCTTAATTATGTAGCAGGATTTGGGGTAGCCTCCTCATAGATTATAAAGCAGCCCCTCATAGGGGATAATGCTGCCCATAGGGGATAATGCTGCCCCCTCATAGGGTATAATGCTATTATATATAGATAGATAATAGATAGATACATATATGCTTGAGTATAAGCCGACCCCCTAATTTTGCCACAAAAAACTGGGAAAACTTATCGACTCAAGTATAAGCTAGGGTGGAAATTAGATTATGCCCCATATGCTGCCCTTGTATATGCCCACAAGATGCTCATAGATTGTTCCCCATATGCTGCCCATGTATTATGCCCCATAGATGCTCCATAGATTGTGCCCCCATAGATGCTCCATAGATTGTGCCCATAGATGCTCCATAGATTATGCCCCCATAGATGCTCATAGATTATGCATAGAAGCTCATGAGATTGTGCCCCCATAGATCTCCTTAGATATGCCCCCATGAAGCTCCATAGAATTCATGCCCCTCATAGAAGCCCATAATGTGCCCCATAGATGCTATTAGTATTATGCCCCTATTTGATGTCTTAGATTATGCCCCCATAAAGCTCCATAGATTGTGCCCCATAGATGCTCATAGATTGTGCCCCCATAGATTATGCCCCCTATAGATGCTCCATAGCTTATGCCCCATAAATGCTCCTATAGATTATGCCCCATAGAAGCTCCATAGATTGTGCCCCATAGATGTTGCCTTCCATAGATTGTGCCCCATAGATGCTCCATAGATTATGCCCCCATAGATTATGCCCCCATAGAAGCTCCATAGATTATCCCCATAGATGCTCCATAGATTATGCCCCCATAGATGCTCCATAGATTATGCCCCCATAGATTATGCCCCCATAGAGCTCCATAGATTATGCTCCATAGATTATGCCCCCATAGATGCTCCATAGATTATGCCCCATAGATGCTCCAGATTATGCCCCATAGATGCTCCATAGATTATGCCCCCCATAGATTATGCCCCCATAGATGCTCTAAATTATGCCCCCATAGATATGCCCCATAGATGCTCCCAGATATGCCCCCATAGATTATGCCCCCATAGATTATGCCCCATAGATGCTCCATAGTTATGCCCCATAAATGCTCCTTAGATTATGCCCCCATAGAAGCTCCATAGATTGTGCCCCTATAGATGTTCCTTCCATAGATTGTGCCCCCATAGATGCTCCATAGATTATGCCCCATAGATTATGCCCCCATAGAAGCTCCATAGATTATACCCATAGATGCTCCATAGATTATGCCCCCATAGATGCTCCAAGATTATGCCCCCATAGATTATGCCCCCATAGATGCTCCATAGATTATGCCTCCATAGATTATGCCCCCATAGATGCTCCATAGATTATGCCCCATAGATGCTCCACAGATTATGCCCCCATAGATGCTCCATAGATTATGCCCCCATAGATTATGCCCCCATAGATGCTCTACAAATTATGCCCCCATAGATTATGCCCCCATAGATGCTCCACAGATTATGCCCCCATAGATTATGCCCCCATAGATTATGCCCCATAAATGCTCCTTAGATTATACCCCCATAGATGCTCCACAGATTATGCCCCATAGATTATGCCCCCATAGATGCTCCACAGACTGTGCCCCCATAGATGCTGCATTTTATAGGCCTCATATGCTGCTGCTGCAAAAAAAATGACATACTCACCTCTCGTCGCTGGGGCCAGGTGCCGGGGTCCTGAGCAGGCGGGGACACCGGTGCGCTATGAGGGACAGGTGCCGGTGTCACCGCTCGCTCAGGGCCCCGGCACCTGCGATATTTACCTGTCACCGGGTCCACTGCTGAGCGCCGCTGTCTTCGGTCACCCGCAGTGAATGCTCAGGCAAAGGGCGTGGCGCTCACTAATGACGTCATCGCGCCCTCTGCCTGAATGTCGCAGCAAGAGAGGACGCGAGGACACAGCGGCGCTCAGCGGTTGGAGCGTGGTGACAGGTAAGTAATGATATTCACTGCTTCCACGCCCATGTGGGCGTGGGAAGCAGTGAATATTCATTTCTCTTTAGCAGTGGGGACAGGGGCTCCTGCCTCCTGTCACCCGTGCTGCTCCGCTGGCACAGGGCCCCCATGGCAGCTGCGTGGTGTGCCGCTATTAGCAACACGCCATCGGCTGGGGGCCCCTGGAGCAGCGGGGCCCTAGGCAACTGGCCCCTGTATGCCAACAGGTGCCAGGGACCCCCCAGATGCCAGGGCCCACCGGAGAATCCTCCGGTTCTCCGGTGGGCCAGTCCGACCCTGCTAGGGAGAAACCTGTCAATTGCAAATTGCAGAAATTATACCAGAATTCTGCTACTTAAAGGGAATCTGTCACCCCATTTTTCGTATATCAGCTGCAGCCACCGCCATCAGGGGTTTATCTACAGCATTCTGTAATGCTATAGATAAGCCCCCGATGTAACCTGAAAGAGAAAAAAAACGAGTTATATTATACTCACTGAGGGGGGGCGGTCTGGTGCGGTCCGGTGGGCGTCGCAGGTCCGGGTCCGTCACCTCCCATCTTCTAGCGATGACGTCCTCCTCCTTGTTTCTGGCGCGCTCCTGCACAGGCGTACCTTATCTGTCCTGGTGAGGGCAGAGCAAAGTACTGCAGTGCGCAGGCGCCGGGAAAGGTCAGAGAGGCCCAGCGCCTGCGCACTGCAGTACTCTGCTCTGCCCTCAACAGGCAGGTTACATTGGGGGCTTATCTACAGCATGACAGAATACTGTAGATAAGCCCCTGATGGTGGTGGCTTCAGCTTATATACCAAAAATGGGGTGACAGATTCCCTTTAAGGTTAATATTTGCCCCATTGTTCCTATGACTTATCTGACAAGTTCACAAAAACTGACAATGATCTTTATCTGCTTTTTATAACTTGCTCATATACATTTTCTGGTCACTGTCTTATGTCTTTGTACTGCCAGGAATAACTTTGATTTTCTCAGTAATTTGTTATTTTCATCACGTATAGATTGAGTGCATTTCTTTGGCCTTATTACAGATTTAAGTCCTGGCCAGACCAAAACTAATTAAAAAAAAAAAAAAGTGAGTTTGGATCCCTGGATGTGTGACCATTGAGACTTGCATCCATAATATAGGTTCAGATGCTTAAAGAAAAAAGATGCACGCATGAAATAACTGCATTTTCAATAAAATCAGTGTCTGTTTTTTTTTTCTTTTAGCAGGAGATTATCACTACAGGACTAGTTGTCTCGTGCCATTTAGTCCTCCTGCTCTGTGTAATTCCGCCCCCACCAGTGATTGGCAGAAAGCGTCCAATCAGTGGTGGAGTGGGTGGGGTTATACAGAGCTCAGCATTAGAAAACTACTAGATCTGAACAGAGAAAACAGTGATTTTATCAAAATGACAGCAAACAGCCCAGTAAATGATACATCACTGGAATCAGGGTCTCTGCACCTATATCATGCTGCTCTCAGATTGCATAATTAAAACCTATTGACAGTCCTTTTTAAAATAACATCCCCTTTATACGTAGAATTGAAATTTTAGCACTTATCAATGATGTACAATAATAAATTATATTGTGGTACCGTGTTAGCCAGAAAAATCGATGTGAATACTTTTCCGTCCAATGATGACAAAAGTATTCTCAGAGTGATACCTTTATTGGCTAACCAGAAAATAATATGTTTGCAAGCTTTCAGAGCACAGAGGCAACATATTAGCCAATAAAGGTATCACTCTGAGAATACTTTTGTCATCATTGGACGGAAAAGTATTCACATCGAGCAGTTATCAATGCAATGTTTTACTATGGCGAGATATTGCTCTACAACTACGTTTTCTATTGTTCTCATTTTACGAGGATGATAACTTGTAAATGAAGTAATAACACACTAAATTCTGGCAATGAGAGCGAGACAACCTCCTTTTATATTGTTCCGGTGTCTTATGTAGTGAAGTGTTCAGGATGCAAGATTTCGGACTCGCTAATTGACAGATGTGACCTTTGGTCGGGGAACCTGCGTCTTGCGATTTCCATGTGTTATTAATGAGTCCACGCTAATAAAATTGCCTCTCCTGGCCACATCTCCTTCCTACGAGGCATTGTACACCAAGACTAGGGTCTTTAATTTTTTATGAGCCGGGCTGAAGACAATATGGTTTATTTTGGGTGTTTATTCCAGCTGTGACTTTCCACTAATGATAATAAGGCTTGGAGCATCTGAACGTGGCGCTGCGCATATGAGGACGTCATTGCTGATATGATCAATCCTCATACTAAATTTATAACATTGCAAATGCAATTCAACAGGGGGACACCTAGGCTCTAAGGGGCCCACCTCCCACCCTTTTTGCCATCGCCTCCTTCCTGATAAAATCTCACAATGCAAAATTAAATATTTAGGCCTCTTTCACACTTCCGGCGGGCGCCTGACGGCGCCCCCGGCATTTTGCCGCAGCGCCGCATCAGAAAACCTGATGCACCGCCGGCGGCCGCATGCGGTTTTTTGCCGGATGGTTTCTGATGCTTGGAGACATCAGAAACCATCCGGCAAAAACAAAAAACGTTACATGCAGCGTTTTGTCCGGCCGCCGCAATGTACATTTGCGCCGCATCCGGACAAAACCGCATGCAACGCACTGACATGCGGCGCCATCCGGCGCTAATGCATGTCAATGCGAAAAAAGCCGCATGCGGCGCATCAGATTTTCTGATGCGGCGCTGCGGCTAAATGCCGGGGGCGCCGCCAGGCGCACACCGGATGTGTGAAACCAGCCTTACATCTGTTTCCTGTCTCTGCAGAAGTGAATGGTGGGGCATATGGCACGGAGAAATACCAGCCCTTGTGTTATATAGCGAGTGCCAAGGTCTCTGCTGCTAAAGATACGTTTAGGTTGGTTAAACAGTACAGTCAGTCTTATTGAATAATCACAAGGAAAACGCAGGATTTACTAGTTTACATGAAAAAAGCACTACTCCTTCCATCAAAAATTGTATTGTTTTAATATAGGTTAATATATTGCAGTCATCATATTATATAACACTGTGTACTTACAGTTGCTCATTTTGCCTTTCTACCCAGCTAATTCTTCAGTTTTCCATTAGGTCTATGACATTATGTGAATAAAAACTGACTAGTTGAATCTTTCTATGCTCTTTGTAGAAACAGGAGATCAATTTTCCCTGTATCAGTCATGAGTCACTGCAAAAGTCAGCAGCTGGGTCAGGAGTTAGAGGGGTATGGTAAATGCAGGGACAAGAGACTTCCTCTTTCTACATAGAAAAGAGACAAATTGGCTAGGCAGAAAGACAAAATGAGCATCTGTAAGCAAACAGTGTTATATGATTATGATGATTGCAATATATTAAGAGGATAAAAACTTTGATGGGAGGAGGATGAGTGCTTCTTTAAAGGGATTGTTGAGGACTAAAGTATTGATGACCCAGAATAAGTCATCAATATGAGACTGCATGGGAGCCAAAAGACTACACCTCCCTACATTGTCTAGTGGCCACTTTCTGGAACTGCAGTTCAGATCGCGTTCACTTCAATGGGAGCTGAGCTGCTGTACTCAAGCACAGCCACTACAGTGTATGGAGCTGTGTTGTAACAATGCTGGAGCATCTTCTTGTAGAATTCTGTAGTGACCATTCCATGTTTAAGCCCCCCCCCCATACACTTACGGTAAAAGTTGGCCAAATCTGCCAATTTTGGTGAGCTACGCCCAATCATCTGTGTTTGAGAGTTTGTTAACTTCTCAATAAGGATGAGTGGACCCTTGCAAGTTCAAGGTCTACTGAATTTTAGTCCAAAGATCAGTCCAGGTACCAGAACTTGACCCAGGACCCGAACCCCATGTAAGTCAATGGGAATCCAAACTTTAGAGCTGGAAAATCTCTCGTCAAAGTTCAGCACCGGACCCCGAACTTTACATTTTGGATTCACTCCTCTCTACTCGTCATCTGTCAGGGAAGATGAGGATCGGATGGTTGAATTTAAAGTGACAATCCTTTCCTTTAGTGAAAATATGATATTATTATTTAGCTGGTAAGTTACTGAATCAGACATGTCCGGAGTGGTGAAAAGACTATTGCTCTTTGATATGCTGGATTCTAATAGAGGCATTTCATGAAGAGCCAGGACAGAGTGCCGCTGCTTGGGTGGAAGCTTGTCCATCCAAGTGCTACCTCGGTAGCCATCTTGTCAATTACTGCCATGTAATAACATGTTTCTTCTGAAGCTACCTACTTAATCTCTCAGAAATTTCTCCTTTCATTTATCTTTTTCTTCAATTTGTCTCATATTACATGTACCAGTGATTAATATATGACAAAATCTTCTGTGTCTGAGGCGCTCGGTCTTGTCCGTCGTCGTCCTCTGTGACCTGTCTCTGGCTGACGATGGAGTCCTTCCTAACTGCACAATGTGATTTAAAAATGTCCTAAGTACATTTAATTAGTAAATCTCAATGGTTTTGTCTAGAGATAATCCTTATAGAATTAAAATGGCCGCCTCCTTGTTTCACTGAGAGAAACGTGCTAGTGTTAGGACAGATACTGGTGAGCATCATTATTTGTTGTGCTCCTGCCCTCCAACCAGATCTCTTTTTGGGTTGATATTTGATTTACATGGATTTGTGTTAAATGTTATTCATATTCATTCTTGTTAGTTCAGTTGGTTTAGATTGCAAGAAACTACAACTCCCAGCATGCCCGATTTTTCATGACAGCTGGAGATAGCTAATGGACGCTTCATTATGTAACTGTTCTCGTTCTGTAGTCAGTGCGTAATGGGTTGACATAAATTTTATTACCTGGAGAATTGTCATGGAAGCTGATTCAGGGTGTAAGTGCTGCAGAAAAGCTGTACGAAGAAGGAACTTGTTAATTTTTCATGAAAATTGTCTTGAATTCTTACATTGGAAATGTTTTGGATTCTAGATGCCAAATTAGTCTTCAGCAAAAGACGAGAAGATGAATTGTGGGAAGTGGGTCAAGATATTGAAATAACATACAGTAAATGGAGGAGAGACGCATTTAACAAGATGGCAAGACTAAAAGTCTTCATGAAGCTCTTGTGATCCGATGTCTTATAAGAAAAGCGTGAATTTTTCTGGAAAATGTAGACAAGCTATTCAGGACAATGGGCCGAACACTAATCTATATGAAAATCTGCCTCCAGAGATTATTGCAAATGAAAGGAGAGTTACCAGTGTGAGACATGTAATGACAGAACGTCTGCTCTCCTGATCTACATGTCTCACACTGGTAACTCCTCCTTTCATTTAAATATTAAGAAAAATGTGGATCTCTCAGAAATAAGACATGGGATCGCAGATATCAAAGTATCATTTTATTCGGCTTCCTATGACTCTCATGCCCATATAGACGGCTTAGGAGGGCTTATCCTAATGACATATTTGCGGGAACATTTACTTTTAAATTGAATTTGAGATGCTGAGGTGAACCCTTCAGTCATCAAATCTGTCACAGCAAAATACTATCTAGATATACTATGTGTGTCACAGAAATGCAACAAATACGGCATCTCCTAATTTTACGATTTTGCAAAGCTTTTTTACAATGCATTCTTGAAATCTGGTGCACCATTGATATGTTTAGCCTGGCCCTTAACCCCTTAGTGACAGAGCCATTTTGCAGCTTAATGACCGGGCCAATTTTTACAATTCTGACCACTGTCACTTTATGGGGTTATAACTCTGGAACGCTTTAACGAATCCCGCTGATTCTGAGATAGTTTTTTCGTGACATATTGTACTTCACGTTAGTGGTAAAAAATTTTTATCTGACTTGCGCTTATTTATGAAAAAAACGGAAACATGGCGAAAATTTTGAAAATTTAGCAATTTTCAAATTTTCAACTTTTATGCCCTAAAATCAGAGAGATATGTCACACAAATTTCTTAATAAATAATATTTCCCACATGTCTACTTTACATCAGCACAATTTTGGGAACAAAATTTTTTTTGTTACGAAGTTATAAGGGTTAAAAGTTGACCAGCAATTTCTCATTTTTACAACACCATTTTTTTTAGGGACCACCTCACATTTGAAGTCACTTTGAGGGGTCTATATGATAGAAAATACCCAAAATGGACACCATTCTAAAAACTGCACCCCTCATGGTGCTCAAAACCACATTCAAGAAGTTTATTAACCCTTTACGTGCTTCACAGGAACTGAAGCAATGTGGAAGGAAAAAATTAACATTTAACTTTTTTTGCAAAAGCTTTACTTCGGAACCAATTTTTTCTATTTTCACAACTGTTCAAAGAAAAAATGAACCACAAAATTTGTTGTGCAATTTCTCCTGAATACGACGATACCCCATATGTGGGGTAAACCACTTTTTGGGCGCACGGCAGAGGTCGCAAGGGAACGAGCGCCGTTTGACTTTTTCAATGCAGAATTGGCTGGACGCCATGTCGCTTTTAGAGAGCCCCTGATGTGCCTAAACAGTGGAAACCCCCCACAAGTGACCCCATTTTGGAAACTAGACCCCTTAAGGAACTTATCTAGATGTGTGGTGAGCACTTTGAACCTCCAAGTGCTTCACAGAAGTTTGTAACGTAGAGCCGTGAAAATAAAAAATCATATTTTTTCCACAAAAACAATCTTTTCACCCCAATTTTTATTTTCCCAAGGGTAACAAGACCCCAAAAGTTTTTGTAAAATTTGTCCTGAGTACGTTGATACCCCATATGTGGGGGTAAACCTCTGTTTGGGTGCATGGCAGAGCTTGGAAGGGAAGGAGCACCGTTTGACTTTTTTCAACGCAGAATTGGCTGGACGCCATGTCGCGTTTATAGTGGCCCTGATGTGTCTAAACAGTGGAAACCCCCCACAAGTGACCCCATTTTGGAAACTAGACCCCTAAGGAACTTATCTAGATGTGTGGTGAGCACTTTGAACCTCCAAGTGCTTCACAGAAGTTTATAACGCCCGGGCGTGAAAATAAAAAATCATATTTTTTCCACAAACCTGATCGTTTAGTCCCTAATTTTTTATTTTCCCAAGGGTAACAGGAGAAATTAGACCACAAAAGTTGTTGTCCAATTTGTCCTGAGTACGCTGATACCCCATATGTGGGGGTAAACCACTGTTTGGGCGCACGGCAGGACTCGGAAGGGAGGGAGCGCCATTTGACTTTTTGAACGCCACTGCGTTTTTGGAGACCCCCTGATGTGCCTAAATAGTGGAAACCCCTCAATTCTAGCTCCAACCCTAACCCCAACACACCCCTAACCCTAATCTCAACCCTAACCTAATACCAACCCTAATTCTATCTCTAACCCTAATTGTAACCCTAACCCTAATTGTAACCCTAACCCTAGTTGTAACCCTAACCCTAATTCCAACCCTAACCCTAATTATAACCCTAACCCTAATTATAACCCTAACCCTAAGGCTGGGTTCATATTGCGTTTTACCAGCCCATTCAACACATAGCGTTGACGGGCTGGTAACGGTATAGCATAACGCGATCGCGTTATGCTATACTCACTAGCGCAGAGGAATCAGCGATGATTCATTTGCGCTAGCGGTGACGGAGCCCAGACGCTGCAGGCCGTGTCCGAGGCTCCGTCACTGAATGACGGCACGTCGCGAACGCATGCCGCTTTACGTAAAGCGGCATGCGTCGCGATGCGCCCTCAAATGCGGGTGAATGGCAGCGTTAACGGACTGCATTACACCGCGTTATACCGCGGTGTAACGCAGTCCGTCTAACGGACTGCCATAACGCAATATGAACCCAGCCTAACCCTAACGCTAATCCCAACCCTAATTATAACCCTAACCCTAATTATAACCCTAATTATACCCTAACCCTAACCCTAATGGAAAAATGAAAATAAATAAAATTTCTTTATTTTATTATATGTACCTAACCAAGGGGGTGATATAGGGGGGTTTATGTACTGTTTTTTTTTTATTTTGATCACTGTGATAATTTATCACAGTGATCAAAATGTACTTTTAGAGAATGAATGAATATTTTTTTGAATTTGCCGCCAGGCAGATTCGGCGGGCGCACTGCGCATGCGCCCGCCATTTTTTTTTTACTGGAAGAAGACGCCGGCTGAACGGAGGCCAGGGGGAGGACCGGAGGCGAGGGGGAGGATCGGACCGCACCGGGGGGGGGGATCGGAGGACACGGGACCCCTCCAGGTACAGGGGGGGGTGAGATCGGGGGTCCCGGGACACTATTTCTCTCCCCTCTGATGTGCGATCACATCAGAGGGGAGAGAAATTTACAGGCAGGGATCGCAGCATTGATTTCTCTTTTGCGATCGCCAGTATATGGCGATCGCAAAAGAGTGGTGATTGGGGGGGCCCCTATTATGTTCTCTGGGGTCTCGGCTACCCCAGGCAGCCGAGACCCCAGAGAAAATCGCCCATCCCCCCCGTCACCTCGCGGCGGGCGCGGCACTCGTGCGCCCGCCATTTTAAAGCATGGCGCCGGCACCGGGGGACACCGGAGGGCCCTGGGGCCATGAGGAGGGTTCGGGGGCCACAGTGGGGGTCCCGGGGACCTTTTTTCTCTGTCCTCTGATGTCCGATGACATCAGAGGACGGAGAAATTAAATGGCACATTTTTTTTTTTGTTGTTGTTGCGGTCGCCGTTATAGGGTTAATAACGGCGATCGCAACATCGGTGTCGGTAAAAACCGACCCGATTCATGTTCTCTGGGGTCTCGGCTACCCCCGGCAGCCGAGACCCCGGAGAAAATGCGCCTCTGGGGGGCGCTATTCACTTTTTCCACAGCGCCGTTAATTAACGGCGCTGTGGTTTAAGTACCCTTAATGACCGCCGTTAAAAGGCGTATCGGCGGTCATTAAGGGGTTAAACTGAAATTGGGGAGGCGGGAAGGCTTGCCAGACCAGAGGCGGACATACCATTGGTGCATTCTATGCAGCTGCACATGGGCCTAAGAGGTAAGGAGGGGCCCACTACCACCTCCAAATCTGGCAGGTCTGTGCATTATGATGAGCTGTTGGACTGCAAAGGGCTCATGTAATGTTTTTGCACAGGGCCTCCTCTGTCCATGTCCTCTCCTGTACCAGACTCTCTAAATATGGAGATCATGCTTGCACCTTTCTGTATCAATCTGAACCTTTTTTATTCTTAGATCCTTCCCCTTTACAGAGAACCTGTGACCATTACAATTACCTTCCAGTCTGCTGGCGCCAGGTTATAGAGTAGGGGGAGCTGAATAGATTATGAAGTGACAAAAATTCAGTATTACTTGTGTTTTAATCACACAAACCTCAGCTCCTTCTGGGATTTTTGATCTAGGGAGCGGTAACATCGGTGACTGACGGCTGTGTCGGTATGCACACTTATACAGTCACTGATCGGACCACCCACTGGACCAAAAATGATCTGGAATCACATCGACAGAGCAGTGTGTTCTCTTCCGCTCTGCTCTAATGGGGTGTGACTGTGGACATCATGCTGAGCTATAGCAGGTTCAACAGAGCAGAAAAGAAGAGATAGTACTGCTCTGTTGATGTGGAACAGCTGAATCGCTGGCAGGAGCTGTTGGTGACCACTCTTGAGTCTCACCAGGTTAAACGGGCAGTTTAGAAACTACACTATCCAGCAAAGCCACTAAAGGAGACTCAAGGCCTCCAAAAATTCAATATAAACAGCAGAAAAAAACATCAACACTTACCTACTCAGATCTCAGAACAAATGCACTGCAGGGTGCAGCCAGCCCATAAAGCAAGATGTCAGTGTGTAGCCCTGGTGTGAAGGCACACGCAGTACCCTGGAGGATGTGTGGAGAGATGATAGTTTAATGCTCAATGAACATTCACTCCAACACACACTTAGACACACCCATAGGGAGATAAGCCAGTGTCAGTCAGCAGAAGTCAGTCAGTCTAGTCCGGGTGGCTCCAGAGTGAGTCATCCAACCGGAGTCAGTTTCCTGTCTTCGGACAGAGCAGTCTAGCCTGGACTTGGAGGGAGGAAGTAATCCAGCCTGAGTCTGTCAGCAGTTCAGAAAGTGGAGGCTAGTACAGGTGAGCCAGTTCACCTCAGCCTAGTCAGAGCTGTGCCCCACTAGAAGGCAGACGGAGACATCTTTTGAGAAAGAAGAGTTAGTTGCAGATACTTCAGTCGCCTGTCCCAAGGACAGTGGAGGTTCAGTTGACGTGCTCCTGCCTAGAAGAATACTGAGATTCTGTCAGCAAGCTCCAAGAAAGAAGTAAGGAAGGATTGACTTATATGACCTTAGGAAGTGTGGAGTGCTTATGCTACAAGCGCGGACAGGGCGAAAGGCGCAGTGGAAGAGAACAGAAAAGTGCCATAGGTATAGGATACCTGCACATTGTCACCGGTCACTGGGGACCGAAGCATCACTACAGCTTCAGGCGTAGGGATAGAAAAACCAGAGGCTTACTGGACCTTAGGTTACAGAAAGCAGCCCTTGGAGTGTCGGTACGTAACTGGGGTCAGGGAGAGTGAGAACCTTGAGTCAGTGCACGACAAAAACAGGAACTCAGCTCTCTCAAAGGAAGGCTCCGACCACAAAACTGACCGGGCAGTACAGCTTGGAGAAGCTGGAGTATTTGGAGTGGACTTGGCTCTATGCTAGTCGGACTCGCCATTTTGAAAGTGAAGGAGGCCCATAACCTGTTCAGCTATTGTCTCGAAACACATCCTCCACCCGACCAGCCTCCCTGGGACCTGCCTTACCATCTGACAAGTAAAAGGTATGGAAAGACGCTGACGGTGTGAGACTGAGTTATTTATTTGCACCCTGCATCATCATCATAGCCCTGAGGGACCAGTCCCACCTGTAGGGGACCCGACATCTAGCTGCCTCACCATCCCCTCAGAGATCTACAGCAGCGCTGGTACAAATTACCAGAGAACTACAGGTGGCGTCACGAACTGTAAATATATCTATCCCCTGTAAATATTCCCCCCAACATACGCCAGACCGCCAGGGCCACAGACCGAGCCACCGCTACCTGTGACAACCCCATAGACTTCCATGGGCTCGGTTCTGAGTACCCCATTGCTCTGGTAATCCACAATTGTGGTGGCGGGTCGATACATCAGCAGCACAGGTGCAAAATACCAGATGAAACAGCCACTCTCCGCATGCCCATATAGGGAGGGGGTGACTGCCCAGTGTTTTTTTCTGCTGTTTATATTGAATTTTTGGAGACCTTGAGTCTCCTTTAGTGGCTTTGCTGGATAGTGTAGTGTAGGACTTGTAAGCGTGGGGACCTTTGGCGCAGGTTACAAGCTTACGTATTTTTGCCAAAATATCAACTAATACCCCACTATTTTTGTATTTTTTGCATTGTATTTTTCGGGGTGCAGCGAAGCCCAAGCACGATTGGTCTCGCATGAGGGGTGTTCACACTGGTGCGCATTGAGAGTGTACTGGCCAGCCCGCCTAATCGAAGAGTAGGGGCGTGACTAATAGGCTGTGAACCAGACACTATGCAGTATCCTTGTGTGAACGGCACCCTATGTGGGCCTTTGTTGTGCAATTGTATACTGGGCAGTCATCCCCTCCCTATATGGGTATGTGGAGAGTGGCTGTTTCATCTGGTATTTTGCACCTGTGCTGCTGACATCTTGCTTTATGGGCTAGCTGCACCCTGCAGTGCATTTGGTCTGAGATCTGGGTAGGTAAGTGTTGATGTTTTTTTCTGCTGTTTATATTGCAGTTTAGAAACTACTTGCTTGTTTTAGGTTGTAGGACCATAGAGAAAAAAAAAGGTCCTGGACAGCCCTTTTAAGGACACTGTATCTTGCTGGAATATTTGAAGCACAAGTGATGTACGGCCCTATGTGTATACAAGATGTATATTGGATTGTATGAGATCACCTCTAGCTACCAGGTTCTGTTTAGCCATACCTCATGTCCGGATACCACTCCTTCAAGCACCTTTAACCTCTGAAAGTGTTTGGATTCCTGTTGTTGCAAAGAGCCTATTCAAGGTTTGCCAACTTCATGGTAGAGGGAATTTCACATCCCCCTTTGGGAAGAACCTAGAGTGCCCAGGGCTGAATCCACACAAAGGTGGAGGAGGCAGTGAGCTCAGGCGCACCTGGTCATGTTTCACCACTGTGTTTGTGTGTGTGTGTGTGTGTGTGTGTGTATGTGTATATATATATATATATATATATATATATATATATATATATATATGTGTATATATATATTATATAATGTATATGTGTCGACCCGCCACCACAATTGTGGGTTACCAGGGCAATGGGGTACTCAGAGCCGAGCCCATGGAAGTCTATGGGGATTGTCACAGGTAGCGGTGGCTCGGTCTGTGGCCCTAGCGGTCTGGCGTATGTTGGGGGAATATTTACAGGGGATAGATATATTTACAGTTCGTGACGCCACCTGTAGTCTCTGGTAATTTGTACCAGCGCTGCTGTAGATCTCTGAGGGGATGGTGATGCAGCTAGATGTCGGGTCCCCTACAGGTGGGACTCTTCCCTCAGGTCGGTAGTTAAAGCAGGGTTGTGCAGGCATGCAAGTAAATAACTCAGTCTCACACGGTCAGCGTCTTTCCATACCTTTACTTGTAAGTTGGTAAGGCAGGTCCCAGGGAGGCTGATCCAAGGAGAATGTATTTCGAGATAGCAGCTGGACAAGTTAGGGGCCTCCTTTACTTTCACAAAGATGAGTCCAACCAGCATGAAGCGTAGTTCCCTCTATAAACTCCAGCTATTACAAAGCTGTACTGCCCGGTCAGTGTTGTGGTCGGAGCCTTCCTGTGAGAGAGCTGAGTTCCTATTCTTGCTGATCAGGCTCAAGGTTCTCACTCCCCTGACCCCAGTTACGTACTGACACTCCAGGGGCTGCTTTCCGCTACCTAAGGTCCGGTAAGCCTCTGGGTTTCCTACCACCATGCATGAAGCTATGGTGATGCTTCGGTCTCCAGTGACCGGTAACAACGTGCAGGACTTCTCCAATCCTATTGCACTCAGAATTTCTACCACTGTGCCTTTCGCCTTGTCCGCGCTGGTAGCATAAGCATTTCTCACTTCACAGGTTAATAAAGTCAGTCCCTTACTTAATTCCTTTCTTGAGCTTGTTGCCAGACTCTCAGTAATCTTCTAGGCAGGAGCACGTCTCTGAACCTTCACTGTCCTTGGGACAGGAGACTGAAGTATATCTGCAACTCACTTCTTTCTTCTTAATAAATGTCTCAGTCTGTCTTCTAGAGGGGCACAGCTCTGACCAGGCTGAGGTGATCTGGCTCACCTGTACTGGCCTCCACTTTCTGAACTGCACAATCAACCCTCCTCTGTCCTCCTGACAGGAAACTGAACTCCTCCAGAGTCACTGACTGAATGACTGCTCAACACTGCATGTGACTAGACTTTATATATATCTGTGGGCGTGTCTAAGTGTGTGCTGAAATGAATGTTCATTGAGCATTAAACTGCTATCTCTCCACACATCCTCCAGGGTACTGCGTGTGCCTTCACACCAGGGCTACACATATATATATATATATATATATATATGTGTATATATATATATATATATATATATATATATATACATATATATATATAATTTTTTTTTTTTATTATTCCACTTATTCTCTTTTTTACCATGATTTTCATTCTTTGATCTTCTAAATGTACCTTACCTGTTTTCTACTGTTTTTATAATTCCATGAAGACTAACTTCACACTTCCATCAGTTTGGTGGCGGCTGCAGCACTATTACCTCCACCCATCAAAATGTTAACCATATTATCACGTATAAGGTTCACACTGAGGTTCTTTTAAAATTGAATTTACTCCAAAAGCCACATCAAGAACCTGTTCAACAACTGTACACTTTCTATTCGTTTCAATCCACTTGGCTGTCCATATGGCAATTTTTATATTTTTTTTAGAAATTCACTCAAAAAAAAAAAAAAAAAAAAAAGCACAGGGGTTGGTAGCTTCAATGAAAGAAAAAAGCCTAAAAATATCTTGAAGTGGATTTTTCTTTAAAACCTAATTAAATGTTTCTTCCTGCAAAAGAGCTTTGCGTGAACCAAGCCTATGTTGTGAATACCCCTTTATAAAATTGGTTATGGTAAATGTAACTTTTTTTTTTTTTTTTTTACCCCCTACATTTACTATTTGGCAGCAGCCTCGCTTAGATCTGCAGAACAGCTGGCGTCTGACAGATGCGTGCGGCACAGGTGTGTGTCGACCCGCCACCACAATTGTGGGTTACCAGGGCAATGGGGTACTCAGAGCCGAGCCCATGGAAGTCTATGGGGATTCTTGTCACAGGTAGCTGTGGCTCGGTCTGTGGCCCGGGCGGTCTGGCGTATGTTATTGGGGATTATATTTACAGGGGATAACTATATACAGTTCGTGACGCCACCTGTAGTGTTCTGGTAACATGTACCAGCGCTGCTGTAGATCTCTGAGGGGATGGTGATGCAGCTAGATGTCGGGTCCCCTACAGGTGGGACTGGTCCCTCAAAGTCTATGTGAGTAGTGAAGTCGAGTGCGGTTAAAGAACACAGTCTCACACGGTCAGCGTCTTTCCATACCTTTACTGGCAAGATGTCAAGGCAGGTCCCAGGGAGGCTGATCCACGGAGAGTGTATTTTGAGGCAGCAGCTGGACAAGTTAGGGGCCTCCTTTATCTCCAATATAACGAGTGCAACTAGCATGAAGCGTAGTTCCCTCTAATCTTCAGCAATGCTTGCTGTACCTGCCCAGTCAGCTTAGTGTTAGGGGCCTTCCTGTGAAGGAGCTGAATCCTTATGTGGTCCTGCAGAACGCTAAAGTCTTCACTCCCCTGACCCCAGCTACGTACCGACTATAAGGGGCTTGTCTGCCGCGACCTAGGGTCCGGTAGATTCCTGGTTGTCCTGTCACTGTGCCTGAAGCAACAGTGACTCTTCGGTCCCCAGTGACCGGTAGAAACGTGCTGGACTTCTGCAATCCGTTAAGCACAATCTTATAAATCCACTTGCCTTTCGCCTTGTCCACGCTGGTAACATAAGCACTCTTATTAGCAAAGGGTCGAGCAGTCACTTCTTTCCTTATCCTTCCACTTCAAGTTCACCTCAGATGCTCAGTTATCGCAGGCAGGAGCACGTCACTGTACCTGATACTGTCCTCTAGACAGGAATGCTGAAGACTTTCTGGGTTACACTTGTTCCTTCCTTCAATGTATGCTGAGGAGATGACACAGCTCTGACCAGACTAAGGCGTATTCCAACACCTATACCAGACTCCACTTTCCAAGCTGATGAGGTAGCAATCTAGACTCCTCCACTGTAGTCCAGACGCAGACTCTCCACGTCCTTACTGCCCGAAGACAGGAACCAGACTGACTAAAATCACTCCTACACATACCTTCTTGACCACTCCCTAGAGTATACTCCACTACCCCAAGGGTGTGTCTAGTGTGTGTAGAGTGAATGCATATTGAGCATTAAGCCGCTGCCTCTCCATACACTCTCCAGGGTACTGCGTGTGCCTACCACCAGGGCTACACATTCCCCCATGGTAAACGACAGCACTCCCGGGCTGTGAAATACAAAAGACAGAAAAATTTTGTTTATGCAATAACATTTGGAACAATAACATCTTCCCATCCGGGAGGTAAGAATACTTCGAACGTTACAAACTTTAATACAAATAGTATCAAATAGTATTTTCAATAAATAGATATACAAGATACTTGTGAAGGACCCGCACCAAACCTTCAACGTGGGTCCTGGGTGGGCTGCAGGACATCCAAGTGCAGACCTCACTCAGTGCCACACCACACGGGTTTTGTTTTTCAGAGGTAGATATGGATGGTTTTTGTAAAACCAAGATAGGGCACTGAGTGCAACTATATACAAGAATGTTCTGGGTAAGCATAGTCCTTTACCTCAAAAAGTCCATTTATAAAAGAAGACATAATAAATCACATTATCAAAAGTGCAAACTTTTTATCTATCAATTATCAATTATCATCTATCAATTTCCAATTACCCAGCCGGGCATTCTATAATTAGGAATATATATTTACTATATATAAGATCTGTGCAAACTTTTTCAAAAACACTTCAAACTTTCCGCTTTCTACTTGTGGTAGATCCGATAGGGATCTCACCAATTTTTTTCTTATTTATTCATCAGCTACTAAGACATTTTCCACCACATCTTCCACCCCGGGGACTGGAACAACGCAATGGGCCCTTGATCCCAGGACCAGCAAATCATGTGCTGCGATCAGGGTCTGGGTTGCAACAGTTCTGGTGCGAACCTCCAGGGGCGCAACGGTTACACTTTCTTCGCATGACACCGATTGCGTCTCCATTACAGTCAATGATATAGACCGCGTCAGGGTTTGCGATTTAGACTGGGTCGCATTTGGCGATATGGAAGTAGCTTTCACTTGCGATGAACTTTGGGTCGCATGTTGCGATGATTTTGACGGGGGCGATGCTGGGGCACGGCCGGATGCTACTGAAGCTGGAAACGGGGACGCTGCGGTAATGGTGACGGTACCGGCGTCTGGGACGGGGTCGCGGACGATGGCGACGTTCAGGGCATACCACCCCTTCATTCCCCAATGCCGCGTATAGGTGACTATGTCGCCGTTTACTAAGTCCCTCCCGGGATGGCCTTGTGGCAGGTGAGATTCCACGTCACGCCTGCTGACGAAGACCGCTGGGTAGAGGCCCGGTTCACGAATAAAGCCCCAGCCCTTCCGGAGCTGGAACTCAGTCACACACCCCTGCCGCCGCGGTTCCCGTAAGGTACCTTTGTCGCGACGGACAGTCTCCTTGTCGGCAATCAGCTCAGCAAACTGTCGCTGGCGGTTCTTCTTGATTTCCCGCGCTTCCTCCTGCTGGCGCCTCTTCGTCTCCTCACGACTCTGCCATTCTTGCTCCCACTGGGCGGTGTAGGCGACGTCATCCAGGCGCGCCATCTCGTCCCAGTCCACATCTGGTAGTGACGGACAGGACCCCTCCGGTGTCCCTGCCGGGGACCGATAATCTGCTGCGGCCTCTTGCCGGGCGGGCGTTCCGGGATCGGCTGTACCTCCTCAACCTCCTCCGCATCCACCGCTTCACCAGTGGGATCGGGAACGGTACTTTCGGGGGCAGCCTCCGGTTGCTCCTTCGCCTTGGGCAGCAGACTTTTCGGTACTTTGAATCGTGGGGGTTCGTTGAGGGGAGAGGACGCCGTGTTCGTCATTTGCCACTTCAGCAGATTACAGCGGCGCCTCTCAATCTCCTCCAGTCCAGGTTGGAACATCTTTAGGCGTGCGTTCTCCTCCTGAAGCTCCAGCAACGCCTGTTGCAGATGCAGGATGGCATAAGTGTCCGATGCCGATGGCAGCTTGACGGGGGCCCGGGGCCTGCCTGCCTCCGCTGCCCCACTCGGCTGCGCACGTCCTGCCTCCGTCATTTTCCAGAAGATTCTTTCTTTCTGCGGAGACATCCGGTCTCTTCCGTGGAGGTGGGGTTTGCGTCTCCTCCTCTTCGCAGGGAAGGTGAAGAGGAGGCGGACCTCCTTTGCTGTAGGGCAGGACCGCATGTTATAGTAGCACTTTGAGAGGGCAGGCATTTTCTTCGCGCCACAGGGGGTAGACGCCCACGAAGGTACGCCCACCTTCTTCTCCAGCGCCTGAGGGCGCGAATATGGCGACAAAAATGGCGATTTTGGCGCCAAAAGTGCAAACAGTCCTTTTCACAAAAACAAGTTCTTAGGCACGCAGGGCTCGCAATTTCGCGAGTTTGGTATCCTGTTCGTGACGCCAAGTTTAGTTGTGTCGACCCGCCACCACAATTGTGGGTTACCAGGGCAATGGGGTACTCAGAGCCGAGCCCATGGAAGTCTATGGGGATTCTTGTCACAGGTAGCTGTGGCTCGGTCTGTGGCCCGGGCGGTCTGGCGTATGTTATTGGGGATTATATTTACAGGGGATAACTATATACAGTTCGTGACGCCACCTGTAGTGTTCTGGTAACATGTACCAGCGCTGCTGTAGATCTCTGAGGGGATGGTGATGCAGCTAGATGTCGGGTCCCCTACAGGTGGGACTGGTCCCTCAAAGTCTATGTGAGTAGTGAAGTCGAGTGCGGTTAAAGAACACAGTCTCACACGGTCAGCGTCTTTCCATACCTTTACTGGCAAGATGTCAAGGCAGGTCCCAGGGAGGCTGATCCACGGAGAGTGTATTTTGAGGCAGCAGCTGGACAAGTTAGGGGCCTCCTTTATCTCCAATATAACGAGTGCAACTAGCATGAAGCGTAGTTCCCTCTAATCTTCAGCAATGCTTGCTGTACCTGCCCAGTCAGCTTAGTGTTAGGGGCCTTCCTGTGAAGGAGCTGAATCCTTATGTGGTCCTGCAGAACGCTAAAGTCTTCACTCCCCCTGACCCCAGCTACGTACCGACTATAAGGGGCTTGTCTGCCGCGACCTAGGGTCCGGTAGATTCCTGGTTGTCCTGTCACTGTGCCTGAAGCAACAGTGACTCTTCGGTCCCCAGTGACCGGTAGAAACGTGCTGGACTTCTGCAATCCGTTAAGCACAATCTTATAAATCCACTTGCCTTTCGCCTTGTCCACGCTGGTAACATAAGCACTCTTATTAGCAAAGGGTCGAGCAGTCACTTCTTTCCTTATCCTTCCACTTCAAGTTCACCTCAGATGCTCAGTTATCGCAGGCAGGAGCACGTCACTGTACCTGATACTGTCCTCTAGACAGGAATGCTGAAGACTTTCTGGGTTACACTTGTTCCTTCCTTCAATGTATGCTGAGGAGATGACACAGCTCTGACCAGACTAAGGCGTATTCCAACACCTATACCAGACTCCACTTTCCAAGCTGATGAGGTAGCAATCTAGACTCCTCCACTGTAGTCCAGACGCAGACTCTCCACGTCCTTACTGCCCGAAGACAGGAACCAGACTGACTAAAATCACTCCTACACATACCTTCTTGACCACTCCCTAGAGTATACTCCACTACCCCAAGGGTGTGTCTAGTGTGTGTAGAGTGAATGCATATTGAGCATTAAGCCGCTGCCTCTCCATACACTCTCCAGGGTACTGCGTGTGCCTACCACCAGGGCTACACAGGTGTAATGTGACTTCATGCTGCTGTGAGATAATGTAAGGACTGAGAACTAAAGCAAACACAGGTAACTATTAAGAACCAATGAGACGTTGAGCAGCGCTCGGCCAAACCCTGCTGGAGCTGCCCAGATCCTGCTGCGCTGCCAGACACATCCTGTAGATTTTCAGCCGTATTTACAGAACCTCATCCCGTCATTTGCAGGGAATTAAATAATCGCATAATGGAAATGGATCAATGCTGTTTCGTTTTTTTTTTTATATAAGAGTAAGGCCAAACGGAGCAATTTTGTTACAGTCAAAAACTGACGCTGCTGCACTTTTTTAGTTGCTTGTACTGCAATACCTTGATTTTTACATGTTTATTGCCTTTTTATATACTAAAACCACAATGCAATTAAAAACAGGCCTGGCGGTTTTTGCGGAGATAATGTTTCCTGCAAAATTAAAATGAATGTTTTATAATCATTTACCAATTGTGTTTCTTGGATGTGACGTGGCTGCCCCATTCAGCCTTATCCTCATGACAGTATTTTTTTGACTTGCATTATTATTGTGGTATGCCTAGGTGCATTTAATTATGCTATGTTTTTAAAGTAAGAAAAAAAGCTGCATAAATCCATATGAAGTGGTGGCTATTAACCCTAAAGTGATGTAATATGAAATATTGGCACATAATTTGGATTAGATAAAATTAAATAAGGACTCTTAAATTAGGACGCCTTTCACCAAAATGTTCATGTTTAGCTGTACACTATGTAATAGCGGCTGCAGGGCAGAATTAAATGTTTTTGTTTGCTAAAATCTCAGAGACTGAGTATTTGCCACCCAATAAGTTAACTTTTACTTAAAAGGGTTTTCTGGCCTTGTGGTACAAGTCTGCAGTCATTCTGACTGTCCTCTGTGACTGTAAGTCATCAACAGCGTGCAGTGTGAGTACTGTCAAGATTCTCCTGTGCCAGGAGCACAAATATGCGGTCATGTGCCGAGTAGACGTGCACGAGAACATGAGTGAATTGAGCCAGGATGGACACGTCTAGTCGGAATGTGCAAATCTCTCACTTAAGGTCACGTGACCATTTCCGGCATCCCAGAATCCAGACCGCATATGATGTGGTTGTAACAAGGCACTTTCCTGTGCTCCAGTTTGTCATATCAGTTGTAAGCGCTCTACCTCAATGGGATCCATTGTTGGGAAGTGGAAGCTTCAGATACCATAGAAGGCAGACGTCACTGTGTAAGGCTAGATTTACACATCCATGTTGCACAGTGTACAGACAATGATGAACTGACCGGCTGCTGGTCTTCAAGTCTCCAAACTTAAACCTCATACTTATATGTGTGAATCTGCCCTAAAACCTTACTTTACATATTTAAAGGTGTAAGGTCTATTCCATACTTATGCTCATAGATAGGGAAGATATGCATAAAGAATTCTGTTTCTACGTTGGCATCATTGTTTTGCTCCCTGCATGTAATAATTAAACATTAAATATGCAGATACAAAATAGACGGTGATTTTATTATTTTTTTTTTAATCTAGAGCTCCTCTACAGACGTGTGTGAGTTCATAGTATAGACTACAATTGCGCACCCTCAAATTTCCATCCGTCTCCTAGTTCTTGGTAGCCTAAATCTGATATGTGCAGTCTTTTAGCATGGCGACCTATAGGGGCATGTGCACACGACGTCTTTTTCAGGCAGATTCAGCTGCCAGGAAGCCGCTCTCTAGCTTTGTGTAAATTATAGGTAAAAAAAAAGGTGCCGAAATAATGCCCCCAAAATTCAAAATTACCAGTGAAGCCACATTTTTATTTATTTTTTTGGAGGGGCGTCTGTTACTTTTGGAACAAGAATGTGACTTTACAAAGCATGGATAAATTTGTAATGCAACATTTATCATAACTGAGCTCTCCAATATTCGTCATGGGCAGCAGCATGGTGGCTCAGTGGTTAGCACTATGGTGGCTCAATGGTTAGCACTGTTGCTTTGCACTGGGTTTTGGGTTCAAATCACACCAAGGACAACATCTGCAATAACTTTGCATGTTCTCCCCGTGTTTGCGTGGGTTTCCTCCGGGTTACTCCAAAGACATAGTGATAGGGAATCTAGGTTGTGAGCGCCAATGGGAACAGTGGCAATAATGTCTGTAAAGTGCTATATAAAATGAGTAAAATAAATAAAATGCTTCTGTGGAAAGTTCTTTGTAAATCCCATTGATTTCTTTAGTCTGACTATGCATTAGCAGCATCAGATATGTAATAAAAAACTTTCTGTGCTTCTTCCGAAGCTGTAAAATACACTAAAGCCCTTTGTTCTCCGGTCACCTCGGCTCCAGAGTTCTCTTTATAATCTATAGCAGAGTCTTATTATTTTGGCAAATTGAAATTGTGAAACAATGCTTCCTCTCAGCACGGACCGGCATGCTCAGTAACACTTACACAATATTTGGTCTTCATATCCTTGATGTTCAGTTAGCAGTGTGTACCTTACTAGTTCCTTCCTGTTTGGTGACTTCGGAGGTTAGAAACGTTCTTGTATTCCTAGTGTTTTACAGGATCAGCTGAAAATTAGAGCACATGATCACAGCGATTGTTTCCTAGAAGGAAATCTGCACGAGAGATAGAGGCAACACCGAGCAAAACAAAACGCAAAATATGCTTGAAATCGGCATATTCTCTAATACTAGAAAATGAATGCATCTCTTACTTTTATCCAGCCTTCCACCATTTACTTAGTAAAAAGAATAAGACCATGAATGTTGCAGTGCAGTCTGCCATCTTTTCACAATTTAGTATTAAAAGAAGTATCCAACTAAATCTGAGCACAAAAGTTGGCCACACAGACTAGAGAAGTCTTCTGAACCTGCTGATTTTAGGTGGCATCGGTGGGGTCTTCCCTACCATCACCTGACAGCAGATGTCTGGTAAGAGGCGTCGGATATGCCAATCCAATCCTTTGATTCCATGAGGGATGTTTCAGAAGAGTCTGGGAGTGACTGATCTGCTCCTCAACATTAAAATGAACACGAACACTTGACCAAGAAGAAGTCTAACAGTAATTTTGCTTAATACTATTACATGGATGAAGTTACAAATAAATGCAAAAATGGCACCATATTGCCTGTTATGGGAAATAGAATTAGGTTTACCACCTTCAATTAGTCAAAGCTCCAACATTACAGATTGCCAGTCTGCATTCCAGGTGGCCAAAAATTATGGAAATTGTCAAAATTGCACACCAAACCATCAATTATCACGTCTTTGGTCATTTCACAACTTGGCTCTTGGACTAGAGTATTATTAGGGGATATAGTGAATACAGAGGTGTGATTTCGGCTGGTTACACATATTCATGTAGCACGGCCTGAGTGCAAATTGTGATGTGTAGCCATAGGTCACCTGATAGAAGCCCAACAGCTTTAGAGTAATATGCGAGGCTGTGGAGATCGGCTCAGGAGACACGTGCCCAGTCTGTACATCCTGGTTTGAACTTGGACCAAGTTACATAAATCTGTGAAACTGGCCTTAATGTTCGCTTCTAATAGCACTACAACTTAAAAAAAAAAAAAGGCAACTTCATCAAGTTTTTAAATCTGAATTTGATTGTTGTGCTCGAATTTGCTGGTGTGCTGGACGGAGTATTGGTGCACTTGATGCCACAATGGCGAAGTGCATGTAAGTGACTTTTGAGACATCCTAGATGGTATCAATGTGAACCTGCTCCCTTTTGGGACGCCACAATAAGATATGTATACTTTTTATATTCTGGTGTTTAATAGATTCAAGATTTATTGAGTGACCAGATGAGAATTAACTCTTTCGGCAGACACTACGCAGAGTAACTCTATCCCTGATTAATCCGTAATCAAAGGTTGTGTATTATCCTGGATCTATAGGAAAATAACTGATATATTTTCTAATAACCTTTTATTCTTTTAGCACTTACATTTTTTTTTAAATTTTTTTTTAAGAGAAGCGATCACTCCCTGGATGATTTTGATCTATTACTATGGGCATACAGGTAATAGGATGGATAAACCAGTATTGCCTGTATGCCTCATAACTGCAGTATAGAGCTTGAGAAATTCATTTATAATGTTATATGCTAATGATTTATTTCAGGCTCTGGGGCGTGCAGTGCCTGGAAGAAATCACTGCCTCCTGTCTTCTCTTTATATTGGTACCCTCCTCCCATCAGCGTCAAGCTGACCTGTTCTCATTATAATGGTACCTCCCTCCTATCGGCGTCACACTGACCTGTTCTCATTATAATGGTACCCCCCTCCCATCGGCATCACACTGACCTGTTCTCATTATAATGGTACCTCCCTCCTATCGGCGTCACACTGACCTGTTCTCATTATAATGGTACCCCCCTCCCATCGGCGTCACACTGACCTGTTCTCATTATAATGGTACCCTCCTCCATCGGCGTCACACTGACCTGTTCTCATTATAATGGTACCTCCCTCCTATCGGCGTCACACTGACCTGTTCTCATTATAATGGTACCTCCCTCCTATCGGCGTCACACTGACCTGTTCTCATTATAATGGTACCCCCCTCCCATCGGCGTCACACTGACCTGTTTCATTATAATGGTACCTCCCTCCTAACGGCGTCACACTGACCTGTTCTCATTATAATGGTACCCCCCTCCCATCGGCGTCACACTGACCTGTTCTCATTATAATGGTACCCTCCTCCCATCGGCGTCACACTGACCTGTTCTCATTATAATGGTACCTCCCTCCTATCGGCGTCACACTGACCTGTTCCCATTATAATGGTACCCCCATCCCATCGGCGTCACATTGACCTGTTCCCATTATAATGGTACCCCCTCCCATCGGCGTCACACTGACCTGTTCCAATTATAATGGTACCCCCCTCCCATCAGCGTCACACTGACCTGTTCTCATTATAATGGTACACCATCCCATCAGCATCACACTGACCTGTTCTCATTATAATGGTACCCTCCTCCCATCAGCATCACACTGACCTGTTCTCATTATAATGGTACCCCCCTCCCATCAGCGTCACACTGACCTGTTCTCATTATAATGGTACCCTCCTCCCATCAGCATCATACTGACCTGTTCCCATTATAATGGTACCCCCCTCCCATCAGCGTCACACTGACCTGTTCTCATTATAATGGTACACCATCCCATCAGCGTCACACTGACCTGTTCTCATTATAATGGTACCCTCCTCCCATCAGCATCACACTGACCTGTTCTCATTATAATGGTACCCCCCTCCCATCAGCGTCACACTGACCTGTTCTCATTATAATGGTACACCCTCCCATCAGCGTCACATTGACCTGTTCTCATTATAATGGTACCCTCCTCTCATCGGCGTCACACTGACCTGTTCTCATTATAATGGTACCCCCCTCCCATCAGCGTCACACTGACCTGTTCTCATTATAATGGTACCCCCCTCCCATCAGCGTCACACTGACCTGTTCTCATTATAATGGTACCCCCCTCCCATCAGCATCACACTGACCTGTTCCCATTATAATGGTACCCCCCTCCCATCAGCATCACACTGACCTGTTCTCATTATAATGGTACCCTCCTCCCATCAGCATGACACTGACCTGTTCTCATTATAATGGTACCCTCCTCCCATCAGCATCACACTGACCTGTTCTCATTATAATGGTACCCTCCTCCCATCAGCATCATACTGACCTGTTCTCATTATAATGGTACCCCCCTCCCATCAGCATCACACTGACCTGTTCTCATTATAATGGTACCCTCCTCCCATCAGCATCACACTGACCTGTTCTCATTATAATGGTACCCCCCTCCCATCGGCGTCACACTGACCTGTTCCCATTATAATGGTACCCTCCTCCCATCAGCGTCACACTGACCTGTTCTCATTATAATGGTACCCTCCTCCCATCAGCATCATACTGACCTGTTCTCATTATAATGGTACCCTCCTCCCATCAGCATCACACTGACCTGTTCTCATTATAATGGTACCCCCCTCCCATCAGCATCACACTGACCTGTTCTCATTATAATGGTACCCTCCTCCCATCAGCATCATACTGACCTGTTCTCATTATAATGGTACCCCCCTCCCATCGGCGTCACACTGACCTGTTCCCATTATAATGGTACCCTCCTCCCATCAGCGTCACACTGACCTGTTCTCATTATAATGGTACCCTCCTCTCATCTGCGTCACACTGACCTGTTCTCATTATAATGGTACCCCCCTCCCATCAGCGTCACACTGACCTGTTCTCATTATAATGGTACCCCCATCCCATCAGCATCACACTGACCTGTTCTCATTATAATGGTACCCCCCTCCCATCAGCGTCACACTGACCGTTCTCATTATAATGGTACACCCTCCCATCAGCATCACACTGACCTGTTCTCATTATAATGGTACCCCCCTCCCATCAGCGTCACACTGACCTGTTCTCATTATAATGGTACACCCTCCCATCAGCGTCACACTGACCTGTTCTCATTATAATGGTACCCCCCTCCCATCAGCGTCACACTGACCTGTTCTCATTATAATGGTACACCCTCCCATCAGCGTCACACTGACCTGTTCTCATTATAATGGTACACCCTCCCATCAGCGTCACACTGACCTGTTCTCATTATAATGGTACACCCTCCCATCAGCGTCACACTGACCTGTTCTCATTATAATGATACCCTCCTCCCTTCGGCGTCACACTGACCTGTTCTCATTATAATGATACCCTCCTCCCTTCGGCGTCACACTGACCTGTTCTCATTATAATGATACCCTCCTCCCTTCGGCGTCACACTGACCTGTTCGGTGCTGTAATCCCGCACTTGCGTAGAAGATCAATGCAGACACTGCCCATAGGAGGTGGAAAGGGTTCACGTAACCACGCGAGTGTGCATGGCGCATCAAAAATACAAAGTTGAAAACAGAAATAACCACCGCGCTAGCTAAGGACACCTGATATAAGGTGTACAAGTCCAATAGTATTGTCAGGTGGCAAGAAAAAAAAAAAAAAAGTGAACTCACTGTCAACTGGAGAAGAGATTCCTAGAGAAATTGGGAGATGCCTGCTTCAGGTTTGTGCTGAAATAATAATACAACCGGTAAATTGTTGGATTTAACCGATCACTGAAATATACCACATTTTCCTTTACATCTAAAAATACAAAGTTGTAACAGGAATATCAGACCAACAGCTGTGCCTCGATCAAACCCACAAGTCAATTATGTTGTGGCCAATAAAAAAGCTAATAATCCAACACAGGAATGTCTATGTATACTGTCTTATCTGTCACATTTTCAAAATTCATATTTAAGAAGCGTAACGTTGTACCAGAAACTCAGTACTGTGTAAGTTCTCAACTATAACCAGAGTTGTGGCTGCAGGGGGTGCAAAAGTGGCATTGGCATCTGGGTCCAATGACCTCCCTGCCACATGAGAAGATAATGGCAGAAGAGGGACCAGGCTACAGACATTGACGTCCTGTACTCCAGTGCAATGCAATGCTTCTTCCACCACCAGAACAAACTTGGTCTATGATCTAGCAGCCATGATGCAAAAGGCTGACCACATTTTTGGTTTATACACAGTACATTGACCATTAGTTTGTATTTACTGTGTTTTTTTACAAATATTTGGCAATTATTATTTATTTTTCATATATATGATCTAAAAAAATCACCTATATAGATTTTATTGCAGTGGTGGGAAAAAATTCAGAAATCTGAGAATTTTTTTATTTATTTTTTTGCTTGAGTCGCCATTTTCCAAAACTAGTAGTTTTAATTTTTCGGTTGATGATGAAGCTGTGTGATGGCCTATTTATTTATTTATTTTTTTTACATAGTGCCCTGATAATTTTTATTGATACTATTAAAGTGACATTTGGATCTCTTCATGCTTTTTTTTTTTCTGTTGACTTGCAGCTACCAAAAATTTGCCATTTTTATTTTTATATTTGCAGTATTTATAGATCGTGTTTAATTTTGTACTTTGATCAGGCTTTTCTGGACACGGTGATGCTAAACAGCTGTCTTTTGTGTTTCTTTTCTCCAAAATATCTGCTTATTACCTGTGGAAAAAGGAGTGATTCAAATTTTTTTTTGTCCCCTTATAAAAAAAAAAAAATTAAATAAAAAATTTCTCTTCACTTTCAGTGCACTTAGGGAACTTGCACCTGTGATCTGATCGCTTCTATATACAGCAATACCACAGTAGTGCAGCATATAGTAAAAATTACTGTCTCCTATAGTTCCCAACCACAGACTATTGATTGGGCTCAGAACCAAAGTCATGGGCATTAAGGGGTTAAACACCTCAATACAAAAGAGAGGGTTGTGTTTTTACTATTGTGATTCTTCACATGTCTTGTTTCCTTAAACAATATACTATTGTGATTCTGTACATGTCTTGTTTCCTGAAACAATATACTATTGTGATTCTGTACATGTCCTGTTTCCTGAAACAATATACTATTGTGACTCTGTACATGTCTTGTTTCTTGAAACAATATACTATTGTGATTCTGTACATGTCCTGTTTCCTGAAACAATATACTATTGTGACTCTGTACATGTCTTGTTTCCTGAAACAATATACTATTGTGATTCTGTACATGTCCTGTTTCCTGAAACAATATACTATTGTGACTCTGTACATGTCTTGTTTCCTGAAACAATATACTATTGTGATTCTGTACATGTCCTGTTTCCTGAAACAATATACTATTGTGACTCTGTACATGTCTTGTTTCCTAAAACACTACAGTTGGTCTAAAAATAAGCTCAATGGTCAATGTGAAAATTTCTATTTTTAATTCAGATTATTGATTGTATTTTTAGATTTTATTTTTTTACATCTCAATACCAAAAAATATTTAATATTCTTTACACAAAATCCTGACTTCAAATGTAGTAATTTCCAGATGATGGCTTCCCGTTTAATTTGTCTGTGCCTGCTGTTTTCTCGTGAAAGCTGAATTGTAGTATAGATATAGTATAGATGTAGTACAATTAAACCAGACATATGTGAATTTTTTTTTTCTTACTTGTTAAATGCACATGCCTACAGGATTTACCGAGGCGTAGAAAAAAAATCTGCACTAATGTGATAATCATATTTATGAGCGTGCTGAAAGGTTATTGAGAAGAGTGAAGGTGCAGCTTATATACACATGTCCTTTCTTGCCGCCATATGTTCTACATTACTACTGTTTACACTGATCATGGCCTGTACTACAGCTCCTCCAAGTGGCCTGGAAAACCAGGTCACCAGCTAATGGCTGTCGCCTAACACTGCCGACCATTATTATCTGCAGTTCTCCAGCAGAAGAGGCAGATCATTCCCAAGGCTCTGAGGTTTGGAGGCCAGATGCATTAAGTAATGCATTGATTGAAAAGCACTTTGCTCTGGGGCATCTGTGTCGACCCGCCACCACAATTGTGGGTTACCAGGCAATGGGGTACTCAGAGCCGAGCCCATGGAAGTCTATGGGGATTTTGTCACAGGTAGCTGTGGCTCGGTCTGTGGCCCGGGCGGTCTGGCGTATGTTGGGGATATATTTACAGGGGATAGGTTTATATACAGTTCGTGACGCCACCTGTAGTATTCTGGTAATTTGTACCAGCGCTGCTATCGATCTCTGAGGGGATGGTGATGCAGCTTGATGTCGGGTCCCTACAGGTGGGACTCTTCCCTCAGGTCGGTAGTTAGGTGAGGATTGTGCAGGCATGCAATAATAACTCAGTCTCACACAGTCAACGTCTTTCCATACCTTTACTTGCAGGATGATAAGGCAGGTCCCAGGGAGGCTGATGGGTTGATGGAGGATGAGCTTTGAGGCAACAGATAAGCAAGTTAGGGGCCTCCTTTACTTTCCAATGAAGCTGAGTACGACCAGCCTGAAGCGTAGTCCTCTCTATGATTCCAGCTAGTCTTTAGCTGTTCTGCCCAGTCAAATTTGTGTTAGAAGCCTTCCTGCGAGGGAGCTGAATCCTTTTCTTGTCGTGCACAACTCAAAGTCTTCACACCCCCTGACTCCAGCTACGTTCTGACTATAAAGGGGCTTGTCTGCCGCGACCTAGGGTCCGGTAGATTTCTGGTTTTCTCTTCACTATGCTGTACAATAGTGATCCTTCGGTCCCCAGTAACCGGTTGTAACGTGCAGGACTTTTCCAAGTCAAAAGCACTTCTCCAATTACCTTCCTTCCACTTTGCCCTTCGCCTTGCTTGTCTCTTAATAGATAGTTCAGTCTTTCTTCCAGTGGGGCACAGCTCTGACTAGACTAAGGTGTATACAGACACCTACACCAGACTCCACTTTCTGAACTGATGATAGACTTAAACTGGACACGTCTACTCTGTCCAAGGACAGGAAACTGACTTCTCACTCTGAAGTCCGAACACTGACTGACTAAATCACTCCCTTCCACACCCCTGCTGGGTGTGTCAGAAGTGTACATGATGTCATGAAGAGACCTTAACTGTTACCTCTCCACTCATCCTCCTGGTATTGTGTACCAGGGCTACACATTCCCCCATGGTAAACGACAGCACTCCCGGGCTGTAAAATATAAAGAGACATTTTTGTTTATGCAATAAACATTGAAACAATAACATCTTCCCATCCGGGAGGTGAGAACACCTTGAACGTTACGAACAATAACATTTTACATATAGAAATACAAAAGTATCAAATAGCATTTAATAAATATATATACAAGATACTTGTGAAGGACCCGCACCAAACCTTCAACGTGGGTCCTGGGTGGGCTGCAGGACATCCAAATGCAGACCTCACTCAGTGCCACACCACACGGGTTTTTGGTTCAGAGGTGAGTCAAGGGTTCATGTGAAACCATTAAGAAGGCACTTTAGTGCAACTATTTACAGGATACAGTTTTTGGGCTGGCTCAGTCCTCAGCCTCTGAGTCCATTGTTAAACGAAGACATAATAGAGAAAAAACACATTTATATATATAGACTTTTACAATGTTCACACAAATTCGTTATAATCACTGCTGATATCTAATGGGTAATTTCCCTTTTGTGATTCTCTCTGATCTACGTGGTGTGTTTCAGGTATAACAAGTTGCGATCTGTCTGCACTGCGTAACGGCAAACTATAGAACTGCCTTAACCTTTCTATGGATCTGGCAAGCGTACTGATGGCTGGGCGGTGTGAGTCAGCTTCACCAGAGGATCCCATAGTATGGGGCGCTGCTACAGATGATCCATCTTGAGGTTCCACAGGTTGAGGTGTTGCTGGGATGGGTAACTCCTGAGCGGGCTCAACTGGCACCACAGGCACAACTGGAGGTAGAACTTCCTCTTGTGGCTGATAAACTGCAACACTGGAATTATCACAGCATCTCCCAGTCGGGGCCAATCCGCAGGAAAATCTCCCAGATCGGTGTGTATGACCTCTTCCTTTCTTTCTCTTTGATTGAGGACAGGGTTCTTTTCACAACTCTTTAAGTGTTCTGGACACAACTTCAAATGATCTCTGGACACAGTGGTCGTTGTTCTTCCTCCGTCTTTACTGACGACACAAACTTTTCTGTTGTCGTATTTAGAATCTTGTATGACGTAGGGTTCTTGCTCCCACTGATTATCCAGTTTATGCATCTTTCTTTTTCTTTTTAATACTACCTCTCCGGGCATCAGAGGCTTGGCAGGAGCATTTCGGTTGTAAACATCTCCTGTTTCTCCCGTGCCTTATTGAGACTTTCCTCCACACAGATTTGTACTCTTCTGTATTGCTCTTGCCGATTGACGTCCAGTTCTCTAACAGCGTCGTCTGCCTCCGGTTCTACCACTCCAAGTTCTAGATCCATTGGTAGTTTTCCGGGCCTTGCTCTCATAAGATAGGCTGGAGTGCAGTTAGTTGAGCTTACAGGTATATGGTTGTACAAATCAACCAAATCAGGTAGTAAATCCGGCCATCGATTCCTGTCTTCCAACGGTATGGATCTCAACAAGTCAAGGACAATATGGTTCTCTTTTCACAAAGACCGTTGGTTTGAGGGTGATATGGTGTTGTTCTTATTTTTCTTGCACCCGTACATATGACAGAATTCCTTGAATAAATCAGCTTCGAAAGCAGGTCCCTGATCGGTTAAGACTTGCTCGGGATACCCATGCGGTCTGCAGAAGCTTGCTTGAAAGGTCTTCGCGGCCGTCACTGCGGTCTGGTCTTTCACTGGAACGACTACCAGAAATCTGGAGTAATGGTCCACCATGGTCAAGGCGTATGAGTATCCAGATCTACTCAGCGACAGTTTGACGTGGTCCAGGGCCACAATCTCCAGGGGGACGAGTCGTCCGGATAGGTTGCAGGGGGCCTTTTGACTACCGTAGTCCTTTCTTCTGAGACCACAGGGTCCACAGTTCCGACACCACCTCTCGACAGAGCTGCGCATCCCTACCCAGTAGAACCGGCATCTCAACAGGGTCTCCAGCTTCCTCCAGCCAAAGTGTCCTGCTTGATCGTGGTACGCTTCCAACACCATTGGGACGTCTGCCTTGGGGACCACTATTTGCCAGACCATCTCATGGGTTCTGGGGTTGACGTATCTTCTGCACAACTTCTCACGGTATAGGAACAACCTGCTTTTCTCGTTCCACAGGAGCTTGGCTGACATAGATGCATCCTTTTCCAGAGAGGAGCCTTCCTGTCTTAACAACTCCTTGATGCGGCTGACCACTGGATCACTGTCCTGAGTCTCTTTCCAACTATGATGGGGTAAAGGATTTAATGTTGCACCATTCTGCTTTCTGTGGACTTGATGCTCGTGGACTACCCCATTTCGATGGAACGCGGGGAGCTCAATTTCCTCCAGGTCGTCCGATTCTTCTTCCGTGTCAGAGTCATGCGGCATTCGGGACAACGCATCAGCATTAGCATTCTTTCGACCTGCCCGGTACTTGATAGTAAACTGGTAATTGGACAACCGAGCCATCCATCGCTGCTCATGGCGCCCAGCTTGGCGGTTTCCAGGTGCGTTAACGGGTTGTTGTCTGTGTACGCCGTGAACTTATTGGAGGCCAGATAGTGCTTAAATCTTTCAGTAATGGCCCAGACCAGCGCCAGAAACTCTAGCTGAAAGCTGCTATAATTTTCCGGATTCCTTTCAGTTGGCCTGAGTTTTCTGCTAGCATAAGCGATGACTTTTTCTTGTCCATTCTGCTTCTGACTGAAACGGCTCCCAACCCTTCATTACTGGCGTCGGTGTACAACAGGAACGGTTGGCTGTAATCAGGATAGGTTAAGATTTTCATCACCTGTCAGGATCTCTTTCATCTTTTGGAATGCTTCAGCCTGTTCTTTACCCCAATTAAAGGGAGGGTTTCTGCTCTTTAAGGATTGTCCTACCAGGAGGTCCTGTAAAGGAGCTGCCTTCTTCGTGTAATCTTTCACGAATCTCCTGTAGTAACCCGTTAGTCCCAGGAACTGTCGCACTTCCTTAAGGTTTTTCGGCTCCGGCCACTTCTGGATGGCAGTGACTTTCTCTGGGTCCGGCGCTATCCTTCCGAACTGACGATGTGCCCCAAGTATTGTACCTTCTGCTTGAGTAGATGGCATTTTGAGGGTTTTAATTTCATCCGTACCTGGACAGGGACTCAAACACTTCTGCCAGGTGCTTCAGATGGTCCTCATATGTCTTGGAATACACGATAACGTCGTCTAGGTATAGCAGCACGGTTTCAAAATTGAGATGTCCCAGACAGTTTTCCATCACTCTCTGAAATGTTCCTGGGGCACTACTGAGCCCAAACGGCATTCTGTCGAACTCACAGAGCCCCATTGGGGTGGTGAAAGCCGTTTTCTCACGATCCTCCTCAGCCACAGCCACTTGCCAGTAACCACTAGTCAGATCAAGGGTAGAAAAGTAGTTAGCCGTTTTCAGAGCAGCTAATGATTCCTCTATGCGTGGTAGCGGGTATGCATCTTTGTGTGTTTATGCGGTTCACCGCCTGTAATCCACACACATTCTCATACTACCATCTTTCTTTTTAACCAGAACTAGAGGGGCTGCCCAGGGCTACAACTATCCCTTATCACCCCAGCTTTCTTCATATCATTCAACATTTCTTTAGCTTTCTGATAATGAGCTGGAGGTATGGGCCTATACCGCTCTTTGATGGAGGATGATTGCCTGTAGGGATATGATGTTGTACTCCCTTAATTGTCCCAAAATCAAGTGGATTTTGCTAAACACTTGGGCGTACTCTTGCACCACCCGTAATACCCCTTGCTTCTGGTGAGCGGGAGTGGTGTCCGTCCCAACATGGAGTTGCTGACACCATTCCGCCACTGGGTTGCTGGGTCATTGTCCTCCTCTATTTGACAGGAGTCTAAGGACTCAGCCGGGAGAATAGAATTATTATCAACAGCATGAAGTTTAGCAATGGTTGCATAACGGGGTAAATTTACCTCATCATCTCCCCAATTGAGAAGCCGTACCGGTACTCTTCCATTCACCACCTCTACTACTCCTCTAGCAGTCATAAGTGTAGGTCTATGTTCTGAATGGTGGGGTTCTACTACAGCTTGGTAATTCTGTCCCCTCAGACCTATGGCTGCCCTGCACCAAATGATCATTTCACTCATTGGGGTATCACAATAGGATCTGAGTCAGTGACCCGTACATTACCAATTTCGCCGTCGGTAACTTCGCTTGCTGCTGACACCCAGGGCCCGGATTCTCTTTGGATTACTCCTTTCTGCCTTGGTCGGGCAA
>JARQOD010000006.1:382456693-382496188 GCA_033576555.1 Oophaga sylvatica | reverse complement strand
AGCTCTGAGGGGATGGTGAGGCAGCTAGATGTCGGGTCCCCTACAGGTAGGACTCTTCCCTCAGGTCGGTAGTTAAAGCAGGGTTGTGCAGGCATGCAAGTAAATAACTCAGTCTCACACGGTCAGCGTCTTTCCATACCTTTACTTGTAAGATGTTCAGGCAGGTCCCAGGGAGGCTGATCCAAGGAGAATGTATTTCGAGATAGCAGCTGGACAAGTTAGGGGCCTCCTTTACTTTCACAACAATGAGTACAACCAGCATGAAGCGTAGTTCCCTCTATAACTCCAGCTATTCCATAGCTGTACTGCCCAGTCAGTTTTGTGGTAGGAGCCTTCCTGTGAGAGAGCTGAATTCCTATCTTGTCGTGCACTGACTCAAAGTCTTCACTCCCCCTGACCCCAGTTACGTACCGACTATTCGGGGCTGTTTGCCGCGACCTAAGGTCCGGTAAATCTCTGGTTTTCTTACCACTATGCTTGAAGCTAATAGTGATCCTTCGGTCCCCAGTGACCGGTTACAATGTGCAGGACTTCTTCAATCCAAAAGCACTTTTCAAATAATCCTTTCCACTGTGCCTTTCGCCTTGTCCTCGCTGGTAGCATAAACACTCACACTTGCAAAAAGTCATGTAATCACTCCCTTCTTCTCTTCCTTTAGAGTTAGTTCCAGACTCTCAGTTATCCACTAGGCAGGAGCACGTCTCTGAACCTTTCACTGTCCTTGGGACAGGTGACTGAAGTATTTCTGTACTAAGCTCTTCTTTCTTAATCAGTGTCTTCAAGTGAGGTACAGCTCTGACCAGGCTGAGGTGATCTATATCTCGCCCTTACTGGCCTCCACTTGCTGAACTGCAGATAGAACCAGGCTGGACTGCTTCCTCCCTCCAAGTCCCAGCTAGACTCCACACGTCTGCTCTGTCCGAAGACAGGAAACTGACTCTTCTAATCACTCAACCAATACACCCTGACCACTCCCTCACAAGTGACTACACTACCCTAAGGGTGTGTCTAGTGTATGTTGAGTGAATGGGTATTGAGCATTAAACTGCTATCTCTCCAAACACTCTCCAGGGTACTGCGTGTGCCTAACACCAGGGCTACACACCATCAGCATCACACTGACCTGTTCCCATTATAGTGGTACCCTCCTCCCATCAGCGTCACACTGACCTGTTCTCATTATAATGGTACCCTCCTCCCATCAGCATCATACTGACCTGTTCTCATTATAATGGTACCCTCCTCCCATCAGCGTCACACTGACCTGTTCTCATTATAATGGTACCCCCATCCCATCAGCATCACACTGACCTGTTCTCATTATAATGGTACCCCCCTCCCATCAGCGTCACACTGACCTGTTCTCATTATAATGGTACACCCTCCCATCAGCATCACACTGACCTGTTCTCATTATAATGTACCCCCCTCCCATCAGCGTCACACTGACCTGTTCTCATTATAATGGTACACCCTCCCATCAGCGTCACACTGACCTGTTCTCATTATAATGGTACCCCCCTCCCATCAGCGTCACACTGACCTGTTCTCATTATAATGGTACACCCTCCCATCAGCGTCACACTGACCTGTTCTCATTATAATGGTACACCCTCCCATCAGCGTCACACTGACCTGTTCTCATTATAATGGTACACCCTCCCATCAGCGTCACACTGACCTGTTCTCATTATAATGATACCCTCCTCCCTTCGGCGTCACACTGACCTGTTCTCATTATAATGATACCCTCCTCCCTTCGGCGTCACACTGACCTGTTCTCATTATAATGATACCCTCCTCCCTTCGGCGTCACACTGACCTGTTCTCATTATAATGATACCCTCCTCCCTTCGGCGTCACACTGACCTGTTCGGTGCTGTAATCCCGCACTTGCGTAGAAGATCAATGCAGACACTGCCCATAGGAGGGTGGAAAGGGTTCACGTAACCACGCGAGTGTGCATGGCGCATCAAAAATACAAAGTTGAAAACAGAAATAACCACCGCGCTAGCTAAGGACACCTGATATAAGGTCTACAAGTCCAATAGTATTGTCAGGTGGCAAGAAAAAAAAAAAAAAAAGTGAACTCACTGTCAACTGGAGAAGAGATTCCTAGAGAAATTGGGAGATGCCTGCTTCAGGTTTGTGCTGAAATAATAATACAACCGGTAAATTGTTGGATTTAACCGATCACTGAAATATACCACATTTTCCTTACATCTAAAAATACAAAGTTGTAACAGGAATATCAGACCAACAGCTGTGCCTCGATCAAACCCACAAGTCAATTATGTTGTGGCCAATAAAAAAGCTAATAATCCAACACAGGAATGTCTATGTATACTGTCTTATCTGTCACATTTTCAAAATTCATATTTAAGAAGCGTAACGTTGTACCAGAAACTCCAGTACTGTGTAAGTTCTCAACTATAACCAGAGTTGTGGCTGCAGGGGTGCAAAAGTGGCATTGGCATCTGGGTCCAATGACCTCCCTGCCACATGAGAAGATAATGGCAGAAGAGGGACCAGGCTACAGACATTGACGTCCTGTACTCCAGTGCAATGCAATGCTTCTTCCACCACCAGAACAAACTTGGTCTATGATCTAGCAGCCATGATGCAAAAGGCCGACCACATTTTTTGGTTTATACACAGTACATTGACCATTAGTTTGTATTTACTGTGTTTTTTTACAAATATTTGGCAATTATATTTATTTTTCATATATATGATCTAAAAAAATCACCTATATAGATTTTATTGCAGTGGTGGGAAAAAATTCAGAAATCTGAGAATTTTTTTATTTATTTTTTTTGCTTGAGTCGCCATTTTCCAAAACTAGTAGTTTTAATTTTTCGGTTGATGATGAAGCTGTGTGATGGCCTATTTATTTATTTATTTTTTTTACATAGTGCCCTGATAATTTTTATTGATACTATTAAAGTGACATTTGGATCTCTTCATGCTTTTTTTTTTTCTGTTGACTTGCAGCTACCAAAATTTGCCATTTTTATTTTTATATTTGCAGTATTTATAGATCGTGTTTAATTTTGTACTTTGATCAGGCTTTTCTGGACACGGTGATGCTAAACAGCTGTCTTTTGTGTTTCTTTTCTCCAAAATATCTGCTTATTACCTGTGGAAAAAGGAGTGATTCAAATTTTTTTTTGTCCCCTTATAAAAAAAAAAAAATTAAATAAAAAATTTCTCTTCACTTTCAGTGCACTTAGGGAACTTGCACCTGTGATCTGATCGCTTCTATATACAGCAATACCACAGTAGTGCAGCATATAGTAAAAATTACTGTCTCCTATAGTTCCCAACCACAGACTGTTGATTGGGCTCAGAACCAAAGTCATGGGGCATTAAGGGGTTAAACACCTCAATACAAAAGAGAGGTGTAAGGAAAAGGTTGTCGCCATTTTGTATAGGGCCTGTACCAGCCTCCATTTTGTCAGTTCACACAGCCACAGACTTTTAGCTACACATTGCCTATTAGCATATCCAGTACGACAGGTTTGATGCCCACTAGGAATCAATAGGCCTTTACATGCTAATTAGTCTAGGCCAGTGACTGAATGAGATGTTCAGTCGTATGGTAAATAGCCCAAGCTCAGGCATTGTTTCCTGTTCCATATGAATTGCAGGCCAATTAATATGCGTGCTTCAAAGCAATGGGGATGGCCTAGCAGGTCTAAAAAACTAGCCATGACCAGGCTGCTGGTCATTCCATTTCACACACAGAAGCCAAGAAGATGGTCTAGGAAAGACCAAGGGACTATTCAGGAACGGAAGACTGTACCTGGGAATGGCAGAGCTAAGGCCTTCCCAAGACCATAATACCCGGTAATATTGATCCATAGCTTATACCTTTTAGCCTTGTACATTATTGTTGTATTTTTACTCTGACTGCCATTCCATTGTAGTTACGTTGTATAGCTTTACTGTATATTTCTGTAATTATCTAGTGCGCCCTTAAGGCAAATTAAACCATAAAATTAATCTTGGGCTGATGCTTTTACTCTGATCACGAATCTTAGAATACCCAGTGGGTAGCAGGACACCTTCCCCGGCGGCCATTTGCTCTAGGTGCAGTTCTCTTACTGACCTGAGAGACAAAGGGGGCGCCGGAAAGCTGTACCTGTGGAGTTACGTCCCATTGGTGACGTGGGAGGAAAGGGATCGTCCGTCACATTTGGTCGCGGCGGTGGTATCAGAAGCTGTGATACCCGGGCTACCGTGTGGCGGCCGGCTGAGTTCCTCACAAATTGGTGGCAGCGGTGGGATCAGAGTAATAGTGTGCGGGGGACCCCTACTCCCAGACACTAGAGACTACCAGCAGTACTTTCCCTGCTGAGGTCTTAAGGTCAGCCCAGCACTAGACGGTCAGAGTGTAAATATAACAAGTTGTGTGCAAGGTCAGGGTTGCAGCTGTGTTTCAGTGACCAAAGGTTCCCAAGATGGCGGAAGGCACCAGGAGTAGGGCAAAGGGGGAGGCCAATGCTGTGGTCTATGATGAGTTCGATACCGATGGAGGCGAGGGGAGCTCAGCCAGGGCTCCCCAAGGAGCCCGACCCCCGTGCTCAGTCTCACAGTGGACTGCCCACCCCCTGCCCGTCCCAGCCTGTCCAGATCGGAGACCCTCTTCCAAGCGGCTATGGCGCAGCTCGAGGCTGGTAATGACGCCGCCTATGAAAGACTCCTGGTGGCGGCAGAGACAGCAGCAGAGCGTGAGCAAGCAGCGGCAGAGAAAGCAGCAGAGCGTGAGCAAGCAGCGGCAGAGAGAGCAGCGGAGCGGGAGCATGCAGCGGCAGAGAGAGCAGCGGAGCGCCGGCACCGACTGGAGATGGCTCAGCACGGGCCCCCACTGGATGCACCAGGCCCACTGGAGACAAGGGCTCCCAAGGTCCGGGCGGAGGACTTTCCCTTGCTTGAAAAGGATGGAGACCTGGATTCCTTTTTGCTGGCTTTTGAGAGGACATGCCTCCAACATCATCTGGCCCTGGATCAGTGGGCAAGGTACCTGACCCCCCGTTTGAGGGTAAGTCCCTGGAAGTTTTGGGGGACTTACCTGCCGGGGAGGAGCAGGACTACAACAGCATCAAGCGGGCCCTGATCCAGCACTACAACCTCACCCCGGAGTCGTACCGCAGGAAGTTCAGGAGCCTGCAGCGGGGTTCAAAGGACACCTGGACCGACCACATGCGGGCCCTGTTGAGAGCTGCGGAGCACTGGACCTCGGGTCTAGAGCTCACTACCCGCCAGGAGGTCCAGGAACTGTTTGTCGTGGAGCAATTTTTGTGGAACTGCCCAGAGGACCTCCAGCAGTTCCTCCGTGACCGGAAACCAAAGGGGGCTTCTGCTACAGCTGCCCTGGCAGACGAGTATGCCAACAACAGGGCGCCGGAGCCAAAGAAGCCTGCCAGCAGCACCTGGAGAGGGGGTAAGCCCAATCCTGCCCCAGCCCCATATCCAGCCCCCAGAGTGCAAGGGCGTACCCCCCTGCTGACCTCTCCAGGCCAGGAACAGACCCCAGACGTTGCCATAATTGCAATCAGCCAGGACACTTTAAGGCTGCATGTCCCCAGCGCCAGAAGGCCCCATCCCTGTCCCAGAAACCGTCCACTGTTTTGTGTGTGGGAGGGGGTGGTGGGAGGTCCCTAGACAATTACCAACCCGTCACCATCGGCCGCTCAGCGGTCATGGGACTGCGGGACACAGGCGCTGAACGAACCCTGGTACGCCCTGAGGTGGTGTCCCCTCAAGACTTGGTACCTGGGAAAACCCTTTCCGTCTCCGGAATTGGAGGCGTTGAACCGGCGCTGCCCGTTGCCAAGGTGTATTTGGATTGGGGTGCCGGGAGGGGGATGCGGGAGGTGGGAGTAACGCCGAATATTCCTGCAAATGTGTTGCTTGGGACCGATTTGGGGCGGCTAGTGTCCCAGTATGTGGCCACTGAACCCCCAAGTCCGGCTCCCCAAGAATGTCATGACTTTACTGTGAATGCTAATGTTAATGTATTGAATGTGCCTCCAACAGTGGAGGAGGGAGTGAAACCTGATGGTAAGCCATGCACTGACCCTACACACACAGGGCTCACAGTGAGGACAGGTGAGGAGGCTGTAGGGGAGAGCTCAGAGGTGGAGGGAGGGGCTGCTATGGGCAGTGTAGGGCCCCTAAGTGAATCCAGCCTGCTGAGTCTAGGGCCCCTGCAGGAAGAGGAACAGGCCATGGGGGGAGGGGGTGTCCCGGGAGAGGAGCCACCAGGTAGGACCCCAGGTCAGGAGTTCCCCACATCCGGGATGTCAGGAAGTCAGGGAAGTCTGCCTGACCCGGCGACTTGGTCAGAGGAGGAGGGAAAGCAGGCGCTACCCGTGGTCTCAGCGGTCGTGGCCGCTGTTACCAGGAGTGGGAGCGCTGAAGCCCAAGGAGCCTCGCGGAGGTCCGACGGTTTCCCCCTCTCTGACCAGGTGGCTGCCGAGTCAGACAGTAGCCAGGAGACAGATCCCGGGGAACTGACAGAGGACAGGGCAGTTTCGTCAATTCTTGCCATATCTAGTCAGGGATTTCAGGCAGCGTTGGAAGCTGACCCTAGCCTGAAGACTCTCAAGGAACAGGCGGCACAGCCTCCCCTGGAGTCCGACCGCGAGCGAGTGGTCTGGGACCAGGGACGGCTGTACCGGGTAACGGTCCAGCAGGGTTCACTGGAGGCGTGGCCCAGGGACCGACAGTTAGTGGTGCCCCATCCGTTCAGGGCGGAATTGTTGCGGATCGCACACGAGATTCCAATGGCCGGACACTTAGGGATCACTAAAACCAGGGCCAGGCTAGCTCAGCATTTCTACTGGCCTGGAATGAGGACCGAGGTGATAGCCTACTGCCGTTCATGTGACACCTGTCAGAGGGTGGGGAAGGCGGGGCCGCGCCCCAAAGCCCCACTGGTAACTCTGCCCATCATCGAAGAGCCTTTCTCGAGGTGGCTGTGGATCTCATTGGACCTCTGTCCACTCCCAGCCGCTCCGGGAAATGCTTCATACTAACGGTAGTGGACTATGCCACCCGGTACCCGGAGGCGGTAGCTTTGTCGTCCATTCGGGCCGACAAAGTGGCCACTGCCTTACTGGAGATTTTCTCCAGAGTGGGGTTTCCCAAGGAAATGCTCACCGACCGAGGGACCCAGTTCATGTCGCAGCTGATGGAGTCTCTCTGTAAGCAGGTACAGGTGCAACATCTGGTGGCCAGCCCGTATCACCCACAGACCAATGGCTTGTGTGAGCGGTTCAATGGCACCTTAAAGCAGATGCTGAGGATGTTGGTCGACTCCCACGGGAGAGACTGGGAGCGGTATCTCCCACACCTGCTGTTTGCCTACCGGGAGGTTCCACAGGCCTCAACGGGGTTCTCCCCCTTTGAGCTCCTGTACGGGCGACGTGTACGGGGGCCCCTTGCCCTGGTGAAGGAAGCATGGGAAGGGGATTTAGCCACCCCTGGAGTGTCGGTCATTGAGTATGTCGTGCGCTTCCGGGACCGAATGATGGCCTTGACACGGCTGGTGCATGACAATATGGCCCAAGCTCAGGCTGACCAGAAGCGATGGTACGACCAGAATGCTTGTGAGCGGACCTACCAGGTGGGTCAAAAGGTCTGGGTACTGGTCCCCGTACCACAAAACAAGCTTCAGGCGGCCTGGGAGGGTCCATACCTCGTGCATGAGCAGCTCAACGCCGTCACCTACCTGGTCACCCTGGACCACGCCCGTGGAAGGAGGAAGGCCTTCCATGTGAACATGATGAAGGCCCATCATGAGCGGGAGGCTTATGCTCACCCAGTGTGCAACCTTCCAGAGGAAGGAGAGGACAGAGAGTCAGAAATCCTCGTGGATCTACCACCCTAGCCAAAGAGAGGGTGCGGTAGGGCACACGGGGGAACACAGGAATGTGATACCCCCTAGCGCCCTCAAAAGCAGGGAGGTGTAAGGAAAAGGTTGTCGCCATTTTGTATAGGGCCTGTACCAGCCTCCATTTTGTCAGTTCACACAGCCACAGACTTTTAGCTACACATTGCCTATTAGCATATCCAGTACGACAGGTTTTGATGCCCACTAGGAATCAATAGGCCTTTACATGCTAATTAGTCTAGGCCAGTGACTGAATGAGATGTTCAGTCGTATGGTAAATAGCCCAAGCTCAGGCATTGTTTCCTGTTCCATATGAATTGCAGGCCAATTAATATGCGTGCTTCAAAGCAATGGGGATGGGCCTAGCAGGTCTAAAAAACTAGCCATGACCAGGCTGCTGGTCATTCCATTTCACACACAGAAGCCAAGAAGATGGTCTAGGAAAGACCAAGGGACTATTCAGGAACGGAAGACTGTACCTGGGAATGGCAGAGCTAAGGCCTTCCCAAGACCATAATACCCGGTAATATTGATCCATAGCTTATACCTTTTAGCCTTGTACATTATTGTTGTATTTTTACTCTGACTGCCATTCCATTGTAGTTACGTTGTATAGCTTTACTGTATATTTCTGTAATTATCTAGTGCGCCCTTAAGGCAAATTAAACCATAAAATTAATCTTGGGCTGATGCTTTTACTCTGATCACGAATCTTAGAATACCCAGTGGGTAGCAGGACACCTTCCCCGGCGGCCATTTGCTCTAGGTGCAGTTCTCTTACTGACCTGAGAGACAAAGGGGGCGCCGGAAAGCTGTACCTGTGGAGTTACGTCCCATTGGTGACGTGGGAGGAAAGGGATCGTCCGTCACATTTGGTCGCGGCGGTGGTATCAGAAGCTGTGATACCCGGGCTACCGTGTGGCGGCCGGCTGAGTTCCTCACAAGAGGGTTGTGTTTTTACTATTGTGATTCTTCACATGTCTTGTTTCCTTAAACAATATACTATTGTGATTCTGTACATGTCTTGTTTCCTGAAACAATATACTATTGTGATTCTGTACATGTCCTGTTTCCTGAAACAATATACTATTGTGACTCTGTACATGTCTTGTTTCCTGAAACAATATACTATTGTGATTCTGTACATGTCCTGTTTCCTGAAACAATATACTATTGTGACTCTGTACATGTCTTGTTTCCTGAAACAATATACTATTGTGATTCTGTACATGTCCTGTTTCCTGAAACAATATACTATTGTGACTCTGTACATGTCTTGTTTCCTAAAACACTACAGTTGGTCTAAAAATAAGCTCAATGGTCAATGTGAAAATTTCTATTTTTAATTCAGATTATTGATTGTATTTTTAGATTTTATTTTTTTACATCTCAATACCAAAAAATATTTAAATATTCTTTACACAAAATCCTGACTTCAAATTTAGTAATTTCCAGATGATGGCTTCCCGTTTAATTTGTCTGTGCCTGCTGTTTTCTCGTGAAAGCTGAATTGTAGTATAGATATAGTATAGATGTAGTACAATTAAACCAGACATATGTGAATTTTTTTTTTCTTACTTGTTAAATGCACATGCCTACAGGATTTACCGAGGCGTAGAAAAAAAATCTGCACTAATGTGATAATCATATTTATGAGCGTGCTGAAAGGTTATTGAGAAGAGTGAAGGTGCAGCTTATATACACGTGTCCTTTCTTGCCGCCATATGTTCTACATTACTACTGTTTACACTGATCATGGCCTGTACTACAGCTCCTCCAAGTGGCCTGGAAAACCAGGTCACCAGCTAATGGCTGTCGCTTAACACTGCCGACCATTATTATCTGCAGTTCTCCAGCAGAAGAGGCAGATCATTCCCAAGGCTCTGAGGTTTGGAGGCCAGGATGCATTAAGTAATGCATTGATTGAAAAGCACTTTGCTCTGGGGCATTCGGTGTATGTCCTTGCTGGAGATGGCTTTCTATGAATATTCTAGTATTTGGAGGACAGTGCAGCACACCGAGGGTCTGCACATATCCTCAGCGAGCGCCTGTTACAGCACAGATGGTGTGCGCCAAACAATATTGGCCAGTAATCTGTTTGTGCCCTAGAAGATTAACATGGTCCTGGTTTTGCAGGAGCTGCTGATATTTTTACTAAATTAAATGTCTGCAGTGTTTTCTGCTCCCGAACCGTCGCTCCTCGTTGGTAGAAGATCCTGTCTGACACTGCATCCCAAAAGTAAAAGAGAAACTTTTTTTTTTTTTCTCTCAGCTGTGTCAAGAATGCCAAGGCAATTGGGGCAGATTTTTAACTTCTGACAGTATAAGCCAAGCCCTGTGTAGGAAGTAACTGATTAAATAGCTGCAGTCATGTGAGCGACCAGGGATCTTCAGGCACATCACAGAATGCATTGTGGCCTTGTTCAATAGACAAAAATCTATTTCTGCGTCATTGGATGAGAACGGACAATCTGGAGGAGCTTTGAAGGACAGGGTTATATAGATATATTTTTTTTTTTGTTTGTACTTGGAACGCAATGATCCTCTAAGACAATCTGCTCTAATGGATTCTAAGGACTTTGACCTCCAGGATGACTACAAGTCACCTTTCAATTTTGACTGCGGAGTCAATAGGAATTATCTCTTTCTTTCACCTCATCTGAGTAACACTCCTCCGGATTCACCAACGCGTTTTTGCACTGGTAACTTCTCATTCCTTCTCTTTGACTATAAAGGTGCCAGGAGCAATGTCTGGATGTGTGTGGCATATTATATCTCTTCAGGTGGTGACCTCTGCCATGTTCTTGGACCCTGTGTGCCATATATGCAAAAATGGCCATAATTGAGCACTAAACCTAGAGTTTCTTACCTGATTAGGATATCCTTTTCCGTCCAGATGAATGAAATTTTTATACTTATTTGTAAGCCGCCATGCTTGACTTAATATGATGTTCTGTAATGGGACAGGATATCCCATGTCCCCACCTCCCATGATCACATGTAGATATCAATAGTTCTAGTACCGTATGATATATGTACATGTTTCTGACTGTATGATTTGTTATGAACTATATAGAATGCCTAAACTTTCGATTTCTAACTAGTATTTGGTAAGGGTATTGGTCTACCTTGAAACCCTATGAACGGCTCATTACCGGCCTCCAATAGAGATGCTGCATGGAACATCTACGTGTGAAGGAAAAAAAAAGGAAGGGGATTCTCCAGTGATAAAACCGGTGAAGCCGATATAAAAATGAAAAAACATTATTGGAACTATACAAGGGCATAAAAACTGGACATCACCAGACACCTGGATGTCGGGTGATGTCCAGTTTTTATGTCCTTGTATAGTTCCAATAAAGTTTTTTACATTTTTATATCGGCTTCACTGGTTTCATCGCTGGAGGATCCCCTTCTTTTTTTTTTTTCCTTCACACATGGCTGACGTCTGAGACTGAGACAACTCCGTGCAAGTTGCCTGCTGAACAAGGTGCATCTACTACGGGTGAGCTGGCAGTCTCCTTCCCCTTTTTGCCTCTTTTGCTATGGAACATCTACAGTACCGTCATATGTGTTTGATTGTCTATAAAGGTATATGGAGTGGATTTTCTTTTAGCTGAGGAGCCATACTACCTCGGGCACGACCATACAGGCTTCATGTCACGGAACATAAATCCTTATACTTTATATCAGATCATTGTGAACAATTGTGGCATATGCACCAGGAAAGCTGCGGCACATATTTTACCCTTCATTCACCCAATGAAGGTAAAAAAAGGTGTCCTTTTGGCTTCCTCTAGTGTGGTATGCAGTGATGTACATTCTTTTTTTCTAATTGTGACAAATGGGTGACACAAAGTGGCTTATGCTAGCGTTGTTGGGAATACTTTATGTACGCCTCTGCCGTATTGCTCTGATGTGTTGAGCCTTAGGCCCGTTTCACATGCCCAACTTTCACCTTTCAAGTATGGATTGTCATGTCCGGACTGGGCACTGGTCTACTGACCCAAAGCCCAGCAGCCATGTATATGCTTATGAGGCTGTTTAGTTCAGGTCAGAAGACCCCTGGCCAGGCGGGACATGGTCTGTACTAATGACTGTGCAAGTCAGATGCGTTAAACCAGCCTTAGACACAGGTTGAAACTTAAAGGGTTTTTCCCAGAAACAAAAGTTCACTTTAATCAATAGACCTTTGAATAATAATAAGATCCACAATTAGATGTGTTTAAAATAAAATATCTCTGTGCTGAGATAATCTTATAAATGTGCCCCTGCTGTGTACTGTGTAATGGCTGTGTCTGACCGTACAGGGACATGGTCTGATCATACCACAGCTCCAGGGCATGGGGGGAAGCAAAAGAGAATGATGATTCTTTTGTGAGTAAAACATTTCCTTGCCTGTTTTTTAAACAATGTTTTATGTCAAAGAATTATTTGCGATCTTGTGCTGTTCTGTCTGTATACTCTCTTTTGTTCCCTCCCCCTTGCCCAGGAGATGTGGTATGATCAGACCATGTCCCTGTATGGTCAGACACAGACATTACACAGTACACAGCAGGGCACAGTATAAGATTATCTCAGCACAGGAACATTTTACTTAAACACATCCAATTGTGAAAGTTAATATTATTCCAAGATGTATTGATTTAAAATAAACTTTTGTTCGTGGGAAAACCTCTTTAAGGAACCAATTTAGTAGCAGCCACAAATATTCATCTATACGAAATTCAGGAGATTTACTTGAAATGGTTTTATTTTTTTTAATGTTTTGAAGTTTCTTGAAATTAGCAATTTGATTGTTTTAGGCCTCATTCAGACAAGTTTTTTTTTTACATATTAGAAAAACAGACCAAGTTTCTTCTCTCAGTGAAAAAGTCATGAAAATCGCTAATGAGCTTCTCCATCTTCTATCTCCAGTGAAATACAAACAACACACGAATGGCAACCGAATGCTGTCAGATTTTTTTTTTTTTTCTTTTCACTGACCCATAGACATGCATTACCAATTTTAATGCGACACTCGGGTTAACATCGGACATGTCTCCGCAATATTGCAATGACTGCGCAGGCCGAGGAAAATATCTGACATGTAAGCAGTCCCATAGACTATGATAGGCATGAGTGCTGTCCATAAAAACAGATGGCGCTCATTTGTGAAAAGCTGGCATGTTTATTTTAAGTATATATTGATAAGATCTAAATGTATTACTCAGGTACAAAGGATGGGTTAATCTGTAGCTAATTCATCCTCGTTTATTCTTGCTATGGATTCTTGCTTTAAACATTGCTACGTGATGAGATTTTTCTGGGTCACTGCATTTGCATTTCTTAATTATGTTGGCCTCAATTATAACATGGTTGGTCAATGATTAACACAGAAAACCTGTTGGAGGAATAGATGTGCAATGATGAGTCTGCCAACACAATGACAACATAGTGAATTCTGATCACTTACAGGCCTCATTCAGACGTCAGTGATTTTTCTCTTATTCTAAAACCGGACTGATTTTTCTTAGTATTTTGATCAGACATAATCAGGGTTTGATTCATGTGTCAGTTTTTACCAGCAGGATTTTTTTTTCTTTTGCGCATTACAAGGTTTCTGTTATCAAGCAAACCTACAAATCTGACAGTTTTGGGATGGCATCAGAGTGCTGTCCAATGAATTTTTTTTTTTTCAAACCCATAGACTCACATAGGTGAATTTGTGACTTAGTGCACAAAAATACTCAGAAATATTTCCAATTTTGCTCCGAGTGGTCTGCACCAAAACATGGACATGTGAATAGCCACATAATCTATAATGGGTGCTAGTTCTAGCCATGGAAAAAATGCCTAAAAGTTGTACATGGAAAAACTGAGGTCTGAATGAGGCCTAAAGCCGGATTTACACCTCTGTTTCGCAGAGTACGGACCATGATGCATGGAAAGGCTGCAGGTCTCCTAACCCAAACTCAACAGCTCCATGTATAGTCTGAGACATAGACTGGGTCAGGAAACGTGGGGTCTAAGGGTAACTTTTTTTTTTCTTTGTGGAGAGTGCCAAGCCTGGCATGTCAGAATGAGGAGACTTATAAGCCATGCATGTGTAATAAGAAGGTGTGATATCTCTGAAGAACTCGTGCAGGATGTGCCATTAATGAGGAGAGAATGCCATCTGCTGGTCAGCCGAAATCAAGCGAAACCAAATTGTGCTGGAAGAGTTGCAGGGGGAGCAACCTCGTATTCTGGACTGGATCAGGTGACCTACAGGAAGGACTTCCCTAATATAAAAGCCCTGCGTGCCAAACGACGAGGAGATTTAGCACCTGGGAAGAGAGTGGAGCAAATGTGCTCCAGAGACACTGCTGAGACCAGCGTGACGGGCCTCAGCGGGAAGTCTCCACCACATGGCAAGGTCCAGGTTCCCCGCAGGAGACCTCCAAGTAACGCCTATGCTGGTCAGAGCCAGGATCTGCGCCCTGCGCAGGCCAAGCCTCCGAGGCCCGATATTGCCTGTCAAAAGTTGAGGCCTAGATCTCTCTGCCCCGAGCAGAAGAGACTTCAACCGACTGTCAAGCCGAGAAGATCAGTGAGGAGAATGCAACAGGCAAGGCCCGCCAGCGATTGCGGAGAAACAGAGCCAGTGAACAAGGCCGTCACTTCCAGCTGTCATCTACGGTACCAGGGTCAGCTGGGATTAGGATTATAGGTTGGGAGGGGGCCGGTTTGTGCGTGGGAGGCTCAACTGGCTTTGATAGACCTACGTTAGAAAGAGACTTGGGCCTAGCGGGAAACCATGGTGACCCCTCGCTAGGGCCAGAGCTTAAGAGAGATCTTATATGGTGACTCCCATGACTGGGGCACCATCTTTGTGAAAGGAACATTAACGTTAAATAGTGAAAGACTTTCTTGGTTAGTCTAAACTTAGTTATTCTTTCTACCGTTGATTTTCATAGTTACTAACACTAATTTTTTAACGTTACTTCTGTATATAAATAGAATTACGATATATCAACCCCTGACTGTTCCCGCTTCATGATCTCTGGTCGTTGCATTCAGACACTTGCATCACACTCGCTCCTCTGGGAAATTAAGTATGTAAATTGTCTCTTCAGAAAGGAAGATGACTACAACTAAAACACAAATGTGTGAATCCGGCCCTACTGGCACAATCTGTCTGAGGTTTGTTCGCGGCCTCCGGTTATTTCTTCTGCATAATTCCTGACAGTCTGCACAAGGCAGTGATCTGATTTATGTGTTCAGCTGCCACTTATTTATGGCAGGATAGGTGATGTCTGGTATTGCTGAATGGTTACTACTTTCTTATGTTTTTGTTTATCAGCTATATAAGTGATAGCCTGGCCGTAGATCTAGTTTAATCATTTTGCTTCCAAATCTGGATAGGTTGCAAATTGAATAAGAATTGGTGGGATTCTCACACTATGGAAAGAATAAGTTTATTTTATAAATGTTCGTATATACTTTTCATTTTGTTTTGTGTATATAAAATTGTGGGAAATGTTTTGTGAACCCTATTGAAACAAATCACTTCTGTGTAGCCCCGTTCCAGCATAATAAAGCTACATATTTGTAATACTTTATTATTTTTTTTCTTTTTTTTCTATATTTATAGATCATTTAAAACCTGAACCCATCCCGGAGGGAGAAGATGCCGCAGCTACAGTAACAGACGCCTTGTCTGAGGAGGAACAGGAAATACTACAAAGAGAGCTTGAGAAGGTAAAATATGGGGGAATCTATTTATCCACCATCTAATACTGCCACTTGTTATGGGGGGAAGAGAGGGGGCCAACCATGAAAATCACACACAATGCTATTTCACCCTCTCCCGATGGTGGGTGCTAGAAAGTTTTTCTTTTCATAATCAGTTTTAACTCCTTTAAAGAAGCACTCCCATCAACGTTTTTATCCTCTTAGTGTATTACAATCATCATATTATACTGCACTGTGGACTTACAATTGCTCATTTTGACTTTCTATCCATCTACCGTAATTATTTTCCTTTCTCTTCTGTATGTAGAAACAAGAATTTTCTTTTCCCTGCAAAAATCAATTCTCCTCCCATACAGGGAAAATTGACCCCTGTTTCTACATAGATCTTAGAAGGAATCAGCCAGTTCATATGATGTCATAGAGAGAAGAGAATAACTGGGTAGAAAAGCAAAATGAGCAATTGTGTTACATAATATATGATGATTGCAATATATTAAGAGGATAAAAATTGTTAAGGGAGTGCTTCTTTAAAGACCTAGTCCAGTGAAGATACCCTGTTTATCCACCTAGAATGGATGCTCCACTTGGGATCACACAATGGATGATTGACACTGGCATTTACATTGTTACACAGCTAGCTGTATTAAATTACCAGCAAATGCTCTGTGTGAAATGGGCTGAGCTTCTGACATGACCCCCTCTCATACGGCCACTCCATGATTTCACATTTCATTTCTAAGTAAATGAAACACTTCTTGCATTCGGCTGGAACTTTAAAGGATTCAGACAATCAGCTACTGTTGATTGGCTGCAGTGGTCACATGATTTGTCAGGAGGCTGGTGGGAGACCCAGGGCTTAGAGCAGAAGAGTGGCCCTGTTTTTTTTTTTTTCATTTTATGCAATACCCTGAAGCCATTGATCAGGGATTGTCTAGAATGTTTTAGTTCAGCTGGGATTTCAGGATCTGGATAGGGAAAAAAAATTCTATTCAACAGAAGAAAGTGGATTTTGACTCTTTCACGATTCCTCACATACAATTACAGAATCAATCTTACTTGCAAGGAGTCCTCCAGCCACCTACTAGCCTGTAGTGGGGTCCATGTATCAGTATGTTTTATCTATGTAATGCCTCTTATGTCACATTGCTCCAGGTAGAGGAAGAGATCCAAACCCTCAGCCAAGTGCTGGCTGCCAAGGAGAGGCATCTAGCAGACATCAAACGGAAACTTGGAGTCACCCCATTGGCGGAGCTGAAGCAAAATATTTCTAAAGGCTTGCAGGATGTGGCCTCCACCAATGTGTAAGTCCTTCCCAGTATGCCATTCCCAAGTTCACCAACTGCGTCCTACAGAAGGTGAATCTATTGTAGGCGCCTCGTCTGCTTGTGTCACTGTTGGCTGTAAACTCGTGATGGCTTCGTTCTCGTAAAGCGATCATTCCATGATCTATTGTACTATCATACAGGAAAAAATGCTCCATAACCTATAAACGTATCTGCAGTCTTTAACTACAGAGTGAACAACAGAAAAACTTGTATAAGTAAGAGTTTATAATGGAACAGCTAGAACAGAGAACAGCCCAGGAACTGGCATTGTGTGATATCCGTATATTGAGCCTCCCCCTCCCACAATTTCTCCGTTATAAATTTTAGCTGTCTGGGAGTTTTGAAAAAGTTGTTCAAAAGAGGAAACTGTTGTCGGCCCCGCTCCGGTCTGGATCTTCTATGCAGTTTTCATTGCTACATTCTTTAACTGCCTGTATGTAGCAAAAAAATGAACTGTTCCGCAGCAGCTCGCTTTCTTGTATATGGTTCTCGTGAGACAAACCGAACACCAGAATTCATTGCATTGGTACCTGATATTGCATTGGATATTTGTCTATAGTCGGTGTTTTCCGATCTCATAAGGTGGCGGCATGCCATCAGTTTGTGATTAGTGGAGACCATGCCGAACAGAAACTGTATATGGGACTTTGGAGTCCAGTAACTCATCATAATGCACAATTTCACCTGTTCTGGAGATGGTAGTGGGCCCCCTTAACTCGTGGGCCCCTGCGACACAGGTTGCACCAATAATATGGAAGCCAGCAGTGTCATTTCACTGGTTGGTGTCTCAGATGATGGACCCCTACCAATTATAAAGTGTGGATGGTTTATACCAGCAATACATTGTTATATTTTCACTTTAAGAGTAGAAAACCTCTTTACCCTGTGTCACCTTAAGGTTTTGCCAGTGTTTTTTTTTTAATTTTTAAATGTAATTTTTTTAAGCAAAGCTAAATCCAAATCCTTTTGAACCCACTTCTGTCTTTGCATGTAAATCCCCCATAAAAACTGCAGCTTTGTTTTTCTTTCCTAAAATGCTGCACATGATTTAATTTGGTTTCACTGTTTACATCAGATCGTGTTGTTAAATTTCCAGTCTGCATCACATCGGCACTGTGTGACGGCAATAATTGGCTAATGAGGCTATGTGCTCGCCGTCACATGAGCTGAAGTCATTCCTCTTCTTACCTCCCCGCTCTGTGTCCCGTGCCCTGGAGATCTTCACTTAGAAACACATGGAAGAGCAGCCCAGCAAAAGTCCACAAAATGGCAATAAAATATTTCCATATTGAACTTCTAAAATGCATTCCTGTATCCTGCAACGTTTCATAATTTCTCACTCTGAGACCATGATGCAGGATTGTCAGGTCTCCGTCATCCTCACGGCCTGGGATGCATCGCTGCTGTGTAATGGGGACAAGAAAGGTTTTGCTAGGAAATACGGTACTTTTTTTTTTTTAATTAGTGAGATTTATTTTTCTAGTGTTTTAACCTGTAATTATTATATGGACATAAATTAGCATAAAAATCCCCCAGAGATGTGACTGCTGCATATTGGCTTCATTCAGGTTCAAGGTTCATGCGGATGTTGTTCCTTAAAGGTTCATTCGGACATCAGTGATTTTTCTTGTACACACAGGTCTGATTTTCATCAGTTTGGATCATATTTTGACTTTCATCAGTTTTAACCACCAGGGTTTTTTTCTTCTTTATTTGCATATAAGTTTTCTCAAGCTTCCCCCATCAAACAAACCTGAAAATTGGACCTCAGATCATCATCAATGGCATCTGGTTCCTGTCTGACTTATATGTTTCACAAACCCATAGATTTGCATTGATGAGTTTGATTTGTGACTCAGATCAGTATAGGACATGACTCAATGTTTCGTGTGCATAACCCCATCTGCAAAAATACACAGACATGTGGGACATATCCCCATAGACTAAGTACGAGTGTGAAAAACCATAGAGTTCGTTCATGAAAAACTGACATCTGGATGTAGGGGTGAGGTGACATGTTATTTTATTCTGCTATTATGCCGAAACCGCAATAGATTTGGAGCTCCCTTATCTCAAGAATCAGAAATGCGCATCAAAAAGTATAAAGGGACCCTTTTCCCCCCATTATAATAATATAATATAGTAATGTATAGTCATTCTACCTATTGGCCTCCTCTCTGCTGCCGCTCCCATCTTCAATATGTGCCCCGTTCTAGTCATGTCCAAAGTGGCCACTACAGAGGCATGAAGAGCCCCTGATAATGGACTCCCCTCTCTTTTCTACCCTGGGATGGGCACTGCACCGTCTTAATCATAGATGGTCCATCCCACACTAATAGAAGGGCAGCGCAGGGGCAGTTCAGGCCGCGGCGGTCTCCGTGCCTCTGCATCGGCCATTTGGATTCGAAGAGATCTGGACACCGATCTAACACTGAAGGAACGGGAGCAGAACAGGAGCAGTTAGGGGTACGGACTGTATATTTTAAATATATAGTCTTGTTTACTATGAGGGATAGAAGGAAATTGCTTAAAAGGTTTCCTCAGTATTTCCAAACTTGTCTCCATAAAACCCATTATGAATGTGACTGCCGCTTTTAGCGACATTTATGGTACATTTGCCTATTTTATGCATTAACAATAAGTAAGTAGCTGCTGTAGATTTGCTTTCCTGGCACAAGGAGCGCCAAAAAAAGTCCCAAATTTATTAAGAGGTGTGTGCCTTTCAATATAGATGGAGCTTTATACGTTATCACACTTTTGGTTAAAACTATCTATCTTCTTAAGCAGCAGACATAACTCCCCCCAATGTCTGTAAACTAAATGTAGTTGTCGATCTGAGCCTCCTTTTTAAGTTCAAGTGCGTAATCTGGAGTACAGATGGAAACATGTATTTAATTTTATTCTTTGCTTTTTAGGTATAGGAAGACATCAGAAACCCTGTCCAGTGCCGGGCAGAAGGCTTCGGCTGCCATTTCCACGGTTGGATCAGTCATAACAAAAAAGTTGGAGGATGTAAAGTAAGTCATACAGAAACTGTACTGTTGGAATAATGATATATAGATAACCTTAGTATTTATATTCAAGATTATGTTCTATCTGTCTATTAATGGTGATGGAAAAAACAATTGGCGACTGGTCAGTCAGGCCTTATTCAGATTCATGAGTCTTGGGTCATCTAGGTGTCTAATGTCATAAACCCATAGTATTGTAGACCCAAATGTTAATAGTTACCACTGGGATGTGCAAAATTTGGGCAGAGCACTTAAGGGTATATGCATAAGGAGTGTTTTGAGGAGTCTTTTGGTTCAGATATGTTTAAAAAAAACAAAAATCAAAAATTGAAGTGTTCGAAAAACGCTTGAAACACTCTTAAAATTTATTTCTATTCTAAAAAGCCTTGCAGGTATATGTTCAGCCTTTTGAGCATTTTTCTTCCACTTCAAAATTTTGAAAAACGCCCGGTGGGCGAAAAAAGCGCGGGTCTTTTCTTTGAAGTGTTTCCTGATGTAGAATGCTCCAAACTTGGCACAGTCCAATCAAAGGCTGCAAAAAGGCTTCAAGATTTTTTTTTTTCAAAAAATACTTGAAAAACTCTTTAATACTGTTTTAGGAAATGAAAAACTTCGTAATAAGAAGCATTTCTTAGCAGGCTGTGGAGACTGTGTCCATTTTGTGGCGACAGTATAAATGGACATACAAAAAAAGGCTGCACTCAAGCATACTAAAGCATGACAATATGGAATACATGAAATTTAGAATAGCAATATGGCTTTGGAATATAAGGAAAAATTTGAGACGCTTAGTATAAACATTTGGCCAAACATTTTAAAGCCCACCAACCATCGTCAAGGTGGTCTCAATACTGGTGAGTCCCTGACCTAATGTGAACATACCTCTATTAGGCTGATATCTGAATTTCTGGGTGAATATGCACCTCTGTCAGCAATGCCTGCATTTATGGGTAAATAGGGACCTGGTGTAATTAAAATCACCACCTGGTGGGGGCGAGTGCTCGGTCAGCAAGCTAACATTCAATAGACAAAAAAACCTGACTGGCACATCCAGACTAATGTGAACTAGGTGCAAACCAAGGGAAGCTACCCCATGTAAAACATACAAAAAAAGGCTGCACTCAAGCATACTAAAGCATGACAATATGGAATACATGAAATTTAGAAAGTCTCAAATTTTTCCTTATATTCCAAAGCCATATTGCTATTCTAAATTTCATGTATTCCATATTGTCATGCTTTAGTATGCTTGAGTGCAGCCTTTTTTGTATGTTTTACATGGGGTAGCTTCCTTGGTTTGCACCTAGTTCACATTAGTCTGGATGTGCCAGTCAGGTTTTTTGTCTCAGTATAAAATGGACAGACTCCAACTGCTAAAATTTATAATACATTGGGTGCAGTAGTGCAGTGCAGGATGTGCTGTAAAGGTTTTCATAAGAATTTGGGAAAGTGATTAAATGTCCTATAAATGTCTGTTCTGTTCCTGATCTAAGGATCTTTGCTTTTAGTTGAGATGAATCTGTGCTGCACTTTATGTACATGCTCAGTAGTGACCAGTGCTGTGGAGTCGGAGTTGAGATGAATCTGTGCTGTACTTTATGCACATGCTCAGTAGTGACCAGTGCTATGGAGTCGGAGTTGAGATGAATCTGTGCTGTACTTTATGGACATGCTCAGTAGTGACCAGTGCTGTGGAGTTGGAGTTGAGATGAATCTGTGCTGCACTTTATGGACATGCTCAGTAGTGACCAGTGCTGTGGAGTTGGAGTTGAGATGAATCTGTGCTGCACTTTATGGACATGCTCAGTTGTGACCAGTGCTGGGGAGTCGGAGTTGAGATGAATCTGTGCTGTACTTTATGCACATGCTCAGTAGTGACCAGTGCTATGGAGTTGGAGTTGAGATGAATCTGTGCTGCACTTTATGGACATGCTCAGTAGTGACCGGGGATGTGTGGTTGGAAGTCAGGGAATTTGAGGAGTCAGTCGGTGCTTTGGCTTACCGACCCCACAGCCCTGTTTCTAGGCTATGGGCACGCTTGAGTGCTACGAGGAGTTTTTGGAGCAGAAACTTAACGGAAACTCTTAAAATCTCAAAACTAATCCAGAAACTCACCAAAAAAATGCTGTATGTACACAGTGTAAAAGAGGGAGTTTTGGAGCAGAAACTTAGTGAAAACTCTCAAAACTACGCAAAAATTTTTTGAGTGTCTGCTCTGAAAACTCAGCAAAAAGATTGTGTGCCCACAGCCTTTAAGAGGTTTCTAATAGGAAACTCGTTGGTTTTGATGGCCTCACAAAAACTGTGTAGACAGCTAATGTTTTATGCTTGCCGCCTTTTCAGTTCCAGTTTTTATGTCCTTGTCACGATTTTCGCCAGTCCATATGCCCATACATCATAGCTGGTTGGTAACCCCCTCTGTTATCCAATATGGGGATCCAAAACCTGCTGTATAGTGCATGAGATCATATTAAACTGTATTCTCGTGCTCTTGCCGGCACTCGTTCCACGCGCTTTGTTCCACGCTCTCTAATTAGATTTTTACAGTTTCAGGATCTCTACTAGAGGCCACATTACACTGATTATAGGGATATCATATTCTGCTTACAGAGACTGCCTTACCAATGTAGATGGACAAATTTATCAATGTGTTCCATTTTACATCATTTTTATGAAGCCATTGCTGCACATTTTTATAGACACTCGCATGTATCTGTAAGGTTGGACATAATTCCTTTTCCTTAGAATAGGAATCTGACTTGTGCTCCATGCAGACGATGTGTCTGTGTCGATATGTTTCCCCCATCGTGGTGGGCTACGGACAAACACAGTAAGAAATTGAAGCACAAAGTATACTGGAACCGTGTATAGATTTTACATGGACTAGTCTACAATAACTAGCCAGTCTCTAAAGAGGAGCGGTCACTTGCCATTAATGTGTGCCTCCTTATGAGGATCATGCCATTTGATGACCAGATTTGATTTACAAACACTGAAGAACGGGTAATATCTCAAGAGGTGCGGGAACAATGCCAAATTCTGGAGAGCAGGTACAACTAATTACTACTGTTTGTGCAATTCGCAGTTCCTGGTTCATCGGCCATGTCCGTAATCCGTGGCTGCTAGATGAGAGTTCGGAGGACCTCCTGTCACCTGATGGCATCCTTAGTGCCTCTTTTGATTAGCCAGCCTGGTGTGACGACATTGTTGCGGAGTCGTGCATATGTGACACCAGGACGGCTAATCAAAAGAAAAACCGCAGATGTCGAGATGTAATTAGCGCTTCTCAGGGCCGTCATCTAACGGCCACAGATTACTTACATGGCTGATGGTCCCGCAAATCGATTTGCACCAACTCTACTAATGACGGGTCATCGTTAATATGTTCAAAATTACAAAAATGTTCCATATAGCAACCAAATTGGTTGTACTTCTGAACTACAGAATTTCCTGGACCCCAGACATGCCCACTATGTTCAGACTGTAGGACGATGCAGTGTTACTCAGAAGTGAGTCCTTCTCTTCTGTTAACACGGGTTGTGATTTTATCTGCAGCTGCATGTGGGGGTCCGTGTAACGTTCTCACCACCGAGCCAGGGCTTTTATTGTTTGGACGTCTTACACTGAACAGATGCTCTTGATGTACGACAGCTGAACCTCCTGCCAAGAATTCATTTGTGGGGGTAGTCTAATATTTTCACATAAATAATTTCGTTACATTGCTGGTCATCTTTTACAAGCATGCACTTTTGAGTTTGCAGAAATCTGAATATTTTGTTCCAGATTTGTTACGCAGGTCCCGACAAAGGGAACTGGAAAGCGGAAATATGAATCGCAATGTATTAGTAGAATTGTGCCAAATTATACTTTATTATTAGAGATGGTGGAAGCCATTTGCCAGGTTTGATATTTGCAATGTAGAATAGAATTTTTATGCATTTGCTTATACCAAGGTGATGCCGTGTATGAAGAATATTTTCTGTTTACTTCGCCCTCTGTAACAAGTCTTACAGCATTTGCTTCAGTTCATGTTATATGATAACGTTTCATCTTGTGACCTACAGATCAGTTCATTAAAAGAGGCAGCCCCTGACCGTAATCAGTGCAATCTTTTACAATGTTCATTCCCATAGGTGCACTTAGTAGTAAGAATTGCCTAAAATTAAGGAGTTGTAACTTTCAACACCCATAGGACTTGTTTGTTTGTTGCGTATTTGCAAATAAAAAAATGCAGTGTTTTACAGTGTCAGGAAAGTGAATACAATTTCCAAAATCTCTTGCACACGCTGCTTATTTTTTCCTTGCGGATATGAACCTTCAAAGCGTTTTTTTCAGACCTGCAGCCTGTCTATCCGTTCAACGTACTTGCAGCGTTTTTCACCCATTCAAATAACTGGTAAAAAAAAATGCATCCAAAATGCACGTAAAAAAGAGCATACATTACACACTGTTTTTCCTGCCACAAATGTGCTGCAAATACTAAATGTGCGCACGTACCCGTGCTTTGTGGGGGATGTCCAGTCTTATGGCAGGAAACTTTAATGTAGAATGAAGGGTCTGCAGCTTTCTAGTGTTTCCGTTACTTCTCACGTTCAAGATTTCTGCTTGCTGTTAATGATTGGAAACCTGTAATCAGCGTTTTACTTCTCAGACCACTCACTCCTCGCTCTACTAGTATAATGCCCTCTCTCCCATTTCCAAACTCTGCAGCACACCTCAGTAATGGGTGTTTTTTCTTTCTTTTTTGCACCCTGTATACAAATTGGACTGCAGGGTAAATTTTACAAAATTGGACATCCATTATTAATTCATAGCAAATTAACAATGACAATCTCGTTTAAAAACACACAAACCTCAATGTCTGCATAGCTCCTGCAATAGCTGTCAATTCAGATTTCAGCCTGGAAGAATGAAAACCGAGCCACTCCTCACCTCTGGAAATAGACGTATGTGTATATAGACTGTGGTGTAAAGAAGTTGACTCCAGCCAATCATACAGTGGTGGCCTCTTCCTTTTAGTTAGGAATATTTAGTCCTGATCCAGCGCTAAAGGGTATGCCACACTAAAGAACATCGCTAACGGGATCGCTAAAAAACGTCACTATTTAGCGATCCCGTTAGCGATGTTGTTGTGTGCGGCATCTACCAGCGACGAGGCCCCTGCTGTGATGTCGTTCATCACAGCGATCGTTCCGGACCCTATTTTCGTCGCTGGCGCCCCGCTGGTAAGTATCAAATCGCTGAGTGTGGCACCTTTTTTAGCGATTTAGCTGTACTTTTGTACCGCTAAAGTCGTTAAGGAGATCGCTAACCGCGATAGCGTCCTAACGACATCGCTAAAATAGGTAGCTACTAGCGATATAGAAACAATCCCGCTAGCGATCTCATTAGTATGCGACGCTAACGAGATCGCTAGCGGGATTGTGTAGTGTGGCAGTACCTTTAGTCTTCTCATTACTTCTTTGTTCTCGTGCGTTCTGTTTTTTTTATATTTTCCAATAAGAGTCCATTATCTGGGTGAGATTTGAAGGGTACCGGTGTGCCTTGGTGTAACTTGAAGCAGGGCCGGCAAGTGCCGGGGCCCTGAGCAGGCGGGGGGGCCCACTCGCCGTCTGGCACCCCGGCGCCCGTTAGCGGTGTCAGCGCCGCCACTGGACCCCCCCCCCGCTTGCTCAGGGCCCCGGCGGCCGGCTCAATACTCACCTCTCCCCGTGCCTCCGCTGCCGCAGCTCCGCCTCCGGGCTCCAGGGGGCGCCTGCAGGACGCCGGCGCTTCCTCTCACAGCAGCGCCGCTGAATGACGTCATCATTCAGCGGCCTGCTGTGGCAGTGAGCGCGCGGACGTCGGACAGGTGAGATGTTTGTGTGTGTGTCTGTGTATGTGTCTCTGTGTGTATGTAGTGCGATACTTTTGTGTGTGTGTGTGTGTGTGTCTGCTGTATGTGTGATGGTGGTGGGGGGAGGGCAGTGATGATAAAGATGGGGAGGCAATGATGATTGATGATGATGGGCAGGCAATTATATTGCTGTGGAGACAATGATGATTATGGTCAGGCATTGATGATGATGGGCAGGCATTGATGATGATGGGCAGGCATTGATGATGATGGGCAGGCATTGATGATGATGGGCAGGCATTGATGATGATGGGCAGGCATTGATGATGATGGGCAGGCATTGATGATGATGGGCAGGCAGTGGTGATGATGGGCAGGCAATGATATTGATGGGGAGGCAATGATTATGGGCAGACATTGATGATGATGGGCAGGCAGTGATGATGATGGGCAGGCAGTGATGATGATGGGCAGGCAGTGATGATGATGGGCAGGCAATGATGATTATGGGCAGGCATTGATGATGATGGGCAGGCAGTGATGATGATGGGCAGGCAATGATATTGATGGGGAGGCAATGATTATGGGCAGGCATTGATGATGATGGGCAGGCATTGATGTTGATGGGCAGGCAGTGATGATGATAATGGGCAGGCAATGATGATGATGGGAGTCTTTCCGCGGTGCCCTTTCCTGAGCCGTAACAGTGCAGAACGCAGCACAGTGCAGAGGAGAGCTCCATATTTTGTATGGAGCTTTATATGGGTACCAGTATCCTGTATTGAGCATTATATGGGGGATGGAGGGGTGACATCCTGCATGGGGTATTATATGGTGATGAGGGGGAGACTGTGGTGCCCATAATATTGTATGGAGGACTGTACTGTCCAGTCTGTACTGTGCGCTGTGAGGATTTGGCGGTTTTTGAGCCATTGTACAATTTACAATAGCTATCAGTCGTAATGGAAGAAGTGAAGTGTTTGGCATTGTACTATACCCATATTTCTCTGCAGTATCTGTGTATCATGAATCGTGGTCTGTGTTTAGGGGCCCACTGAGACTCTTTCGCCCGGGGCCCATGAAAACCTGGAGCCGGCCCTGACTTGAAGATTGCAAAATCTTCAACAGGGCCCTAACGATCATGTGTCTGTTTAGTTTTGACCTCCACATGGACCTTTTGAGCTCCTCCAGGGCTCAGGTGTGAATGCAGCCCCTCCACCAGCTATTAGTGTTTAGCAATACGATACTGCAAATATCGGGTATCGGCCGATATTGGCTGTATCGGAATTCCGATTCCGAGTACCGATATTTTCGTCATATCGGATACCGGAATCGGAATTGTCACTGTCACTGTCAGTGTCCGTCGGTCGGGTCTGTCAGGAGTCAGCGGCACTTACCTGGCAGAAGATCTCCGGCGGTCACATCCCGGACTGCTTAATGGCCGCCATCCTCTTCTCCCCGGCGGTCACATGCAGTTTCTCGCGATAACTGCAGTGACTGCTGGGTAATCGCGGCCGTAAAGCAGTCCGATGACGTCACCGCCGGGGAAGCTGGTAAGCAGCTGTGCTGCGCCGGGATGTCAGGCTCTGCCTGTCATTCCGATGTAGCAGAGCTGGATCGTCTGGGACAGTCGTTACTATGGACTGCGTCGGACAGGTGGTATATTGTTGGTTTGTTTTTTTACTTTTTTTACAGGAGATCGATGGCGTCGCAGGAATGAGAGAGTAATAAAAAAATGAAAACTGTGTTGTCTCTTTTATTTCATTAAAAGACTTTTTTCTTGCTTTGTCTTTTTTTTATACATTTAATAACTTTGGGATTAATAATGGATTGGTGTCTTATTGACGCCTATCCATTATTAACCGGGCTTATTGTCACCGTGCAATCAACGGTGACATTAACCCCTTATTACCCCACTTGCCACCGCTACAGGGCAGTGGGAAGAGCCGGGTAAAGTGCCACAATTGGCACATCTTTTGATGCGCCAAATGTGGGGCTGCTGTAGCCTGGTATTATCAGGCTGTTGAGGGCCAAAATCCATGGGCCTTGACAGTCTTTTAATACCAGGCCGCAGCAGTCTGCATTTTACTTGGCTGGTTAACAAAAATAGGGGGACCCCTACGCCGTTTTTTTTTTTTGAGGGGATCCCCTATTTTTGTTAACCAGCCAAGCTAAGCAGACTGCTGTGGCCTGGTATTATCAGGCTTGCAAGGTCCATGGATATTGGATCCTTACCAGCCTGAAAAACCAGGCCTCAGCGGTCTGCTTCATCTGGCTGGTTAACAAAAATAGGGGGACCCCACGCCAATTTTTTTCGAGGGGATCCCCTATTTTTGTTAATCAGCCAAGATATGCAGACTGCTGTGGCCTGGTATTATCAGGCTGGCAAGGTCCATGGATCTTGGCTCCTTAACAGCCTGAAAATCCAGGCCTCAGCGGTCTGCTTCATCTGGCTGGTTAACAAAAATAGGGGGGACCCCACGCCAATTTTTTTTCGAGGGGATCCCCTATTTTTGTTAATCAGCCAAGATGTGCAGACTGCTGTGGCCTGGTATTATCAGGCTGGCAAGGTCCATGGATCTTGGCTCCTTAACAGCCTGAAAATCCAGGCCTCAGCGGTCTGCTTCATCTGGCTGGTTAACAAAAATAGGGGGGACCCCACGCCAATTTTTTTCGAGGGGATCCCCTATTTTTGTTAATCAGCCAAGATATGCAGACTGGTGTGGCCTGGTATTATCAGGCTGGCAAGGTCCATGGATCTTGGCTCCTTAACAGCCTGAAAATCCAGGCCTCAGCGGTCTGCTTCATCTGGCTGGTTAACAAAAATAGGGGGGACCCCACGCCATTTTTTTTTCGAAGGGAACCCCTATTTTTGTTAATCAGTTCCCTCTGACGTCACTGATGGTGTCCCTGGCTGACCTGAAGTGAAAGTGGAAAGCAATCAATTAAGCTTTCCACTTCCTCTCCTGTCAGCCAGGAGAGGAGCTCATTCATTTGGGGTTTACTGTGAGGCTGCAGCATTAGCTGCGGTCCCTGCAGTAAACATTAACCCTTTCTGAAGGATTACACCGTGGGATCTGACTGTGCATCGGATTGGTAAGAATAATTTTGCTTTATTATTTTATTTTTATTACAGGAAATGGTTTTAGCAGGTAAATAAAATATGGTCAAAAACTGTGTGATTATTTCATTAAACTTCTTTTTTATTAAAGTGTGTGTGTTTGATTTTTCTTTCATACAATACGATTAATAATTGATAGTTGTCTAATTGACAGCTCTCAATTATTAACCTGGCTTAAAGTGACCTTTCAATTGCAAGGTCATTTTAACCCCTTATTAACCCATTCGCCACCGCTACAGGGCAATGGGAATAGACGGGCAAAGTGCCAGAAAGGGCAAATCTAATTAGAGATTTGCCCTTTCTGGGGTGTCTGGGGGCAGATGTTAAGTAGCCGGGGGAGGGCCAAAAAAAATGGTCCCTCTCTGGGCTATTATTATCTGCCCCCACTCACTGGCTTTGTCTGTCTGGTTGCGAAAATAGGGCGGGAGCCTACGCATTTTTTTTCAGCAATTTTACACCTCATATATATATATACATGTCATTGAATTTGTGACACATATATATATATATATTTATAGTTCATACACTTCTACATAGTATAATAGCCGCTAATTCAATTGCCGGCTTTTGTGAAAATGCAGAACCCGACATGAAATGACACTTGGTGTACATAGGGTTAACCATGTCTTTTCATGTAGTTTGATATCTGATTTGCACAAACAATTACATGAGTGTAAGTGTGCAAAATTTCACACCTGTAGGGGTTAATTAAAGGTGTAAATTCGTAGCAAAAAAGTCCGTTTTTTTTACAACGAATTTACACCTTTAATTAACCCCTACAGGTGTGAAATTTTGCACACATAGACTGATGTAATTGTTTGTGCAAATCAGATTGCAAACGACATGAAAAGACATGGTTAACCCTATGTACACCAAGTGTCATTTCATGTCGGGTGCTTCTGTCTTTTCACAGAAGCCGACTTTACCCGGCAATTGAATCAGAGGATATTTTACTATGTAGAAGTGTATAAACTATACATATATGTATATATATATGTCACAATGACATGTATATATATATATATATATATATATATATATATATATATATATATATGTATTCTATGTGTGTATATTTAGTGTTTACAAGGAAAGAAAGAGGTTTTTTTAGTTACGATATTTTGTTCCCATAGACTTACATGGGACTTCCGGTATCGGTATCGTCGATATTTTAATGGTATCGGCGATACCATTCCGATACTTTTGGATATCGGAAAGTATCGCTCAACTCTACCAGCTATACTTATGCCCCTGTGTAGGATAAATTATATATATTACTTGGTTTACTTTCCTTCTTTGTTCTTTTATCACCATTTCTAATGCTCTTTTGCTTGTAACCTTTTTCTCTCCCTCCTATAATGTGTGATATCTGTAGCTTTAGTGTCTTTGAATAATTTGATTTTATTTTTCTCTTTAATGCTGCCTACTAGTATACGTTCTATACAGCATTCAATTAGTATGCCTGCTATGAGGTAAAGTATCACGCAGTAAGGTTAATTACATGTGCATGACGTATCTGCCTGCATTACTGTTAGAGGGTATTTGCCTTCTGTCCATCCTTCCTTGGTAGCATATATTGGAGATGCTGTAAAAACCCACTACCGCTCACTGTGCCCATTGGGGAACTAGTGGACTTGATGTGTGGTGTGCTAATTTGGGCAGATCATGATCTCTGGGGGCATTTAATTGAGTGACTGCACCTGTTTTGCTTAATTGGCATATCACAAGGCAATTCAGTGACCCCCCCCCACCCCAATAAACAGATTTTATATCCAAGGGTAATCCAGCTCCACCCGATCCGCATTGAGAGGGGAGCGGGGCTGGTGATGTCACATCTACAGATATCTTCCAGGTCACTTGCACAAGAGGCAGATATCACACACTTTGTCCAAATTTAAAGCATTCCCCTTTAAATTGTGACTTCTGCAGCCACAATAAAGAATATACTGGTAAAGTAAACAATATTCTCGGTGATAACCACAAGTGTTCACTTTAGGTGTATAATCATTCTTATAATAAATTTACTTATTGATATTATTGATATGGCCAGTTGGAGGTTTGTTACTTAAATTATGATTTTAAGAAGGTTATTGATATCTAGTAATTTGTCCTCCCGTTTGGCTTGTCACATCATCGGAGATGTTGGAGATGTCACTGTCATGGTGACAGCAAGCCTACGAAGCTTAAAGGGAACCTGTCAGCAGGTTTTTGCTCCCTCATCTGAGAGCAGCCTGATGTAGGTAAAGATAAGCTAAATACAAGGATGTATCACTCAGATTACTGGGGGGCATCTGTTCTGACACAATTGGAGCTTTTAGATTTAGCATGAAGCAGAGCTGAGAAAGCTAACCTCGCCCACACCAGACTCTGTATATACAACATCCATAGACTGTGAGCTGCTTATCATAGGAGGGGGTGGAGTCGGACCAGGAGGCTATGATGAGCTCCTGGTGCTAAAACAATCATTGCAGGCAAACAAAACCAAGGAGCTTGCTTGATAAGAGAGGCATCTCCGAAATCTGTGTTTTAACCCCTACAGCATGCTGTCTTCAGTTAACATGCCACAAACTTGTTGACCGATTCCCTTTAAGAAACTGGCAGCTGCTGAAAGTGAAGCTGAAAATATTTCACATCACCATTAGCTATAAAAAATGCAACCGCAGAACAGTAATAGTCAAAATGGAACAGGGATCTTGCACTTTCACCAGTAGCGTCCTTTCTGGGTAACATACTGGGGTCCCTTACCAGTCTTGTCATTCAAGCATTGTATTCCTGTCCTAGTGATTTGACTTAGTTGTAATTACTACAGATGCAAAGGTTCTTATAAGATCTGCCTGAATTGTTGTTATACACCTCTATGGAAAATACTGAATATTATATGAAATGTAACATTACTGCATTTTTATCTTTCTAGGAATTCACCCACTTTCAAGTCGTTTGAGGAAAAAGTGGAAAACCTGAAGGTCTGTGATACTGTTTGTATATAAAATGTACTGTATGTAGGTGTGGTGTGATTGTATGGATGTTAAGTGATTAGGGAGACAGATCTAAATGTAGATTTAATGTTTGCCTTTGGCATTTTTCTGCCTTCAGTCGTAGATACTGGGGTTTCTGTTTTTCTATAGCAGAAACCCGGCAGTCGCGTTCTCCTTTTGCTTCTTTCTTTGGGGGGAATTTACCGCATGCAAACAGCCTCCTGTCATACATATGTTGATCAATATGTATAGTAATTATAATATTTATTTTGATCAATATGTATAGTAATTATATTTATTTATATAGCGCCAACATATTCTGCAGCGTGTATGCTGTAAATGCACTCAAAGAAGCATAAGAGAGGAAAAAAAAAGTGACATGTTTTTTCATATTTAAAGGGAATCTGTTAGGGGCTGAGAGCCTGATTCTAGCGATGTCACTTACTGGGCTGTGTGTTGCTGTTTTAATAATCTCCTGCTGATAAATCACTGATTTTATCACTACAGGACTAGCTTCCTTGTGCTTCCTAGTCAGTTGCTCTGTGAAACCCCACCCTCCACCACTGATTGGCAGCCTCATGTCAATGTACAGTTTACACAGAAAGCGGCCAATCAGTGGAGTGGGCGGGGTTACACAGAGCTCAGCATTCAGAGAACTGCGAGAGCTACAGCAGAGAAATCAGAAATTGTATCAGAATGACAGTATGCAGAACAGCAAGTGATGCATAGCTGGAATCAGGGTCTCAGCCCCTACATTATGCTGCTCTCAGACTACATGGCAAATACCTGGTGACCGATTCCCTTTAATATACTGTAGATTCCCCTTACCACGTGCACCGTTCCAGGGGCAAAGTGCAGACTGTATTACCATTTCTGTAGCAGAAACAGAGTGACATCTTTCTTTGCAGCACAGAATTACATCCATAGAGGTCGTCACCTTTTACCCATTGGGACTGATTTTAGAAGAACCCTGATTTGCATTAAAGGGGTTTTCCACTGCAGTGATTTTGACGGCCGAGCCGAGTCTCCAGGTCGGCTCCTATTTATTTGAATGAAACTAATTGGACAAAGCTGCAGCAGCACGTACAACAACAACAACTGCTTCTACAGTGTCTCATTCACCAAACTTAAAGGGGTCGTCTCGTCATAATAAATGGATAAACTTGCAAAGTGCAATTTTAAGTTGCCTTTAATTAAAAATCCTTTTCTCTTTCAAAAAATTAGATTTTTAATTCTGTAGTTTACAACTCATTGCCAAAGTTATCAGCCACTTCTGAGGTGGCCGGTCTCCTAGGAAGGAGAGCACCTTTACAGGCTGTAGCTTGCCAGTGCAGCTCTGAAGCTGATTGGATCTACTCAATTTAAATGTCCCTGTGCTTCGTCCATGCTGCCTGGTAGAACAGACAGTTTGGCCCATCTGCTTATAGGGTTATCCCCATCTCCAAGATCCTAGCCCAATATGTAGTAGGTGTAATAATAATAATACTGGAAAATACCTCCAATTAGAAATATAGTATAGTTCCTCTGATTCTCTTTGTTGCTTACCTCATGTCCAGGGCATTGCAGTAGCTTAGGCATCCATGGTTATGGCCACTAACGACTGTCACTATATGAGTGGTCATAACCATGGCTACCTAAGCTACTGCAATGCCCTGCACAAGGGTAAGTGACATAGCTTATCAGAAGAACTATACTACATTTGTAATTGGAGGTTCTTGCTAATATTATTACACCTTCTACATATTGGGATAGGATATTGGAACTGGGAATACCCCTTTAACCATGCCAATGGCCCAAACTTTCAATCTTCTGTAGCACACTGCCCTCTGGCAAGCAGGGAGCCAAGAGTCGGGGGGACAGTGCGCTCCTGAAGATAAGAATGAGACAGGGCCTTCATTGAGATCATGGTTAAGTGAAAGGACATCAGCAATGTGACTCTTGCCCTTGTTTTCACTGCGTGATTCCGGAGTGTCCCCAAAGCAGTTTTGTATTTACTGGCAAAAAAAAAAAAACCCTGTGGCAATGAACATGAAACTTGTTTCCAATAATCTTTACATCACTTCATAAATGTTTCTTTTTTGCAGTCAAAAGTAAGTGGCACCAAACAACCAGCCGGAGATTTCGGAGAAGTGCTGACCTCTGCAGCCAACGCCAGTGCCACAGATGACATCACAGAAAAGGATCTTGAACACCAGTGAGATCACCATTGTAACCGGCCAAATCTGAAAGATGCTGCAGGATAATCGAAAGCACACCCACAGCGCCCCCCTGTGTTCTCCGACAGGTTTTCTTTCCAGTGCCCTTTTTGCTTTTCCTTTTGTCTTTTGTGTATCCATCACTTGGTCGCCATTTAGTAGCTGAACTTGGCAAATGCTAAACCAAGGACAGGAGCCACCACTGCTGCAGGTGACAGATACCGTCTTACATTACAGACCTGGGCATATATTTGTGATAGAAAAAAAAAGTTATCCAAATGTTTGGTAGGCGGGAAAGACACAGGGATTTTTATGCAACATGTTACATTACTCCTTTACTACTGCCAAGATTTTGTTACACTGAATTCTGCATTTACTGTTTAGACACTAATAAAACCTGAAATAAATGCGTGAGAACCATGGCGAGTATTTCTTTTGCTTCAGTCTGCAATTATTGGTTTCTGTTGTATGTGTTATTTCTCACACAACCTTCTGACTTAGTCAGTATTACTACAAAGTGGAAGGATTTGAATTAAACACTTTCCAGGTTACATAAGATCTGGCCTTCTTTTAAGTTTTATTATTTGATCATTTGTGTAATATAATTGGTGAATCCATTTCCAATTGTTTGCGGTCAGTGGACTACAACATCCTGTAAAGATTAAATATCACACAAGATGGATACCAGAGATGAGTGAATCGATGGAATTCACCAGGACCTACAAATTTCATCAAATTCGACTTGAACCAGTTTGCGTATAAATTTGACCAAATTGACAAAAAAAAAAGCCTGCTGCCTTCTTACACATTGCAGAAGATTGTGTCAACCACAGAAGACTGATGTGACCATGTGCGCTTCAAAATAATGCTCTGCAGGTATCACGGTGTGTGTATAGGATTACCATATCCTGTTTAAAAGCCAAGGAAGGGAATGCAGCAGCCATTTTAAGATGTTGAGAAGTGTCAAAGCTAAGAGAAAGCCCTAAAACATTGGATTAATATTCCTGATCGCAGATCTGCACTGCCCAATAGTATAAAAGTGGACCGAGTGCTATCCGATAAAACATCTGCTACAACTCGGCTGCATTATACGCCAGTGTGAGTGAGCCTTTACAGAGGTTCAATCGTTTGGGGAGTTGCCAATCTCTGTATTAGCAAACAATGATATGGTGTCATTGAATTTTTTTTTATTTTTCTCTTCACACCTATTCTTTGGCGTGCTGCCACAGCATGATATGTCCTCTGATGACGACACTGTCAGTCTGTTTTGTCATTTGTGATCAGGCTGTATTTGCATAGTACTAAGAGGGATCATTTTTGGACCGTTTAATTATAAAAAACATAAACTCTGTCAATGCCCAGTTATTCACTGAGCCTTTGGTTACTACTGGTTACCATTTGTTTCTGTGGTGAGGTCACTTTAAACACAAACACAGCCTTAGTAATGTCAAAAAATTGGAAAACGGTTGGATACAACCCTAAAAGATGTGAGAATGTTAACCATCTTTTCAGAGCAACTTTTTGGAGGCATTGCAATATTGCAAGTTACAGCAAATTGAATTTTTTGAACCTAGGGATTTTCACATTTCAGAAGATTCAGTGATTACTAGTGGATACGTCTGTATCTAGTCAAGGGAAATCTTTTATACGGCCATTTTAATACTGTTGCACGTTAGATAGGATTGGTATTTTACTTATAAAAAAGGGAACAAGTGAGAGACCCCCATTTTGATTAAGGGATAATAAACCACATTTAAATGGCCAGCATGCCATACATTTTTCATGCATTGACTGCTGTATGGCCAGCTGCATTGATGCTGGTGAAACCTGCTCATGTAGACAAAACAAAATATATATATTATATGGGGTTCACACTTAGAAAAAAAAGGTACGTACATAAAAAAAAACCACTCCCCTCTAAAATTTAACTTTGAATAGATAAATTTAAAAGTAAGTCGAAATATATCGACACCTTCTTATGACAAATAATCAGTGGGTAATGCAGGTGAAGGAAAAGAGATTCAAGTATATAAGATAATGTATCCTAGGCTGACCCTAATAAGTCCCTATCTGTCTGTGAGCCTTCCTGACTGCAGAGGTTGGCACCTTAAACATTCGACATGGCGCTCGCGCTTAACATCGGCAGTCCCTCAGATTCCCTGCACATCCCTAAACTAAAAACTGGAGTAAAAAGTATATAAAGTGCGTATGTGCTAATTTGTCCTACCCTAAACGTAGACCTAACAATGATAAATCCAATGACCCAAATGGGTCACTTGTCTGTCAATTGTATGGGTCCCTTCGTTCCAACATGTTTCCACCCCTCTTCATTTGGGGCTCATGTTAGACAGCACCTGTCCGGGGTTAAATCGCACCTCATACCTGCCCATTTACTCACTATGGCTTGCTCATGTTTTAGTCTCCTGATGAGCCCTAAAAGAGGAGAGAGCAGTGATTCTCCTTGCTCTAATCATTGCAGATGTATGGCCAAATATAGCTTGCTTGTGATTTATGACTTTTTATGCAGTAGGGAAAATGATAAATGGAGTTGTGGAAGTAATCGCAGTGCCATAATTAACGGGAACCTATGTCCCCAAACAATCTGCAGATATAGGATTACTGAAGGCTAATAGCACTACAGTGCTGTCCAGCTGCATTACTGCTACCAGGCGAAAATGAACTTTAGACCTCCCGGGAGCTGTAGGCTTTCAGTCAGATGCACGCCGGAGAGGCTACACTCTCCACTCAGTACATTGTCTGTGGCCACTGTGAGCATGCCCCGGCACTTTGACAGCTCGCTCTGCAATGCATCTTTGTAAATAAAGCTGTCAGAGGGCTGAGGGTACACGGTGTACACCTCTGACTGAAAGCTGGCTGTTATGTTTCGGTAGCTGAGGAGTGCAGGTAAAAAAGGCAATACACCAGAGCAGTTGGAATCTATGAGATTGCAGTACCCTGACTAACCACCACAACTAGAGGCAGCCGTGGAGCGTTCCTACGTTGGTCCTAGACGCCTCGTCACAGCCTGAGAAACTAACTACACCTAAAGATAGAAATAGGAAAGCTATCTGCCCCGGAGCAGAACCCCAAAGATAATAGAAAGCCCCCAAACATGTAATGGCGGTTAGACAAGAGGAAATACTGACACAGAAAGAAAATAGTATGAGCAAACGCTGGGGCCCAAACTATCTAAATAGAAAAGGATAGGAAGGGTACTTACTGCAATCCCAGAAAACCCTGAAAAGCGCCAACAATACTAATTTCAAAATCACCTGAGATCACACGACCTCTACCACCTAAATTAGTTCTCTGGTGTAACAAAATCAAAACAGCAGCCACTGAAAAAACTGGAAAAAGCAAAAAAAACAAAACTCAGTGGCTGAACTAAACTGAGAGGGCAGAAGCCCCCGGAGGGGACCCTGAAGGCCCCCAAAGAAGTGCAGGACAAAATGCAAAAATATAGCACAAACACAAAAGCAGAAAAAGTCTTATCTGTTAGCAGGAGAAGCAGACACGACACAGCAGGCTACAAGGGAAACTGGAATGAAGGATTCAGACCAGAACAATTGATCACCGGCAACCCTGATGGGAAAATGACTCCCTTATATAAGACCAGTCAGTAACACCTGATTCCCAGTCCTCACAATCTTCACTAGCACCGCTTGTAACCACCAGAGGGAGCCTCTGCTCAGAACTCATCTCAAACCCATTCACAACAGCTGGCGCCTTACTGGAGGAATGAAGGTCATTTTCACCTGTTAGCTGCGCTTTCATTAAGGCGATCGGTCAGCATTGGAATGCTATTAACCTGCAGATTAACAGTATTTGGGGACATAACAGGTTCCCTTTATGGTTTGTTTACATAAAACCAGATAGATTTAATCTGAGATAATTTTGAATTATTATTTGACAGCAATTTCAAATAAAAACTCCATCTGTCTTAAGAAAGATGACCAAAGCCTTTTTAAATCCGTTTCATAAGTTAACCATCTTGTCCTCCGGATCTGGATGGGTGGGACAAGTTCTCTTGCTCTCAGAATGTGGCTTCCCACTTTTTATCTGGTGGGCGAAAGTCATTTAACCAATAGATATCAATCCTGATGCACCTACTAACATGCACCTTCGATTCAAAGTCTGTTGGGACTGGAAAGAAATTTACAGGCAATGTTCTTCATCAGTCGCCACCCTTTGTCTCAGCCATGGCATGGCTGTTGGGCCTGCACCCTTCTCAAGACCAAGACTGGATGTGTTAGGTATCCATATGCCATGGAAACTAATAGTGGGAAAACCATTCTTGATTGAAAGATTTAATCGAACACTTCTGTCTATGAGAAAAATAGATGCAACTTTGATGGTAAAAACAGACACATGGACCAAAACCGGATCAAAGTAGGATCTAGTTCACCAATGTAAGAGTGCATTGTTTTCTCATAAGATTTAACTTTTGTTACGGCCCAAGCTTGCCAGTCTGAAATATAAAAATGAGCTTCATGGCCTAATTCAGACATCCATGTTGTAGCTGTGTTTTTTTTTTTTTTCCCCCACAGATACAACACATCCCCTTTATACTGTAAGGTGCTATTCACATGTCCATTTTTTTTTTCACGGGCTGTGTGCCTGTGCAAAACCTACAGAGACATGTCTCTTTTTCCGCTATCACGGATGACAATTGCCAATACAAGTCTGGTACCGTGAAAAAACATTCAGCATACGTGTGCTGTCTGTAGTTAACATTGGAAAAAATAGATGAGGCTTTGAAAACCACTGATGACGGGTGGTAAAAACAGACACACGGACCGTACACAGATCCAAAACACTGAAGACATTGGTACCATTTTATCAAGTATGTGATTAAACATGGATGTGTGAATGAGGCTGGGTTCGGGCAAGAACTATGTGCAGCTGTGTGTGCTCGTCCACACAGTGGATAGGTGTAATGGCTTGCCTGATATTGGAACACCATAAAACAGGGAAAAAACGGCAAATGTGACATAATTTTACACACAACCTTAAAAATGGGCTGGACAAATTTGGTGACACCTTTCCAAAATTGTGAGTAAAAAAAACTCACCTGTGGCAAGTAACAGGTGTGGGCAATATGAAAATCACACCTGAAACCAGATAAAATGGGGAGAAGTTGACTCAACCTTCACACTAGAAAAGGAGAACAGAAAGAGAATGGTCCGAGAACTTGCAAACATGAGATTGTTGAGAAACAAAATTGCGGAAAAATATCAAGTCCATCTTCAGCGATTTTGATGTTACATTGTCAACAGTGCGCAACATAATCAAGACGTTTACAACCCATGGCACTAGAATCTCCCGGCAGAGAAAAATTGAAGAAAGGTTGCAATGTAGGGTAGTCCGGATGGTGGATAAGCAGTCCCAATCAAGTTCCAAGGAAATTCAAGCTGGC
>JARQOD010000006.1:382388812-382456593 GCA_033576555.1 Oophaga sylvatica | reverse complement strand
GCAAGGGATTAGTATGGATGGAAGAAAGACCCAAGCCATCAAGGATTGGCCAATTCCTAGAAATGTGAAGGAGGTGCAGCGTTTCATCGGGTTTGCCAACTTCTATAGACGTTTCATTAAGAATTTTTCTGAGGTAGTGTCACCTATCACCCAACTTACCCGGAAACAGTCTAGGTTCTCCTGGACCCCGCAAGCTCAGGAAGCATTTTCCTGTTTAAAGGATAAATTTACCACCGCACCTATCTTAGTACATCCCAACCCCGAGCTTGCCTTCATAATAGAGGTGGATGCTTCAGACTGTGCCGTTGGAGCTATACTCTCTCAGAGAACAGGTGAGAAGAATGTCTTGCATCCCTGTGCCTTCTTTTCCCAGCAGTTGTCTTCGGCTGAGAGGAACTACGATGTGGGCAATAGAGAATTGTTGGCCATTATTGCCGCCTTCAAGGAATGGAGACACCTTCTTCAGGGAGCTGCAGAGCAAATAGTCGTCCTGACAGACCATCGTAACCTTGAATTTATCAGGTCGGCTAAGTGCCTGACTCCTCGCCAGGCTCGCTGGAATCTTTTCCTAAACCAATTTAATTTTGTCATTTCTTATAGACCAGGATCGCGCAATGGAAAGGCTGATGCACTCTCTAGGATTCATTCAGCAGAGACACGTCCACTTACTCCTCCTAAGACTATTCTTCCTGACTCTAGATTCCTGGGAGTGATTCATAATCAAGACCTACTTAAGGACATCAAGGAAGCATACCATGCGGATTCTTTGTTGGCTCAACCCCCAAGGGACGTAAGTCTTGTCTTTAAGAATGGTGTGTGGATTCAGGGACAACGTCTGTATATACCTGAAACAGTCAGATTGAGAGTATTGCAACTCATCCACGATTCCAAGATAGCTGGGCATAGGGGAATTCTAAAGACACAAGAATTTCTTTCTCGTTTCTTTTGGTGGCCCACTTACAGGAAAGATGTCTTAAACTATGTCACTTCATGTGAAGTCTGTGCAAGATGCAAAACACCTCGCTCCTCACCAACTGGTCTGTTGCAACCTCTTCCCACCCCGTCCCGCCCGTGGGGATCCATTTCTATGGACTTCATTGTGGAGTTACCAACCTCTCAAGGGAAGAACACCATTCTAGTGGTGGTTGACCGTCTAACAAAGGCAGCTCATTTTATCCCTTGTGTCGGCTTACCCACTGCAAAACAGACATCAGACTTGATGATTAAGAATGTGTTTCGCTTACATGGAGTACCGGATGAGGTCATTTCGGATCGAGGGGTGCAATTCACTTCAAGGTTTTGGCAAAATTTCTGTGCAGCATTGGACATTAAAGTAAACCTTTCTTCTGCTTTTCATCCCCAGACTAATGGACAGACAGAACGAACCAATCAGACCCTGGAGCAGTATCTCCGCTGTTTTATCTGCCACCTACAGGATGATTGGGTGGATCTACTTCCACTGGCTGAGTTCTCTTATAACAACTCTCAGAGCGCCTCCACTAAGCAGTCTCCTTTTTACTCCAATCTAGGTTATCATCCTAACATTCTTCCTCGATTTCCCATAGATACGCCCTTGCCGGCAGTGGCTGAAAGAATCACTTCTTTACAAAAGAATATGGATCTTCTAAAGGAAAATCTAGAATTGGCTCAGGAAAGGTACAAGAAAGCAGCAGATAAATTTCGTAAACCTGCACCAGCTTTCAAGGTAGGAGATTTGGTCTGGCTGTCAACCAGAAATCTTAAATTAAAGATTCCATCGTCTAAATTGGGACATAAGTACATTGGACCTTATAAGATCAATAAGATTATAAGTGCTGTTGCTTGTCGTCTTCAACTGCCCAGAACTATGAGAATCCACCCTGTCTTTCATGTATCCCTACTAAAGGCTGCAACACCCAATACGTTTCCTGGACGTTCTTCTCCTTGCCCTGACCCAGTGCTGGTCGATGGTCAGGAAGAATTTATGGTGGAAAGGATTCTAGATTCCAGGTTGTACAGAAATCAGTTGCAATATTTGATTAAATGGCAGGGCTACCCAGTGGAGGACAACTCATGGGAACCAGTCAATAATGTAAATGCTCCTCGCCTGCTCCGCCAGTTTCATCAGAGGTACCCTGACAAGCCTGGTCTGAGGTCATCCGGAGGTTGTCCCTAAGGGGGGAGTAATGTAAGGTTCTTTGTCTCTGTTGACATGTTCCTTGAAACTCAGTTTTCCGTCGGCCATTTTGCTTTCTGTCATTCTGCAGCTCTTGCCCTCAGTTAATATGGAGTTTCCAGTTTTCATGTTCCCGCCCTGATTCTTCCCTCTTGCTTCTTAAGCAGCCTCAGCTGAACAATCAGTGCTCCTGAATCAAGCCTCAGTCAGTCTGTGACCTGACTCCTGAAAGCCTTGGACTTGTACTCCAGCTATTCCCTACTGAGGAACCTTGGAACACTTTTGGACTCTGGAAACCTGCTGTTTGGTGAATCCATGTTTGCAGAGGAATTACGGTACAGAGAAGAGATCCTGAACCTGCTTTGGAGATTTATTGTAGTGCTTGAAGTTACTCTGGCCTGCTGTGTCTCTCCTGTCGCTGTTCCTACAAACTGTGTGAACTTTTCAGCATGCTTGTATGAAGTTATACAAGTCATTTCATTTCAACCTATGTCTCCTGTGTTTTCCTCGCACCCAAGCACAAGACGCTATAGGAACTGTACACTATACATGACATCATCATTCAGCGGCCTGCTGTGGCAGTGAGCGCGCGGACGTCGGACAGGTGAGATGTTTGTGTGTGTGTCTGTGTATGTGTCTCTGTGTGTATGTAGTGCGATGCTTTGTGTGTGTGTGTGTGTCTGCTGTATGTGTGATGGTGGTGGGGGGAGGGCAGTGATGATAAAGAGTGGGGAGGCAATGATGATTGATGATGATGGGCAGGCAATTATATTGCTGTGGAGACAATGATGATTATGGTCAGGCATTGATGATGATGGGCAGGCATTGATGATGATGGGCAGGCATTGATGATGATGGGCAGGCAGTGGTGATGATGGGCAGGCAATGATATTGATGGGGAGGCAATGATTATGGGCAGACATTGATGATGATGGGCAGGCAGTGATGATGATGGGCAGGCAGTGATGAATGATGGGCAGGCAGTGATGATGATGGGCAGGCAGTGATGTATGATGGGCAGGCAGTGATGATGATGGGCAGGCAGTGATGATGATGGGCAGGCAGTGATGATGATGGGCAGGCAGTGATGATGATGGGCAGGCAGTGATGATGATGGGCAGGCAGTGATGATGATGGGCAGGCAGTGATGATGATGGGGAGGCAATGATGATTATGGGCAGGCATTGATGATGATGGGCAGGCAGTGATGATGATGGGCAGGCAATGATATTGATGGGGAGGCAATGATTATGGGCAGACATTGATGATGATGGGCAGGCAGTGATGATGATGGGCAGGCAGTGATGATGATGGGCAGGCAGTGATGATGATGGGCAGGCAGTGATGATGATGGGCAGGCAGTGATGATGATGGGCAGGCAGTGATGATGATGGGCAGGCATTGATGATGATGGGCAGCATTGATGTTGATGGGCAGGCAGTGATGATGATAATGGGCAGGCAATAATGATGATGGGAGTCTTTCCACGGCGCCCTTTCCTGAGCCGTAACAGTGCAGAACGCAGCATAGTGCAGAGGAGAGCTCCATATTTTGTATGGAGCTTTATATGGGGACCAGTATCCTGTATTGAGCATTATATGGGGGATGGAGGGGTGACATCCTGCATGGGGTATTATATGGTGATGAGGGGGAGACTGTGGTGCCCATAATATTGTATGGAGGACTGTACTGTTCAGTCTGTACTGTGCGCTGTGAGGATTTGGCGGTTTTTGAGCTATTGTACAATTTACAATAGCTATCAGTCGTAATGGAAGAAGTGAAGTGTTTGGCATTGTACTATACCCATATTTCTCTGCAGTATCTGTGTATCATGAATCGTGGTCTGTTTTTAGGGGCCCACTGAGACTCTTTCGCCCGGGGCCCATGAAACCTGGAGCCGGCCCTGACTTGAAGATTGCAAAATCTTCAACAGGGCCCTAACGATCATGTGTCTGTTTAGTTTTGACCTCCACATGGACCTTTTGAGCTCCTCCAGGGCTCAGGTGTGAATGCAGCCCCTCCACCAGCTATACTTATGCCCCTGTGTAGGATAAATTATATATATTACTTGGTTTACTTTCCTTCTTTGTTCTTTTATCACCATTTCTAATGCTCTTTTGCTTGTAACCTTTTTCTCCCTCCTATAATGTGTGATATCTGTAGCTTTAGTGTCTTTGAATAATTTGATTTTATTTTTCTCTTTAATGCTGCCTACTAGTATACGTTCTATACAGCATTCAATTAGTATGCCTGCTATGAGGTAAAGTATCACGCAGTAAGGTTAATTACATGTGCATGACGTATCTGCCTGCATTACTGTTAGAGGGTATTTGCCTTCTGTCCATCCTTCCTTGGTAGCATATATTGGAGATGCTGTAAAAACCCACTACCGCTCACTGTGCCCATTGGGGAACTAGTGGACTTGATGTGTGGTGTGCTAATTGGGCAGATCATGATCTCTGGGGGCATTTAATTGAGTGACTGCACCTGTTTTGCTTAATTGGCATATCACAAGGCAATTCAGTGACCCCCCCCCACCCCAATAAACAGATTTTATATCCAAGGGTAATCCAGCTCCACCCGATCCGCATTGAGAGGGGAGCTGGGCTGGTGATGTCACATCTACAGATATCTTCCAGGTCACTTGCACAAGAGGCAGATATCACACACTTTGTCCAAATTTAAAGCATTCCCCTTTAAATTGTGACTTCTGCAGCCACAATAAAGAATATACTGGTAAAGTAAACAATATTCTCGGTGATAACCACAAGTGTTCACTTTAGGTGTATAATCATTCTTATAATAAATTTACTTATTGATATTATTGATATGGCCAGTTGGAGGTTTGTTACTTAAATTATGATTTTAAGAAGGTTATTGATATCTAGTAATTTGTCCTCCCGTTTGGCTTGTCACATCATCGGAGATGTTGGAGATGTCACTGTCATGGTGACAGCAAGCCTACGAAGCTTAAAGGGAACCTGTCAGCAGGTTTTTGCTCCCTCATCTGAGAGCAGCCTGATGTAGGTAAAGATAAGCTAAATACAAGGATGTATCACTCATATTACTGGGGGGCATCTGTTCTGACACAATTGGAGCTTTTAGATTTAGCATGAAGCAGAGCTGAGAAAGCTAACCTCGCCCACACCAGACTCTGTATATACAACTTTCATAGACTGTGAGCTGCTTATCATAGGAGGGGGTGGAGTCGGACCAGGAGGCTATGATGAGCTCCTGGTGCTAAAACAATCATTGCAGGCAAACAAAACCAAGGAGCTTGCTTGATAAGAGAGGCATCTCCGAAATCTGTGTTTTAACCCCTACAGCATGCTGTCTTCAGTTAACATGCCACAAACTTGTTGACCGATTCCCTTTAAGAAACTGGCAGCTGCTGAAAGTGAAGCTGAAAATATTTCACATCACCATTAGCTATAAAAAATGCAACCGCAGAACAGTAATAGTCAAAATGGAACAGGGATCTTGCACTTTCACCAGTAGCGTCCTTTCTGGGTAACATACTGGGGTCCCTTACCAGTCTTGTCATTCAAGCATTGTATTCCTGTCCTAGTGATTTGACTTAGTTGTAATTACTACAGATGCAAAGGTTCTTATAAGATCTGCCTGAATTGTTGTTATACACCTCTATGGAAAATACTGAATATTATATGAAATGTAACATTACTGCATTTTTATCTTTCTAGGAATTCACCCACTTTCAAGTCGTTTGAGGAAAAAGTGGAAAACCTGAAGGTCTGTGATACTGTTTGTATATAAAATGTACTGTATGTAGGTGTGGTGTGATTGTATGGATGTTAAGTGATTAGGGAGACAGATCTAAATGTAGATTTAATGTTTGCCTTTGGCATTTTTCTGCCTTCAGTCGTAGATACTGGGGTTTCTGTTTTTCTATAGCAGAAACCCGGCAGTCGCGTTCTCCTTTTGCTTCTTTCTTTGGGGGGAATTTACCGCATGCAAACAGCCTCCTGTCATACATATGTTGATCAATATGTATAGTAATTATAATATTTATTTTGATCAATATGTATAGTAATTATATTTATTTATATAGCGCCAACATATTCTGCAGCGTGTATGCTGTAAATGCACTCAAAGAAGCATAAGAGAGGAAAAAAAAAGTGACATGTTTTTCATATTTAAAGGGAATCTGTTAGGGGCTGAGAGCCTGATTCTAGCGATGTCACTTACTGGGCTGTGTGTTGCTGTTTTAATAATCTCCTGCTGATAAATCACTGATTTTATCACTACAGGACTAGCTTCCTTGTGCTTCCTAGTCAGTTGCTCTGTGAAACCCCACCCTCCACCACTGATTGGCAGCCTCATGTCAATGTACAGTTTACACAGAAAGCGGCCAATCAGTGGAGTGGGCGGGGTTACACAGAGCTCAGCATTCAGAGAACTGCGAGAGCTACAGCAGAGAAATCAGAAATTGTATCAGAATGACAGTATGCAGAACAGCAAGTGATGCATAGCTGGAATCAGGGTCTCAGCCCCTACATTATGCTGCTCTCAGACTACATGGCAAATACCTGGTGACCGATTCCCTTTAATATACTGTAGATTCCCCTTACCACGTGCACCGTTCCAGGGGCAAAGTGCAGACTGTATTACCATTTCTGTAGCAGAAACAGAGTGACATCTTTCTTTGCAGCACAGAATTACATCCATAGAGGTCGTCACCTTTTACCCATTGGGACTGATTTTAGAAGAACCCTGATTTGCATTAAAGGGGTTTTCCACTGCAGTGATTTTGACGGCCGAGCCGAGTCTCCAGGTCGCTCCTATTTATTTGAATGAAACTAATTGGACAAAGCTGCAGCAGCACGTACAACAACAACAACTGCTTCTACAGTGTCTCATTCACCAAACTTAAAGGGGTCGTCTCGTCATAATAAATGGATAAACTTGCAAAGTGCAATTTTAAGTTGCCTTTAATTAAAAATCCTTTTCTCTTTCAAAAAATTAGATTTTTAATTCTGTAGTTTACAACTCATTGCCAAAGTTATCAGCCACTTCTGAGGTGGCCGGTCTCCTAGGAAGGAGAGCACCTTTACAGCTGTAGCTTGCCAGTGCAGCTCTGAAGCTGATTGGATCTACTCAATTTAAATGTCCCTGTGCTTCGTCCATGCTGCCTGGTAGAACAGACAGTTTGGCCCATCTGCTTATAGGGTTATCCCCATCTCCAAGATCCTAGCCCAATATGTAGTAGGTGTAATAATAATAATACTGGAAAATACCTCCAATTAGAAATATAGTATAGTTCCTCTGATTCTCTTTGTTGCTTACCTCATGTCCAGGGCATTGCAGTAGCTTAGGCATCCATGGTTATGGCCACTAACGACTGTCACTATATGAGTGGTCATAACCATGGCTACCTAAGCTACTGCAATGCCCTGCACAAGGGTAAGTGACATAGCTTATCAGAAGAACTATACTACATTTGTAATTGGAGGTTCTTGCTAATATTATTACACCTTCTACATATTGGGATAGGATATTGGAACTGGGAATACCCCTTTAACCATGCCAATGGCCCAAACTTTCAATCTTCTGTAGCACACTGCCCTCTGGCAAGCAGGGAGCCAAGAGTCGGGGGGACAGTGCGCTCCTGAAGATAAGAATGAGACAGGGCCTTCATTGAGATCATGGTTAAGTGAAAGGACATCAGCAATGTGACTCTTGCCCTTGTTTTCACTGCGTGATTCCGGAGTGTCCCCAAAGCAGTTTTGTATTTACTGGCAAAAAAAAAAAAACCCTGTGGCAATGAACATGAAACTTGTTTCCAATAATCTTTACATCACTTCATAAATGTTTCTTTTTTGCAGTCAAAAGTAAGTGGCACCAAACAACCAGCCGGAGATTTCGGAGAAGTGCTGACCTCTGCAGCCAACGCCAGTGCCACAGATGACATCACAGAAAAGGATCTTGAACACCAGTGAGATCACCATTGTAACCGGCCAAATCTGAAAGATGCTGCAGGATAATCGAAAGCACACCCACAGCGCCCCCCTGTGTTCTCCGACAGGTTTTCTTTCCAGTGCCCTTTTTGCTTTTCCTTTTGTCTTTTGTGTATCCATCACTTGGTCGCCATTTAGTAGCTGAACTTGGCAAATGCTAAACCAAGGACAGGAGCCACCACTGCTGCAGGTGACAGATACCGTCTTACATTACAGACCTGGGCATATATTTGTGATAGAAAAAAAAAGTTATCCAAATGTTTGGTAGGCGGGAAAGACACAGGGATTTTTATGCAACATGTTACATTACTCCTTTACTACTGCCAAGATTTTGTTACACTGAATTCTGCATTTACTGTTTAGACACTAATAAAACCTGAAATAAATGCGTGAGAACCATGGCGAGTATTTCTTTTGCTTCAGTCTGCAATTATTGGTTTCTGTTGTATGTGTTATTTCTCACACAACCTTCTGACTTAGTCAGTATTACTACAAAGTGGAAGGATTTGAATTAAACACTTTCCAGGTTACATAAGATCTGGCCTCTTTTAAGTTTTATTATTTGATCATTTGTGTAATATAATTGGTGAATCCATTTCCAATTGTTTGCGGTCAGTGGACTACAACATCCTGTAAAGATTAAATATCACACAAGATGGATACCAGAGATGAGTGAATCGATGGAATTCACCAGGACCTACAAATTTCATCAAATTCGACTTGAACCAATTTGCGTATAAATTTGACCAAATTGACAAAAAAAAAAGCCTGCTGCCTTCTTACACATTGCAGAAGATTGTGTCAACCACAGAAGACTGATGTGACCATGTGCGCTTCAAAATAATGCTCTGCAGGTATCACGGTGTGTGTATAGGATTACCATATCCTGTTTAAAAGCCAAGGAAGGGAATGCAGCAGCCATTTTAAGATGTTGAGAAGTGTCAAAGCTAAGAGAAAGCCCTAAAACATTGGATTAATATTCCTGATCGCAGATCTGCACTGCCCAATAGTATAAAAGTGGACCGAGTGCTATCCGATAAAACATCTGCTACAACTCGGCTGCATTATACGCCGGTGTGAGTGAGCCTTTACAGAGGTTCAATCGTTTGGGGAGTTGCCAATCTCTGTATTAGCAAACAATGATATGGTGTCATTGAATTTTTTTTTATTTTTCTCTTCACACCTATTCTTTGGCGTGCTGCCACAGCATGATATGTCCTCTGATGACGACACTGTCAGTTGTTTTGTCATTTGTGATCAGGCTGTATTTGCATAGTACTAAGAGGGATCATTTTTGGACCGTTTAATTATAAAAAACATAAACTCTGTCAATGCCCAGTTATTCACTGAGCCTTTGGTTACTACTGGTTACCATTTGTTTCTGTGGTGAGGTCACTTTAAACACAAACACAGCCTTAGTAATGTCAAAAAATTGGAAAAAGGTTGGATACAACCCTAAAAGATGTGAGAATGTTAACCATCTTTTCAGAGCAACTTTTTGGAGGCATTGCAATATTGCAAGTTACAGCAAATTGAATTTTTTGAACCTAGGGATTTTCACATTTCAGAAGATTCAGTGATTACTAGTGGATACGTCTGTATCTAGTCAAGGGAAATCTTTTATACGGCCATTTTAATACTGTTGCACGTTAGATAGGATTGGTATTTTACTTATAAAAAAGGGAACAAGTGAGAGACCCCCATTTTGATTAAGGGATAATAAACCACATTTAAATGGCCAGCATGCCATACATTTTTCATGCATTGACTGCTGTATGGCCAGCTGCATTGATGCTGGTGAAACCTGCTCATGTAGACAAAACAAAATATATATATTATATGGGGTTCACACTTAGAAAAAAAAGGTACGTACATAAAAAAAAAACACTCCCTCTAAAATTTAACTTTGAATAGATAAATTTAAAAGTAAGTCGAAATATATCGACACCTTCTTATGACAAATAATCAGTGGGTAATGCAGGTGAAGGAAAAGAGATTCAAGTATATAAGATAATGTATCCTAGGCTGACCCTAATAAGTCCCTATCTGTCTGTGAGCCTTCCTGACTGCAGAGGTTGGCACCTTAAACATTCGACATGGCGCTCGCGCTTAACATCGGCAGTCCCTCAGATTCCCTGCACATCCCTAAACTAAAAACTGGAGTAAAAAGTATATAAAGTGCGTATGTGCTAATTTGTCCTACCCTAAACGTAGACCTAACAATGATAAATCCAATGACCCAAATGGGTCACTTGTCTGTCAATTGTATGGGTCCCTTCGTTCCAACAGTTTCCACCCCTCTTCATTTGGGGCTCATGTTAGACAGCACCTGTCCGGGGTTAAATCGCACCTCATACCTGCCCATTTACTCACTATGGCTTGCTCATGTTTTAGTCTCCTGATGAGCCCTAAAAGAGGAGAGAGCAGTGATTCTCCTTGCTCTAATCATTGCAGATGTATGGCCAAATATAGCTTGCTTGTGATTTATGACTTTTTATGCAGTAGGGAAAATGATAAATGGAGTTGTGGAAGTAATCGCAGTGCCATAATTAACGGGAACCTATGTCCCCAAACAATCTGCAGATATAGGATTACTGAAGGCTAATAGCACTACAGTGCTGTCCAGCTGCATTACTGCTACCAGGCGAAAATGAACTTTAGACCTCCCGGGAGCTGTAGGCTTTCAGTCAGATGCACGCCGGAGAGGCTACACTCTCCACTCAGTACATTGTCTGTGGCCACTGTGAGCATGCCCCGGCACTTTGACAGCTCGCTCTGCAATGCATCTTTGTAAATAAAGCTGTCAGAGGGCTGAGGGTACACGGTGTACACCTCTGACTGAAAGCTGGCTGTTATGTTTCGGTAGCTGAGGAGTGCAGGTAAAAAAGGCAATACACCAGAGCAGTTGGAATCTATGAGATTGCAGTACCCTGACTAACCACCACAACTAGAGGCAGCCGTGGAGCGTTCCTACGTTGGTCCTAGACGCCTCGTCACAGCCTGAGAAACTAACTACACCTAAAGATAGAAATAGGAAAGCTATCTGCCCCGGAGCAGAACCCCAAAGATAATAGAAAGCCCCCAAACATGTAATGGCGGTTAGACAAGAGGAAATACTGACACAGAAAGAAAATAGTATGAGCAAACGCTGGGGCCCAAACTATCTAAATAGAAAAGGATAGGAAGGGTACTTACTGCAATCCCAGAAAACCCTGAAAAGCGCCAACATACTAATTTCAAAATCACCTGAGATCACACGACCTCTACCACCTAAATTAGTTCTCTGGTGTAACAAAATCAAAACAGCAGCCACTGAAAAAACTGGAAAAAGCAAAAAAAACAAAACTCAGTGGCTGAACTAAACTGAGAGGGCAGAAGCCCCCGGAGGGGACCCTGAAGGCCCCCAAAGAAGTGCAGGACAAAATGCAAAAATATAGCACAAACACAAAAGCAGAAAAAGTCTTATCTGTTAGCAGGAGAAGCAGACACGACACAGCAGGCTACAAGGGAAACTGGAATGAAGGATTCAGACCAGAACAATTGATCACCGGCAACCCTGATGGGAAAATGACTCCCTTATATAAGACCAGTCAGTAACACCTGATTCCCAGTCCTCACAATCTTCACTAGCACCGCTTGTAACCACCAGAGGGAGCCTCTGCTCAGAACTCATCTCAAACCCATTCACAACAGCTGGCGCCTTACTGGAGGAATGAAGGTCATTTTCACCTGTTAGCTGCGCTTTCATTAAGGCGATCGGTCAGCATTGGAATGCTATTAACCTGCAGATTAACAGTATTTGGGGACATAACAGGTTCCCTTTATGGTTTGTTTACATAAAACCAGATAGATTTAATCTGAGATAATTTTGAATTATTATTTGACAGCAATTTCAAATAAAAACTCCATCTGTCTTAAGAAAGATGACCAAAGCCTTTTTAAATCCGTTTCATAAGTTAACCATCTTGTCCTCCGGATCTGGATGGGTGGGACAAGTTCTCTTGCTCTCAGAATGTGGCTTCCCACTTTTTATCTGGTGGGCGAAAGTCATTTAACCAATAGATATCAATCCTGATGCACCTACTAACATGCACCTTCGATTCAAAGTCTGTTGGGACTGGAAAGAAATTTACAGGCAATGTTCTTCATCAGTCGCCACCCTTTGTCTCAGCCATGGCATGGCTGTTGGGCCTGCACCCTTCTCAAGACCAAGACTGGATGTGTTAGGTATCCATATGCCATGGAAACTAATAGTGGGAAAACCATTCTTGATTGAAAGATTTAATCGAACACTTCTGTCTATGAGAAAAATAGATGCAACTTTGATGGTAAAAACAGACACATGGACCAAAACCGGATCAAAGTAGGATCTAGTTCACCAATGTAAGTGCATTGTTTTCTCATAAGATTTAACTTTTGTTACGGCCCAAGCTTGCCAGTCTGAAATATAAAAATGAGCTTCATGGCCTAATTCAGACATCCATGTTGTAGCTGTGTTTTTTTTTTTTTTCCCCCACAGATACAACACATCCCCTTTATACTGTAAGGTGCTATTCACATGTCCATTTTTTTTTCACGGGCTGTGTGCCTGTGCAAAACCTACAGAGACATGTCTCTTTTTCCGCTATCACGGATGACAATTGCCAATACAAGTCTGGTACCGTGAAAAAACATTCAGCATACGTGTGCTGTCTGTAGTTAACATTGGAAAAAATAGATGAGGCTTTGAAAACCACTGATGACGGGTGGTAAAAACAGACACACGGACCGTACACAGATCCAAAACACTGAAGACATTGGTACCATTTTATCAAGTATGTGATTAAACATGGATGTGTGAATGAGGCTGGGTTCGGGCAAGAACTATGTGCAGCTGTGTGTGCTCGTCCACACAGTGGATAGGTGTAATGGCTTGCCTGAGTATTGGAACACCATAAAACAGGGAAAAAACGGCAAATGTGACATAATTTTACACACAACCTTAAAAATGGGCTGGACAAATTTGGTGACACCTTTCCAAAATTGTGAGTAAAAAAAACTCACCTGTGGCAAGTAACAGGTGTGGGCAATATGAAAATCACACCTGAAACCAGATAAAATGGGGAGAAGTTGACTCAACCTTCACACTAGAAAAGGAGAACAGAAAGAGAATGGTCCGAGAACTTGCAAACATGAGATTGTTGAGAAACAAAATTGCGGAAAAATATCAAGTCCATCTTCAGCGATTTTGATGTTACATTGTCAACAGTGCGCAACATAATCAAGACGTTTACAACCCATGGCACTAGAATCTCCCGGCAGAGAAAAATTGAAGAAAGGTTGCAATGTAGGGTAGTCCGGATGGTGGATAAGCAGTCCCAATCAAGTTCCAAGGAAATTCAAGCTGGCTGATTAGTGTCAGTGCGAACTATCCATCAACATTTGAATGAAATGAAACACTATGGCAGGAGACCCAGGAGGACCCCACTGCTAACACAGACATATGAAAGCTAGACTGTAGTTTGACAAAATGTACACAAGCCAAAATTCTTCTGGAAAACTGTCTTGTGGACAGATGAGACCAAGATAGAGCTTTTAGGTAAAACACATCATTCTACTGTTTACCGAAAAATGGCATGAGGCCTACAAAGGAAAACACAGTACCTACAGTAAATATGTGGGAGGTTCACAGATGTTTTGTTTTAGTGCCGTGACTGTGTGCAAGGCATAATGAAATCTGAAGATTACTACAGGATTTTGGGTTGCAATGTAGTGCTCAGTGTCAGGAAGCTGAGTTGCGTCATGGGTAATTCCAGCAGGACAATGACCCCAAACATACTTCGAGAAGCACTCAGAAATGAATGGAAACAAAACACCGGAGAATTCTGAAGGGGCCAGCACTGAGTGTGGATCTAAATCCCATTGAACACCTGTGGAGAGATCTTAAAATTGCTGTTCCGAGAAGGCGCCTCCAAATATGATGTACCTGGAGCAGTTTGGAAAAGAAGAGTCCAAAATTCCAGTTGAGAGGTGTAAGAAGCTTGTTGATGGTTATAGGAAGCGATGGATTGTAGTTATTTCTTCCAAAGGGTGTGCAACAAAATTAAGTTGAGGGTGCCAACAATTTTGTCTGGCCCATTTGTGAGGTTTTGTGTGAGATTATGTCCAATTTTTTTTTCTGTGCTTTCCAATGCATACAAAGGAAGTAAACGTGTGTATAACACACATGTGGAACTGCAATATTTTTCTCAGAGAAACACTTCATTTTCTGTAACAATTTCTATGGCGCCAACAATTTCAGCCATGACTGTATATCGTGCGATGTGAAGTATTACATTGTGTTTATATGTAAGCTGTGAGAAATCCAGATGTGCCACAGTTGTGAGCAATTCGTGATGTGAGGCAATACAGATGCCCGACTACCGCTCCATTACTTCTCAGAGGGCAGAGTGTAGAGCTTGGCAGCCATATAGTGAATGAATGGAGCGACAGGTTAGATGCCCGACTACCGGTCCATTACTTCTCGGGGGCAGATTGTGTAAGGGGGTGAAGGAGTATTACTGTTTCGCCCCGCCCCTTAAATATACCTAATGTTCCCATGTAAATAATCATGTAGTTATAAATATTCAGTGGTACTGCTACATTAGTCATATGTATTACCGCTTGTATTCATGGTTTTGCCAATGCTTTTAGGCAGAAGTTGGCTAGAACAAGGAAGTAAAGGGAGCTGGAGCTTCGACGAGTTTGGTACAGACGGCCCGATGCTTCACTGGGGGGCCACCAAACGTAACATAGTAACATAGTTATTAAGGATGAAGGAAGACTTTAAGTCCATCTAGTTCAACCCATAGCCTAACCTAACCTGCCCTAACATGTTGATTCAGAGGAAGGCAAAAAAAAACCATGTGGCAAACAGTAAGCTTCACATTGGGGAAAAAAATTCCTTCCCGACTCCACATACGGCAATCAGACTAGCTCCCTGGATCAACGCAATATCAAGGAAACAAGTGTATAAAACCTGTAATATTATACTTTTCAAGAAAGGCATCCAGTCCCTTCTTAAATTTTAGTAGGGAATCACTCATTACAACATTATACAGCAGAGAGCTCCATAGTCTCACAGCTCTTACAGTAAAGAATCTGCGTCTGTGATTATGCTTAAAGGGAATCTGTCACCCTATTTTTGCCCTATGAGATGCGGCCACCGCCATAAGGGGCTTATCTACATCATTCTGTAATGCTGTAGATAAGCCCCCGATGTCACCTGAAAGTGAAGAAAAACTAGTTATACTCACGCAGGGGCGGTCCGCCGTTCGGTCCGATGGGTGTCGCGGTCCGGTTCGGCGCCTCCCATCTTGTAGCGAAGCTAGCCTCTTCTTTCCGTCCTGTTGCAGCTCCTGCACAGCCGCACTGATCTGCCCTGGTGAGGGCAGAGCAGAGTACTGCAGTGCGCAGGCGCCGGGAAAGGTCAGAGAGGTCCGGCGCCTGCGCACTGCAGTACTCTGCTCTGCCCTCACCAGGGCAGATCAGTGCGGCTGCGCAGGAGCCGGGACGGGACGGAAAGAAGAGGCCGGCTTCGCTACAAGATGGGAGGCGCCGAACCGGACCGCGACGCCCATCGGACCGGACGGCGGAACGCCCCTGCGTGAGTAAAATATAACTCGTTTTTCTTCACTTTCAGGTGACATCGGGGGCTTATCTACAGCATTACAGAATGCTGTAGATAAGCCCCTGATGGCGGTGGCCCTATCTCATAGGGCAAAAATGGGGTGACAGATTCCCTTTAAAGGGAACTTGTCACCCCCCCCCTGGGCCTTTTTAGGTAAAAGAGCCACCTTCAGCAGCACTAAGACAGCAGTCTGTGAAGGTGGCTCTTTTTTTTCTGGTCCCTTGCAACGCTGAAATATAGAGTTTTAAAACTAGGTCCCCATACCTTAAATGCGTCCCTGAGGTATTGCCTCTTCCATTGACTCATCCTCCCGCAGCCGTCCATCAACCACCTTCAGCGTCACCACGCCTCCTCCAGGGTTGTTTTTCTTTCAGTTCAGTTCTGTGGGGCGCCTGCGCTGTTGCAACAGTCCTCGGGCATGCGCAGTGCGCGCTGCCCGGGAACTAACAGAAGACTATTGCGCCTGCGTCTTTCTTTTTCCCCAGATCCCTCCCCGCAGTGTGTTATCATGTATTCACACTGCGGGGCTGGCTATCTGGCGCCTGTGCAGTCTACAATGAATACCCTCCCCCCAGTCCCTAGTTTAAAGACTCCTCCAACCTTCTAGCCATTTTCTCCCCAGCACAGCTGCACCCTCCACATTGAGGTGCAGCCAGTCCCTAGCATAGAACCTGTAGCCAACAGAGAAGTCGGCCCAGTTCTCCAGGAACCCAAACCCCTCCTTCCTACACCAATTCCTGAGCCACTTATGAACCTCCCTAATCTCCTGTTGCCTCTCTGGTGTGGCACATGGTACAGGCAGCATTTCAGAAAATACCACGTTGGAAGTGATTAATGAATTCAGCATACCTCCCAACTTTTGAAGATGGTAAAGAAGGACAAAGGTTGCGGCGCGCGCAGTACGCCGCAACAAATTTTAGGCCACGCCCCAACCACACCCATTTCACAACTAGTCACACCCATGTCCACGCCCTGACCACCATTTACATGTGTGCCTGATGTACTGAGGCACATGACTGGTCTGTGGCAATGACGAGTAAGAAAGAACAGAGAGGAAAGAAAACAAGAAGGAGAGAGAAGAAGAGGGAAAGCAGAAAGAACAGAGAGAAAGTAGAGAGAGAAAGAATTAAACGAGGGGAAGAAAGACAGAGAGAGAAAGAAAGAGGGGAAGAAAGTACAGGAGGAGAAGAAGAGAGGGAAAGAAGAACAGAGAGAGAAAGAAAGAAAGAGGGAAAGAAAGAAAGAAGAACAGAGAAAGAAAGAGGGGACAGAAAAAAGAACAGAGAGAAAAAAAGAAAGAGGGGAAAGAAAGAACAGAGAGGGAAGAGAAAGAAAGAGGGAAAGAAAGAACAGAGAAAAAGAAAGAACAGAGAAAGAAAGAGGAAAGAGAAGAACAGAGAGAGGAAAGAAAGAACAGAGAGGGAGAGAGAAAGAGGGGAAAGAATGAACAGAGAAAGAAAGACAGAGGGGAAAGAAAGAACAGAGAGAAAAAAGAAAGAAAGAGAGAGAAAGAGGGAAAGAAGAACAGAGAGAAAGAAAGGGGAAAGAAAGAAAGAAAGAACAGAGAGAGAGAGAGAAGAAAACAGAAGAAGAAGAAAGAAGAAGGGAAAGAACAGAGAGAAAAAGAAAGAGGGAAAGAACAGAGAGAGAAAGAAAGAAAGAAGGGGAAGAAAGAGAGGAAAAGAAAGAAGCAGAGAAGAGGAAAGAAAGATCAGAGATAGAAAGAAAGAGGGGAAAGAAAGAACAAGAGAAAGAAAGAAAAAGAACAGAGAGAAAGAAAGATGAGAAAGAAAGAACAAAGAGAGAGAAAGAAACAGAGAGAGAAAGAAATAAAGATTCTATAAAGATACTATAGCAGCCCGGCTCCCATTGTAGTGCCCACCCGAGCCTCCCCGTGCAGGACATATCATGATCCGCTCACATGGCTGACATCCCCGATTCCAAGGCGAGGAAACGGTGATGGGTCTGAAGCATTCCCTGAAGTGCCTCCATGGTTCCGTCACAATTTCCTCCCGAAATTACCTCATTTCCGGTCATCTTCCAGCACATCACTTCTGGTGGAACATCACGTGCGAGTTTTAAAGTGCTCCTCGGGGCTCCGGCATGTACTCCTGTGTCCACGGGAAAAGCTCCCGGCCGGGACAGTGGGGCAGACTCCCAAAATTGGGAGTGTCCCGCTGAATTCAGGACGGTTGGGAGGTATGAACGCTCCCCACCATACACCTTGCACACGCACGGCTCTGCACACCTCTTACACACATGGTTCCGCTTTGTATGCCTCGTACACACACGGCTCCGCTCCGTCCACCTTGCACACACAAGGACTTCCACTCCGTACACCTTGTACACACGCAGCCACGCTTTGTACACCTTGTACACACACGACTCCACTCCGTAAACCTTGTACTCATGCGGCTTTGCAGCATACAATCTCGTACATCACACGCGGCTCCGCTACATACACACAATGCTCCACTCCATACACATACGGCTCTGCTCCGCTCTGTACACACACGGCTCAAGCACGGAGCCCTGTGTGCATGGAGCTGAGCGGCTCAGCTCCGTACACTTCACACATACAGGGCTCCGTTTCGTACACACACAGCACTGCTACATCCACCTCGTTCACACGGCTCCGCTCCGTAAACCTTGCACACGCGTGGCGCGGCTCAGCTCTGTAAACCTCGTACACGCGCGGCACGGATCCGTACACCTCGTGCACGCGCGGCTCGGCTCCGTGCACCTCATACAGACACACGGCTCCGCTCCATCCAACTCGTACAGACACGGTTCTGCTACATCCAACTCGTACACACAAGGCTCCGCTCCGTACAACTTGTACACACTACAGCACTGCTACATCCACCTCGTACATGGGCGGCTCCGCCCGTGACCTCGTACACGTGCGGCTCCGCTCCGTGTAACTCGTACACGCGCGGCTCTGCTCCGTGCACCTCGTACAGACTCACGGCTCCGCTCCATCCAACTCGTACAGACACGGCTCTGCTATATCCAACTCGTTGACACAAGGCTCCGCTCCGTGCACCTCGTACACGCACGGCTCCGCTCCGTGCACCTCGTACACGCGCGGCTCCGCTCCGTGCACCTCGTACACGCGCGGCTCCGCTCCGTGCACCTCGTACACGCGCGGCTCCGCTCCGTGCACCTCGTACAACTCGGCTCGCTCGTGCACCTGCGTACACGCGCGGCTCCGGTCTGTGCACTCGTACACCGCAGGCTCTGCTACATCAACTCGCACACACACGGCTCTGCTCTGTACACCTCGTACACACTACAGCACTGCTACATCCACCTCGTACACACACGGCTCTGCTCTGTACACCTCGTACACACACGGCTCTGCTCTGTACACCTCGTACACACACGGCTCAAGCACAGAGCCCTGTGTGTATGGAGCTGAGCGGCTCAGCTCCGTACACTTCACACACACAGGGCTCTGTTTCGTACAACACAGCACTGCTACATCCACCTCGTTCACACGGCTCCGCTCCGTAAACCTCGCACACGCGCGGCTCAGCTCCGTAAACCTCGTACATGCACGGCACGGCTCCGTACACCTCGTACACGCGCGGCTCGGCTCCGTGCACCTCGTACAGACACACAGCTCCGCTCCATCCAACTCGTACAGACACGGTTCTGCTACTTCCAACTCGTACACACAAGGCTCTGCTCCGTACAACTCGTACACACAAGGCTCCGCTCCGTACACCTCGTACACACTACAGCACTGCTACATGCACCTCGTACACGTGCGGCTCCGCTCCATGCACCTCGTACACGCGCGGCTCCGCTCCGTGCACCTCGTACACGCACGGCTCCGCTCCGTGCACCTCATACACGTGCGGCTCGGCTCCGTGCACCTCGTACATGTGCGGCTTAGCTCCATGCACCTCGTACACGCGCGGCTCCGCTACATCCAACTCGTACACACACGGCTCTGCTCTGTACACCTCGTACACACTACAGCACTGCTACATCCACCTCGTACACACACGGCTCCGCTCCGTACACCTCGTACACACACGGCTCCGCTCCGTACACCTCGTACACACACGGCTCCGCTCCGTACACCTCGTACACACACGGCTCCGCTCCGTACACCAAGTACACACACGGCTCTGCTACATCCAACTTGTACACACTACAGCACTGCTACATCCACACTGTAAACCCGAGTCCCGACCCCCACACACACTTACCCTCATCCAGCACCATGACAACAATCACAGCAGAGTCCTGCACACAACGAGGACACGATCATGTGACCCCTGACTCCTCCACTCCTGTGACCTCATCACAGGTCCTGTGGGCACAGAAGAGTACAGCAATAGCAGTGTCATTGCTAGCTGCTGTGAGGCTGAGCTGTAGAGACAGGGAGGGCAGGAAGGGGTGCATGGGGGACGTGGCGGCTCATCTCACTGCGGGACAGTGTCCTCAGCGGGACAGCGGGACGGGGGGGGTCAGAATCGGGACTGTCCCACTCAATCTGGGATGGTTGGGAGGTATGATTCAGTACTAAGATGAAGCAGGCAGAATGAAGTGTCATTATAGCGAGGTCAGGCCTTTAAGGAACTGGGGAGCAGTCTAGTATGGTCCGGTCTGGGTGTGTGCTGCACAGAAGTGACAGCAAAGCAGGGAAAGATAAGGAAACGAATGTAACATCTGTTGTGCCAACTGTGGATGTCACGTGTGAAGAGTTAAGTAAAGAATATGCTCAAGTTATTCTGGACTGTGTGTCCATTACTGGGGGTCACCTGGAAGAAGGACCGTCGTTGCCTGGAAGTGCCCAGGAGGAGCTGAACCTGAAGATGCAGGTATGCCAGAGGGAAGAATACTGTTTCATGTAGGGGAAGGGCTGGACATGGATGTTACGGTAATCCAGGTCACGACTACATTCCGGGCCCTCCCTTACAAGTGCAGCGCTCGGCAGCCATATAGTGAATGAATGGAGCGACAGGTCAGATGCCCGACTACTGCTCCATTACTTCTTAGGGGGCAGAGTGCAGCACTCGGCAGCCATATAGTGAATTAATGGAGCGACAGGTCAGGTGCCCGACTACTGCTCCATTACTTCTTAGGGGGCAGAGTGCAGCACTCGACAGCCATAAAGTGAATGAATGGAGCGACAGGTCAGATGCCCGACTACTGCTCCATTACTTCTTAGGGGGCAGAGCGCAGCGCTCGGCAGCCATAAAGTGAATAAATGGAGCGACAGGTCAGATGCCCGACTACCGCTCCATTACTTCTTAGGGGGCAGAGTGTGACGCGCACCACATTGGTGGTACCAGGGCTATGGGGTACTCGGAACCGAGCCCATGGAAGTCTATGGGGAATGTCACTGGCAGCAGAGCTCGGTCCGTGGCCCTGGCGGTCATGCAATGGGGTATATTTACAGGGGATTGTAGTTATAGTTCGTGACGCCACCTGTGGTTTCTGATCTAATTGACCAGCGCTGCAGGTGTAAGGTTCTGTGTACATGTTGTGACCACGCACCACAATTGTGGGTTACCAGAGCAATGGGGTACTCAGAGCCGAGCCCAGGGAAGTCTATGGGGTTGTCACAGGTAGCGGTGGCTCGGTCTGTGGCCCTGGCGGTCAGGCGTATGTTGGGGGGTATATTTACAGGGGATAGGTGTATAACAGTTCGTGACGCCACCTGTAGTTCTCTGATCACTAAGACCAGCGCTGCTGTAGATCTCTGAGGGGATGGTGTCGCAGCTAGATGTCGGGTCCCCTACAGGTGGGACTGGTCCCTCAAAGTCTATGGAATTAATGATGTCGGGTGCAGGTAAATAAATCAGTCTCACACCATCCAGCGTCTTTCCATACCTTTTACTTGTCAGATGATAAGGCAGGTCCCAGGGAGGCTGGTCGGGTGGAGGATGTGCTTTGAGGTAACGGCAGAGCAGGTTGGGGGCCTCCTTTACTTTCCAATATGTTGAGTTCAACCTGCATAGAGCCAAGTTCACTCCAATTTCTCCAAAGCTGTACTGCCCGGTCAGTTTTGTGGTCGGAGTCTTCCAGTAATGGAACTAAGTTCTTGCTTTTGTCGTGCACTGACTCAAAGTCCCTACTCCACTTGACCCCTGTTACGTACCGACACTCCAAGGCTGCTTTCTGTGACCTAAGGTCCAGTAAGACTCTGGTTTTTCTATCTCTACGCCTGAAGCTGTAGTGACACTTCGGTCTTCCAGTGACCGGAGAACAATGCCGGATAGTCCAATCCTCCAGGCACTTTTATAATTCTTTCCTCTGCGCCCTTCGCCCTGCTCAACTCTCAATATCAGCACTGACTAGGCTAGGATAAAATTTGGTTATCCGTACTAGCCTCCACTTTTGCACTGTCTCTCTGTATTAACAGGAATCTCGTTTCTCCCACAGGCACTAGTCCTGACTTCCTTCACTCTCTCAGGAGAACTTCAGACTACTCTGCTACAGGACACTCCCCTAGACACCCCTGCTGGGTGTGTCTGACGTGTATGTGAGTAATGTCGAGCTCTTAACCATTACCTCTCCGCACATCCTCCAGGGTACTGTGTGCTTACATACCAGGGCTACACATACATGTTCCTGAAACTCAGTTTGTTCGTCAGCCATTTTACTTTCTGTCTTGCTGCAGCTATCTTGCCCTCAGTCAAAATGGAGTTTCCAGCTTGCATGTTCCCGCCCTGATTCTCTCCTTTTGCTTCTTAAGCAGCCACAGCTGAGCAATCAGTGCTTCAGAACCTAGCCTGCAGTGAACCTGTGACTTGACTCCTGTAAGCCTTGGACCTTGTACTCCAGCTATTCCTACTGAGGAACTCTGAAGCACTTGTGGACTCTGAACCCTGCTCTTTGAAAGACCCACGTTTGCATGGACTTACGGTAACAGAGAAGAAGATCCTGAACCTGTTGTGGAGAGTGATTGCTGAGCTTAGATTACTCTGGCCTGCTGTGTCTCCTGCTTCTGTGTCTGCAAACTGTGTGACTATTTTTGCCAACTTGTATGAAGTAATACAAGACTTTCTATATCAAACCTGTGTCTCATGTATTTTCATCGCACCCAAGCACAAGACGCTATATGAACTGTACTACATACATTACAAGATTCTGAAGCCAAAACATTAGTGTCTGCTGGGTCTGGAAAGGCTGTGTCTGCTGTAACTGTGGATATCGGATGTCCGGTTGTACTTTCTGTGATGACAGTGGTTGTGACTTCTCACAACCATTTCAGGTGAGCAATTCCCTTAAGTGTTTTTTTTTTTCTGCAGTGTTACCACAGGTAAACACTATTGTTTTTTTTTCTTTTCTCTTTTTTGTCTGCTGTAACTGTGGATATCAGATGTCCGGGTGAACTTTCTGTGATGATAGTGGTTGTGACTTCTCACAACCATTCCAGGTGAGCAGTTCCCTTAATTTTTTTTTCTCTCTGCAGTGTTACCACAGGTAAACACTATTGTTTTTTTTTTCTCCTCTCCTCTTCTTCCAGTACTCCTGTCTTAAAAGATCTGGAAAATGGAGGCCCGCATAAAGGAACTTTGCGGAGTGACTGATAATATCCTTGCAGATTTGCAGAATATAAAGACCCGTTTTTCAAGCCTACAGGACCTCACTAATCACAATTTGCAAGTGTTTGGACAGACTGCCCAGGATTTGCGAGCCAGGATTGAGGTTCTAGAAGGGCGAGTCCAGGCTCCTGCCGTAGCCCCGAGTTCTGGGATTCCCAAGTTGCCCCCTTTTCGTTTTGGCGGTGAACGTGAGAAATTCAGGGGATTTATTAATCAATGCAATCTTTTTTTTTCTGCACATGCTTCACAATTTCCCACTGAACGATCTAAGGTGCTTACTATAATTATGTTGCTTACCAACAAGGCTTTGATGTGGGCAAACCCTCTGATTGAGACTGAGGATGATTGTTTGAATCACCTTGATGCTTTTATTTCAGCCATGGGGCAGGTGTTTGATGACCCCAATCGAGGTGCAACAGCTGAAGCAGCCATGTTAGCTTTGCGCCAAGGTAAGCACTCGGTAGCTGAATATGCCTTGGATTTCAGGAGATGGGCCCTTGATACCACCTGGGACAGTTCCGCCAAAAAATCTATTTTTCGAAAGGGGTTATCTCCACTGATTAAGGATGAACTTGCTCGTGCCGACCCTCCCACTGCGTTAGGTGACTTTATTAACTACTGCATCCGTATTGATACTCGTCTGACTGAACGCAGGCAAGAGAGATGGTTCGAAAGCAATCGCACTAACCTTTTCCTACCTTCCTCTCCAGCTAAGGAACCTTTGAGTAGGATTACACGGGAACCTGAACCCATGCAGGTAGACTCTTTACAACGACGGGTTAGTGATGCACGCAAGGAACATCGTTTTAAGGAGAATCTATGTTTCTATTGTGGTAAGTCAGGGCACTTCATTATAAACTGCCCCAGCCGTTCTCGTAAGACTACTGCAGCACTCATTCATTGTGAGTGTTGCGAGAGGGGATCTGTCAGGTCCGAGCCTCAGGCTCCAGAGAGATCTGCAGCAACAGATCTTGATTTCTCGGACTTAAACTCCGTTACCTCTGAGGACGTTGACTGTGTAAACGCTGCCATTTTTCAAGTTTCCTCAGCGGTGTCCCAGCTGAGTTGTAAGAAAAACAATTCTCATTGCTTTCTTTCCATCAAACTCTGGGTTGACTCAGCTTGGGTGTCTAGCTCTGCTATGATCGACTCAGGGGCAAGTGGAAATTTTATGGATGTCTCCTTTGCTCTGAAACAGGGGATACGTTCAGTGAAGAAGGCTACTCCAGTACAGATGGAAACTGTGGATGGCTCCCTGCTGACCTCTGGACCAGTGGATCAGGAAACAGAGCCTTTGAGGGTTCTTATGGGTAAAGATCATCAAGAGAAACTGTCCTTTATGCTTATCTCTTCTCCCCACTTTCCATTATTCTAGGGCTACCATGGCTGCAGGCTCAGAATCCTACCATTAACTGGGAGACCAAGGAATTACACTTTCCAGAGAAACAGATGAGTCCAAAAGTTTCAGCTTGCTCTGTTCCTAAAGGAACCATGTCAGTCCCTGAACTACCAGCTGTATACCAGGACTATGTGGATTTATGTGACAAGAAGAACGCTGACCAGCTTCCTCCTCACCGTCCATATGATTGTCCAATTGAATTATTGCCTGGAGCAGAGATACCTTTTGGTAAGATCTACCCCCTGGCGGGGCCCGAGCTAAAGGCTTTAAAGGATTACATAGACGAAAATCTAGCCAAGGGCTTCATACGCCCCTGTTCATCTCCTGCAGGTGCACCCATCTTCTTTGTAAAGAAGAAAGATGGATCTCTGAGACCATGCGTAGACTATAGGGAACTCAATAAGGTTACTATTAGAAACCGTTATCCATTGCCTTTAATCCCTGAGTTATTGGAGAGAGTGCGACATGCCAAAATTTTCTCTAACCTAGATCTTCGTGGGGCCTATAACTTAGTCCGTATTAGACCTGGGGATGAATGGAAGATGCATTCAGGTCACGCTATGGACACTTTGAATATCTAGTTATGCCTTTTGGTCTGAGTACCGCCCCAGCCACTTTCCAACACTTGGTGAATGACATCTTCAGGGATCTCCTAGATACATTCGTGGTAATTTATTTGGATGATATTCTAATTTTTTCTAACTCCACAGAGGAACATCATGGACATGTGAGAATGGTCTTGGAATGTCTAAGACAAAATCATCTTTACATCAAACTTGAAAAGTGTGAATTCCATAGGACCGAAATTCAATTTCTGGGGTATGTACTGTCTACACAAGGAATTAGTATGGATGGAAGCAAAACCCAAGCCATCAAGGATTGGCCAAGTCCTAGAAATGTGAAGGAGGTACAGCGCTTCATCGGGTTTGCCAACTTCTATAGACGTTTCATTAGAAATTTCTCTGAGGTAGTGTCACCTATCACCCAACTTACCCGGAAAGAGTCTAGGTTCTCCTGGACTCCCCAAGCCCAGGAAGCATTTTCCCGTCTAAAAGATAAATTTACCACTGCACCTATCCTAGTACATCCCAACCCGAGCTTGCCTTCATAATAGAGGTGGATGCTTCAGACTGTGCCGTTGGAGCTATACTCTCTCAGAGAACAGGTGAGAAGAATGTCTTGCATCCCTGTGCCTTCTTTTCCCAGCAGTTGTCTTCGGCTGAGAGGAACTACGATGTGGGCAATAGAGAGTTGTTGGCCATTATTGCCGCCTTCAAAGAATGGAGACACCTTCTTCAGGGAGCTGCACAGCAAATAGTCGTCCTGACAGACCATCGTAACCTTGAGTTTATCAGGTCGGCTAAGTGCCTGACTCCTCGCCAGGCTCGCTGGAATCTTTTCTTAAACCAATTTAATTTTATCATTTCTTATAGACCAGGATCGCGCAATGGAAAGGCTGATGCACTCTCTAGGATTTACTCAGCAGAGACACGTCCAATTACTCCTCCTAAGACTATTCTTCCTGACTCTAGATTCCTAGGAGTAATTCATAATCAAGACCTACTTAAGGACATCAAGGAAGCATACCATGCGGATTCCTTTTTGGCACAACCCCCAAGGGACGTAAGTCTTGTCTTTAAGAATGGTGTGTGGATTCAGGGACAACGCCTGTATATTCCTGAAACAGTCAGATTGAGAGTATTGCAACTCATTCACGATTCCAAGATAGCTGGGCATAGAGGAATTCTAAAGACACAGGAATTTCTCTCTCGTTTCTTTTGGTGGCCCACTTGCAGGAAGGATGTTTTAAACTATGTCACTTCATGTGAAGTCTGTGCAAGATGCAAAACACCTCGCTCCTCACCAACTGGTCTGTTACAGCCTCTTCCCCACCCCGTCCCGCCCGTGGGGATCCATTTCTATGGACTTCATTGTGGAGTTACCAACCTCTCAAGGGAAGAACACCATTCTAGTGGTGGTTGACCGTCTAACAAAGGCAGCTCATTTTATCCCTTGTGTCGGCTTACCCACTGCAAAACAGACATCAGATTTGATGATTAAAGATGTGTTTCGCTTACATGGAGTACCGGATGAGGTTATTTCGGATCGAGGGGTGCAATTCACTTCTAGGTTTTGGCAAAATTTCTGTGCAGCATTGGACATTAAAGTAAACCTTTCTTCTGCTTTTCATCCCCAGACTAATGGACAGACCGAACGAACCAATCAAACCCTGGAGCAGTATCTCCGCTGCTTTATCTGCCACCTACAGGATGATTGGGTGGATCTACTTCCATTAGCTGAGTTCTCGTATAACAACTCTCAGAGTGCCTCCACTAAGCAGTCTCCTTTTTACTCTAATCTAGGTTATCATCCTAACATTCTACCACGATTTCCCATAGAAACGCCTTTACCAGCAGTGGCTGAAAGAATCACGTCTTTACAGAAGAATATGGATCTTCTAAAGGAGAATCTGGAATCGGCTCAGGAAAGGTACAAGAAAGCAGCAGATAAATTTCGTAAACCTGCACCAGCTTTCAAGGTAGGAGACTTGGTCTGGCTGTCAACCAGAAATCTTAAGTTAAGGATTCCATCGTCTAAGTTGGGACATAAGTACATTGGACCCTATAAAATCAGTAAAATTATAAGTGCCGTTGCTTGTCGTCTTCAACTGCCCAGAACTATGAGAATTCACCCTGTCTTTCATGTATCCCTACTAAAGGCTGCGACACCCAATACGTTTCCTGGACGTTCTTCTCCTTGCCCTGACCCAGTGCTAGTCGATGGTCAGGAAGAATTTGTGGTGGAAAGGATTTTAGATTCCAGGTTGTATAGAAATCAGTTACAATATCTGATTAAATGGCAGGGCTACGCAGTGGAGGACAACTCATGGGAACCAGTCAATAACGTTAATGCTCCTCGCTTGCTCCATCAGTTTCATCAGAGGTACCCACACAAGCCTGGCCTGAGGTCATCCGGAGGTTGTCCCTAAGGGGGGAGTAATGTAAGGTTCTGTGTACATGTTCCTGAAACTCAGTTTGTTCGTCACCATTTTACTTTCTGTCTTGCTGCAGCTATCTTGCCCTCAGTCAAAATGGAGTTTCCAGCTTGCATGTTCCCGCCCTGATTCTCTCCTTTTGCTTCTTAAGCAGCCACAGCTGAGCAATCAGTGCTTCAGAATCTAGCCTGCAGTGAACCTGTGACCTGACTCCTAAAGCCTTGGACCTTGTACTCCAGCTATTCCTACTGAGGAACTTGAAGCACTTGTGGACTCTGAACCCTGCTCTTTGAAAGACCCACGTTTGCATGGACTTACGGTAACAGAGAAGAAGATCCTGAACTGTTGTGGAGAGTGATTGCTGAGCTTAGATTACTCTGGCCTGCTGTGTCTCCTGCTTCTGTGTCTGCAAACTGTGTGACTATTTTTGCCAACTTGTATGAAGTAATACAAGACTTTCTATATCAAACCTGTGTCTCATGTATTTTCATCGCACCCAAGCACAAGACGCTATATGAACTGTACTACATACATTACAGCAGGGTAGATCTCTGAGGGGATGTTATGGCAGCTAGGTGTTAGGTCCCCCACAGGTGGGACTGGTCCCTCAAAGTCTATGGTGGTGATGCAGGGTGCAGATAAGAATTCAGTCACACACAATGCAATCTCTTTCCATACCTTTACTTGTAGATGTTGCAGGTATGTCCCGGGAAGCTGGTTAGGTTGGAGAATGCACATTCAGGAGAACTGTTGAGCAGGTTAGAGGCCTCCTTTATCCCTTTAATGTGTGTGAGTACAACTTGCATAAAGTCAAGTGCAACTCTTTCAATAGTAACTGCGCCCGGCCAATATTGTGGTGGAGCCTTCTATGTCTCTGATTATCAGATGTTGAGAGAACTAAGTCCTTACTTTTGTCGTGCACTTGACTCAAAGTCCCCGTTCTCCCTGACTCCGTTTACGTATCGGCGCTTAGGGCTACTTTCTGCGACTTGTAGTCCAGAAAGCCTCCGGTTTTTCTTATTACTAGGCGTGAAGCACTAGCAACGCTTCGGACCCCGGTGTCCGGCTAATTTGAGTGAGGGTGATCTGTCCCTTTGTCACTCTTACTTCTCCACTCGCCCTTCGCCCTGCTCTCGCTCTTAACATAAGCACGTGTAGCAAACGTGCCAAGGTCAGATTTCCTTCAGTGCTCACTGACCTGTTCTCAGTTGACTCGTTGGTATAACTGCTGTAATTCCTTTCCTTCCTTCTTAGGAACGCAGGCAGATTGTTCTGAGCAGCAGGTTAAGGGGTAGCTCTGACTAGGCTAGGATGATTCACTTCACCCGTACTAGCCTCCACTTTCTTGTCAGATGAGCTACACAAGCTCTGTCAGGATTCAGACTTCTCTCCTCTCCCTCCGTCTGTCTGACTGGAATCTATCTGTGCTGATCTTCTCTGTCCGAAGACAGGAACTTGACTGCACTGAATCTTGTCTAGCTCAGGCTGAGCTCTGACTAGAATCTGATCTCCTCTGTCCGAAGACAGGAACTTGACTGACTCACTATTGCTACATCACACTACTAAATAGTCTGATATGCCTCTAGTGGCAATGCTGAGAAGTGTGCGTGAATGAATATCAAGCTTTTTACAGTTACCTTCCTGTGCATTTTCCAAAAGATATGTGTGCCTTGCGAAGCTGGGCCACACAAGTGCAGCACTCGACAGCCATAAAGTGAATGAATGGAGCGACAGGTCAGATGCCCGATTACTCTCATTACTTCTTAGGGGGAGAGCGCAGCCTCGGCAGCCATAAAGTGAATGAATGGAGCGACAGGTCAGATGCCCGACTACTGCTCCATTACTTCTTAGGGGGAAGAGCGCAGCACTCGGCAGCCATAAAGTGAATGAATGGAGCGACAGGTCAGATGCCCGACTACTGCTCCATTACTTCTTAGGGGGAAGAGCGCAGCGCTCGGCAGCCATAAAGTGAATGAATGGAGCGACAGGTCAGATGCCCGACTACTGCTCCCTTACTTCTTAGGGGGCAGAGTGCAGCGCTCGGCAGCCATAAAGTGAATGAATGGAGCGACAGGTCAGATGCCCGACTACTGCTCTGTTACTTCTTAGGGGGCAGAGCGCAGCGCTCGGCAGCCATATAGTGAATGCATGGAGCCCTGGTGAGGCGTGCTGCACACTGCCGTTAGACTCTGTCCACAGTATAGGTGATAGCTTGTTTTCACCCACAGCCCCATAAGGCCCCATGCACACTTTGCGTTTTTTGATGCGGTTCCGCAGCGGTTTTTGCGCTGCGGAAACGCACGCCATGTACAGTACAATGTTAGTGAAGGGGAAAAAAAAAAGCTGTGCAGACGCTGCGGAATTTTCCGTGCGGATTGGGTGCGGTTTCAAAACCGCAGCATGTCAATTGTTTGTGCGGATTCCGCTGCGGTTTTACACCTATTCCATTATAGGTGTAAAACCGCAGGGCAATTCCGCGCCAAAACCGCAGTGCGGTTTACCTGCGGTTTTAGCAAAATCCGCGCGGAAAAAACGCAAGTGAATCCGCAGAGTGTGCATGGGGCCTAAGAGAGGCCTGCGTATGAGGTCTCTGCTCATTGTCTATGGGGCAGTTGGAGCTCGCTGAGCGCTGCTGTACTCCTATAATTTAGCGTGTCTGGTCTGTAATTTTGGGTGGATCGTTCTGATTAGCAGGTTAGTCTGAGTTTATTTACTTTATAAATAGTTAATGTGTTTGGCTTGCAGTCTATACTTTAGACATCTGAGCTCTTTCAGGGTGTTTGGTCTCTGTATTAATAAAGGGGGTCTGGGTGTTCTATTACTTCAGGAGATTAGGGAGCATGTCCTAAAGAAACGGTCTGGTCACCACGCCACCAAACTTTGCGCATGCAGTCTCCGTACAAAAAAAAACGCAACCAAAAGACGCGTGTACCAAGTCAGCCTGTGTCTATGCTGCCCTCTGCCGGTGAAGCGGTGTGTTTTGTTTGCAGTGAACATCTCCGAGCAGCAGAGGTCGCTGTTGCGCCGCCACGGTTCTGCCTGCGCTCTATGATTCCTGTGTCATCGGCTGTACGTCCGCAGCGTCCAACATGGCGGCGCCCTGCTGTACACAAGCCGGGAGGTGGCTGAGGGCTTTGCGGGCGCCTGTTAGGACTGCAGCGCGGTCACTCAGTACAGCGACATCCGGGGAATCACAGTCCGGGATCGGCGCTGCCGGGGATGAGCAGAAGCCGGCTGTGTCACGGGTGACTGCTGCAGCAGGAGGGAAGGTGAGAGGCAGGTGCAGTGTGCGCCCCAGCAGTGCAGTCCCGTCATACTTACACAGGGGGAGCTGTAAACACAGAAAACGAGGCGTTTCCCATAGCAGCCAATCAGATTTCCTCTCTCATATTTTAGACTACGATTTTAGAATGAAAGCTGCAGCCGGATTGGCTGAGAAGGAAAATCCTTTTAATTTTAGGATGCGACTATATGGTGACTTTGGCTGTGACTGAGGTCTGATGGCCGAAGGTTCGGGCCTCCGATGCTCCATTCCAGCACAGTGACTGTGGTGATATTACAACCCCCAAGTTGTGAGAAATCAGACCTGCTGGGCTTCTTGTGACCTTCGGGCTGTAGTCATTATGATTGGATGAAGCGTCAGTCACTGTGATATCTGCCACACAGGGCATAGCGGCCATATTTATACCATGGCACGGGAGAGCACACGCCTAGGGTGGCAGGAAGGTGAGGGCGGCACGTTGCATAGAAAGGAGGCATTTATTTTGTTTCTGTCACAAGCTGTGTAGCCTGGTACCTGAATATTTAGCAGCAGCCGGGACAGAAATGGAGAAGTAACACAAAACGTTTCCCCCCATTAAAAACAAAGTAAAAGTGCAATCTATGAAATCTGAAAAAATATCCCATGAACCCGTACAGTAAAGAGAGAAATAACTGACCGCTCCGGATCACAGCACTCAGTGGCCAAAGCTGTAAAAATGGGCAAAATAATGCAATTAAAAGCGTTAGTTCACTTTGCTGCAGGGATGATGGGACAACGTTCAGACACGTGACGACCACCGCAGCGCGTCGCCCACCACAGCACATCACCCACTGCAGCGCGTCACCCACCGCAGCGCGTTACACACCACAGCACGTCACCCACAGAAGCACGTCACCCACCGCAGTGCGTCACCCACCACAGCGCGTCACCCACCGCAGCGCGTCACCCACCGCAGCGCGTCACCCACCACAGCACGTCACCCACCGCAGCGCTTCGCCCACCGCAGCGCGTCACCCACCGCATCGCCCACCGCAGCGTGTCACCCACCACAGCACGTCACCCACCGCAGCGCTTCGCCCCACCCGCAGCGCGTCACCACCCGCAGCGCGTCACCCACCACAGCACGTCACCCACCGCAGCGCTTCGCCCACCGCAGCGCGTCACCCCACCGCAGCGCATCGCCCACCGCAGCGCGTCACCCACTGCAGCGCGTCACCCACCACAGCGCTTCGCCCACCGCAGCGCGTTACACACCACAGCACGTCACCCACAGAAGCACGTCACCCACCACAGGCGTCACCCTCCGCAGCGCGTCGCCCACCGCAGCGCGTCGCCCACCGCAGCGCGTCACCCACCGCAGCGCGTCACCCACCGCAGCGCGTCGCCCTCCATAGCGCGTCACCCACCGCAGCTCGACGCCCACCGCAGCGTGTCGCCCACCGCAGCGCGTCACCCACCACAGCGCGTCATACACAGGCATCAGGGTCTCCGTCTATTTTATATCATTCTCTGCTGTTATATAAAAATAAATCTGGGAACCCCCATTAATCCCTGTATCGGGGAACGTTCCGGGCTGTTCCTGACAGCTCAGCACGGTCTTATAATCATGTACATGGATACTTCTTTGTGCCAATATGACCCATCTTTAAATCTGCCCAGTTTTTCACATTTTGCCCTCCAAAGATGACTCTTCAGGTTCTATTAACCCCTCGTAACCAGATGTGCTGCAGTTCCTGGGACTCTAGTCAATCCCGCACAATTCAGCCTCAGCTGGCTTTTTGCCGGCACAGTTCTGGATATGAGACGTGTCTGCATCAGAGCTTCTACTGTGAGATAGAGCCTCCGTCATTACAGTGCCAAGCTCACAACATGAAGCGTAGGGGCTAATAAAGGGAATCAATTAACATTTTTTCCTGCCCCAACTGAGATCAACATGATATAGGGGCAGAGACCCTGATTCTAGCGATGTGTCGCTTTCTTGCTGCAGTTTTGATAACGTCACAATTTTCTCTGCTGCAGATCTAGCAGTTCTCTGAATGCTGAGCCCTGTATAACCCCGCCCACACCACTGATTGGCAACGTACCGTACATAGGCAGAAAGCTGCCAATTAGTGGGGACAGTTTTAAACAGAACTTATGAATGTTGATGACTACGTTACAGCAGGTTTACTAATCCTGTGGTGATCATCTCTTGCTGATAAGTCATTTTATCGCAAATACAGCAAGCAGCCCAGTAAGTGACACATCCCTGTAATCAGGGTCTCTGTCTCTACACCATTTTGCTCTCAGATTGGTGGCAAAAGCTGGTGAGAGATTCCCTTTAAGAGTAGGGATGTACTTCAGGAAGGGCTGTATATAGAGGGGTCAAGAATAAGAGAGAAATACTGCACATGGGGCTCTGTATACAGGTGCTTTGTTACATTTAACTGTGTGGTGCCTGTGACGTGATGTGAAATTAATTGCAAGTGCTGGTGTATTGCTGCATTTACCAAGGATTATCTTCTGCTGTATGCTTCAGCAGAGCAGTATTTGCGGTTTCAAATCACCTATCTGTCCACAGCCGGCAACAAACTTTTGCTTTTAGGTTTGGGGTTTTGCTGTTCATTATTAATCTGTTATATCAAAGGTTTTAGCGAATTTCCAGTCAAATGCTGGTTTGTGGCAGTTTCACTACAACTCTTGTGCATGGCTGGTTTGTAGAAAATGTGTGTTATCTGCAGTCGCTGAGATGGTCGGGTGCAGAGATCTCTGGGATGACGATGCCACAAGTCTGTACACAGTCCATAAAGCCTTGGCTTAGTGCAGTGGTTCTCAACTTTCTAATGCCGTGACCCCGCAATACAGTTCCTCATGTTGCGGTGACCCCCAAACCAAAAAATAATTACAGTCCTCCATACAGTATTATGGGCCAAATATAATGCTCCATAAAGAATACTGGTCCCCATATAATGCTCCATACAAAATATGGAGCTCTCCTCTGCACTGTGCTGCGTTCTGCACTGTTACGGCTCAGGAAATGGCACTGTGGAAAGACTCCCCATTATCATTATCATTGCCTCCCCATCATCATTATCATTGCCTCCCCATCATCATTATCATTGCCTCCCCATCATCATCATCATTGTCTGCCCATCATCATTGGCTCCCCATCATCATCATTGACTTCCCATCATCATTGGCTCCCCATAATCATCATTGCTGCCATCATCATTGGCTCCCATAATCATCATTGGCTCCCCATAATCATCATTGGCTCCCCATAATCATCATTGCTGCCCATCATCATTGCTGCCCATTCATCATTGGCTGCCCATCATCATTGCCTGCCCATCATCATTGCCTGCCCATCATCATTGCCTGCCCATCATCATTGCCTGCCCATCATCATTGCCTGCCCATCATCATTGCCTGCCCATCATCATTGCCTGCCCATCATCATTGCCTGCCCATCATCATTGCCTGCCCATCATCATTGCCTCCCATCATCATTGCCTCCCCATCATCATTGCCTCCCCATCATCATTGCCTCCCATCATCATTGCCTCCCCATCATCATTGCCTCCCCATCATCATTGCCTCCCCATCATCATTGCCTCCCCATCATCATCGCCTCCCCATCATCATCATTGCCTGCCCATCATCATTGCCTTCCTATCATCTTTGGCTCCCCATCATCATCGCTCCCATCATCTCGCCATCATTGCCTGCCCATCATCATTGGCTCCCCATCATCATCATCATTGCCTGCCCATCATCATTGGCTCCATATCATCATCATCATTGCCTGCCCATCATCATTGGCTCCCCATCATCATGATCATTGCCTGCTCATCATCATCTCCTCCCCATCATCATCATCTTTGCCTGCCCATCATCATTGGCTCCCCATCATCATCGTTGCCTCCTCACCACCATCACTGCCTCCCCCATCACCATCACACATACAGCACCACACACAGACAGCACCGCAGCACTCTCACATACACACACGCAGGCAGACACACACACACACACACACTGATACACACAGACACATACACCTCACATCTACCTGTCCGGCGCCCGCGCTCTCTGCCACAGCCGGCCGCTGAATGATGACATCATCCAGCGGCGCTGCTGTGACAGGAAGCGCGGGCACCCTGCAGGCGCCCCCTGGAGCCCAGAGCTACGGAGGCACGGGGAGAGGTAAGTATTGCGCCGCCTGCTCAGGCCTGGTCCCCCCTCTCCCCGCACAGTGGACTCACCGACCCGCCGCTCAGCTCCGGAGGGTCCCGGGCCGCTGCACTGTGACTCCGTGGGAGGAGGAATTGCTGCTGCTGCCACGCCGCCCCACACACGTGCTGCCTGGGGCGGGCCGCCCCACACACGTGCTGCCTGGGGCGGACCACCCCGCCCACCCACGCTACGCCCGCGCCCTACGCCCGCCCACGCTACGCCCCTGCTACGCCACTGGGCTAAAGCCATCGGAAATATGTATTTTCGATGGCTTTAAGCGACCCCTGTGTTTTGGTCGTTCGACCCCCGCCGGGGTCGCGACCCACAGGTTGAGAACCACTGGCTTAGTGAGATTGGGGGCATATTTTATTATATTTTATATTGCTTGTATGTTACTCCTATAGGCCCTTACAGGCATCATCATCTCTGTCCCCATTGGGCCTCACATATCTACATTATGTCCAGACATTGAACCATAGGCGCATGCCCAGGATCCAGGAGAAACGGTCGCGCTCTCATCCAACATTAACACTAGGTCTCATTCACATTTAAACACTGTCACAGTGATCTGTACAGATAGAAACAACCAGGTCCTGCTCCATAATCTGACTGGGTCCCCCTCGATTGGCTGCAGCAGTCCGCACCTGATCAGCGGTACAGAGGCGCAGTGTGGAATCGGTGGGACATAACTATAGGGCTGTGTATTTTTTTTTTTTTTTTAAGAGTACACTGGAACCTAAGGAAAAAATAGCGGTTGGATAATCCCTTTAAATGGAGCTTTGCTTATGGTTTCCTGCACAACATGGGAAAAACTATTAAACGGAATGCGTCGGCAGGTTTTTGCCATGTAATGTGAAACCAGCATGATGTACGGGTAGAGACCCTGATTCTAGTGGTGTATCACTCACTTATGAGGCTGTGTTGCTGTTTCAATAACATCAGTGTCTTGTGCCACTTTAACTCTTTCTGTATAACACCGCCTCCCCACCACTGATTAGCAGTGTACACAGAAAGCTGCCATTGGTGTGGGCAGGGTTATAGCATTCAGAGAACTGCAACATCTGCAGCAGAGATAACAGTGATTGTATTAAAATGACAGCAAACAGGTCACTAAGTGACACATCGCTGGAATCAGGGTCTTTGCCCCTACATTATGCTTCTCTCAGATTACATAGCAAACCTTACTGACTGTTTCCCTTTAAGAGGACTCTCATTTTCCAGAGGTCGGCCTCTACATATCAGAATGGAGTTTCATATTCTACTTTTCCACCAGAACCTTCAGTAATGGGAACACCTTCTAATATCTTTCATCCTACTCTGAAATCTGCAGAGGTGAGGCGCAGCCATCTGGAATGACCACAAGGGGGAGCCAGCACTCTTGGATTATGATGAGTGGGTGTTTGCGCTGGTCAGCAGTGCCTGTGATCAGTAGCGTTTATTTTTTTGTTTTTATTTATTTTTTGGAGGGGGCACATAGTTTTGCATAAATATTGTATGAGCAACAAGAACAAATGTATGTCAAATAGTGAGATTGTATGACAACTCACAGGCCACGCCACGTTGTTGATCCCTCGCCTATGCCGGTCTGCCTAGAGGTGTGTGAACAAGCAAGCAGTTTCCCTGATGAAAAGACTACATGGAATCAGTATACTAGAAATAAAAGCGACACCGAGTTTTATGTCCAAATTTTATATCATTTTGGGGGTGTACCCAGTTTCCTCACTCATTTTTGTGCCGGCTATTTCTGGGCTCCTGTAAGCCGCTGTTCACATGTCCATATATCTGTTCCATTTAGAACATCCAGAATGGATATATGGAATTGGCATCTTGTGTGGTCCTTGTGCGTACGGCAGCAGAGGGGCCCGACTGACTTATATGGGGGTCCGTCCCAGTTTCCGTATGAGTATTTTAGGATGATCCGCACGCAGGACTTATATTTCTCACTCTAAAAATTGCCCCAAACAGACCTGGACAGACCCCCATGTAAATTCATGGACCCCTGTGCTTTCACCTAAAACATTTTGATTTGGCACCTATGTATTCCTTTTTCTAGAGGAAGAGACGATCACAACCCCAGAATCCATACTGGGGTTATTTCCTGACGGAGACGTTCCAGTCCCGTGTCTTGTATATGGCCGCTTTCTGCCAGGATTTGTGCATTCCCATGACATTCGCTTGATCCTGTCCCGTAGCTCTGACATACATTATTTGGGGGTATACACTTGGTGTAGAATTTGTTGTCCCGTTATTGTCTTTTTTGACACCTATAAGTGGAGATCTGCATCCATGGCTGAAGTCCTCCGTGTAGGTTACTCCAGGGCTTATGCTGCTAATGAGGCTTTAGGAACGTGTGGTGACCGGATCCGCCGGCTTGTACGCCCTCCGCTTCAGTCTCCATGGTGATGAGGTTTTCCACGGTCCTGCTATTAATCCAACGTTCTGAAGATGATGTGATGAGGAGACAGCGAACAAGCAGCACTTCTTCTACGGAGATGTTCTCACCTGACAAGTGTCAAGAAGTGTATGACATTGATGATTTCCTCCACTTTTAGCTGCATTTATAGGTCAGGGATGATTATGAAATCAAAACTTTCTTTTTGAAGGAAAGAAGTACTTCCTGTTTAGCTCCATAGATTACACTCCTGTATGGTGAATACTGATTAGTATACAGAGGGTGAAAAAATTCTAAAGGGGCTATTGACAAGAAAGTCTCACCAGATGTCGGTAACAAGCCATCCAATCCACACAAGAAAAGAAATCAAAGAATAGACGTCCATAAATTAAGTTATGTGCAATAATGAGAATGACACCGGGAAAATAGTATTGAATACATGAAGTAAGAGAGGTGCAAAAAAGCCATGGAAAATTGACACCAGCTAAAATATATCAGTAAGTAGAAAGCAATCCTGCCACTTGGTGAAAAATATCAGCTGGTTCAACTGATGGCCTATAAAAAGGTGTCTCATTACCATGGTGCCACACAAGAAACATCTCATGATGGGTTAAACCAGTGAGCTGTCTCAAAACCTTTGCAACCTTATTGCTGCAAACCATACTTCTGACATTTGTTTACAGAAGAATTTCTAAACTGCTGAAGGTTCCAGTGAGCACTGTTGGGGACATTATCTGGAAGTGGAAAGAACATTATTTTCACCATATACCAGCCGCAACCAGGTGCCAGATTTCAGACAGAGGAGTGAAAAGAAACCTGTGAAATACTGAAAGAATATAGTCTGAATTGAACTCTTTGGATGGCCAAAAGGCACTGTATATTACCCAAAAACACCATACCCACAGTGAAGTTTGGAGGTGGGAACAATATGGTGTGGGGCTGTTTTTCAGCATATGGCACTGGCAGACTTCATGTAATTGAAGAAAGGATAAATGGACAAATGTACCGAGACATTCTTGATAAAAATCTGCTGCCATCTTCCAGGATAATGAAGATGAAACGAGCTTGGACATTTCAGCAAGACATTGATCCCAAACACACAGCCAAGGAAATTCTCAATTTGTTTCAGAGAAAGAAAATAATGCTGCTAGAATGGCCGAGCCAATCACCTGACACGGATTCAACAGAAAATGGATGGAAGGAACTAAAGCTCAGAGTTCAAAGAATGAGCCAACCAAACCTTCAGGATGTGAAGAGTGTTTGTGTGGAAAAATGGGCCAAAATCACACCTGAGCAATGCATGCGACTAGTTTCTCCATACAGGAGGCGTCTGAAGCTGTGATCATCAACAAAGGCTTTTGTACCAAGTGTTACATTTCAGTAAGTGTGTTCAATACTTCTTTCCTATGTCATTTCTCATTATTACGCATAATTCATGGACATCTATGGTTTGATTTCTTTTCCTGTGTGGATTAGATGGGTTGTTGACGACATCTGATGATAATTTCATGCCAATAGCACCTTTAGAAAAGATATTTACTTAGAAAATTGATGACGTGCTAAATACTTATTTCACCTGCTGTGTATAGAAATGGATTCATTGTACTATAAAGCTTTGTCCACACTGGACTGATCCGTAGCAGAATATGAAAGGGTGAAAACCGCAGCATAAAACAGGCTGCCGATATTACTTCTGCCACACAGGTCAGCTTTCCTTCTCATTTCCTTCTTAAATTATCTTTCAGTTTGCGGATATTCTAAAAGGCAACTGATTTTGCACAAACCTGATGAGAAAATCTCCGCTATGTACATACCTTATCAGAGACATTAAAATTCTTTTCTTTAGAAAATGATTTCTACCGAGGCCTCACGATGGCTCCTGTCCGCTTCTTCCAGTCTTATTCCAAGGAGTTGAGAGCTGGACATACTGTAGACTCCTGTCAGTCAGTGGCAAGTCCTCTCCAATATCTGGTAGGGTATGTAAGGTTATGGGTCTTTGTAGAGCATCACAGCTCCTTTATTTCGGCTTTCCATGGAGGTCTCTGAACAATTTCCATAATTTGTAAACCTCAATAATACTACATACAAAGGGGTAGGCTCTCAGAATTTGGTAATGATGGACCGTATAATGATTTCTCTTGTTATGACATCATTACAGATTAACCACTTATAGGTGTTCTCTAATCTTCCGTCTGCAGGAGTGCAGCGCTCGCTTACCTGGGGTGTGGATGGCGCTTCTGATGACTGACCGTTTAGATCAGAGGCATGGCGGTGCCGCTTGTGTGGAATATCTGATTTCCGATGCTAGCAGAGTCAGCTTTGACTCGGCAGCATCTGATGAGCGCAGAATCACTGGACCCTGGAGCTGGCCGGACCGAGCGATCACCTGCCAGCATCAGAGCATAGCAAGCCAGGTCTCCTTCTATAAGAGGTGATACACTGCAGAGGTGGCCGGTAACCTAGGAACAAGCAGTAAACTGTACAATCCCTTCTCTATTGAGAATAGAGCCGATTTTTATTTTAATAAGTAGTAAATTACAAAGTTACTTATTTTTGCAAGCAGTTTACATGTCTATCCAGTACAGACAGCCACTTTAAAGACCAGGCCTTTTTTGGTCTTAAATGGTGACTGTCGTTTTTACATACTTTGCCTAAATCAACAGTACAAGGCAATATAAGAAAGCTTTTAATATATCTTAGCCGATAAACCTGCTTCTTGCCCTGCCTCCTGATCTCACAATCCACTATAAAGAAAAAATGGCAGAATGGTATGTTCACACGTTGCTTTCTTGCTGCATACACTTCTCACATGTTTGTTGCGGTTTTTACATACATTTTAGTAGCATTTTTACTTGCTTTTTTATGTATTTACTGGAATGAGTGAAAAGCGCTGCAAAAATGATGTAAAAATTGACACGCTATTTCATGGCAAAAAGGAAGCAGGGGCTCAGGATAGTAGCAAAAACGTAGCGTAGATTTCCAAAATCTCATTGATCGTGCTGGTACTTTAAAAGGCTCCATATTTTACGCACCAAATACACCGTAAAATTAGCCGTAAAAACACCATGTGTGAACAGACCCTAACTTTGTCTTCAACGGCCAGCACAGCTATGTGTCAGGTTTCCGAGCCTATTCTACTCTTTGGAGAGGGTTGGGGGGTCTGAGGAGTATTTAGCACACAGAGGCAGATATAGTAAAACGCAGGCAGATGGAGCTTCAGGCAAGTGTGTTTTCTCTCTCCAGTGTTTGACTCACAGCCACACAGCTCAGTACTTCTGTACAATGTAATCCATGCTGCTGATTCTGTCTGTGTGCTACAGCAAAAGAAGAGCAGGAGTCCATCTCTGTGTGTGTGCTGTGTGCTCCATTTGTTTCTTCTTTACGTAATTGTACTTTGCTGTCTACCATTTTTTAATCATTGTACCTTACTGTATGTCTTTCCAGGGTGCTGCCAGTGACAAAGAAAGCTTTGCCAGTTTACTCCGACATTCCCCACTTATACAGCTGGGACCTGCTAAGGATAAGGTAGTGGCCGGAACAATCTTCCAAGTTGTGGATAATGACCTGTACATCGATTTTGGGGGCAAATTCCACTGTGTTTGCACAAGACCTGAACAAGATGGCGAGTAAGTACATTTACGTATCAAAGGAAAGTAGTTTAATAAATATATATATATTATACATACATACTGTGATAAAGTTTTAGATGGGTGTGGAAGAAACAAAATAAGAATGTTTTCAATAATAAAAGTGTTTTAATAGTCTATTTTTATCAGTTATCAAAGTACAAAATGAATGAAAGAATTGACATCATTATTTGCTGTGACCATCATTCATATTCAAAAGAACGTCAGTTCTTCTAGGTATACTTACACAGTTTCTAAAGGAACTCCACAGGAAGGTTCCTCCAAACATCTTAGAGAACTAAGCACGGATCACCTGTGGATGTAGGCTCATACAAATCCTACTGCTTCGTTATGTAATCCAACATGGTGTATATGATGGTGATATCAGGGGGCTTTGGTGGTCAATTAATCACTTCCAGGACTCATTTCCTTTACACTGAATATATTTCTTAATGACATTGGCTATATGTTTGTGGTTGTTCTACTGCAGAATACATTTGAGTCCAATCAAACGTTTCCCTGTTCTTATTACATGATGGATAAGTATCTGCCCGTATTTCTCAGCATTGAGGACACCATTAATCCTGACAAAATCTCCAACTCCATTTGCTGAAATACGTCCCCAAACTTGCAGCTAACCTCCACCATGCTTCACTGGTGCCTGTAGACATTCATCCTTGTGCTGCTGTACAACCCTTGGCGAAGATCTTTCTGTTCAGCCAAATATTTCAAACTGACTCATCAGTCCAGTGCCCCTGATGCCATGTTTCTGCCTTTCCCAGTTCCTACGTTTTCATGCAAAGTGGCCTTGTTTCCATGTCAAACGTATGGATTTGTGGCAGCAATTTTTCCATGAAGACCACTTTTTTACAGATTTCTCTGAACAGTAGATGGGTGTAGCTGGGTCACACTGGTTGTTGCCAATTCTGAGTTGATGACAGTGCTGAATATCTTCCAATTTCGAAGGGAAGTGAGTATGATGTGTCTTTCATCTGCCGCAGATTAGTGCTACTTAGGAGCATAGGAAGGCATGAAGCTCAGGCATCTCCAAATTCAGGGTTTAATCCGTGGATAGAAATAGACTGAGGGTCAGTATAGATGCACCCCTAAGGAGGGGTTTCCTCGAAAGGGAAGAAACCCTGAGATATGGGGGTCTAGTCCACTAATTTGTCTAGCATGACGCCATCTCAAAATTACTGACAACAGTTGGGGGTTATCCCTAATTTTCATTTGGACCTCAGCTTGATGCATGTGAAGCAGAGCAAGGAGACTAAAAGGTCTACACATCGCCTCATCTATTGGGGTATTTGTAAAGCGGGTGAAGGCATAGATCCAGTCCAAGGAATGACGGAAGACAGTCGCTATACTATAAAGGCATATATTAGGGTGATTAAGGCCACCTAAGGATTTCATTTGTTGCAACTTGAAAATACTAATTCTAGAGCCCCACCTTGAGTTCCAAATAAATTGACGGAAGATTTTTGTTAAAAGCCTATCTTCGGCTTTAGATAAAAGAACCGGCAGCGTCTGTAAGGGGAAAAGTATTTTGGGGAAATAAATAATTTTAATCAGGTGGGCCTTGCCCGCAAAAGATAATTTAAGAGATTTCCAGGATTGTATTTCCTGTACAACCGCAGAAATGAGGGGTCGAACATTCAGTTTATAAATGTCATCGGGGTTTCAGGGCAAACATACCCCAAGATAACGCAAGGAATCTCTCCTCCACTGAAAAGGGAAAGGGAATGGCCACCTTTTTCTGAGCAGCTTTGAAGATAGCCAAAGCATGAGATTTGTCATAATTTATGCAAAATCCCGAAACTGCTCCAAACTCATTAAAGGCGTCCATTATAGAAGGAATGGATTCCGTAGGGTTGGCTATGATGAGTAAAATATCATCAGCAAATACCAATCTTTTAATCGTGTGGTAACCCATCCCAATACCCGCAAAGGAAGGGATCGTCTCCAGGTATCTTAGCAAGGGACCCAGGGCGATATTAAATAACAGAGGTGACAGGGGACATCCCTGCCTCGTACCTCTGAAGATGGAAAAGAAGGTTGACTGCATACCATTAAGCCAAATTGAAGATTGGGGGTTGGTGTTGATTACCTTCTTTAACTTTGTAAGGACAAAGCCAGACAATCTATGAGGTAAGACCAGGACACGCTATCAAAAGCTTTATCAGCATCAAGGCTGACCAGTATATGTTGCTTGGCCTGGTAACTATGTGTAATGGCAGCCAATGCTGTCCTGATGTTATAAGTGATAGACCGACCATGGACAAAACCTGTTTGAGATGAGGTGAGGATTCCAGGAATAATGGACTGAAGTCTACTAGCCATGATTTTGGTAAGCAATTTCAAATCAGCGTTTAGGAGGGAGATCGGACGGTACGAGGCAGGAAGAAGCAGGTCTTTGCCTGGCTTTGGCAACAAAGATAAACAAGCCTCGTTGAATCGGTCAGGCATAGAACCCGAGTCAATGATATGATTGAAGAGAGAAGTTAGATGGGGAACGAGTAAAGGTTGTAACATTTTATAGCATTCCACCGAGAACCCATCCGGGACGGGTGCTTCAAGTATCTTTGAAGACTTGATGACTGATCCCACCTCCCCAGGAAAAATCGGCTGATTTAAAGCTTCCCTTTGGGAAGCGGAACGTTTTGGCGGATCAGCCTTGTATAGAAATTTGTATCCATCCTCTCGGGAGTCTAGGGATGTGCCATAAAGATCTGCATAAAAGTCTCTAAAAACTGCACTGATTTGTGTTGGGTCATGGGTAATAGAGCCATCAGGTAATGTAATATTAGAGACTCCAGTAGCCGCTTTGAATGGCTTTGTTAGGGACCCCAAAAGACGGCCTGATTTATTACCCCATGGAAAGTATCGGTTGCGTTGGTGAGCTAACTGATTGTGGGCCTGTTCGAGCAGTAGCGTGTTCCAGTTTTGTTAAGCCGTTAGGTAAGCCTCTCTGAAGGAGGGAGTATTATGTAACTTAAAATCCCTGTATGCTTCAGTAAGCTGGTCCAAGAGAGACCTCAGGGAGGACAATCATTTCTTTTTTTTTTTTAGACACATAGGATATAATATGTCCCCTAAGCACCACCTTAGCAGTGGCCCAAAATAGGTTGATATCGTCCAAGTGTTCTAAGTTATCCTCCATGAAAGTCTCCCATCAGCCAGTGATATAGCGTTTGACGTCGTCCGAGGTTTATAGATATGAGGGAAAACGCCAACAAAAAGAAACAGTTCTACTAGTGGGCAGTTCCAACGTAAGTAAAGCCGGAGAGTGGTCTCACATAACCGATGGGAGGATATCCACTGTTTATTGTTTTGATTTATATATCTCTATAGTTTGTTCACTTTTCCTGTTATTTGATAGTTTGTCTTTTATTATCACATCGATTTTTTTAAAATCATCTATAATGTTGGAAATTATGCCCCCGTTCCATCCAGAGCTAGGAATGTGAATATACAGGAACAGCATGTGCGGATATTGGGTTTACGTGCCCTGAGGGTTAAATCATGGTTTGCTCACCATGATGTATGACCGAAGACCTCGATCAAAAATATATTGTGCATGTATCCGATATCTAGTAACGTGTATGACAATATTATTGTGAGGATGCGCCGACTCCCAATAACCAGAAGACGTGGTTGAAGGTATAAACACAGTATAAAACGTAGAGCCAAAAGCAAAAAGTTTACATGTGCTTATTCTTTTGTAGTTTATAATAGTGAGATATTCACTTTATGTACAATTATTAGACAAATAGCTTACCACCTAATTTTTATGCAAATCTTTCAACTTCAAGCCGTATAAAGTCTCTCCATTCACTTTTTGTGAGCGATGCCATGCATGTCTAGCCGTCACATGACCACATGCATGCAAATCGTATACTTGTGGTCACGCTCCCGGCGCCGGCATCCGAGAATCCTGACTGCGTGCACACTGCGCGCTGCGAGGAGTCACAAGTCTGCAGTCACATAGACTCACCCCCTTTTAAATGGGAGATTTACGATAAAGTAAAACAGTCCACCCCTCTGATCAGTGTCTGAGGCGCTGTGATTGTTGCTTCCCAAAAAGTTGATAGTCAGCTTAACAAACTAACAGATCCATTGATGGAGATAATGACTGGTATGGAAAAGAAGGGGGCTATATTGGTTACTGATGTTTTCTTAAAATGTCAGAAATTTATTTTTGTACATTGAGTTGTTTGGTTATTATTCTCACTGTAACAGATGAAAGTAAACAGTGGAGATGGGAAATGTAGGTTTGACATTTTAGTTAAACAATAAATCTGTATGCTAATAGTTGATTGTGTAATTTTCAGAACCTACAGTAACTTGGGCCAAGTCTGCATCTTCTACTTTCAAGGAAATGTGTCATTAGAAAATGTTCTATTTGTTAAATTAAGTATTTGTTACGTATATTTTTTATTTTTCATTTCATTGTCTAAAAAAACTTGCAATTTTCTTTTCTTGGTCTTCTTTTTGGGAGACACAGAACCATGGGATAGTCTGCTGCCACCTGGAGGCTGATAGTATTATTGCAATGTAAATAAAATTGTCTTTCCCGGCAGACTGTACCTCGCCTGCTAGCACCGGGCTCCTCAGTTTTTCATAGTGTCAGTTGGAGGCCACCTTTAGGCCTTTAGAGGCCAGGTTAGGCATTATATTTTTCTTTTTTTTTTCCTTTTTCAGATGGATTGCTTTTAGGGTAATAGGGTGTAATTTTGTGCTCTGTTTCACCCACGTAGTAGCGGACAGTACAGGCAGAAATTGCTCAGTCGGTATCCTCTCACACCTTTTCGGCGATCAGGTACCAGAACAGATGGTGGTCTTTTTAGCTTCGTTGTCTCCTGCCCACCCACCAACCATAGCGTGTGTTTGCATGGATCAGAGAATAGAGTCTGGAAAGCCCAACTTCTAGCCACAGGATCAAGCGTCACAAGACAGAACAGTTCAGTAGGCCCCTTGCTGCAGCCCTGAGGTGTGCTGGCTTCCCATTGGTCGTTGTTCGGCGCGGTAGCATCTCCTTTTGTGTAGTTTTGAGTCCTAGCAGTTACTCTGTTCCCCCGTTTTATCCCTGTGCTCCTCCTAGTGTTTTTTTTGTGTTTATCCCCTCGTCCTCCTCTCCCTCAGATCTCCTTGGGTCGGCGGATGGATGAGTGGGGAAGGGGCTCCTTCCTGTACCAGTAAGGGTGCGTGTGGCTGGTGGGGTGGAGACAGAACTCCTGAATGGTGGTGTGTTTGTCACATTAGGAGGTGTTCAATCCCGTAACCTGTGTATGCTCCATACACCTGCAGTATGGGCAATGTCAGGCCTGTATGTGGTCCTACGTTATCCGCACTCTATATTACTATTTATGATCTGTTCCTCAAGAGTTCTCTCTCACACCTCTAGGCAATCGATGTATACGGCGGCCCCTGCCCGCTGGTTAATCAGTGTTGCCGGTGGGTGTTTGTCTGCTGGCCAATCAACACAGTCAGTGTGCACATCCCCCGGCCAATCAGTGGATTCATAATGCTCCCGCCCTCTGTCCAATCAAAGCAAGCAATTGACCCATGTGCGGTACTTCGGGAGAACAATAGGTTTCTGATTCAGTCCTCGGTGACTCAGACCTATTGACAAGGTGCAGTTGCAGGACTTCTGTGCACTACTTCAACTTCGAGACAGTATTTTTGTGTTGTGAAGAGACCTCTCAACTTAGTGTATCCTTAGGCAGTCCAGGTAGCCCGGCTCCAGGCTTTCCGCTGAAGGACAAGGACTCACGTTTAATTGATGATTTCAGCTTTAGGTAGGAACATATCCTTTAATTCTAGGGGCAGGGTTACTGACTTACCAGCAAATCTTTTTCTTGGGCAATGATGGATGCAGGTGGCTTACACTCATCTAGGCTTCTTCAGCCGATACCAGGATAGATGCTTCCGGAGTAGGACGGTAGTTTTTAGATGTATTGAGTGCTCCCTTTGAGGTGGCTATTTCAGTACTCGGTTTCATCCCTTATGCTGTCTTGTTCTTTATCTTATCCTAGTCCTTTTCACCTACAGTCCTTGAGGTCTGCAGGGTCTACCAGTGCTTCCATTCTTTCACCTCCTATGGGAGCGCTTGACAATTGTTTTGGGTTGAGGCAGGTCGTTCAAATGATTGACTTCTGGTAAGTTTCCTGGACCTGAAGGGCATATGGAAATCTTAGGCCTCTATCGGTCTCCCAAGTGACCTACCGCCTACAAAAGAGCTTTCCCCGGTAGGTGACGGGTTGGGGCAGACATCTGGGCTCTTTCACATTCTAAAGGAATCTTGGTCTTTCCTTATTAGGGCAGAATTCTCCCTTCCCAGATTGGGCTGAGTATTTTGAATGGTTTATTTAGGATTCTCTGGTTTGAGTCCAGAACTCCCGTTTATCGTGGTAGATGTCCCCAGACATCTCCCATACTATCCAGACAGACCTTTCCCAGGCTTGTCCTCTTCTACTCAATTTCTCTTTTTAGTCACTTAGTTTATCTGCAGGACTTTTGGGTCCACAATTCGAAAGCAAGTTCCTGCTTAGGCTATCCTGTCCAACTTTATTTATCTTATAGGGCAGAGGTCAGAACTGCCTGCCCAGGCAGAGAAAACTCATGGCCACCATATTATTCCTGGGAGCCGCGAGACCTCTAGGGGTCCAACTGTCCTTCAGTCTTCCCCCTTTTAGGCTGATCAGAGAGATCTCTCCAGTTCGTTGAGAAACGGTGGAAAATGTTCTCTGGTAACTGTATACCGTGTAAGTTTCTCTCACCCCTGGGACAGCTTTGGAACTTCCCATGGTTACTGTGTCCCCAGTAAGACGAACCAGAAATAAGGATTTATTACCGTAAAATCCCTTTCTCGTAGTCTTCATTGCAGGACACAGATCCCACCCTTAGTTGCCTGGTCGGGCGTGTATTATTTTTCTTTCGTTCTTTAATTTCTTTGGCTTTCTCTAACTGCTTTTTGACTAAACTGAGGAGCCTGGTGGTAGCAGGCAAGGAATAGTATGCCGGGGAGAAGCCAATTTTCAATTAGTTGCATTAATAGTGTCAGCCTCCAGGTGGCAGCAGACTGTCCCAGGTTACTATGTCTCCCAATGAAGACTACCAGAAAGGGATTTTACTGAGAGTAAACAATCCTTGTATCGGCCTCATTAGGACTCTTCCTTATTGGTGGGCACATGGACATTAGCCACATAAAGGGACTCAAACCCTAGTTGGCTAGAAGTATTATCTGAGGTTCTAATCTCAGCATGCTCTGATATAGGAAAATGTCCTTGTGCAGAGAGAGGGAGGAGGTGAGCTGTAACATCACCTACTGTAAATGGTAACTCCTGTATGTTCTGTGTATAGATGAGTTAACAGTTATTGTAATCCTGATGTGATAATGAGACAGCTGAAAATCTTTCCTGTACAGAACAGGAAGGACGAGTCCTCCGGGCCACCAGGAAAAATGCAAGATTTCTGTTTTTGTTTTTTTGATATAGTATGTGAAAAATTTTAAAAACACATTGATGATATATATTTTGAAAAATGCATTTAACATAAACATTTGGTTTAAACAATAGATAATTTTCTGCTGACACGTCCCTAATGTAAATGAAAGCATTAAGTACAGGCCATTTTACACAGGTGGCGACCTCCCTGAACCGGCCTTTGAATGACTCTGCTTTCCTGATCAGTGCCAAGTGTAATCTCCCCAATGATAAATGAGAAATCTGTTGTTTAGAAAGTTATGGTAGGTTGGCAGCACATTATCGTGCAAACAGCAGAGAGAAGGAACAATCCTATGACTGATCGCAGTGTGCACTTCCTCGTGATCATGAAAGGTAGCGAGCGGTATCGTCTGCCTCCATCATCGATAATGGCTCGTTACTGGCAGATAATCTGCCTGCATGAAGGGACTCCAACACCGAAAGCTGGCGCTCTAATAAATGTGGCTATCTCATTGTCACACAGTTCTTTAGATTTCTGTAATGTCTTCTGCATCCACCGGCACCTGGCTCTACTACAAGAGCAGCACACATGCTGGCAGCCATGTAATCCACCGGGCATCCTGGTGATGAGAGAAGCCTGTACCTACTGAACCCTGATCTGTGCACATAGTGCCAGAGGATTAGACCTGTCAAGTGCTTGACACAGAAACAGTCATCCCGCCATGCAATCTGAGACATGGCTGTTTGTCTTCCATGTCTCCATGGTTCCTGAGCTTAGCTTTCTGTACATACAGAGATACTGAGCAATCACATCCTTAGGTCACTGTAATATATATAATATATAGGAAAATTCAACCCTGCTGGGCCCGTATAAGCCCGTAGACTGTAGATTTTTGTTGACAGAACTCTCATCCTCACCTTAAACAATCTGAACTGCCTGACAGTCCTTCAACCTTTCTCACGTGGAAACCAAGGTTCAATGGGTTAAATGTTAACTTTTTCAGGTTCACTTATGTACCCCATCAAATTATTTTGGGCCATTTAACGTCATATACAGTTTGGTCGGTTCACAACAAACTTTTTGTCTTATTAGTGAAATGGATTAATTGCAAAGGTCATAATCCAAAATTCTACATCAACTTGATGTATCCCTGTACATTCTCCACTCGCAGTCTTCTGATGTGCACTCTGAATATTTTATTGTCCTCTGCGGATTTTTTTATGTGATTTTTCCAGAACAGTAGAGTATAAAGTGGACTAGTCGTGACCAGTGCTTGGCTTTCCTATAAAATTAGTTCCAGGAAAGCAAGTACCATGCTCTTTACCTTCCAGATAAAAATTCCATTCATCCTCTCCTATTGGTATGTGAAATATTTTATCATCTGCTTCTTAGTGATCTGTTACTTTCAGCTTTGTTTTACAGACGTGAGAAATGGGTACACCACTCCCTTATAGATGGTCAGCTAGCATTTCTACACTTCTGAAATGGCATGTTTTCCTGGTGTTCGCATATTATGGGAGCAAAGTTGTACCATTGCCGAACAGTTTACCTTTCAGGAGTTTAGGCGATCTAGGTGACAACCTCAATGGTGTCGAGTGCCATAGATGCTCTTTCTATAAAGTGACCTATTCTAATTAAAGTGATGACCAGCCCCTTATTCATAGGTCCAACACTCTCTTCCCAAACTGGCACTGCTCCTCAATACTCAGTGCTTCATCTCTTGCTGGTTTCCTGGTAGCAACATGTGACAGAGGTGTCATATGAGCGCTGCAGCCAGTCAGCAGCCACTGATCGGCTGCAGCATTTGCATTTCAGCCAAGCCAGAAGAAACAGTGAGGGATATTTTTCATTGCCCTTAGACCAGTAACTGCTGTGGAAAGTCACGAATTATGGAGCATGCAATTTGTATTTCACGATCTGCAACTTTTTATACTTTCCCCAAAGCTCACGTCACCTTCCAAAATAAAAAAGGGAATGGGGCCAAATCGCCCCGGACCTGACCTACGTACTATACTTTTATGCCATAATAACTGTAATGCACATCTACACCACCAATGGAATATATTAGTATTTCTGGTCATGTGATGTGCTTAATTTTTTTATACATGTGCGCCTCTTGATAAATCAGACCTAACGGCTTCTATTTGTAGTAAGTGATCAGAGATATTCTTTTTTTAGTTTTATGATTGCATGATGCTGTATGTAATGAGATGTCTCTTTTGGCCTAAGTTTTGCTCATTACTTTTTCCTTATCTGTCATTTTCTTGTGTTCTATAGTAAAAATGTATTAAAATATAATGCTGAAAAAAAAAAAAATCGTCGTGTCTCGTGCCAGTGTGCTTCTTATTAAGAGTGACGTGAAGAACACCGGTCTTAATAAATCTTCCCAACCGTTTCTTCTGCTTGGCCAAAATGTAAGTGCTCCTATCCGTGCCCACTGAGTGGCCTCAGCGCACCTGACACCCACATCGGATGTTGATGCCAGGAGACCATGGTGGGACTCTGTACTGAGTGGTGGTGGTCCTGGAGGTTTTTTATTTTTTTCTGCACCTTCCAGGACTCATTAATAAAACATTGTCCGGTTCAAAACATCCATTTTCATACAACATTGTAAAATTTCTTAGTTACCATGTCGGACTCGCTGTTCAGGATCCACATCGGTCTTCGGTTACTCACAGCATCGCTCACTTTGGAGGACCTGTAATGTAGAAGTTCTCCTGTGGTGGCGCTGCAGTGAAACTGACCTCTTATTCCCAAGTTTTCGGCACAGATCCAGCTGATTGCTGCAGGCCCTAGCAGGGGGATACTGCACGATAAGCTTATTATCAAGGGATCCTTCAAAGGGCAGAACCCCCTAACATTGTGATGCTGTTCCATTCCCCTGATTCTTACAGGTAGCTACGCTGCCATTATACAGCGGTAGCCCTTGCATTATTTTCCCAGGCTGATCGGTGCGATCTTTCCCATTGAGGATAGACCCTGATTCAGGTCTGGTTTTCCATGCAGGTTCTATATTTCAGAGGTCATGAAGGGAACACAAACATGTTTTCAGGCCAACATCTGTTGCCAACAACACCCTCAGGTTTGTGAGCGCCTGAGAGGCTTTCACACCGCGCAGCCTTCCTCTTTACGCGTTAAATGAACTGCACACAAGATCTGTCAGCGGCGGCCGGGTCAGCCGCAGCGGGGAACAGAAGAGATATTGACAGCAAATAAGTGGAGCTCCGTGATTGAGTCAATCCACCATCATCACTACCTGTGTGAGCGAGCGTACACTGCAGCTGCTGCACGTTCCCAACAATTCTTGTGACATTTTGTCATCTCGCCCATTGTGTGCACTGCCAGAATAAATCCAAAGTAAAGAAGCACTGGCTGAGCAACAGGCAGCACCCTAATCCTCCGGAGACCTGTTTGTTGCGAGTCTTTTCACACTGATTCTTAAAGTAACTTCAGTCCAAGAGCTGCGGATAAGAGACTGAGGCTTCTTTCTTTCCCAAATTGGATTCATAGCAACACAGCAGAGCCTCTGGTTGTTTTTGGCTGTGTATAAGGGTTAAACCAGTGGGAGTACAGAGAACCAACATTTGGGGATATATGCAGTGGCATTCATCTGAATAGAACATTTGGGAGGAGCAAAAACAAGGGGTTAACCAGCATTTAGGGTCACTTAAGTCCTTTACCAGGACACCCACATTTGGGCTGGGTTTACATGAATATTCTGAACCGTAACATGGTTGAATTTTCTGCAATTTTTTCAAAAATTCTGGACGTTCTCGGCAAATTCCAAACTGTTGACAACTGTGTCTTAATTGTGTGGGTCAGTGAGTGTTCACCGACCAGTCCTAGTGATAGCTCATTATTGTGTAAAGGGGAATAATACTTTTTAAAGGCGTTATCCACTTTTGGGGAATTATTTTATTTGTTTTGCTATGTATGTAAGTGGAGCTAAAAATAATGTTTGTTGTGGAGTTTCATAAATTATCAGCTTTCCTTTTATAGCCTTTGTGTCACACGTTCTATTACTGGCTGCAGAATGAGTTAATTGATAAGATGTCAGTCAGCTCACTATGAAGGTCTGACAGGGTTTTTTCTTTCTTTTCTGAGCTCCTCTCAGCCGATTTATGACTACAGACCACATCAAAGTTGAATGTGCAGAGAAACAAAGGGCAGGTGGAAGCCGAACCATTCCAAATTGTTAATAAAACTTAATTGCAAAAATGTTTTTTTTTTTTTTTTTAGCCCCAAATGCATACATTTCAGAAAAATAATCAGGTTCCCAAATTTGGACAACCCTTAGAATACACCTAAGTGTATGATATGACGCATTACTAGAATGGTATTATTTGGGATCTGTTTTGGGAAGGGAGATGGAGTAAGCATTTTTGTTTTTTTTTTCTGTTCTTAGGCTCTAAATTGGGTGTTTTTTGCCAAATTTTTGTCTGATGAAAGACTGCAAAATACGACACATCTTACTATAGGAATCATTTTGCGTCAACCTTACTCCATTCATTGAGGATAGTACCACAGTGTCTACCAAAAGACCCTTAGGAAACTTGTTCCCTGGCCGATTTACCCCCTACTTAATGCCTCTTATCGTTGACTGGTCAGTATGGACCACGGTAGAACTGGCCATGGTATTCTGTCCAACACGTAACGAAATAGAACCACACAAAAAGGAAAATGGAGAAAGGACTCTCAACTGAGCCAAAAGTTGCCAATACACTGGTCATACACTAGATATATATCGACAGAACCCACTGATTTCAATGTTACATGCAGCCATCTAATGAGTTTTATGGCGTCCTGACTCTCCGGTCAGGTAGTCTTAAGGGTATGCCACACTAAACGAGATCGCTAACGAGATCGCTAACGAGATCACTAAAACGTCACTATTTAGCGATCTCGTTAGCGACCTCGTTGTGTGTGGCATGTAGCAACGATGTGGCCCCTGCTGTGATGTCGCTGATCGTTCACTAGTGTTCTGGACCGTTTTTTGATCGTTGGTGTCCCGCTGGTGAGCCTATATCGCTGTGTTTGGCACCTTTTGCGAACGACGAGCGACCTCGTTTGGGACGCATATGACTGTTTTTTTTTTTAGCGTCACGGAGTGGATCGCAATATCTGTAAGTTCTCTTTTGCGTCACAGAGAGGATCGCAGAAGTTGCAAAGCAGGCTAGCAGGACGCAGAGAGCAGGAGCGATGCTGGAAATTCCTATGAATCAGAAGCGCTCAGTACATGCTAATGACAGATCCTAACGACCGCCAAAGTCGTTAAAGAGATCGCTGACCGCTGATGAGTCGTTTATGAGATCTCCTGTTTGGCAGCTACTAGCGACCTAAAAGCGATCACACCAACGATCTCGTTAGCTTGCGTCGTTATCGAGATCGCTAACGAGATCGCTAAGTGTGGCAGTACCTTTATCCTTTTATTCTTAATCTGGCAGTGACTTGCTGCCCTGCTCCTTCGGAGGACACTTTCACAATGATTATCTCCTGTTAGTAGAAGGAATCGGGCATGTTGAAATCTAGCATGTCCCAGTAACCTTTTCCCGAACATCTACTGTTGTCTCTGGACACTTCAGTTCACTTTAGACAATCCGACATATCTAACGTCTGTCGGGTGCCTCATTTTATGATGGCGTTATTCTATTCAGTAACGTGTATGAGAGTAGGGTGCCAGTCGCTGATCGTTAGGCTTCAGCTCTCTTGAACTCCTCATGACTGTTCTGCAGGGATTAGATGCTTTGTGTGGATGTCATGTGGCTGCTGATGGGGTCACCCGAGGTATGCACTGGCACCTGTGCTTTCATTCTTGATATATGGAAATAGCTTAATACCTGGCCTTGTTTTCTGTCGGGGTGAACGCACCTGTGTGTGGGTTACGAGGATATTCCAGTCATCCCTGCATGTAGACAATGGTATTACTGTACGACGCTCTCGAGGGTTTCCTGGTATGAAGATCCTTTGTGCTGTACCTCCTGCTGAGCTGCTCTCCCACCTCTGTTCAACTTTACCAGGACATGAACCTCTGAGCAGTATATGGCAGATACTTCCTGCATTTTCAACTCCAAGTTGGCTTTAGAAAAGTTTTCTGGGCATATAATATTGATAACCTGTCCTTAAAGGGGTGTTAAGTTTGAAGGTTCTCCCCTATCCATGGCATAGAGGTTAGCTTTCCGATCCCTGGCGACTTCCATGGCCCCAGCGATCCTGAGAACTTGGGCTCTGAAAAGCCGCTTCTGAATAAAGCGAAGGCTGATCACTCGCATGACACCTCTAATCACTCTTAATGGGAGCGCCAGAGATTGCGGCGCGCTGCTCTCAGCTGATCTTCAGCGCTTCCTTTACAGTGAATGGAATGGCACTGCGTATGACCAGCATCCGCTCCGTGTAGCTGGAGCTCAAGTTCTCAGGATCTTTGGATAATTATAGAATTGATCTGCGATCCTCGACAGCAGCCACTATACTCTGAACACAGCCCGTGCTGTTCACATCCTGCTGGGGACGATAGTAGCTGATCAGTGGGGGTGCCGTGGGCTCGTTACCCATCTATCTGATATTGATGAGTCATCCTAATGGCTGGTTCAGACAGGCATGTCATACGTGTGTGTGTTGTCCGTGTGTGCCATGGTCTTTACACTGACCCATTACAGCCAGTACACATGGACGATTTTACAAACAGACCATCAATGACACACCAATGGATTGGAGCTCAATCGAGGCCATTACAGATGCCAATGCACATTATATAGGGACTGTAAAGGGAATTTCTCAACAGGTTTTTGCTATGGAATCTGAGAGCAGCATGATGTAGGGAAGGAGAGCCTGATTCCAGCGATGGCACTTTCTCTGCCTTAGGCCTCTTTCAGACGTCACGTACCGGAGACACTTGCTCACGGGGACCCATTCAAGTGAATTGGTCAGTGCACATGTCCGTGTTTCCACAGGCCGCAAATCGTCCCGCACACGGATGATATGCAGGGATGTCATCAGTGTGACACCTACTGGCGCCTGGGAAGCAGCGGTATAGTTACGCTGTTCGTTGGTGCCGGGTGCTGAAGACCACTCTCATTATTCTCCCCTAATCTGCCTGCGATCATCGCTAGCTGGGGAGAATGATGAGAGTTGCATAACACTGATAACAGCGAGAGAAGGCATAGGCTGATGGGACTATTACTCCCATCAGCCTACACCTGCTGTCACTAATAACAATGAGAGCAGCTGCTACCTGCGCTACAAATAAATCAAATTAAAAAAAAAAAACAAGGGTTCCCCTGTATTTTTTTTATAACCAGCCAGGTAAACTGACGGCTGCGGGCTGCAACACTCACCTGTCAGCTTCAGCAAGACTGGTTATCAGAGAATAGAGGGGTTATTTAAAGAAATAAAAAAAATAAAACGGCTTGGGGTCCCCTCCACTTTTGACAGCCAAGCTTCGTAAAGCAGAGTTCTAGATCTGTGTAGTAGGTGTGGTACTGATGCGGCACACGGTTGCCACACGTGTGCCAAAAGTATTACATGGACGCTAATTGGTGATGAGCGAGTATACTCGTTGCTCAGGTGACCTCACAAGTATTTGGGAGTGCTCGGAGATTCAGTTTCTGTTGCCGTAGCTGCATGATTTGCGGCTATTTGACAGGCTGAATACTTGTGGGGATTCCTTAACAAACAGGCAATCCTCACATGTATTCAAGCTGTCTAGTAGCCGCGGCAACAGAAACTAAATCTCCGAGCACTTCCAAATACGGACACCACCCGAGCTGCTCGGGGAAAACCCGAGCAACGAGTATACTTGCTCATCACTAACTCTAATATCTCCGGGACTGGAAATATCAGGATGTGTAAAGCTGACCTAGATGTAGAAGTGGTCAGGACACTGAGCTGTGTATAACGCTGCCCACGCCCCTGATTGGCAGCTTCCTGTGTGCAGTGTACAGGACAGGAAAGTGTCAGTCAGTGAAGAGGCGGGTTACACAGAACATTTGACTAGAAGGCACGAGACACCCAGTCGTGCAGTGATAATATCCTGATAATACTGATTCTATTGAAACTACAGCAAACTGCTGAGAAAGTGACACATTATTGGAATCATTGTCTCTATCCCTACCTCATACTGGTCTCAGATTGGAGTAAAAACCTGCTGACAGATTTCCTTTAATACAATCCTCCACTTACAGTTTGCAGATTTTCGGCAGTACATCTCCTGTTTGTTCTTTCGACAACCATGACTCTTTTGGCACGCTTATGCAATCCGCTCACCCGAAGAACAAGAGTTCTGCAGTGGAACGTTGGGAATGATTGTGAATGAGTGTTTGGCCAATTATCGGCTCATGCAGAGTGTTCTTTATTTAACCGTCTGTTCCCTGAATGCATCACTTGTTTTGGTACCATACACACTAGTGCAAAGGTGTTTTGTTTGTACTATATATACTATACTTTGTATATACAGTGGAACCTCTCCTAAATGCCACTTCCTTGAGACCATTCATCCACCATATCTGTATACAGGTCCTTCTCAAAAAATTAGCATATAGTGCTAAATTTCATTATTTTCCATAATGTAATGATTACAATTAAACTTTCATATATTTTAGATTCATTACACACCAACTGAAATTTGTCAGGTCTTTTATTGTTTTAATACTAAAACCTGTCTCAAAAAATTAACATATTTCAACCGTCCAATAAAATAAAAGTGTTTTTTAAAAACAAACAAAAAAAACCATCAAATAATAAAGTTCAGTTATGCACTCAATACTTGGTCGGGAATCCTTTTGCAGAAATGACTGCTTCAATGCGGCGTGGCATGGAGGCAATCAGCCTGTGACACTGCTGAGGTGTTATGGAGGCCCAGGATGCTTCGATAGCGGCCTTAAGCTCATCCAGAGTGTTGGGTCTTGCGTCTCTCAACTTTCTCTTCCAAATATCCCACAGATTCTCTATGGGGTTCAGGTCAGGAGAGTTGGCAGGCCAATTGAGCACAGTAATACCATGGTCAGTAAACCATTTACCAGTGGTTTTGGCACTGTGAGCAGGTGCCAGGTCGTGCTGAAAAATGAAATCTTCATCTCCATAAAGCATTTCAGCCGATGGAAGCATGAAGTGCTCCAAAATCTCCTGATAGCTAGCTGCATTGACCCTGCCCTTGATGAAACACAGTGGACCAACACCAGCAGCTGACATGGCACCCCACACCATCACTGACTGTGGGTACTTGACACTGGACTTCAGGCATTTTGGCATTTCCTTCTCCCCAGTCTTCCTCCAGACTCTGGCACCTTGATTTCCGAATGACATGCACAATTTGCTTTCATCAGAAAAAAGTACTTGGGACCACTTAGCAACAGTCCAGTGCTGCTTCTCTGTAGCCCAGGTCAGGCGCTTCTGCCGCTGTTTATGGTTCAAAAGTGGCTTTACCTGGGGAATGCGGCACCTGTAGCCCATTTCCTGCACATGCCTGTGCACGGTGGCTCTGGATGTTTCTACACCAGACTCAGTCCACTGCTTCCTCAGGTCCCCCAAGGTCTGAAATCGGTCCTTCTCCACAATCTTCCTCAGGGTCCGGTCACCTCTTCTCGTTGTACAGCGTTTTCTGCCACATTGTTTCCTTCCAACAGACTTCCCATTGAGGTGCCTTGATACAGCACTCTGGGAACAGCCTATTTGTTGAGAAATTTCTTTCTGGGTCTTACCCTCTTGCTTGAGGGTGTCAATGATGGCCTTCTTGACATCAGTCAGGTCGCTAGTCTTACCCATGATGGGGGTTTTGAGTAATGAACCAGGCAGGGAGTTTTTAAAAGCCTCAGGAATCTTTTGCATGTGTTTAGAGTTAATTAGTTGATTCAGAAGATTAGGGTAATAGGTCGTTTAGAGAACCTTTTCTTGATATGCTAATTTTTTGAGACAGGTTTTTTGGGTTATCAGGAGTTGTATGCCAAAATCATCAGTATTAAAACAATAAAAGACCTGACAAATTTCAGTTGGTGTGTAATGAATCTAAAATATATGAAAGTTTAATTGTAATCATTACATTATGGAAAATAATGAAATTTAGCACTATATGCTAATTTTTTGAGAAGGACCTGTATTTATCATGTATGTATCTTACCAGTGTCCTTCCCCTTACAGCCTCTAGAGGGAGCACTATTCCTAATTTCTTTCCAAATCTATTTTTGTTTTTTGGCATAATGTGATTTCCCCGCTCACCCTTAATATTACTAAGTCCCAGAGTTGATGGAAGGTAGTTGTCACTGAACTGTTGTTTGACAATGATTTGCTTCCAGATTAGTAAATGTTTTACACTTTCCAACTCCGTACTGTGTGCCAAATTTTCCTTACTACGTAAAAGAGTTCTTAAGATCTATGGGCCGGACATAGATCTCCCTGAGAATCTGCCTCCAGAGCACAAGTGATTGGGAAGACTCCTTTAAAGATGATCTCACAGCTGAATAATACTGTCTTATACAGGCTCGCTTTACTCACAGCAAAAACCCTAACAGACATACTGTTATTTGGCTCATGGCAGGGTGGATTGATTTAAATCACGCCGATTTAAATCAACGATTTAAATCATGATTTAAATCAAATGATTTTTTTCTATTTAAATCAGATCGATTTAAATTGTGATTTTAATCATGATTTAAATCACTGATTTAAATCAAAAGATTTTTTTAATATAAATCACGATTAAAATCTAAAACTTTCAATCATTGTTCAATTAACTCCACACTTCTAGCTTGGTTTCAGTTTCTTTTTCCATTCAGTTGACATGCCCAAACTTGTTGGATAGTCAGTCAGCAGTACTTGGCTGTAGTAACAATCAAACTTCAGAAGTGATCTGCGTGAGCCATGGCAGGTCGTAAGAGAGACCCTATTTGGGTTCATTTTGTTGAGATGCCAGCAGAGCTTGGAAAGAAAGGTGGGAGAGCAAAGTGCAAATACTGTCAAAAGGATATCCAAGGACTTGTTTGCCGTTTGAAATCACATTATGAAAACTGCAACCAGAAGGGAAATGAAGATGTTGATAGTGATACAATTAATGTCAATGAACCAAGGACCAAGCTAAGGACTAAGGACCAAGCATTAAAAGAAGAACACTATTTAGCCAATATCTTGCATCCCATCTACAGAGGGAAAAAACTATCTGAGGCGGAAATCAACTCTGCAATGGAGTGGCTCGCCAATACTAACCATGACATTGTGGCAACTGTGCTGAAATTGAAGTGTGAATCTGCACCATTTCAAAAATACATGTTTGCAGATAACGTCGTTAATGAACTAAAACCACTGGACTGGTGGAAGTCGCAATCACTTGTTCTTCCAGCGAAGATAATAAATGTAGCTACTCAGCTACTGACTGCATCGGCTTCATCGGCAGGAGTAGAGAGATTGTTTTCTTCATTTGGTTTTGTGCACACAACAGTCCGAAACCGCTTAGGAACTGCTAAAGCAGGACAACTAGTTTTCCTATTAAAAGTCCTAAATAAACAGTAGGCTTAAAGGACTGATGTATTCACTGAAGATGTTTGCTTACTTCAAATGTTAGAGATAGGCTATTGTTAAAAAGTACTTACTCTCTGTAGTTCAATTCTGATTGTTTAATAGTGCAAATAAAAATTATTAGGTTTCATAATCATCAACTGTTTTAATATTTTTATTTGTGTAAAATAATTTGATTTGCAAAAGACAAAGTTTTGCTTGTGTACAACTTTATTAAAAAATCCTATTTAAATCAAAAAAATCCTATTTAAATCAAAAAAATCCGATTTAAATCAAAAAAAATCCGATTTAAATCAAAAAAATCCGATTTAAATCAAAAAAATCCGATTTTTTTGATTTTTTTAAAAAAATCATGATTTTTATCCACCCTGGCTCATGGAAGGGATCAAAGAATATACCGTCCACCTGGTTTCTGAGTCCGCTGTATTCATGAGGAGACTTCTCCCCACCCTGCTTTACATTGACTGACAGGCTTCTGTGTGTGCACGTGTACACAACTGGCTGTCAGGAGAGTAAGAAGTGACAGTACTGTCATCTGACTAATAAACTGTGTCTTTTTATATTCTTTCATTTTTTTTCAGTGTATGTGATGTCGTCTACCTCAAGGGTGGGCCTGTAGCTTTGATATGCTGCCTCCAAATAGGACAACATTTTCAGGAGACTGATAATAATTAACATTAATTAGCATCTCCATGCAGAATTATCAGATTGGACAGTTAATATGCAAATTGCCTCTTCACTCATTAAAGCAGGGGTCCCCAACCGCCGGGCCACGGCACAGAACGCTGTACACACATGGAGCCGGCGGCTGCAGCACTATAGTGACAGCTACAGCCACCAGCTTCAAGAAGACATGGATACTCACCTTCCATCGCTGCATCCCTGTCGGCTGCGGCAGCTTCATCCAGCGCTGAGCGGTGACGTAGTACCGCTCATTACTGTCATGAATATGGACGCGACGCCACTCCCATAGGCGTGGCGTCCATATTGATGCCCTTAATGAGCGGTACTACGTCACCGCACTGCCAGGAGGAAGATTCCGCGGCCGACAGGGATGCAAGGGACCTGCAACGACGGAGCGAGGAGGGTAAGTATGATGGGGGGGGAGGACAGGGGAGCCCAGCCATGCATTCAATGATGGGAGAGGGGAGCGGAGCCATGCATACAAGGATAAGAGGGTGGGGGGGAGCATACATACAAGGATAGGAGGGTAGGAGCGGAGCCATACATACAGGATGGGAGGGTGGGAGCGGAGCCATGTATACAGGATGGGAGGTTGGAACGGAGCCATGTATACAAGGGTGGGAGCGGAGCCATACATACAAGGGTGGGAGCAGAGCCATGCATACAAGGAAGGGAGCGGAGCCTTGTACACAAGGGTGGGAGCGGAGCCATGCATACAAGGGTGGGAGCGGAGCCGTGCATACAAGGGTGGGAGCGGAGCCATGCATACTAGGGTGGGGGCAGAGCCTTGCATACAAGGGAGGGAGCAGAGTCATGCATACCAGGGTGGGAGCGGAGCCATGCATACAAGGGTGGGAGCGGAGCCATGCATACAAGGGTGGGAGCGGAGCCATACATACAAGGGTAGGAGCGGAGCCTTGTATACAAGGGTGGGAGTGGAGCCATGCATACAAGGATGGGAGTGGAGCCTTGTATACAAGGGTGGGAGCGGAGCCTTGTATACAAGGGTGAGAGCGGAGCCATATAAACAAGGGTGGGAGCGGAGCCTTGTATACAAAGGTGAGAGCGGAGCCTTGTATACAAGGGAGTCACATTCACATTATAAATGTTATAATTAAATGATGAGTATGCACTACTACTAAACTACAACCCGTCCATAGCCCCGCCCCCTTATGACCAAAGCCACACCCCTGCCACACCTCCATCCCCACCCTGCCGGGCCATGGAAGAATGGACTTTCTTGAAGCCGGTCCCTGGTGCAAAAAAGGTTGGGGACCACTGCGTTAAAGGGTTGATTGTGACTTGTAGGATCGCTACTTCCAATAGGTGGCGCTATAGAGTGCAAGACCTCTTTTTTTGAAGAGGCAATTTGCATATTAAATTTTCCAGAGGAGCATTGCACGGCGAATAAGCCTCCTTACCTTGACACGCCAGAGCTGGTATGTCACTCTCCACAAGGAGAAACCTTACAGATTGGACAGGAGACTGTGCCTGGACAACCCCTTTAAACTCAATACAACCAGACCAAAACAAACTCGCCTGGATACAAAACTTTTGACCTGTAGTTCTAAGGAGGATGAAAGTACTTTACGCTCCCTATTTGTTTCAGCCATTGAGGTCAGTGATTTTACCGGACTCCAAGAACCGATCAAATATTTAAAAATAAAGATCCGATGTATTGGGTAGTCTACAATGACGTCCATCCCCACTGATGCAGGTCACTGTAGTTATTATTTATTATAGTGCTATTTATTCCATGGTGCGTTACATGTGAAAAGGGATATCTAATATATACTTGCCTTGTAATGTCTTCACATCCTGTTCCGTCCAGATGTGTCCGTATCCCAGAATTCCAAGCGGCAGAAGTTCACCGACCGCTATATTGGGACACCCAAATGATGGGTGTCTCAATATGGAAACTGCTGGTGGTACCAGCCTCTTGCGCGGTACCACCAGCGGAACACCGTCGTACCACACACACTGTATACGCTGTACGCACCATACACACACACACACACACACACACACACACACACACACACTGTATATGCCGTATGCACCACACACTGTATACGTCGTATGCACCATACACACACACACACTGTATGCGCCGTATGCACCACACACACACTGTATACGCCGTACGCACCACACACATTGTATACACCGTATGCACCACACACACTGTATACGCCGTACGCACCACACACTGTATACGCCGTACGCACCACACACACTGTATACGCCGTACGCACCACACACACTGTATACGCCGTACGCACCATACACACACACAGTATACGTCGTATGCACCATACACACACACACACACTGTATACGCCGTATGCAGTACACACACACACACACTGTATACGCCGTACGCACCACACACACACACACACACACTGTATACAGATGCGCGACGTGTCTACAGGCAGAGGAAGCCGGTCACATTAGGGGTTTTCTCACAAACGAAAGTTCATTTTAAAAATTGTCTGTCTGACTGTGTACGGAGCATACCACATGTCCTGTGCAGGGGAGGAAGCAAAAGACAATACTGACATTACAGCAATGGATCACAGAGGATTCATTTTGTGAGGTAAAATATTTCACTGACTGTTTTTAAACAATATTTTACCTCACAAAATGTATCCTCTGCGAACTCCTGCTGTGCACAGCGGGGAGACAGCTCAAACGGGACAGCACATGAGGGAAGAACACAGCACAGGAAGGAGAGAGACAGCAGACAAGGGGGATAGCACATGGGGTAGACAGGTCAAATTTGAGAGCACAGATGGGAGAAGTCAGCACATTGGGGAAAGAGAGAGTGGATATGTGGGTGAGCACATGGGGGGGAGATTTTCAACGCTGTAAAGCCTGCCCCCATCGTGACATTACCGCCCTCGCATTGGGCCTCTATCTAGTACATCATAAAAAACAAGTACAGTAATCTTGAACAATACAAGTCACGACTGGTACAGGAGGAGAGAGGACCCTGCTACCGAGGGCTCACAATCTACAAGGGATGGGTGAGGGTAGAGCTGGTCGTGTAGCGGTTTGTTCAGTCGGTGGTTACTGCAGGTTGTAGGCTTGTCGGAAGACGTGGGTCTCCAGGTTCCTTTTGAAGGTTTCCATGGTAGGAGAAAGTCTGATATATTTGGGTAGAGCGTTCCAGACTAAAACAATGAATGGGAAAAATAGAGAAAGTTCAGAAAATAAGACAAAAACAGTCAAAACCTTCAACGAAGAGTCAGATTTACATTTTTTGGTGATGTATAGAGATATTGTAAATGTAAGAATCATCGCGGGAGTAAGCAGACCACTCCGTTTGGATCCCATGTTACTCGCTTACCATTCTAGTATGTGATGGTACTGGGAATCTTCTTAGTTTTTCCTTTTCATTATTTTAACCTGGGAAATCCTGAAGGAATTTCGAGCGGATGAAGGATTTGTATTGTGCCCTTGTGTAAGTGATGCCCCCTATTTTCTTGATCTCCTTTCCCTGTGATTTATTTATTTAGACGACCGGCAATAAACTTTTAACATTGACTTTAAGCTTTGGGCTGAGCCGTTCTTTTGAGCCGGTGGGTATGACACAGAGCGCAGGAGTGAAGAGGGGAGTCATTCTTCCGCCCTCACTTCCAGGGCTCTCTTGCCCCCATTGAGCTAGAAACAGTGGCAGAGGACAAAAGCTGTATACACTGTACAAACAGGGCAGCAAAGCGACAGTACACTGACTCATTCTTCGCTCTGTGTGAGAACTGAGGGGGACTCTATTCACTCCCTTTGTAGTAGTGTCTGTCAACAGCACTGTTTGAGGCGAGGCCTATTGTGCCGGCCAGTGTTTCTTATTGACCTAAGTCTGTGCCTGCAATCTTCCCAGGGTCGAAATTGGGAGCAAGGGAATGTGTGCAGGGGGAGAGGGGATATAAGAGGCGACGGGAATACTTTATATATTGTATTCTTATTAAATCTAAACCAAGTTACAACCCTGAATAAGTGGCCGCCATATGTATCGGAATGTATGGTAAGAAGGCCGGTTGTCCGACACATAAGCCCCCGATTCATCATTTGATGTTTATTGTGGGAGGTCACTTTTTTCCCTTTTTTATTGTATTGTGGTAATCACTGGTGTTTTTATGGGCACCAAATTCTTCTAAATGGCGGATCCAGTTCATTAATATAGCGTAAAAGCACCAAAAGAATTTAAATCCTTTAAAACGTTGTCTAAAAAATGCACCAAATTAAAAACGCCACCAGAAACCTGACTCCAGGCAGGAACTGGAATGAAACAAGCCCCCCAAAAATTTGAAATTTGGTAAGTGGGATTTCATGATTCTGTCTAAAACATATGAAAACACAAAGTTGTCAAGGAAGAGTGAAAAAAGAAAGACAACTTAAAAAGTGGCACAAAGCAAATTGAGAATAAGATGCAAAGATTAACGCAAATAAAACAGAGCAAATATATTCCAGAAAGAGACACCGGAATAATGAATCGAGACAATGTTTTTTAGCACGATGGTGTTGGATCCTTACTCTTGTCCTACTAGTGAGCTTCTCCGTATTGATAATTCTACAGCAAACAAGTGAAACCTTAAAGCCAATCTGTCCGTAGGATCGTCCCTCCTAAGCCGTCGATACGGACATGCAGGTCGTGGAAAGTTTAATAAAATGATACCTTGATAGCTGTGATCCGATGTTTAATTCCCCCAAAAAATCCATGTTTTTCTTATTATGTAAATTATCTTTTTGGATTTATGGGCCAGACATAGATCTCTCCGAGAATCTGCCTCCAGAGCTTAATTTTAGTAAAAGGGTGAGTTACCAGTGTGACACATGTAATGACTGACAGTCAGCTCTCCTGATCTACTTGTCTCACACTGGTAATTGTCCTTTCATTTAAAATAATCTCTGGAGGCAAATTCTCAGGGAGAATTTCTCTGTGCATCCCATAGATCTTAACAGCTTGTTTACATGTTAAGAAGAATATGGTTTTCTCTCGAGTAAGACATTGAATTGCAGATACCAATATGTAGACGGCTTAGGAGGATTGATGCTACTGACAGATTTTTTTTTTAGTCTGATTTAGTCTTATCTGATTTTTTTAGGGTACCGTCATACTCAGCGACACAGCAGTGATCCCGACAACGATACGACCTGGCAGGGATCGTTGCTGCGTCTCTATGTGGTCGCTGGTGAGATGCCAAACAGTCAGATCTTCCCAACGACGCAGCAACGATCGGCGACCCGTAGCGACCTGTGTAACGATGTGTCTCAGTGCTGAGTTGCTAGCGAGATCGTTGGTAAAAGGTGTCAAACACACCGATGCATGCTACCCAGCGGGATCTCAACGACCAAAGAAAGATCCAGGCATTTCTGACACGACCAGCGATCTCACAGCAGGGGCCTGACCACTGGTACGTGTAAAACATAGCGAGATCGCTAGCGACGTCGCTGTTGCATCACAAAATTTGTGACTCAGTCGCGATCTTGCTAGCGATCTCGCTTAGTGTGACGGGGGCTTAAGTCTGAACATGATCTGATCATACCACAGCTCCTGGGCAAGGAGGAAGCAAAAGAGTATACAGGCAGGACAGTAAGCGATCATGGCTAACTCTGTGAGTAAAACATTTCACTGCCAGTTTTGACACTATATTTTACCTCCAAGAAAGAATCAGCTGTGATCCCGTGCTGTATTGTCTGCATAGTCTTCTCCTTCCCCCCGCCCTGGAGCTGTGGTATGGTCACACCATGTTCCTGTACGGTCAGAGACAGCTATTACACAGTACACAGCAGGGGCACATTTAGAAGATTATCTCAGCACAGGAACATTTTTTTAACACATCCAATTGTGGAACTTATTATTATTCCAAAATCTTTTGAATTGAAATATACTTTTGTTCGTGGCACAACCCCTTTGTGACATCTAACGTAATAATCCATCCATGTGCCCTGGACCTATTTATTACGTCATCACGATCGCCCGCGCACACGGGCTGTGCGCGGGCATTCGCCGCGTGGCCATCAGCTGATTATGACAGCTGACACCTGGCACTAAGTGCCATGAGTGGTCCCACACTGCTCCCGTAACTTTAAACCCCGAAATGCTGCGACGATCACAGCATTCCGAGAGCTGGCAGAGGGATGACAAGCCCCTCTCTGCCTTTGGATCGGAGACACCGCGGCGTGACGTGGGGTCCCTATCGTTGCCATGGGTCACCAGTAGTAATGAGCGAATATACTCGTTGCTCGGGTTTTCCCTAGCATGCTCGGGTGGTCTCCGAGTATTTTGGCATGTTTGGAGGTTTAGTTTCTGTGGATGCAGATGCATGATTTATGGCTGCGGGAAAGCCTGAATACATGTGAGGAATGCCTGTTTGTTAGGGAATCCCCACATGTATTCAGGCTGTCCAGCAGCCCAAATCATGCAGCTATGTTGACAAACACTAAATCTCAGAGCACGCCAAAATACTCGGAGATTACCCGAGCATGCTCGAGAAAACCCAAGCAACGAGTATATTTGCTCATCAAGAGTCACCAAAGCTAGGAAAGTTGCTTGATCATGCTCAGTGCATGATCAGCAACTTTCTCTGTCAGTGCAGCGCTGACAGCTTGCAAGGCATAGTGATGCTGCTTCATCCCCATGCTATACAAGCGATCAACCTGAAAAAAATGATAGTCCCATAGTAGGACAACGTAAAAAAAAATAGTAGAAAAAAAGGTTTTAAATTATTTTAAATATATATTTTTTTAAATAAAGAAAAAAAATCAAAAGATATTGTATCTATTAATAAATATTTGTATGAAAAAATATATAAACAATAAAATTACACATTTGGTATTGTCATGTCCACAACGACCCGACTTATAAAACTGTTTCACTAGTTAACCCCTTTAGTGAACACCATAAAAAATAA
>JARQOD010000006.1:382246519-382388712 GCA_033576555.1 Oophaga sylvatica | reverse complement strand
AACACCATAAAAAAAAAAAACAAGGCAAAAAACAATGTTTACACTAACCGCCAAACATAAAGTGGAATAACACGCGATCAAATAAACGGTTATAAAATAAACATGGCATCGCTGAAAATGTCATCTTGTCCTGCAAAAAACAAGCCCCCCATACAGCATCATCACGAAAAATAAAAAAGTTAAAGATTTCAGAATGAAGTGATGCAAAAATAATTATTTTTTTTCTATAAAAGTTTTTGTGTAAAAGCGCCAAAACATAAAAAGATATAAATGAGGTATCACTGTAATCGTACTAACCTGGAGAATAAAACTACCTTATCATTTTTATCATACACAGAAAAGCATAAACTCCCCTCTCCACCCCAACTACTGTAAAAGAATGAAAAAAAAAACATGAATTGCTGTGTTTTGTTTATTCTGCCACTCAAAAGTCGGAATAGAAAGCGATCAAAATGTCATGTGTACCAATAAAAATGTCAACTCGTCCCCGCAAAAAACAGCCATCACATGACTGTTGGCCAAACTATTGAAAAATTATAGCTCTCAAAATGTGGTGATGCAAAAACTACTTTTTGCAATAAAAAGTGTATTTTAGCGTGTGACAGCTACAAACAAAAAAAAAAAATATATATAAATCTGGTATTGCTGTAATCGCACCGACCAGAAGAATAAAGTCGCCTACTCGCTTAAACGTACGAGGAACGACGTAAAACTAAATAAAACCAATGCTCACCTTTGATGATTTTTTCATTCTGCCTCCCAAGGATCGCAGTAAGGCTCGGCGCACATTTATCCTGCGCTCTGTGATGAGCGCTTGCATCGGATTTCCGTGTAAATATCTGAAATACGTGATTCAGACAACCTCTGGCGGAAGATTCCCTATAATGAGGCAGATGGAGGCACTGTGGACGGCATAGGACCTGTGATCCGCTTAGTGTACGGAGAGGGAAATGTCAGATTTAGGGAGGTTAGTAGACGGCGGGAGCAGAAGAAGTTCAGTTTTGAAAAGGTTGAGTTCAGATAGAGAGCGACATGATGATGGAGACTGCGACAGTCACTGGCGTTCTGTAGTACAGCGGGGTAAGGTCGGGATGACTATATAGTTGTGTGTCATTAGTATAAAGATGGTACTGAAAGCTAAATCTGCTGATGGTCTGTCCAATTGGGGCCGTGTAGAGAGAGAAGAGAAGGGGCCAAGGACTGACCCTGAGGTACCCCAACAGAGAGAGGAAGAGGAATGACGTGGAGCCAGAGAACAAAACACTGAAGGAGCGGTCAGAAAGAAAGGAGAGAACCAGAGAGAACAGTGTCTTTAATGCCTAGTAGTGACTGAACCTAGACAGTAGGAAACAGTGGTCAACAGTGTCGAAAGCTGCAGAAAGGTCGAGAAGAATGAGCAGAGAGTGGTCACCATTACGTTTTGCTGTCAGAAGGTCATTGGATCCCTCATGGTTTCATCTGAAACAGCGTGTCGGATAAATGTGATTCAAATGTTATGTAAAATGTTCCCTGCAAAAGCTTCAACTCAATCTGCTAAAAAGCAAGTCCCTACTCAGGTCTGTCATCTGTTATGGAAATATAGGGGCTTCACATACTGGTACCACAAAGGCTCTGGAAAAGAGAAATGGCTCCTCAAAAGAAATTCAGCAAATTCTCATCTCCCAAATCCAAATGCCCCCCCCTCTCTCTGAGCCCCACAGTGTACCTAAGCCACATATAGCATCCATGTTTGGCATGTCTGAGAGCTCTCATAACTTACGGTGCATGCTCCAGAAGCATGGGCTGAGCAACAGCGCACTGGTCACTACAGGATTCTGGTCATTACAACGGCAGTCGGCGTTTGCAATTTTCACTCAGCAACATCACGCGTGCTTCTTTCATTAAAATGTCCATGGAGTCAAAATCATCACTAGACCTGTAGATAAATTCCCCAAGGGGTATAGTTTCCAAAATAGGGTCACTTGATGGCAGATATTGCTCTTCTAGCAATTAGGGGCTCTTTATATGGAATCCGCAAACTGTTCTAGGAACATCTGTGCTCCAGGAGGCAAATAGTGCTCCGTCCCTCCCGAGTCTCTCTCTCTGTATGGCTAAGGCTAGTTCACACTAGCGTTTCACTGACCTGCGTCGGTCTTCGCACGTCTGCCACTAAAACTCCGCCACGGCCGCGCCTCCTCGCGTCTGCTCCGCCTATGGGCACATGACGCTGCATGCGACCTGCGTACCCTATCTTTAGCATTGGGTACGCAGGCCATGCGCAGGTAATGCTTTTGCCGGCGCATGCGTCCTTTTGACGGTGCGCCGACCTGTGCCAAACGCAACCGCGTTACATTTTGGTGCGCTCGGCGCACTGTCAAAAAGATGCATGCCCGGCAAACGCATACACTGCGCACGGTCTGCGTACCCAATGCTAAAGATAGGGTACGCAGGTCGCATGCAGCGCCATGCGCCATAGGCGGAGCGGCTGGGAGGAGGCGCGTCCGGGAGGAGCTTAGCGGCGGCCATGCGCAGACCGGCGCAGGTCAATGAAACGCCAGTACAACAGCTACATATGCGGTATTGGCACATTCAATAGAAATTGTGGGACAAATTTTGGTGCCATTTTTACCCATTTCTTTAAAAATGTAAAATCTGGTCCTAAAACTAAATTTTGGTGGTAAAAATGTTTTTTCTTCACTGCCCAAATGGTATAAAATTCTGTGACACACCCATGGTGTCAATATGATCACTGCACCCCTAGATGTATTCATTGAGAGGTGTAGTCTGTAAAATGGGGTCACTTATGGGGGGTTCTGCTGTTCTGGCACCTTATGGGCTCTCCCTTGGGTCATGGCACCTGCAACCCATAACTGTTAAATCTGGCGCTCCTTGCCTCCTGAGCTTTGCACTGTACCTGAAAAATATTTCCCAATTACATGTAGGGTGTTGGCGCACTCAGGAAAAAATGGACCTCAGTTTGTTGTAAAAAAAAAAAAAAAAATTCTATTAGCCCTTAGAAAATTTAAAAACTTGGGATTAAAACAACATTTTATGGTAAAAAATGTAATTTATTCTTTCTTTATCTCTCAAAGGTATAACATTCTGCGAGGCACATGTGGTGTCAATATGATCAATGCACCCCTAGATGAATTCATTGGGGAGTGTCGTTTGTAAAATGAGTTTACATATAGCGGGTTTATGTTATTCTGGCACTTCAAGGCTCTGCCAATGTGACATGGCACCCTCAAACCATTCCAGCAAAATTTGAACTCCAATATGGCGCCTCTTCCCTTCTGAGCTTTGCTCTGTGCCTCAAAAGTAATATTCCCCCACATATGGCGTATCGGCGTACTCAGAAGAAATTGCACAACAGATTGTATGGTGCAATTTCTCTGTTACTCTTATGAAAATGCAGGATTTGGGGGCCAAAATAACATTTTTGTGTGTAAAATGTGATTTTTTTTTTTTTAATATTTTCATTGGCTCAACGTTATAAACGTCTGTGAAGCACCAGTGGGTTCAAGGTGCTCACCACATATCTAAATACATTCCTTTGGGTCTAGTTTCCAAAGTAGGGTCACTTGTGGGGGGTTTCTACTGTTTAGGCACAGCAGGAGCTCTCCAATTGGGCTATGACGTCCGCTAATGATTCCAGGAATTTTTTACATTCAAAAAGCCAAATGCGGTCCTTCCCTTACGAGCCCTGCCGTATGCCCAAACAGTAGTTTTCTCCTTCATATGAGGTATCAGCGTACTTAGGAGATATTGCAATACAAATAATTGTGCAATTTCTCCTGTTTCCTTTATGAAAATGCAGTATTTGGAGCTAAAATAAAATTTTTGTGAGGAAAAGTTGATTTTATTATTTTGACGATCAACGATATAAACTTCTTTGAAGCACCTGGGGTTTCACAGTGCTCATCATGCATGTAAATACATTCATGAGAGCTCTAGTTTCCAAATTGGGGGCACTTGTGGGGGGTTTCCACGGTTTAGGCACATCACGAAATTTTATATTCAAAAAGTCAAATAACGCTCCTTCCCTTCCCTCATATTACTAATCGACATACTCACAATTTGTTGTGCAATTTCTTTTATGGTGCAGTTTCTCCTGTTACAATTACAAAAATGCAATATTTTTGGGCTAAAAATATATTTGTGGGGATATTAGATTTTTTTGATTTTTACTCAATAATATAAACTTCTGTGAGGGTTCAATGTGCTCATCACACCTCTAGATCAGTTCCCTGAGGTGTCTAGTTTCCAAAATGTTGTCACTTGTGGGGGATTTCACTGTTTAGGCGCATCAGAAGCTCTCAAAACGCGACATGGTGTCCGCCAATTGTTCCAGAAAATTTTGCATTCAAAAAGTCAAATGGCGCTCCTTCCCTTCCGAGCTATGCCATGCGCCCAAACTGTGGTTTTCTCCCCCTCCCCCCCATATTGGGTATCGCCATGCTCAGCAGAAATTACACAACAGATTTTGGAGTCCATTTTCCTGTTACCCTTGTCAAAATAAAAAAATAAATTTGGATCTATAGTAAATTTTAATTTTTTGTGAAAAAGTTAAATGTTCATTTTTTTTCCACATTCCAAAAATTCCTGTGAAGCACCTGAAGGTTAATAAACTTCTTGAATGTGGTTTTGAGCACCTTGAGGGGTGCAGTTTGTAGAATGGTGTCACTTTTAGGTATTTTCTCTCATATAAGACCCTCAAAGTGACTTCAAATGTCATGTGGTCCCTAAAAAAAAAATGGTTTTGTTGGAAAAATGAAAAATCGCTGGTCAACTTTTAACCCTTATAACTTCCTTACTGTGCTGATGTAAAGTAGATTTGTGAGAAATGTATTTATTAACTATTTTGTGTGACATATCTCTGATTTAAGGTCTTGAAGTTCAAAGTTAGAAAATTGCAAAATTTTCACCAAATTTCCATTTTATTCACAAAGAAATGAGTCATACCGAAAAAAAATTTTTTACACACTCATGAAGTACAATATGCCACTAAAAACAGTCTCCGAATCAGTGGTATCCGTTGAAGCGTTCCAGAGTTATTGTCTCATAAAGCGACAGTGGTCAGAATTGTAAAAATTGGCCCGGTCACTAACGTGCAAACCACCTTCGGGGGTAAACTGGTTAATTGGGCAGTGTGTTAACTCTATGCATTTTGCTTGTGCTCAAAGTGTGAAATAAACTATTACAAAAAGGCCGCAGGGGTACAACCCAGATTCAGGCCATTTTTACTCTCATTATTTGGGATCGGTGTTTGTAATCCATAACCAGAGGAATGATGTGATGGAAAGATCAGCGCAAGTTGTGTTATGGCTGAAGTGAACTAATGACCAAAATACTGTGATGGGCACAGCTGGAGATATTTATCCAAATTAGTGCAGTAATAGTCCTAAGTAACAAGTCAGAAGTTTCCACAAAAGCCATTTAGGCACTGACCTCGGAATTAAAGGGTTTCTTGGCATCTCTGGCGTGGTTTCTATCCATCTCTCATACTGACCGACTGGGGTCTGTCGAGCTTTAGTGTAAAAAAAAAAGTAAGATTATTTAGTGAAACATGCCAGTGCCTGAATTGATTACCATGGTAGCTTTTATTATTGATGGTGAATTATCCTTAATATGAATGAAGAAAAAATGCAATCTGCTCCTAAATCCTGTCTGTAGGAGCAAGAACAGGCACAATTCTATTAATGGAGGGGGCCGAGCGGCATCCGGTGTCTTGGTCTTGTTCTTGCCTTACTGTTCTCTGGTTTATTTACACGGTTATAGCGTCTATGCCTTACAGGACAGTAATGTATCACCGCTTTATTCCACAGTGTGTGTATTATACACCAGGTAAATGTGTAGTGAGTGTCTAAACCTGAACATGAGATCTGTACATGGGTGATATATTACAGACTGGAACAGTAAGCACTGACATGTCTACATCCTGCTCTGTGTGTACCCGCAGTCCACGCAACAGATGATTTATAAGGTGGCTTGCACCTTGCTGGGTATGTGTGTCCACCTTTTTATACCATTTCACAGTTTATATATAGAATGAATCTACATAAATGATATATTCCCAAATTATATTCTATCTCATTATCCAGAGTTGTATTCACAGTTCTGCAGAACACAGGGCTGAATTCTTCCATCATTGCTTGCATATATAGATTGTCTTACACGTAATAATTCATATTAATATGTGAATAGCATGGAAACGGGTTCAGTGACTTTTTCCAGTATTGATTCGCACATTAAAGGGAACCTGTCACCTCATTTTGCCGCTATAAGATGCGGCCACTGCTTTTTGGGGCTTATCTACAGCATTCTGTAATGCTGTAGATAAGCCCCGGTCCGACCTGAAAGATAAGAAAAAGGTTTTATTATACTCACGCGGGGGGTGGTCCGGTCCGATGGATGTCACAGGTCCGGTTCCTCCCATCTTCATGCGATGACGTCCTCTTCCTTGCTTCTGTTGCGGCGTAATTCTCTGCCCTGTTGAGGGTAGAGCAGAGTACTGCAGTGCGCAGGCGCCGGGAAAGGTCAGAGAGGCCCAGCGCCTGCAGATCAGTACACCTGCGCAGAAGCCCGATGCCGGGAGCGAGGAAGCAAGTAGGAGGGCGGCGTCGCAAGAAGATGGGAGGCCCTGGACATGCGACACCCATTGGACCGCAACCCCCCCCCCCCCCGGATGAGTATGATAAAGCCTATTTTTCTTATCAGGTCGGACCTGTGGCTTATCTACAGCATTACAGAATGCTGTAGATAAGCCCCAAAAGGCAGTGGCCACATCTTATAGCACTAAAATGAGGTGACAGGTTCCCTTTAAGGCTAGGTTCGCATTAGCGTTTGAGTCTGCAGCGTGGTGCCATGGACTTCTTTCCTTAGCGCCGCCTACTTCTGCATGCGCTTTGCGTACCTATCTTTAACATTGGGTACGCATGGGCATGCGTTGAATGTGAGTGCGTCCACATGCGGTGTTTTGAAGTGCCCTTCGAATGCAACATGTTGCATTTTCTTGCGTTCGGCGGGTACGTCAAAACCCCGCATGCGGACACATCCGCATACAACGCATGTCCCTGCGTACCCAATGTTAAAGATAGGTATGCAGGACGCATGCGGAAGTAGGCGGCGCTAAGGAAAGAAGTTCGCAGCACCACGCTGCGGACTCAAATGCTAATGTGAACCCGGCCTAAGTGGGCAAATACATATTTTTTTTTTTACAGGAAACCTGACGGTTGATGCCTTTTGCCCGAATCTCTGATAACATGGTTGAGTGTCCTGTTCTGTCTTTTCAGCCATGTATGCAATAAAGCTGACTGGTGACGAGGTCAGTCCTTGACATCTTCTCCCTGCCCAGCGCCTCTAAACTGACTGGTTTCTTTCTACACAATCACACACTGGGAGAGAGCTGTCAATCAAGGGGATCAGGGTGGGGAGAAGCTGCCGGGGATCGGCCTATTGGACTAGTAACTCACGTTCCATAATCCCCAACTGCCTGGTAAAACTGTTTGGTCTGCAATGCCACAACCTTTTGGAGTAAGGCTATGTGCACACGTTGTGCAAATGCTGCGTAATTTTGCGGAGCATTTGCGCAACTCCCCGCAGCGGGTAAAATGTATACGTAATTAGTATGCGTTTTCCCGCAAAATACAAGCATTTTGTAAGCATTTTTAGCTTGCAGAATGCTCGCGCTTTCCAAGCGATCTGTAGCATCGCTTGGAAAACTGATTGACAGGTTGGTCACACTTGTCACGCATAGTGCTGACAAGTGTGACCAACTGTTTACTAATGAGTAATGTAAAAAATAATGAAAAAAAAATATATATATGGATATACTCACCCTCTGTCATCCCCCGGAGTCTTCCCTCTCCTCAGCGATGCTGCCGGCAAGTTCCGTTCCCAGGGATACATTGCGAGAATGACCTTTGCAACGTCGCTGTCACTCGACCGCTACGTCATCTGGGGTGATTCACGCAATGCATCCCTGGGAACGGAACTTGGCGGCAACTTAACTGAAGAGCGGGAGGACTCCGTGGACCGACGGAGGGTGAGTATATCAATATTTTTATTTTAATTCTATTTTTGACTGGAATATGGTACCCAGAGCCTGGAGGTGAGTCTCCTCTACTCCAGACCCTGGGTACCAAGCGCACATGAAGCGCTCACTTCACGCATGGTGGGCATAGCCACATGTGTAAAGTGAGCGGTTCATTGCAATCCTATGGTGGCGTAATCGCTGCGATTACGCCAAAAGAATGGACATGCTGCTTATTTTTACGCAAAGCGATTACGCTCCGCAAAAATACGCAGCATGTGCACAGCAATGCATAATCCCATAGGATTGCATGGGATGCGTTTTATAACTGTTTTGTAAGTGATTAGTCCTCGTAAAAACGCGGCAAAAACGCTACGTGTGCACATAGCCTTAAATGGTATCTGGTTGAAATGACCGAGCCACTGGCTGATTCATGCTGCCTGTGGTTTGGACAACATTATCTACTATCCCATTCCCTTCAATCTGTGCGTGCCCCTATGGGAAGGCCTCGTTGTATGATTGCACTCTTCCATCTGGGCAGATGTTGTTGTTTTGAGATGTGACAGTGATGGGAATCATGGACCCTTGTTCGCCATCGTTTCAGGGAGTCAAAAGCTGAACAAACAGGACCACTTGTTGCTGTAGCCAGGTAGTTTTTCAATTAAAAAAAAAACAACCCCTGTGTCCAACCCCACTTCAGATATTTCTGTGGAAAGTGATAATAAATAGCACACGGATTGTGCCTTCCACTTATCCACACTCCTGAGATAATCTGCAGTATACAGGAGATGAGGATAACTGGCAAAGAAGGAGTTAATTAGCTGTCAATCTCGACATCTTAATTAAGCTTTGGCATATTACCAAGGTCAATGAATGGGGAGAATTTTGTTTTCTCTATTCAGTCCTCGTACTTGTATCTACCTGTTGTAGGAAACTGTCTAGACCCGACACAAAGCTTGTCTCAACGTCTCCAAGCGAGACCGACTTGGATTGGGGGGCTTACGTGCCGGTTATTTCATGCTTGGTATAGGATGAGGTCTTCTCCCAGACCATGCCATGTTGGTAGCGCCCTTTCTCGTTTGCAGTGTGCTGCAAACTTCTAGATTTTTGCTTTTAAGTGCAATTTTACAAAATGATGTCACCATGAGTGGTGCCGCCTGTAATATGAGAGGTTTCCACATACTGCCCGATGTCCAGCGTGATACGTTCTGGTCTTTATGGGGTAGGATTGGTACATAAAGTACCCATAGAGTATGTCTAGCTGAGGGAAACGCCTTAGGAGACGTGGCTCACCAGGCATGAGATCGTAGTCTCGTACTCTCTTTGAATTATAACGGTTTTAACATGTCTAACGTGTCAATGTTCATTAGGCTTGACAACAAGTCCGAAGACCCTGTGTAAAGATGGCTTCCTCTGTGCCAGGAATGCGGATTTTTGCTGCCCACCTATAACTTCTATCACCGGACGAAACAAACCACTAAACAAAATGACAGGTTCTGGTGCAGAAACAGATGTTTGGAGAAGATAATTGGAAATTAGTAGGACGTCCCTCTTAATTACCCTTTCAAAGGATACATTTTGCATCTTGTAATTATGCAAAACGAGGGAGGGAAACGTGTCGGAGCCTCATTGTTCTCAGCAATCCACTGTAAGCGTATTTTTGGCAGACCTGGCGGCTTCAGTGGAGTTAATCTGGCTGGTACTTGTGACGGATTTTACCAGTCTTCATGGAGCGGCTTCTGGTTTTAGCAAATCGTGGAGAATATACAGTCATGGCCAAAAGTTTTGAGAATGACACAAATATTAATTTTTACAAAGTCTGCTGCTTCACTTTTTCTAATGACAATTTGCATATACTCCAGAATGTTATAAAGAGTGATCAGCTTAACAGCAATTACTTGCAAAGTCAATATTTGGCTAGAAAATGAACTTTATCCCCAAAACACATTTCAACATCATTGCAGCCCTGCCTTAAAAGGACCAGCTAACCTCTTTTCAGTGATTGCTCCATTAACACAGGTGTGGGTGTTGATGAGGATATGGCTGGAGATCAATCTGTCATGATTAAGTAAGAATGAGACAACTGGACACTTTAAAAGGAGGCTGGTGCTTGGCATCATTGTTTCTCTTCTGTTAACCATGGTTATCTCTAAAGAAACACGTGCAGTCATCATTGCAATGCACAAAAATGGCCTAACAGGGAAGAGTATCGCAGCTAGAAAGATTGCACCTCAGTCAACAATCTATCGCATCATCAAGAACTTCAAGGAGAGAGGTTCCATTGTTGCCAAAAAGGCTCCAGGGCACCCAAGAAAGACCAGCAAGCGCCAGGACCGTCTCTTAAAAGTGTTTCAGCTGCGGGATCGGGCTACCAGCAGTGCAGAGCTTGCTCAGGAATGGCAGCAGGCAGGTGTGAGTGTATCTGCATGCACTGTGAGGCGGACAATCTTGGAGCAAGGCCTGATCTCAAGGAGGGCAGCAAAGAAGCCACTTCTCTCCAGAAAAAACATCATGGACAGACTGATATTCTGAAAAAGGCGCAGGCAGTGGACTGCTGAGGACTGGGGTAAAGTTATTTTCTCTGATGAATACCCTTTTCGATTGTTTGGGACATCAGGAAAACGCCTCATTCGGAGAAGACAAGGTGAGCGCTACCACCAGTCTTGTCTCATGCCAACTGTTAAGCATCCTGAAACCATTCATGTGTGGGGTTGCTTCTCAGCCAAGGGAATGGGCTCTCTCACAGTCTTGCCTAAAAACACAGCCATGAATAAAGAATGGTACCAGAATGTCCTCCAAGAGCAACTTCTCCCAACCCTCCAAGAGCAGTTTGGCGATCAACAATGCCTTTTCCAGCATGATGGAGCACCTTGCCATAAAGCAAAGGTGATAACTAAATGGCTCAGGGAACAAAACATAGAGATTTTGGGTCCATGGCCTGGAAACTCCCAGATCTTAACCCCTTACTGCCATCGGACGTACTATCCCGTCCATGGTACCTGGGCCCGTATGACCTGGGACGGGATAGTACGTCATAGGCGATCAGCTGCGCTCCTGAGGGGAGCGCAGCTAATCGCCGCCGGGTGTCAGCTGATTATCACAGCTGACACCCATGACTGTGTGTCAGGAGCGGTCACGGACCGCTCCCGGCACATTAACCCCTTGCACACCGCGATCAAACATGATCGCGGTGTACTGGGGGCACAGGGGAGGATCGCGCAGGGTGGGGGCTCCCTGCGGCCCCCCTGAGACCCTCAGAGCAGCGCGATGTGATCGCGCTGTTCTGAGGGCTTCCTCCCTCCCAGGACCCGGATCCAAGATGGCGCCGGGGTCCTGGAGGGAGGCGGCTACCTCAGTGCCTGCCGAGAGCAGGCACTGAGAAGCCTGCATCTATGCCTGTGCGATCGCTGGTGTGACAGAGTGCTGTGCACACTGTCACACCAGCGATCTGATAAAATACTGTGATGTCCCACCCTGGGACAAAGTAAAAAAGTTAAAAAAGTAAAAATAAACATGTGTAAAAAAAAAATCCAAAATAAATAATAAAAAAAAAAAAAATATTCCCCAATAAATTCACTTCTTCCTGTAAATAAAAAAAAAAAAACAATAAAAGTACACATATTTGGTATCGCCGCGTCCGTAACGACCCCCCCTATAAAATTGTCCCACTAGTTAACCCCTTTAGTGAACCCCTTAAAAAAAAAAAAAAAAACGAAGCAAAAAATCAATGCTTTATCATCATACCGCCGAACAAAAAGTGGAATAACACGCGATCAAAAAGACCGATATAAAAAAACATGGTACCGCTGAAAACGTCATCTTGTCCCGCAAAAAACGAGCCGTCATAAAGCATCATCAGCGAAAAAATAAAAAAGTTATAGCTCGCAGAATAAAGCGATGCAAAAATAATTATTTTTTATATAAAATTGTTTTTATTCTATAAAAGCGCCAAAACATGAAAAAATGATATAAATGAGGTATCACCATAATCGTACTGACCCGAAGAATAAAACTGCTTTATCAATTTTACCACACGCAGAACGGTATAAACGCCTCCCCCAAAAGAAATTCATGAATTGCTGATTTTTGTTCATTCTAACCTCCCAAAAATCGAAATAAAAAGCGATCAAAAAACGTCACGTGCTCAAAAATGGTACCAATAAAAACGTCAACTCGTCCCGCAAAAATAAGACCTCACATGACTCTGTGGGCCAAAATATGCAAAAATTATAGCTCTCAAAATGTGATGATGCAAAAACTATTTTTGCAATAAAAAGCGTCTTTTAGCGTGACAGCTGCCAATCATAAAAACCCGCTATAAATAGTAAATCAAACCCCCCTTTATCACCCCCTTAGTAAGGGAAAAATAATAAAATTAAAAAAAAGTATTTATTTCCATTTTCCCATTAGGGTTAGGGTTAGGGTTGCGGCTAAAGTTAGGGTTAGGGTTGGCGCTAAAGTTAGGATTAGGGTTAGGGTTGGGATTAGGGGTGTGTTAGGGTTAGGTTTGTGGTTAGGGTTGGGACTAGGGTTAGGGGTGTGTTGGGGTTAGGGTTGGAGTTAGAATTGGGGGGTTTCAGCTGTTTAGGCACATCAGGGGCTCTCCAAATGTGACATGGCGTCTGATCTCAATTCCAGCCAATTCTGCGTTGAAAAAGTCAAACGGTGCTCCTTCACTTCTCAGCTCTGCCATGCGTCCAAACAGTAGTTTATCCCCACATATGGGGTATCAGCGTACTCTGGACCCCAAGAGTTATTGTGCAATTTGTCCTATTTCTTCTGCTACCCTTGGGAAAATAAAAAACTGGGGGCGAAAATATCATTTTTGTACAAAAAAAAAAATATTTTTTTGTTTTTACGGCTGTACATTATAAACTTCTGTGAAGCACTTGGGGTTTCATAGCGCTCACCACACATCTAGATAAGTTCCTTGTGGGGTCTATTTTCCAAAATGGGGTCACTTGTTGGGGATTTCCACTGTTTAGGTGCATCAGGGGCTCTCCAAATGTGACATGACGCCCCCAGACCATTCCATCAAAGTCTGCAATCCAAAACGTCACTACTTCCCTTCCGAGCCCCAACGTGTACCCATACAGTAGTTTTCTCCCACATATTGGATATCAGCGCACTCAGGACAAATTGGACAACAACTTTTGGGGTCCAATTTCTCCTGTTACCCTTGTAAAAATAAAATATTGGGGCAAAAAAATCATTTTTGCAAAAAAAAAAAGGATTTTTTATTTTTACGGCTGTGCGTTATAAACTTCTGTGAAGCACTTCGGGGTTCAAAGTGCTCACCACACATCTAGACAAGTTCCTTGTGGGGTCTATTTTCCAAAATGGGGTCACTTGTGGGGGGTTTCCACTGTTTAGGCGCATCAGGGGCTCTCCAAATGCGACATGACGCCCCCAGACCATTCCATCAAAGTCTGCAATCCAAAACGTCACTACTTCCCTTCCAAGCCCTGACGTGCGCCCATACAGTAGTTTTCTCCCACATATTGGGTATCAGCGTACTCAGGACAAATTGGACAACAACTTTTGGGTTCCAATTTCTTCTGTTACCCTTGTGAAAATAAAATATTGGGGGCGAAAAAATCATTTTTGTAAAAAAAAAAAGGATTTTTTATTTTTACGGCTGTACGTTATAAACTTCTGTGAAGCACTTCGGGGTTCAAAGTGCTCACCACACATCTAGATAAGTTCCTTGTGGGGTCTATTTGCCAAAATGGGGTCACTTGTGGGGGGTTTCCACTGTATAGGTGCATCAGGGGCTCTCCAAATGTGACATGACGCCCCCAGACCATTCCATCAAAGTCTGCAACCCAAAACGTCACTACTTCCCTTCCGAGCCCTGACGTGCGCCCATACAGTAGTTTTCTCCCACATATTGGGTATCAGCGTACTCAGGACAAATTGGACAACAACTTTTGGGTTCCAATTTCTTCTGTTACCCTTGTGAAAATAAAATATTGGGGACGAAAAAATCATTTTTGTAAAAAAAAAAAAGATTTTTTATTTTACGGCTGTACGTTATAAACTTTAGTGAAACACCTGGGGTTAAAAGTTCTCACCACACATCTAGATAAGTTCCTTGAGGGGTCTAGTTTCCAAAATGGCGTCATTTATGGGGGTTTCCACTGTTTAGGCAGATCAGGAGCTCTCCAAACACGACATGGCGTCCAGCCAATTCTGCGTTGAAAAAGTCAGACGGCGCTCCTTCCCTTCCAAACTCTGCCATGCACCCAAACAGTGGTTTACCCCCACATATGGGGTATCAGCGCACTCAGGACAAATTGCACAATAACTTTTGGAGTCTTGTTACCCTTGGAAAAATAAAAATTGGGTGAAAAGATCATTTTTGTGGAAAAAATATGATTTTTAAATTTTACGGCTCTACGTTATAAACTTGTGTGAAGCACTTGGGGGTTCAAATTGCTCACCAAAGATCTAGAAAAGTTCCTTAGGGGTCTAGTTTCCAAAATGGGGTCATTTGTGGGGGGTTTCCACTGTTTAGGCACATCAGGGGCTCTCCAAATGCAACATGGCATCCAATCTCAATTCCAGCCAATTTTGGTTGGAAAAAGTCAAATGGTGCTCCTTCCATTCCGAGCTCTGCCGTGCGCCCAAATAGTGGTTCCCACCCACATATGGGGTATCAGCGTACTCAGGACAAATTGGACAACTTATGTGGTCCAATTTCTCCTGTTACCCTTGAGAAAATAAAAAATTAGTGACTAAAAGATAATTTTTGTGGGAAAAAAATAGGATTTTTATTTTCATGCCCGGGCATTATAAACTTGTGTGAAGCACTTGGGGGTTCAAAGTGCTCACCAAAGATCTAGATAAGTTCCTTAGGGGGTATAGTTTCCAAAATGGGGTCACTTGTGGGGGTTTCCACTGTTTAGGCTCATCTGGGGCACTGCAAACGGAACATGACCCCCATCAACGTCTGCATTCCAAAACGTTACTACTTCCTTTCCAAGCCCTGTCGTGCACCCAAACAGTTCCCCCCCCCCACATATGGGGTATCAGCGTACTCAGGACAAATTGGACAACAACTTTTGGGGTCCAATTTCCTTGGGAAAATTCAAAAATTTGGGACTAAAAAATCATTTTTGTGGAAAATTGTTTTTTTTTTTTTTCACACCGAGGCATTATAAGCTTTTGTGAAACACTTGGGAGTTCAAAGTGCTCACAACAGATCTAGATAAGTACCTTAGGGGGTCTAGTTTCCAAAATGGTGTCACTTGTGGGGTTTCCACTGTTTAGGCGCATCAGGGGCTCTCCAAACACGACATGGCGTCCAATCTCAATTCCAGCCAATTTTAGTTTGAAAAAGTCAAACGGCGCTCCTTCCCTTACGAGCTCTGCCGTGTGCCCAAACAGTGGTTTTCCCCCACATATTGGGTATTGGCGTACTCAGGAGAAATTGCATAACAACCTTATCTGTCCATTTTCTCCTTTTACCCTTGTGAAAATAAAAAAAAAGTTTGTAAAAGATCATTTTTGTGGCTAAAAAGTTAAATATTCATTTTTTCCTTCCACGTTGCTTTAGTTCCTGTGAAGCACCTGAAGGGTTAATAATCTTGAATGTGGTTTTGAGTACCTTGAGGGGTGCAGTTTTTAGAATGGTGTCACTTTTGGGTATTTTCTGCCATATAGACCCCTCAAAGTGACTTCAAATGAGAGGTGGTCCCTAAAAAAAATGGCTTTGTAAATTTTGTTGTAAAAATGAGAAATCGCTGGTCAACTTTTAACCCTTATAACTTCCTAACAAAAAAAAATTTTGGTTCCAAAATTGTGCTGATGTAAAGTAGACATGTGGGAAATGTTATTTCTTAACTATTTTATGTGACATATTTCTCTGTTTTAAGAGAATAAAAATTCAAAGTTTGAAAATTGCAAAATTTTAAAAATTTTCGCCATATTTGCGTTTTTTTCAAAAATAAACGCAAGTTATATCGAAGAAATTTTACTTCTAATGTGAAGTACGATATGTCACGAGAAAACAATCTCAGAATCGCGAAGATCCGTTGAAGCGTTCCAGAGTTATAACCTCATAAAGAGACATTGGTCAGAATTGTAAAAATTGGCCCGGTCATTAACGTGCAAACCACCCTTGGGGGTGAAGGGGTTAATCCCATTGAGAACTTGTGGTCAATCATCAAGAGACGGGTGGACAAACAAAAACCTAAAAAAATTTTGACAAAATGAAAGCATTAATTGTGCAAGAATGGACTGCTATCAGTCAGGATTTGGTCCAGAAGTTGATTGAGAGCATGCCAGGGAGAATTGCAGAGGTCCTGAAGAAGAAGGGTCAACACTGCAAATATTGACTTGCTGCATTAACTCATTCTAACTGTCAATATAAGCTTTTGTTACTCATATGTTTGCAATTATATGTCTGTGATAAAAACATCTGTCAAACACACATAAAAACCAGAGGGCAGCAGATCATGTGAAAATATAATATTTGTGTCATTCTCAAAACTTTTGGCCATGACTGTATATAGAACATGTGGATTTTTAGTAATCGGTTTCATCTTTTTTTTTTTTTTACCATTTTAAAGGCTTAATGGAGAATTTTACTCTGATTTCAGATAGTTGGATGTAGATGCAGGAATAGTTTCTAGGATGGGTTTTAGGCCTCTGGGTTCTCATTTAGTTTTTCTTTTAGGCCCCTCATAGAAAATCCTCCATCGTTACCTCATTGCAGCCTTATTGTTACTTAGACAGATATACAATTTTTGTAATAAAGCTGCATTTTGGACAGACTGGTTGTCAGACAGATTTTTGTATCCTTTTCTGTTTTTGTTTTTTGATTATTTTGATTTTTACAATAAGCTACACAAACGGAATTTTTACAGGTGTTTTATGTTCTTTGTTTTGCATGTTTACAACATTTATTTCTTGTGGTTCATTGATCATGTGATTGCTAAATTTGTTATATAAGTTACCGTACTCATATTGCAAAAATTAAACAAAAGCTTAAGTCTTATGCGTTTTAAACCAATTGAGAAAAACAATGGATGAACGAAAACTCCAAAAACAAGTCCGGTTTCTCGTGTAATTTTTTTGTCATGTGTGATAAACCGTCTGTGTGGTTTTTTTTTCATGGTTTTGCACTCATGTTTGGTCCGTATGTCAGCTTTTACAATCCTTGATGAATCTGTTTTTTTCTCATATGAAGAAAATGTCTTTGCGTTTCCCAGCAGTTTGACGGTAAAACACTAACGACACGCATACGATACTTGAGTGAGATCTGATTTTGGGACATTGACTTGCATTGGCAAGTTTGTATCAAAACACATCAAAGTAGGATATGTCTGTTGTAATTTTATTTTTTTAAGGACAATCAATCCGCACATAAAAAAATTTAAAGGAGGTATGAAAAGCCAAGATGGGATGATCGGTATCGGATGAGCCGGACTCTGGTTCTTTGGACAGGTCAGTGATCGCTGGCTGATGGATTGGAGGCTCACAAAACTTTTGCCTGCCTGGATCCCTGACAAGGCTTTTAACTAGCTAGGGCTGGTGCAATGTCATCTGTCTATCAGGCTGCCATGATGACCTCACGTAAGGCCCCTTTTCACACATCAGTTTTTTGCCGTCAGTCACAATCCGTTGGCTTGATGTATCCGTCGCAGATTGTGAAAAACTGATGCGACGGATTCGTTTTTTCGACAGATCCGACTAGCGGATCCGTCGAAAAAACCCATCCGTTGCATCAGTTTTTTCATCCGATTCTTCCATTTTTCGACGGATCCGTTTTTCATTTCACACTGACAGGTTATAAAAAATAGAATAGATAGAATACATGTATACACATAGTATAGATGTAATATATATATACATCTATTTATCTGCTATTTATATTTCATAGAGTTATAATAGATAGCAGAATAGGTGAAAATGCAAATGTTGGCATCTGTAAAATCATTACAGAACCCAACAGGCTATGAGACATGGTTTACATACAGTAAACCATTGCATATCTGTTCATTTTTTATGTGTTCCTCACTAAAAATGTTAGTAGTGTGTGTGTAAAATTTTGGAGTTATAGGTGTTAAATTAAAGAATTAATTCACAGAAAAAACTGGCACAATTTTCTCCGCCATAGAGGGCAAGCCAGTGACTGAGGGCAGAAATTAATAGCCTAGAGAGGGACCATTGTTTTTGGCCGGGGCATTACCACCGCTCCCAGTTGTAAACTATTTAGCCCCTTGACTGTACGGCGGAGAGGTATGGGTATAGTGTTGCTTTGTTATTAACCAGGCTTAATGTCACCTTGCAACAGCAAGGTGTCATTAACCCCTTATTACCCCTTATGCCACCGCTACAGGGCAATGGGAAGAGAGAGAGTAAGTGCCGAAATAGGCGCATCTTACAGATGCGCCTTTTCTGGGGTGGCTAGGGGCAGTTTTTGTTTTTTTTTTAGCCGGGGGGGCCCAAAAACAATGGTCCCTCTCTAGGCTATTAATTTCTGCCCTCAGTCACTGCCTTGCCCCTCTCTGGCATAGAAAATTGCGCGAGAGCCCACACTAGTTTTTTCCGTGAATTAATCCTTTAATTTAGCACCTACAGCTCCAAAATTTTACACACACACTACTAACATTATTAGTGAGGAACATATAAAAAATAACGGATATGCAATGGTTTACTGTATGTAAACCATGCCTCATGTCCTGTCGGGTTCTGTAATGATTTTACAGATGCCGACACTTGAATTATTGGCTATTCTGCTATCTACCTCTTTGTGAAATATATGTATAGGCAGTTATCTTTCCTACTTGGGGGTAATTGGATCCGAGCATGCTCAGTTAAAAAAAAAAACGGATCCTGGGCCCATAGGCTTCCATTCTAGCAAAAGACAGATCCGTTGCTGTCCGTTTATTTGACTACGCAAAAAACGTTCCTTTATCCGTTGTCTCCGGCCGCCGGACAAACAATTTTCGACGGATCCGGCGAACGACGGATGACACGTGAGGCCATCCGTCGCAATCCGTCGCTAATAGAAGTCAATGAGAAAAACCGGATCCGTCGGCATCAGTCGCCAGGTCCTTTTCTTTCAAAATTCGACGGATTGCGACTGATAGCAAAAAGCTGATGTGTGAAAGGGGCCTTAGCTTGACTAATTATAAGCCACACCAGGGGTCCCAGAAGCGAGCCTCCCATCTAGCAGCCAGAGGCTATTGACCTGGACGATGGACCGATGTCCTGATAATCGATCCACCCATCTCTAGTGAAAAGGCGTGATGTATCTGTAAAAGTAACAGGTCACAATCCCCGAAAAACTGACACATCAAAAGGCCCATAACTAAAAAAAACAACTCATACCACAAACTGTAATGTAAAAAAAAAGGTGTAGCTCATGAAAAAATATTAATGCCCGTAGCAAACTTGTGATGGTGGCTATCTACTAAGATTGATGTGTATAAATTAAATATGTTTTCATTATTTGATGAGGCCCAGTAAAATTCAAGTTTTAGCACAAGAAGAAAACACTGTACATGTGCATATTAGAGTACTTGAATTTTTTCTCTTTTGTTCATTACACCCCTCCCAGCACTAGAGGGCAGTCCATCATAAATTAGATGCTGTAGCTGCTTTTCTTAGTACTTTATTAAATTTACCCCCAAAAATGTATAAAAGTTTCTTGTGGTTTGTGGACGGCTCCTGATAAACATCTGAGTTTTCAGAGATTTTCTTTGCTGGAAAATTATCGTCTTGTTTTATTTTCATCTTTGGACACAGCAAGTAAACATCAATCTCTATAAGAATTGATTGCTACAGCCGTAGGTTCTACCTTTTATTATACTGCACTGCATGTGACCAATGGTTCATATTAAATATTACCCACCATCTCCTCCGATCTGCTGCTGATCACCTCCCGACTTCCTCTTCCATTGGGGCGTGAGATGGTGCATGATGACCTCCCGAGTTTCTCTTCCATTGGGGGCGTGAGGTGGTGCTTGATGATCTCCCGACTTCCTCTTCCATTGGGGCGTGAGATGGTGCATGATGACCTCCCAAGTTCCTCTTCCATTGGGGGCGTGAGGTGGTGCATGATGACCTCCCGAGTTCCTCTTCCATTGGGGGCGTGAGGTGGTGCATGATGATCTCCCGACTTCCTCTTCCATTGGGGGCGTGAGGTGGTGTATGATGACCTCCAGAGTTCCTCTTCCATTGGGGGCGTGAGGTGGTGCATGATGACCTCCCGACTTCCTCTTCCATTGGAGGTGTGAGGTGGTGCATGATGACCTCCCGACTCCCTCTTCCATTGGGGGGCGTGAGGTGGTGCATGATGACCTACCGACTTCCTCTTCCATTGGGGGCGTGAGGTGGTGCATGATGACTTACCGACTTCCTCTTCCATTGGGGGGCGTGAGGTGGTGCATGATCACCTCCCGACTTCCTCTTCCATTGGGGGCATGAGGTAGTGCATGATGACCTACCGACTTCCTCTTCCATTGGGGGCGTGAGGTGGTGCATGACGACCTCCCCACTTCCTCTTCCATTGGGGGCGTAAGGTGGTGCATCCTTTTACAAGCCTGAAAGTCAAGAAACTGGCAGGGGTCACGGGCATTAGAAGGAGCAACAGGGGGTCCAATAGGTGAGGGTGGTATTTTTTTGCTTTTTTTAAAAAAAATTTTTGTTAGCACCACCATGGGCCCAGTTCTAATTTTTATTAGCGGGCAACCTCTTTTACCAGCTTAAACTACTTTTTGGTTTTGCTGACATTATTTTTAAAGCTTTAAGACAAAGTTACGGTATTTGTTAGTTTTTATAGAAGTTTGTTCCAAAATTTTATTTTTTGACCATTTTCCATAGTTGAAGCAAAACTGCGGTGTGTTTGTAGCCATTTGAGAAAATTTGTACGAAAATGTGACATGTGAGTAACAGCCTATAAACCTCTATAATCAGTTGTCTTTGTGAAAAGGGAAACTGTCGTGTGAAAAATTGTGATTAACCTGCAGGTTAGTAGAGTTCTGAAGCCATGTGGCCGCTGGACTGAGAGTCCGGTGGCCGGAGGAAATAAACTTTATTCTTCCCGGCAACTTTCGGGCTTTGGTTAGGTGGACTTGATCGTTTTCTCTCCATCTGGGAAAAACGGTCTTATTATTCTGATCACAGTAACATCATGGTTTCTCAGAAGATGGAGAAAGAAAACCCCATAAGTTTCTCCTTCCCTCTCAATTCTGTGGGTCCGTGAATATCGGATGGCACTCAGATGTCCTCCGAGTGCGACCTAAAGTTTTCCACAGACCCATAAACTTGTATTGCTGATTTTCATTTGACTCTCAGATCAAAGTCGGACATATCTCCCAATTTTTTTCCTGGACCACCCGGTCTGAGGACAAAATGGAACATCTGCACAGTCCAATAGAATATCATATGTATGAGTACTATCTGTGAAGACCACGGATAGCACACGCCTGATATAATCGGTTAATAATGTTTTTTTCGCATGACAGGTTATCTTTAAGAAGATTTGCAATATATATTTAATTTTTTTTAAAAGAGCTGTCCATCAAAAAGTGTCTTGCTAGGATACGATCACATGCAGGTACTAATAGGAATGCTTAAAGGGAACTTGTCAGCACATTTTTACATATGGATTGAGGGTAATGGCTGGTCTTCCGATAAAAATGATATATTTCTTTGTGGAGATCGGATGTGCCAGTGATGAGAAAAGTAGCACAGAAGCCAAAAGCACTGGAAGTGCACTGTGGGCATGATTATGCACTTGATAAAGCAGCTTAAGTGCATTGACACGCCCCCAGTGCACATTCAGTCTGATTTGCCTTTGGCTTCTGTGCTTTATTTCTCAAGACTGACTCATTGGATCTCACCAAAATCGTATAATTTTTATTGTCGGGGAGCTGCCTACACAGCCGCTGATCCACTTGCTAGAAACGTGTTGACAGGTTTCCTTAAAATCTGCTTTCGGCATCGTTATTATTGCCCTATGGAGACGTTTGCATCTGTGCGATAGACGGATTAGCACCAGTACAACAGAATTCAATGTGGCGCAGTGATATGGAGGTGTTAATGAGGTTATCTACTAGTGGACCGGCGACATTCTTCTATCAGCACTGTGTAAACAATGTTATGTGACTGCTGCAGCCATTCGGTGGCCGCTGAATGGCTGCAGCATCACAATTTTGTCTAAGGCCTCTTTCACACATCAGTTTTTTGCCGTCAGGCGCGATCCGGCATTTTTGTAAAATAACGGATGCGTTTTTTTTAAACCGCCGGATCCGTTTTTTTCTCATTGACATGCATTAGCGCCGGATCGCGCCGCATGTCATTGCGTTTAGTCCGTTTTCTGCCGGATCTGTCCTAGATTTTAATTCCGGCGGCCGGACAGGACGCATCATGTAAGGTTTTTTTTTCTGCCAGAAACGCCTGACAGCACCTGAAGCGGCGCATCAGGCGGCCGGAAACAATATAATTCTATGGGACCGGATCAGTCTTTTGTGCAATCTGGGAAAAGATTGATCCGGATTCTGGAAATCAAGGACTACTACTACTACTACTTCTTCTTCTCCATCTCCATCTTCTTCTTCTTATATACGCCGGATCCGTCTTTTAAACAATTCGCCGGATTGTGCCTGATTGCAAAAAACTGATGTGTGAAAGAGGCCTTAAGGTACTGCCACACTAAACGCTCCCGCTAACGATCACAATAACGACGCATACTAATGCGATCGTTTTTGTGATCGTTTTAATGTCGCTAGTAGCTGCCACATCTAGCGATCTCGTTAACGACGCATAAGCGGTTAGCGATCTCCTTAACGACTTTGCGATGTAAAAAACAGCGCAAATCGTTCACAAAACGTGCCAGACACAGCGATATAGGCTCACCAGCGGGACGCCAATGATCTAAATACGGTCCAGAACCCTAGTGAACGATCAGCGAGATCACAGCAGGGGCCACGTCGTTCCTACATGCCACACACAACAGCGTCACTAACGAGATCGCTAAATAGTGACGTTTTTTAGCGATCTCGTTAGCAACGCTGTTTAGTGTGGCATACCCTTTAGTGGGACCATAATACGGCCTACACATACATCTCTGATCTGATCTCCACAAGAAATCTCTGGTCCTTTCAAGGTCAATCCACCTTGACCCTTCTTCCTCTCCACGTCTAACCTCTCCTATGGTCTCCTTTGCCCTCATCGGCAGGATTCGCTTTCTCTTTCTTTAGAGCATGTGAATCCTCTTTGCACTTTTTTTCTATGTACCACGCCCTGGAATTAGGGATACTATAAAATAAGTAATAATAATAATACCGCATTGGCACGTGCCAACAACGCACAGAGGCATCCAATATGCAGAATAATGACCTCTTCCCACACTCGAGGCTTGTGTAACCCTTGGTCTGATCCATTTATATGCTTGTGAGCGCTATGTCCAGCCGAGCTTAAGTTGTCCTAATAGCGATATAAAAATGATGTATGGAATTTAAACTGGGACTTCCTTGTCCTGGCGGAGTTATTAAAAAATGACCGCTTAGTTATAAATAGCTTGCGGAGGACTCTAAATGTTTGTGTTTGGAGCTGCCTGCTGGGAAAAAGTATTAGGGGCTGTGAGATTACAGCTGCTGGACGTACTCTGCTTATTGTGGGGTCTCAAATGAGCCCATGTCAGCAATATAGTGACAAATAAATGATATTCCTGGGAATGACCGGTTTTGCTGCCTTACGTGATTAACACCCCGCCAAGCGACCATGGTATCCTCTCCATCACTGCTCCCTACCCAGCCGAGTGCAGGGCCTGGTATTTGTGTAGTTGTACACATGGCGAAAGACATATTCCCGCACTGCCCATCTGTCGTCTAGAGGGAGAAGAGCCAAGTACATTGCACATCTCCATCCACCTTGGTCTACAGCTGCACCTGGAAAGTTGCGGTCTATTATAGGTGTATGACTCGCGTTTAGCCACCATTGTGATGATGATCTGAGCCGCCAACAAGAGTTTTATAGGTATTTTCACAAAGTGGGTTTACTGGGATGCTTGTAGTCTTCTGTTGGGCATGCACCCATCTTAGCATGGGATGATCTTGCTTTATTGCCAGGAGAGTCCAAGGAATAAATGTTCCCTTGGTAGCGAAATCAAGGTCTCCTGTCCCTTGTAATAAGACTTTCCATTTAGTCACTATAAATGATCAGACCCAGGAAAATGGTGTCCTTGCAGCTCTGTATTGAACCTCTGTCTGGTACATGTCACTTGGCGGACTTGGTCTATCTCGGCCATACTAACGTGCAGAGTTCAGCATGTGAATTAGCGACTGCACGCTGCAAGCAATCAGGCAGAAAAAAGTTGTTGTTTTTTTTAAAGGGAAAAATTAAGTTGTATACTCCTTGCGGCCACTGTCACTGGGTCGGTGCAGGGAGCAGTGACATTCACTGCTAACTATACAGTGGCTGTATTTCGCCACTGACAGCCTGCTTTGCATATACAGCTCTGGCAAAAATTAAGAGACACTGCACAGTTTTATAAAAATCAGCTTCTCTACATGTCTGACAGCCATTCCATTCCAGTGTCAGTTGAATTCCAACCAGAGTACACCTCATTCTACTTAATGTGCTTTTGATTAGGTGATCACCTGAACCAAATCTTATTTAACGAAGGAAAGTATAAAAAACACTGCTGTGGTGTTCACAGTCCTCTTGCAATAGGACAAGCTGGATGGCAAAACAAGTGCTAGTAATATCTCATAAGTATTAGGAATGAAAAAATAATTTTTAACCATGCCAAAGGAGTTGAAAAGAAAAGTCTTGAGTGAGGAAAAAAAGGGCTCAATTCTGGCTTTACTAGCAGAGGGATACAGTGAGCGTCATGTTGCCTCCATCCTTAAAATTTCTAAGTCGTCAGTCCATTACAACAAGGTCAAGCAGCAGACATTGGGGACAACAAAGCTACAGACCGGCAGAGGGCGAAAACGACTCTACACTGACCGGGATGACCGTCATCTTATTCGAATGTCACTCAGCAACCGCAGGATGACATCAAGTGACCTACAAAAGGAATGCAAAATGACAGCTGGGGTGCAGTGCATGGCTAGAAGTTGAACAGTTCGTAACAGGCTCCTAGAGGCAGGGCTCAAGTCATGTAAAGCTAGAAAAAAGCCTTTCATCAGTGAGAAGCAAAGGAGAGCCAGGCTGAAGTTTGCCAAAGACCATAAGGATTGGACCATAGAGGTCTGGAGTAAGGTAATCTTCTCTGATGAGTCTAATTTTCAGCTTTCCCCAACACCTGGTTGTCTAATGGTTAAACGGAGACCTGGAGAGGCGTACAAACCACAGTGTCTTGGACCCAATGTGAAATTTGGTGGAGGATTGGTGATGATCTGCGGATGCTTCAGCAAGGCTGGAATTGTGCAGGTTAATCTTTGCGAAGGACGTGTGAATCAAGCCACATACAAGGTTATCCTGGAAAAACAGTTGATTCCTTCTGCTCAGGCAATGTTCCCCAACTCTGAGGACTGGTTTTTCCAGCAGGACAATTCACCATGCCACACAGCTAGGTAAATCAGTGTGTGGATGAAGGACCACCACATCAAATTCCTGTCATCGCCAGCCCAATCTCCAGACCTGAACCCCATTGAAAACCTCTGGAATGTAATCAAGAGGAAGATGGATAGTCACAAGCCACCAAACAAAGAAGAACTGCTTACATTTTTGTACTTGGAGTGGCATAAGGTCACCCAAAAGCAGTGTGAAAGACTGGTGGAAAGCATGCCAAGACGCATGAAAGCTGTGATTAAAAATCTTGGTTATTCCACAAAATATTGATTTCTGAACTCTTCCTGAGTTAAAACATTAATATTGTTGTTTCTAAATGATTATGAACTTGTTTTCTTAGCATTATTTGAGGTCTGCAAGCACTGCATTTTTTTGTTATTTTGACCATTTTCCGAAAATAAATACAAAATTTATTGCTTGGAAATTCGGAGACATGTTGTCAGCAGTTTATAGAATAAAAGAACAATTTACATTTTACTCAAAAATATACCTATAAAGAGAAAAATCAGACAAACTGAACATTTGAAAGTGGTCTCTTAATTTTTGCCAGAGCTGTACATGCAGTGGAGCAGACTGTCGATCGATGTGCAGATCACAGCTGCGCTCACTGTATGCCGAGCATTGAATGTGGCCGCTGCTTGCACACCCCTGTGACTGAAAGTGAGCAGCCGCAGGGAGGATAAAAGTTCAGACATGATTTTTAAGGGTTTGCCCAGTTTTCTAATGTATTTGTGACTGCAGACTTTTGAATCTTTACTGTGCGCCCGCTGCACACTGTCAAGATTTTCCAGCATTGTTTTCGAGAGCGCACAGTCAAGTATGTGATTTTCCTTTATTTCCAGCCACATTATGACTAAATGTGCTCGGCCTCGCTCAGTCCAGTTGTTTCTCACGTCTAGTCTGCACGTGACTGCATGTATGGGGAATCCTGACAGTGTGCAATGTGTGCTGAAAGGGTTCAGAAGTCTGCAGTTACGTAGAGAAGACTGGACAATGTCTTTAGTGCTGTTTACCTATAGGTGAACCCTATATCTACAAGTAAATAGCATTTCTGGACATGACGGTTTCCCTTAAAGCCAAATGTTGAATTTAAACATGACTTCTTCCTAATGGCGAATGCATTGGATTCCTGATATATGCTCTTATAGCGGTTAGGGCATGTCCACAAAACATCAGTCTGCCACATTATCTGCATGTGTAACTTGGAAAGTTTGCCGTTGACAGCACAGATTTCACTACAGCTTCTCCTCCCCTGAGAAGGGTGAAATCCTGTGTGAGGATTGACATTTTGCATATTTTAAAATCTCCTCAAGTCAATTTCTGTGAAGATAAATAGTGCAGTATGTAAATGAATCAGATCCATAAACCTGGAAAAGTAATTTTTTGCAAATTGTGTAAATCCACGCAGCCTTTTCATCCATGTGCCACGAGCATCCCCCTTACATCGTGCTTATAGCAGGGATACAATGTGTATGGAGGTACACAGACCATATGGCAGCATGCCTTATAGTGATGATTGTCTGTGATCAGGGGAAAGGTAAGGAATAACTTGTTGCTAGCACAGGCCGATGGCCATCTAATTGTCAAGATACGTGACCCCAGATATGGCCGAGCAATCATTTCATTTGCCTTTTACAGCACCACAAGCCAGGTGTGATAATGACCACTGTATGTGTAAGGAAATGCTAGTAAATGGATCCAGGATGGTTCTCTGCGCCCCGTCATCTACTTATAGCTGGATCCTAAATGACGTTGACATTTCTGCTGCTTTTCTCGCCATGCACATAATAGGACAGATGTCACATACACACGAAAATAGAATTTTACCTTTTATTTTCTATAAAAACCATTTAACCTCTCTACTAAAGGAAAACATTTGGTTTTACATTTCAAGTATAGTCAAATGCAGGTCGTCTACCCTGTGTATCTGGGTAAACATAAGCATCGGCGCACAATGGCATACCTGTGCTAATCCTACTTGATGGCATTATGTTTCCCGCTAGTCCCATAACTTCAAGCAGCCGTCATTCTGTGGTCTGAAGCTGAGACCCTGGAATGCAGCTGCCTGTTAAAGCTTTTCTAACACTCTCCAGGATTTTGCGAGTTAACCCCTAAAATATGGCATTAGGGAACTGGTAGGTTTTACTAGCAGACATGTGCCAAGTAGTATGTGTATTGGCTTACCAGGGCCTGGAGCATGAGTATAGGTACAGAGGAACATGTGTGTATTGGCTTACCAGGGCCTGGATCATGAGTATAGGTACAGAGGAACATGTGTGTATTGGCTTACCAGGGCTTGGATCATGAGTATAGGTACAGAGGAACATGTGTGTATTGGCTTACCAGGGCCTGGATCATGAGTATAGGTACAGGGGATCATGTGTGTATTGGCTTACTAGGGCCTGGATCATGAGTATAGGTACTGGGAAACATGTGTATTGGCTTACCAGTGCCTGGATCATGAGTATAGGTACAGGGTAACATGTGTATTGGCTTACCAGGGTCTGGATCATGAGTATAGGTACAGGGGAAAATGTGTATTTGCTTACCAGGGCCTGGACCATGAGTATAGGTACAGGAGAACATATGTGTATTGGCTTACCAGGGCCTGGATCATGAGTATAGGTACAGAGGAGCATGTGTGTATTGGCTTACCAGGGTCTGGATCATGAGTATAGGTACAGGGGAAAATGTGTATTTGCTTACCAGGGCCTGGATCATGAGTATAGGTACAGGAGAACATATGTGTATTGGCATACCAGGGCCTGGATCATGAGTATAGGTACAGGGGAACATATGTGTATTGGCTTACCAGGGCCTGAATCATGAGTATAGGTACAGGAGACCATATGTGTATTGGCTTACCAGGGCCTGGATCATGAGTATAGGTACAGGGGAACATATGTGTATTGGCTTACCAGGGCCTGAATCATGAGTATAGGTACAGGAGACCATATGTGTATTGGCTTACCAGGGCCTGGATCATGAGTATAGGTACAGGAGAACATATGTGTATTGGCTTACCAGGGCCTGGATCATGAGTATAGGTACAGGGGAACATATGTGTATTGGCATACCAGGGCCTGGATCATGAGTATAGGTACAGGGGAACATATGTGTATTGGCATACCAGGGCCTGGATAATGAGTATAGGTACGGGGAACATATGTGTATTGGCTTACCAGGGCCTGGGTCATAAGTATAGGTACAGGGGAACATATGTGTATTGGCTTACCAGGGCCTTGCTCATGACTATAGGTACTGGGGAACATATGTGTATTGTCTTACCAGTGCCTGGATCTATGAGTATAGGTACAGGGGAACATGTGTATTGTCTTACCAGTGCCTGGATCTATGAGTATAGGTACAGGGGAACATATATGTATTGTCTTACCAGTGCCTGGATCTATGAGTATAGGTACAGGGGAGCATATGTGTATTGGCTTACCAGGGCCTGGATCTATATGGGTATAGGTACATGGGATAATAGAATGGTGGCTAGGAGTCCTTAGTTTGCCTTTAAGCTTTAGACCTAGATGAAAATGGGAAGTCAGGTGCCATTGCCAAACAACCCAAGGACTTTTCAGCCCCTTGACCACCAATTCCCCTCCCCAGTTAACTATCCATGTTTCTGTTTTCAGCAATGTCCATCTCTTTACATGTCCTTCTTTTTTCCATTTAATTTATTTAGTATTCTTGCTTTTGAGGAGCACTGACACATCTCTGGGGTCTCATTATCTATGTTCCTAGCTCTAGTTCATCAGCTGGCCATACACAGGAGACAGCTGTTGTGTGAACGGGTCATTTGGCTGAAGGCTAGCTCTCTAGACTGCCTCATGCACTTGCACACTCACCTTGGCTGAGCGTCCATGTTTTTTGTGTGGTGAGAGGGGAGTACCAGGAAATTGCGGCCAAACATGGGTATTTAAAGAGGCTGTCAGGGCATTTAATATTGATTATCTATTCTTAGGATAGGTCATGAATATCTGATCAGTGGAGGTGTGACACCTGGCACCCCGGCTGATCAGCTATTCGCGGCAGGATGTGTTTAGTTGCAGAGTTGCGCTGCACGGCTCTGGCAATGGAATAGTGTCCGCGGCCGGGGACTGCACGTCCACCTCCTACTAAAATCATTAGGGGACTGATGTGCAGTACCTGTCCGCGGCTACCATTCAATTGACAGCTGTGCTGTGCAACTTGGCACATACAGCGAGCACCATGAACTGATAATCAGCGGGGAGCTGGATGTCGTACCCCACCGATCTGATATTAATTACTTATCTTAAGGATAGGCCATCAATATAAAAGTCCCAGACAATCCCTTTAAATTAAAAACGTCCAAAACATCTTTTTATTTGTTATACCATAGAAGAGAATTGGGAAGCCCCTATGCACATCATTCGCCTGGTCCTGCTGAAATTATCAGTTTTGTTCACTTTTATTCTAATATGTATGGGAATCTTCACAAATACTTGCTAGCGTCAACTTCATGAAAAGCCCATTTTTGGAGTTGTAATTTTTTATCAACCACATCACTTGCTAAATAATGGGTTTGTGGATTTAACCTAGGGAGCTCCTGTGACTGGAGCTGTTGTTTAAAAGATATATTAAAGGGGTATTCCCGTTGAAAGAAGTTGTAATTTATCCACCGAAAATCGAGTACAGTGCCCTGTTGTCTCTGATCAGTGAGTGGAGCGGCGGTTAGACATTGCCACTGCTACTCCATTCAGATGGGGAATACAAGTGGCCGATAAGGGCCATTGGTGGAGGTCTCAACAGTTGATCCCAGCCTATTTAGAAGTTATAACATATCCTTGCTATGGTGCCATAGTGTACCTCCATGTGCGACTACATGGAAGCACGCTGTCACGTGAAATCAAGAAAGGTGAAAAGCATCATTAACTCCTTTCCATAAAATACCGTAACTACCTCTGTGTTGCACATCAGTTACTGCTATCTGCTGTACTGTTGTCTGCGCCATTCATGGGGGGTCCCAGCTGGATCATTCAACTGATAAAGGCCAGGACTGTAGGTCCTTTCCAGTTCCATCCCCCCAAAATTTATTATAAGTCTTCAATGCAGTGTATGTACCTTATGATCATGCCATTAAATAATACAAGTCGGGACACAAAAGTCAAGCCCCCAGAAGGCGAGGCCAGTGGAAAAAATGATTGGTTGTGATGGCAAAGGGTTAAATACATGTTGTATTATGGAGATATCGGCCCCTAAAGGCATTGCTTGTGAAACAAAATATGGAAATGCCGTGTCCTAAATTGTCAGACCAAAACATTAATTCTTAAATGTACTTAAACCACTTCATTGCCTCATGTAACAGGTGACTTGCCGTGGATAAATGGCTGCTTAATTGACATGATGGTGCTGTCCTATTTCCCAGTCAGAGATCTCCCAGCCAACTCTATGTGAGCAATGGGTAAGACACGCAAGATGAATGTTCTACGCCAGTCTGGCCGTGTCCCCTCTGATAACATTGCTGAGAGGCTCTGCGGCTGCAGAGTAGCGCAGCTGTCAGTATGGCTAGTGGGCTGACTGTCCTAATCCTCTGCTGACCTTAGAGCTGAGCCTGAGAACTTGTCAGGAAGGTGCTCTCACACTTGTAGACAGCATGCAGCAGCTGTTCGGGCTTAGCACGCCGTGGCCCATGATGTTTAAAGGCTTCTCATTTATTGTGATTACACTGATGCCAACTGCATGCTACAAGCAGACTGTCAGACGGTAAAAGGGCAGGCCACAAGGGTAACACTCCTTGCCCCTGACCTCCATTACTCTCATGTGACATGCTGCAATCTCCGTAATGGACAGGGTCCCGTACGTGCGGCTCTCTCCATCATCTGACTTTTAAAATAGATTGTGAGCTCTACTGGTCAGCAGCTACCGTACTTCCATTTTTGCACTGATCACCTTGAGTTCAGTGTCAGAATGTTACAGAAAATGTTGGAGATCTCCATGGTTAAATATCTGTAATCGAAACTTTGATAAACTAGACTATTTTTCAGTTTATAAATCCACAGCTAACTTTGTATTCTGGGACAGAAAGTCGAGCCAAATAGTTTTTTTTTCTTCTTTGAGAATGCACAGTGGAATAATAAATGATAGGTCAAGAGACAAATATAGCACTATCATTGAGTAGGCAGAAGATGACCTCACGTGTAAGAGAGCCTTGGGACCTCCAATTGTTACTAGACCCAAGGACGACTTCTGAAAATTTAATATTTCTCCAGATAAACCTTTGAGTGACTGCAAAATACCAGTAAAAAGATGTGGCAGCAAGCACTGAGGATTCTGTTACCACAGTAAAGCACATACTAAACACTGAAGATCTCCATCCCCAAATGTCAAGATATACATTTCTACTGACCCCAAAGCACAAGAAAAGTTGGCTCTAATATGCTCAAAACTATAAAAAAAAAAAAAAAAAAAAAAGTTTTGTGATTCTGTTCTGTGGATCAATGAAACAAAAGTAGTACTTTTCAGGGCTATGGAGCAGCAGTAGTATATATGGAGAAGAAAGAATGGTGCATACGCTGAAAAGAACATCTTGCCTGCAATGAAGCATGGTGGTGGCTCAGCCATGTCCTAAAGCAGCTTTGCTTCCTCTGGCACTTGACACCTGCAGCGTGTGGACTTAATTAATTATCAGGAAAAAGTCTTGCTTTCTGTGCAGAAGCCAAACTTTGTGCGTCGCTGGAACTTCCACCAGGACAATGATCTGAAGCACATCTCGGATGCCGTGGCTTGGTTTCAGAAGACGTCCGGGAAGACTCTAGAGTCGATGTCACAGCTGCCTGGCTTGAACCCCATAGAAAATCTTTGGGATTTGAAGGAGTTAGTTGCAGCTCAAAAACCCAAGATTGTTAGTGAACTGGTGGCCATTGACCATGAGGAAAGAAAGGGATTAGTTTCCTCAATTTCTCAAAGTAAGACTTTGGTAATAAAAGGATTGAATAATTGCGAGACTACAGTAGTCATGAAACGTGACATTTTGTGCTAAATATGAAGAGCTGCTCGTTATACTAATTGTGTTAAGCTATTTACATTTTTTTCTTATTTCATTGGTTTTTTGTAAGCACTAGAAAGTTTGTAAATGTTGTTAATAAATATAATTTGCAATGGGTGTTGGATAATTTTGCCACTATATATGAAGGTGTGCAACTTGTGGAAGAACATTGTAAACCTCTTGGTACAGTCTGTCAGTTGCTAGACAGAAACTGCTGTACGGAGCAGCAGGTAGTCCTTATTGTTGAGGCCTTTTAGCCTCGGTCATTGAGCAAGAGAATGAATGTTTATAGGAAATCATTGTTCTTGTAAATATGCTCAGCGATTAGCTGACATGCTTTGATCTCCATACAGTCTGCATATGCACAATCAATGACATTTGTAATACGAGCGCCGATTGATGTCCTATCAATTCTAATTTTCACCTATCATTGTTTTTTTGGACAGTTTAATGCTCGTGTAAAATTACCCTTAATGGGAACCTGTCAACAGTTTTTTTTGGCTATAACCTATGTCCACCACCTTTCAGCCCCATGTGACAGCGTTCTATAATGCTGCACATATGACTCCAATTCGCCCTAAAAGACAGAAAAAAGAAATTTTTATTATACTCGCCTACGGGGTGGTCAGGTCCGATGGGTGTCGCTGGTCTTCGTCCGCTGCCTGCTCTCCCCGAGGGCAGAGCAAAGTAAAGTACTGCTGTGCACCTGCGCCGACGCTCTTTTGACCTTTTCCCGCGCATGCGCACTGCAGTACTTCGCTCTGCTCTAAGCAGGACCGAGATAATTGAGCCTGCGCAAAAGCGCGAAGGGGAACACTGTGTTGTTGACGTAGAACACGTCATCCACATGAAGCATAGAAGGAGGACGGAATTACAAGAAGAGAGAAGGCACTGGACCAAGACCAGTGACGCCCATCGGACCGCCCCGCCACCTAAATGAGTATAATAAAAGGTCTTTTGTCTTGCAGGGCGAATTTGAGTCATATGTGGAGCACTATAGAATGCTGTCACATAGGGCTGAAAGGTGGTGACCGTAGATTATATTGGAAAAACTGGTGACATGTTCATTTTTAACCCCTTTCCAACCTTAGACGTATAGGTACGTCTAAGGTTGTCTCCCCCTATTTGCTGCGTGCTCCGGCGATGAGCCCGCAACTTTTCTGGCACATGTCAGCTGATTTCATTAGCTGACGTGCCCCTATCCACCTGTGACTGTTCACATGTTAAGTTCCGCTGTCATTTAACATGCTCGCATCCAAAGTGCATCACTAATCCCGCCCGTCGGCTCCTCTGTCACATGACTGTGGGTCGCCTATGGGTTGGCATGACAACCCGGGGTCTCCAGGAGACCCCTGTGGTTGTCATAGCTGGATAGCTATGAGCTCTGCACAGCGGTTGTAGCTCATATCTCTGCTACACAGAGCGGGGCTTCAGCCCTGCTGTGCGTAGCACAGGCGATCAGATGATCGCAGCTTCTAGAGTCCCATGGAAACTATTGAAGAAAGTAAACTAAAAAAATGCTTTTAAAAATAAAAAAAAATTAAAAGTTTAAATCACCCCACATTTGCCCCATTCAAAATAAAACAAAAATAAAAAATACACATTTATACACATATCTATCCATATACAAAAATAATCAGGTAAACGGCGTAATGAGAAAAAAGATCAAAACTCCAGAATTACGTTTTTTAGTCACCGCAACAATGCATTAAAATGCAATAAAGGGTGATCAAAAGATCGTATCTACACCAAAATGGTATAAATAAAAACGTCAGCTCGGTGCACAAAAAATAAGCTGTCACCCAACCCCAGATCACGAAAGGGTCTTGGAAAATGGTGATTTTTTTTCAAAAAATTGTTTTTTGTTTTCAACACTTAAATAAAAAAGAACCTATACATGTTTTGTATCTACGAACTCGTAATGACCTGGAGAATCTTAATTGCAGGTCATTTTTAGCATTTAGTGAAAAGTAAAAAAAAAAAAAGAAAACATTTGTGGAATTGCATGTTTTTATGTTTTTTTTTTTTTTAAATTCTCGTTTTACAGTACAGTGTTTGCCAAAACCGATTTGGGTTGTTCAAAAGTACAACTCATCCCGTAGAAAACAAGCCCTCACATGGCCATATTGATGGAAAAATAAAAATCTTATGGCTCTGGGAAGAAGGGGAGCAAAAAATGGAAAAACAAAGTGGGGAAGGGGTTAAAGTGGTTGTCCCACAAACAAAATACATTGTAATTAATATATTTTGGAATATTAGTAAGTTCCACAATCGGATGTGTTTAAAAAATGTTCCTGTGTGGAGATTGTTTTATAAATGTACCCCTGCTGTGTACTGATATTTGCGGTGTCTGACCATGTGAGGCTGCTGCAGTTAAGGGTATGCCACACTAAGCGAGATCGCTAAAGAGATCGCTACTGCGTCACCATTTATGACGCAGTAGCGATCTCGTTAGCGACTTAGCTGTGTGTGACATGTAGCAGCGATGTGGCCCCTGCTGAGATGTCGCTGATCGCTTATGAACGTTCTGAGCCGTTTTTTGGTCGTTGGTGTCCCGCTGGTGAATCGCTGAGTGTGACACCCTTTATGAACGACTTCACCAGCGTCGCAGGTGGGACTAGGTTTTCCCAACGACCGCAGAGGTCGTTTATACAGATCGCAAGAGTGATCTCGCCAGGTTAAGTCGTTATTGTGATCGCTAGTGTGATCGCTTAGTGTGGCAGTGCCTTTAATGGTCAGCACATACCACAGCTGCTGGCCAGTGAAGGAAGCATAAGTCACTTATAAGTGAGTATACAGACGAAACAGCAGGGGCTTGCAGCTGCTGCTTTTTAAGGAAACCTTTTTTCTATTGCCTGTTTTATCACAGGAGCAAGTGTCCCTGATGTAACATCAGCCTTGTGAGCTCATGTTAAATCAAGTCAGCGACATCAGAGCTCAGTGGCTAATGGAGCTCCTGCTTCAGTGACCTGACTTATGATGAGTTCAGAGGACTTTTTTTTCCCTTTTCTCCTGTGATAAAAAAAAAGGCAGGAAAATGTTTTACCTTGGAGAGCACCAACTGCATTCGTGTGCTGTCGTCTGTACACTCTTTTATTATTAATGAGTAATGCTTCTTCCCTTGGCCAGGAGCTGTGGTATATTTCGACCATAAACTGGAGCAGCTCTGCATGGTCGGACACAGTGCTTAACAGTACACAGCAGGGGCACATTTATAAGATTATCTCAGCACAGGAATATTTATTTTTTTAACACATCCAATTGGGAGACTATTAAAGCACCACTCCAGCGGGTTTTTTAAATCTTACCACTAAAGTGGGGCTCTAAATCTAAGCCCTCTGTCTTATACTCGCCCTCTGGCATCTTCATCTGTTATTGCCGCCGCTCCTGTTGGTCTCTGGCAGTTTGTGATCCTCCAGCAGCTCCTGTGTTTCATGAAACGAACCGGAGGTCACAACTCTGTAAAAGTCTATGAAAGCCTCGTTCTGGCTCTGAGACTTGCATTGAGAGCTTGTGACGTAGTTTCTCATTTCCAGCCAGTCAGAAGCTGCGGTCACTAGATGGCGCCGCACGACCGAAGTTCCACCGAAAAAAGTTGAAGACTCTGGAGGGTGAGTATGTGACTGGGGGCAGAGATATATATTAAAATGAGCGGTGTATATTTCTGCATGTTATCACTGTCTGGCAAATACCAGTTTTTATATTACTTATATTATTCCTTAAAGCACCACCTCAGCATTTTGTTTTTTAGTTCAGTGCTGGAGTGGTGTCACTAATGCACCTGCCCTTACTAATATACTCACCAGTCATGTTCTCGGCACTGCCTCGGTCGTCTTTTGCAGGTTGTGACCTGCCGGATCGCTCCAGTGTTTCCTGTGTGAGCCGGAGGTCACTACTCATTGAAAGTCTATGAGAGCGGGAACAGGACCAGAACGAGGCTCATAGACTGACACTGAGAGCTTGTGACTGTTACCTCTGGCTTCTGATCAGTCAGATGTTGTGGTCACAAGATGGTGGATCAGGGACCTGAGCGGCTCTGGGAAGAGCTGAAGACGGCAGCTGGCGAGTATAATACTGGGGCAGGTAACTTATAATAGTGACACCACTCCACCACTGAAATAAAACGCTGGCGTGGTGCTTTACGGGTCATTTTACCTGGACACTTAACTGCCCCAAAAAACAATGATAGATGATAACCGGCACCAGTAGGACACCATTCAGCTCTCCTTTACCTGCAGACTAGCTTCATGCTGATAAATACTACTCTGGGTCTCATTCTTAGATAACCCTTGTATTAATTAGGAATAATGTTTCTTTGGACAAACGCTTTCCCAAAGTGTCTCTGTGTATCATCCTTACCCTTCCTGACAATCTTTAAGAAAACCAGCTGCCAGCTATATCTGTCATCTATCTCCACCATGACAATCTGAAAGCATCAGGTTATCAGGATGGTACATTTCAATACCATGCAGTCAGTAATCTGAAAAATAGTCTTCTGTAGTATTATCGCTGCAGTGGCCAAATTCATCTCCTTAAAGGGGATGTATCGCATCGTAAACGCCTTTTCAAAATAAAACTTGCAAGCCAGTTGGCTATTGGTGTGACACCTCTCCTCTGGGTATAGCAACTATGGCCGGGGCCAGTGTCGGGGAATGCAACACTACAGGCCATCCATTCCTCTGACTAGCAGTCTACGCATGGCTTGGATACACTGGTTCTCCATTCTTGCACATATAGGGGGTCACAAGCCCCCTCTGTACACTAATATGGCATATGGACAGTGCTTCTAGGAGTAATGTAATTTTGAAACTGTAGTGTCAGAAATTATTGCATATGTCCATAAACGTTGAGTAGACTTGTTTGTGGCCCACACTTTTAGGAAGCCCTTAATGTGCCCTCGGCGGCCGTCCTGATTCCTGCTCACTGGTTAACCCAGCTGTTGATGGGAGCTGACAAGTGATGCCGGGCCATTTCTCTGCTCTTCGTTACATCGGCCAGTGTCGTGAAAATGCCCGTTGTGTCATAGCAACCACCTGTCATCTGATATTTATTGGGTTCCATATTTAGTAAATTGGTGTCCTCGCTCTCTGGGAATCCCATACTGACACGTTCTCTAGGTTTCGCATGGACTGCACCTGTACAGTAAAGGCTGAAGGAACAGCAAAGCCATTGTGTATGGTAACGTGAGAGGCTCCGGAGGAAACACACTGTACTGTGTGAGTAATTGATAGCCCGCCTCACTGATTTCCATTGTTGTCCTAAGAAAAAGGAAAAATGCTGTAGTGTACAGCTTACATTGTATGTCGGACACATGCACAGCTTGGATTTAACCTTTTATGATCTAGTGCATTATAGCCCAGGTCTTCCACCCCAGAAGTACATATATATGCCATGCAGATTGATAATCTGACAACTGGCTGACGTCCTACACTAGGGATGGGGGAGGGGGCTGCAGACGAGATGTTCTAATTAGAATTTTTCGAGTTGGCGTGTTTGTTAATTTTATTAAATACTGTACTGCAATTTTCTCACATTTCATATCATTTCTGTTTTTTTTTACCATTATGTTCTTAACATTTCATAGTACGATACGATCCGAAACGATACACTTTATTGATCCCGGTAAAAATTACAGTATTACAGCAGCATACAAACAGCAGTACATAAAATATTAGGACACGAATCTTGCACAGGTATACCAACATGATGAATTATAAAGAAAACACGCATTCACATTAGTATTAGAAATTGATGCTTTGTTTTTGGGAACTGGGTAATCACCCCCAAAAATGTAATGCTTACCTTGGTTTACTGTAAACCATTTTCTCAATTTTTGTGGTATTTTCCTGAAGAAGGGGTTGTTTTCACCCTGAAATGCATATATTAAACCCCTTCTTAACTGCTACTACGTCTTGGAAATCTATTATTTGGGCAGCGCGGACTGGAATCCACATCTTTTCTGCAGTGTACTGTCGGGTTGTCGACCGACCTGTGGATCTGCGGCAGCCTCTCCTACATGTGCTTTAACCACCTAATACCAGATGAGCAGCTTCCTACTTAAAAAAGTGATAACTTACTATCGGATAAGACCCTATTGCGCTTTGTGTCTCCCTTGCTTTTTCTCTTAATTTTTGGAAAATGTCTACTAAAAAGACTAAAACCAAACGTAAAAAATTAAATCTTTTATTTAAAAAAAAAACAAAAAAACAAACCTGTGAAGTCTGACGGACTGTTCGAAACTGGATAAACCCTTATTTATGGGTCCAGAGAAATATAAAAGAACAAAAATGGTTCCAACCAGATCGGCGTTGCTTCTCAAGTGCTGCGTTATTTGTGGTTGCAGTGGTCACTAAACAATGTGACTGAGTGGTGGTGATCTGCATCTCTTCGGGCCCGATGCTGCACTCAGCTGGTCGATGCCGGCTGTCAGAACCATACCCATCTAAGAGTGTGTGCACACCATGTATTTTTGTTGTGTATTTTTCTGCGCAGTTTTGTCACAACCTGAAGGATTTAATAGTATCCGAATGGTAAATCGGATTCCGTGCACTGTACTTCCAGCAGCCTCGGACCTGCCAACTTCTCCCCACTGATCTCACATTGAAGACCTATCGTAAAGATATGCCATCACTATCCGAATCCCGGACAACTCTTACAATGCGTATATTGGCCTCCTCATTAATTCCAGGAGACAGAACCCAGCTAAAAAGAGACTTGGTGACCACAACTGAAGTCACAGATATAAGTGGTTGTCACTCCTCGGTGCACTTTTGGATTGCCGCTATGTAATAATCCAGGTAGATTCGGCCTGATATTTTATTATTCAGTAACCTACAACACACTGGCATTGGATATCATGGTTGTTAGTGAAAACTTGTATAGAAAGTCTATGGTTATCACTAGATATTTTTATTTATTTATTTTTTTAAAAGGGAACCTGACCACATGATTTACCCCTACAGTATGTTAGGAGTGCTGTGTCGCCCTCCTAACAATGTTGGTAGGAGGTGCAGAAGAGGGCTGGATTCTCCTCCTCCCTTCTTCCCGTAGAGAGGCATGTTTCGCAATCACAACCCTATGTGCGTGATGCTGGTGAAATACAGGGATGAGTGACGGACCTCCCGGACTAGGTCAGGTACCGGTTACAGGGCCAAGTCTTGCTGTAGCTACATAAACACTTACCGGTATCTACCGTAAACTAGGCACGAGACACTTATTTGGAGGCTGATGCTGCACACCTTGCACATTGAGGAGTTAAATCCTGCCGTCAGGTTCCCTTTAGGAGGTGTCATCATATTCCATATGACAGTTGCTCTTACTGAGAATTTGCCCACTGTGAAGTAAAAAAAAAAAAAAAATTTGGGGAGGAGGGGTTTGGACTTGCAGGTTTTTCCTTTGAAGTTTGCTTTCCGACCAATCTTTGCTACTATGGGACCTCTTTTTTTTCGCTGACATGTGGCCTTGTTCCTGCCGTACGTGGTGAGCCGTGAACACAATGTGGTAACTTTTGTCTGATTTCCTGGTAACTTTAAGATGTTATCACGACAGCCAACAGCGCTGAGCACCGGTCCCCTTGAGACAAACGCAGATTTTCCCACCACTAGAATAAAGTGTTCACAAGCATTGTGACAGTTCCCGTTACTTAGCCTGTAATGACTGCTTAATATCTTGTGCGCCTCCTTTTTTTTTTTTTACAAAAAATAAAGGTTTCTAGTAGCTGTAGTGTGTACTAAGCAGTTCTGAACCCAAGTTGGCGCGAACAACACAACTTTTTTTTTTTTTTTTTTTTTTAGTTTTTTTAAATGATCTGTATGAGGCAGTGTCATCCCAATAAGTGGTGACCTGGAATTCCCTCCTTTTCCCCAAAATAGAGATTTGTCATCAGCCGCCTATAAATCATCACTTGAATGACTGTATAAATGTACTGAACGCACTCAAGGAACTGGTTAGGGAACTTCTTGGCTGCTGCGTTGTGTTGTTCGTTCTCTGGCTTCATCAGCTGAACTATTTCAGTGTGCAAGAAAAGTGCACATGGCGTCTCTTGCTTTGAATACGACGTTTTTTAAGAAAATAATATACATAAATTGTATGCCTTACTATCAGACACTCCCCAAGTAGGAAAATTTGGGCAGTTATGATCATCACAGGTTCAATACATATGTTAAAGGGAATCTGTCACCCCATTTCTCGTTTATCAGCTGCTGCCACCGCCATCAGGGGCTTATTTACAGCATTCTGTAATGCAGTAGATAAGCCCCCAATGTAACCTTAAAGATAAGAAAAACTAGTTACATTATACTTACCCGGGGGGGCGGTCCCGTCCTATGTGTGTCGCGGTTCGGGTCAGTCACCTCCCATCTTCTAGTGATGACGTCCTCCTTCTTGCTTCTGTCGCGGTCCTGCGCAGGCGTACTTTATCTGCCCTGTTGAGGGCAGAGCAGAGTACTGCAGTGCGCAGGCGCTGGGCCTCTCTGACCTTTCCCGGCGCCTGCGCACTGCAGTACTTTGCTCTGCCCTCAACAGGGCAGATAAAGTACGCCTGCGCAGGAGCAAGGAGGAGGACGTCATCGCTAGAAGATGGGAGGTGATGGACCCGAACCGCGACGCCCATTGGACCGGACCGCATCGGACCCCCCGGGTGAGTATAATATAACTCGTTTTTTTTATCTTTCAGGTTACATCGAGGGCTTATCTACTGCATTACAGAATGCTATAGATAAGCCCCTGATGGCGGTGGCTGCAGCTGATATACGAAAAATGGGGTGACAGATTCCCTTTAATGACATTCAAATTATAATAAATGGAAACACAATTTTCAAGACTTCTCAATGTGAAGAGGTCTTCACATCACATTAGTCAGATTGTGTGGAGTGGCATGATGTACAGTAGCCGGACCCCTCCAGTCTTCATTCCAGGCACAAACAGCTCGGTGCTCGTTATTAGGCAAATGTACAGTCATGGACAAAAGTTTTGAGAATGACACAAATATTAATTTTTACAAAGTCTACTGCTTCACTTTTTCTAATGGCAATTTGCATATACTCCAGAATGTTATAAAGAGTGATCAGCTTAACAGCAATTACTTGCAAAGTCAATATTTGGCTAGAAAATGAACTTTATCCCCCAAAACACATTTCAACATCATTGCAGCCCTGCCTTAAAAGGACCAGCTAACCTCTTTTCAGTGATTGCTCCATTAACACAGGTGTGGGTGTTGATGAGGACATAGCTGGAGATCAATCTGTCATGATTAAGTAAGAATGACACCACTGGACACTTTAAAAGGAGGCTGGTGCTTGGTATCATTGTTTCTCTTCTGTTAACCATGGTTATCTCTAAAGAAACACGTGTAGTCATCATTGCAATGCACAAAAATGGCCTAACAGGGAAGAGTATCGCAGCTAGAAAGATTGCGCCTCAGTCAACAATCTATCGCATCATCAAGAACTTCAAGGAGAGAGGTTCCATTGTTGCCAAAAAGGCTCCAGGGCGCCCAAGAAAGACCAGCAAGCGCCAGGACCGTCTCTTAAAAGTGTTTCAGCTGTGGGATCGGGCTACCAGCAGTGCAGAGCTTGCTCAGGAATGGCAGCAGGCAGGTGTGAGTGCATCTGCACGCACTGTGAGGCGGAGACTCTTGGAGCAAGGCCTGGTCTCAAGGAGGGCAGCAAAGAAGCCACTTCTCTCCAGAAAAAACAATCATGTCCAGACTGATATTCTGCAAAAGGTACAGGCAGTGGACTGCTGAGGACTGGGGTAAAGTTATTTTCTCTGATGAATCCCCTTTTCGATTGTTTAGGACATCAGGAAAACGCCTCATTCAGAGAAGACAAGGTGAGCGCTACCACCAGTCTTGTCTCATGCCAACTGTTAAGCATCCTGAAACCATTCATGTGTGGGGTTGCTTCTCAGCCAAGGGAATCTGCTCTCTCACAGTCTTGCCTAAAAACACAGCCATGAATAAAGAATGGTACCAGAATGACCTCCAAGAGCAACTTCTCCCAACCCTCCAAGAGCAGTTTGGCGATCAACAATGCCTTTTCCAGCATGATGGAGCACCTTGCCATAAAGCAAAGGTAATAACTAAATGGCTCCGGGAACAAAACATAGAGATTTTGGGTCCATGGCCCGGAAACTCCCCAGATCTTAATCCCATTGAGAACTTGTGGTCAATCATCAAGAAACGGGTGGACAAACAAAAACCTAAAAATTCTGACAAAATGAAAGCATTGATTGTGCAAGAATGGACTGCTATCAGTCAGGATTTGGTCCAGAAGTTGATTGAGAGCATGCCAGGGAGAATTGAAGAGGTCCTGAAGAAGGGTCAACACTGCAAATATTGACTTGCTGCATTAACTCATTCTAACTGTCAATATAAGCTTTTGTTACTCATATGTTTGCAATTATATTTCTGTCTGTGATAAAAACATCTGTCAAACACACATAAAAACCAGAGGGCAGCAGATCATGTGAAAATATATTTGTGTCATTCTCAAAACTTTTGGCCATGACTGTAGCTGCCAGCAGCAGATCTTGATGATTAGCATGCTCATGTACATTCAGCGTAACAGAACATTCCTCAGACTATCCTCAATAACCTCATTGATAGCAGCCAAAGAATGCAAGTGTGGGGATTTCTGAGTGTCGTCAAAATCAATACTGAATAAATCTGGATGTTTGAAAACTTTGTATCCATTTCTTCATCATTTGCACATCATTAACATGTCTATCGATCCTTTGATTTCTATAATTCCCCAACTTTTCCTTTTTCATGTTACAATTTTAATGTTGTGTACATTTTTCATGACTTGGTGTGTATCATACTTCAGAGCTGCAATCAGAATTCTGCAGTTTTCTGAGCTGAACACCAATGTCTAGAAATGAAACTTTAATGCACACATAATATCTTGAAAATATTAGAGAGCTAACTCTGTTAGTTTTCTGCAACAGTTATACTGGTAAATTTCCTATGAATGAGATATCTGACTTTGGCTTTTTCAGCAAGCAACAGTTTTTCTTCCTGTAGGTGCCATCAAACAACTCTTTCTGGGCTGACTTTTAGGAGGAATGCAAATAACTGTGTTTTATGTTATTTTCTAGTCATCACTACTGTTTCTATACTTTAGAGATGCTACTTTATTACCCAGTCATTACGTTTATAAGCCTCCTCACATTGGCTTGCCAGGCTAGGAATGTCATTCTCCATAAGGAGAAACAATACCCCATTAGATCTCACTAAAAGCCTCTCGAACAGCCAGATCTGATATCATATTTTCCACTGACGAGGGGCAATACCCTGAAACACATGTCTGCAAATTGAGATTTTGGCTTGGCTTTTATCCTAAGTCATATAGCAAGGCTCGTCAAAAGGTCAGTAGTGACTTTTAGAATTGCTACTTCCAATAGTTGGCACTAAAATCCTCTTCCTCTCTCAAGTGGCAATTTCCATATCCAAATAACCTAGTAATGTAGGAGAAGTGTGATCATTCTATATCAGTTCTTACAAAACCCAGTCCTAATGGCCACCAACTAGTGTTGAGCGATACGATACTGCAAATATCAGATATCGGCCGATATTAGCTGTATCGGCCTTTCGATAATTTGTTTCGATATTTTCGTCTTATCGAATACCGGAATCGGATTTGTCACTGTCACTGTCTGTGTCCGTCGGTCGGGTCTGTCACTGTCAGTGTCCGTCGGTCGGGTCTGTCAGGAGTCAGCGGCACTTACCTGGCAGAAGATCTCCAGCGGTCACGGCCTGGACTGCTTCATGGCCGCCATCCTCTTCTCCCCGGCGGTCACATGCAGTTTCTCGCGATAACTGCAGTGACTGCTGGGTAATCCCGGCCGTAAAGCAGTCAGTCCGATGACGTCACCGCCGGGGAAGCAGGTAATCAGCTGTGCTGCGCCGGGATGTCAGGCTCTGCCTGTCATTGCGATGTAGCAGAGCTGGATCGTCGTGGGACTGTCGTTACTATGGACTGCGTCGGACAGGTGGTATACTGTTGGTTTGTTTTTTTTCTTTTTTTACAGGAGATCGATGGCGTCGCAGGAATGAGAGTACAATAAAAGAAATGAAAACTGTGTTGTCTCTTTTATTTCATTAAAATACTTTTTTCTTGCTTTGTCTTTTTTTTATGCATTTAATAACTTTGGGATTAATAATGGATCGGTGTCTTATTGACGCCTCTCCATTATTAACCGGGCTTATTGTCACCGTGCAATCAACGGTGACATTAACCCCTTATTACCCCACATGCCACCGCTACAGGGCAAGTGGGAAGAGCCGGGTAAAGTGCCACAATTGGCACATCTTTTGATGCGCCAAATGTGGGGCTGCTGTAGCCTGGTATTATCAGGCTGTTGAGGGCCAAAATCCATGGGCCTTGACAGTCTTTTAATACCAGGCCGCAGCAGTCTGCATTTTACTTGGCTGGTTAACAAAAATAGGGGGACCCCTACGCCGTTTTTTTTTCGAGGGGATCCCCTATTTTTGTTAACCAGCCAAGCTAAGCAGACTGCTGTGGCCTGGTATTATCAGGCTTGCAAGGTCCATGGATATTGGATCCTTACCAGCCTGAAAAACCAGGCCTCAGCGGTCTGCTTCATCTGGCTGGTTAACAAAAATAGGGGGGACCCCACGCCAATTTTTTTCGAGGGGATCCCCTATTTTTGTTAATCAGCCAAGATATGCAGACTGCTGTGGCCTGGTATTATCAGGCTGGCAAGGTCCATGGATCTTGGCTCCTTAACAGCCTGAAAATCCAGGCCTCAGCGGTCTGCTTCATCTGGCTGGTTAACAAAAATGGGGACCCCACGCCAATTTTTTTCGGGGGGATCCCCTATTTTTGTTAACCAGTTCCCTCTGACGTCACTGATTGTGTCCCTGGCTGACCTGAAGTGAAAGTGGAAAGCAATCAATTAAGCTTTCCACTTCCTCTCCTGTCAGCAGGAGAGGAACTCATTCATTTGGGGGTTTACTGTGAGGCTGCAGCATTAGCTGCGGTCCCTGCAGTAAACATTAACCCTTTCTGAAGGATTACACCGTGGGACCTGACTGTACATCGGATTGGTAAGAATAATTTTGCTTTATTATTTTATTTTTATTACAGGAAATGGTTTTAGCAGGAAAATAAAATATGGTCAAAAACTGTGTGATTATTTCATTAAACTTCTTTTTTATTAAAGTGTGTGTGTTTGATTTTTCTTTCATACAATAGGATTAATAATTGATAGTTGTCTAATTGACAGCTCTCAATTATTAACCTGGCTTAAAGTGACCTTTCAATTGCAAGGTCATTTTAACCCCTTATTAACCCATTCGCCACCGCTACAGGGCAATGGGAATAGACGGGCAAAGTGCCAGAAAGGGCAAATCTAATTAGAGATTTGCCCTTTCTGGGGTGTCTGGGGGCAGATGTTAGTAGCCGCGGGGGGGCCAAAAATAATGGTCCCTCTCTGGGCTATTATTATCTGCCCCCACTCACTGGCTTTGTCTGTCTGGTTGCGAAAATAGGGCGGGAGCCCACGCATTTTTTTTTCAGCAATTTTACACCTCATATATATATATATATATACATGTCATTAAATTTGTGACACATATATATATATATATTTATATTTATAGTTCATACACTTCTACATAGCCGCTAATTCAATTGCCGGCTTTTGTGAAAATGCAGAACCCGACATGAAATGACACTTGGTTTACATAGAGTTAACCATGTCTTTTCATGTAGTTTGATATCTGATTTGCACAAACAATTACATGAGTGTAAGTGTGCAAAATTTCACACCTGTAGGGGTTAATTAAAGGTGTAAATTCGTAGGAAAAAAGTCCGTTTTTTTTACAACGAATTTACACCTTTAATTAACCCCTACAGGTGTGAAATTTTGCACACATAGACTGATGTAATTGTTTGTGCAAATCAGATTGCAAACGACATGAAAAGACATGGTTAACCCTATGTACACCAAGTGTCATTTCATGTCGGGTGCTTCTGTCTTTTCACAGAAGCCGGCTTTACCCGGCAATTGAATCAGGATATTTTACTATGTAGAAGTGTATAAACTATACATATATGTATATATATATGTCACAATGACATGTATATATATATATATATATATATGTATTCTATGTGTGTATATTTAGTGTTTACAAGGAAATAAAGGTTTTTTTTAGTTGCGATATTTTGTTCCCATAGACTTACATTGGACTTCCGGTATCGTAATCGGATATCGACGATATTTAGTGATATCGGCGATACCATTTCGATACGATATTTTTAGATATCGAGCAGTATCGCTCAACACTACCACCAACATGTCATGTTTTCAGAATTTCCCTAGTATTGCACAGGTGATAGAAGTATCTTCAGTGCATCAGAAATTCTCTCACCTGTGCAACACTATGGAAATCCTGGAAACATGACCACCTGTTGGGGGCTGTGAGGACTAGAGGTTGGGAAATATTGATCTACGTTTAAAGATATAAATATTCTCATTAGAATATCCAGGATCAAAAATCTTGGAGAAACTGACTGCTCACCTGACATGTCTGTTCTTGTAAAAAATTGTGTTCTCAATAATTTTAAATCATCTTTAGAAATGGGCAAACCTGAACCGTAAAGTTTGGGGTCCGTACCGAATACCTACTGTTCGGGAACAGACCCAGAACACGGACTTCACTTGGAAGTTCGTGTTACTGTTTGTGACTGTACTGTGCATGACAGTGCGAGAAACAGCGCTGGCTCTGATCGACGGTAAGATCATTACTGCGGCTCCCACCCTATCAGATAACATCATGAGCCCATGGCTGTGACTGGAGGTAAAAAGTTTACCTTGGGTCACAGGCGTCGACTAATAAGACTACTGCTCCCATCAGCCTACGCTGCTGACGCTGTTAACAGCGAGAGCAGGATCCGCTGGTGGTGTATTCATCACCCTGCGCTATAAATAAGTTAAACAAAAAATGGCATGGGTTCCCCTGTATTTTTGATAACCAGCAAGTCAAAACTGACAGCTGCTGACTGCAACCCTTAGTTGTCAGCTTTACCAAGGCTGGTTATCAAGAATAGAGGGGTCCCATGCTGTTTTTTTTTTAAAATTATTTAAAAAACTGTGTGGGTGTACTGCCCCACCCCTCCCCCATTTTTGACAAGCAGCGTTAGGTGAGTAGAACTGTTTGATATTTTTAAATTTAGAAGAAAAAAAAGTAAACCAGTGTTTTTTTTTTTTATATTTCCATTAAAGGAATTTATACTGACTGTGTGTTTATTTACAATATGACTGTAGGATTAGTAATGGAGAGGCATCATATAGACACCTCTCCATTACCAAGCTGTGGGCTTAATGTCACCTGACAATACAAAGGTGACATTAACCCCACAAATATGAACCCCGCTTGCCCCTTCCACAGGGCAAGTGGGAAGAGCCTGGTAAAGCGCCAGAATTGGCACATCTAATAGGGGGTTACCACTTGAGGGTGTCAGTGCAAGTCTCTCCCTGTCCAATCATTGCTGTAAGTTCCAAACTGTGTAGGAACACACCCCTTTTATTAGGAGAATGCTAACACCCAATTGTCAATTTATTCACAAATTTTAGAGAGACGTAACAGAGACACGACATACCCCATCTTAAAACACTCAGTAATACTTGTACTCACCATTAAACAATAATTACAAAGACAGACATGTTTAGAAAGAGTGATATATTGACTTTAAAGAACAGTTGCCTGAGTATTAATACCGATTTTATCTGGTCGGTAACTCGCATGCGTTTTCCACCGCTGTATTACGCTCTACGTTCTCTGCACTATGTATCCTTATGTCTTGCAGTTTTAATCACGGCACAATCCTACCTACCCATATAAATGTTCACATCAGCCCAAGAGAGGAAACACATTATGTTAGGTTTCCAGCAAAGAGAATCACCTTGTCATTGGCTGTTAAGCATGCATGAATTTACCATTTTATGCACAAAGTATCTTCTTTTCCCTATTTTCTAGAACAATAATGCAATTTCACATATTTCATAATTGCATGCTATAGCGTAACAGAGTGCAACTTTATTTGTTATATATGGAATTGGCTATTCTTAGTATGCACCTGTTCACACCTGGTCTGCTTAAAAGTGACGGTCAGTCTTTTATATTTTAGTCCATGCAGTACTTCCAACTCTGCTGCATATCCCTGATGTCTCCACATGGCTGTAGGGGGACACTGCCAGATCCTGCAGGAATTTAACCCTGTTGTATCCTGTAGGGTTTGGATTCCCCAGCCGCTCACCAACCATCAGGTACTAGATTAAGCAGCTCCTCCTGCCACACATTTGCCTGACCTAAAGTTCCAGATTGCTGTTCACATCTAGTTCCCAGTCAAGATGTTTTGTTTATCCCTCCCGCTACTGACCCGGCTTGTCTTCTTGTCCTTTCTGTTCTTTCCGCTTTTGACCTCGACTACATATCCTGAACCCGTACTGCCTGCCCTGACCCTGGACAGAACGTCTACACTTCTGTCTCGCTCCTCTGTACGTCGCATTCCTGCTCTGACCTGTGGGTCATCTGCTGCAGGTCTGGACACTGCCCCAAGGTAGCACCTGGTGGCTATCCTGCTGCCCAAGCCTATTCTCAACATCACAGGTACTAGCGAAGACCAGGTAGCCACTTAGTCACGCTCCTTTAGGGTTAGTCCGGCCAGTGGCGCAGTGGTCCACACCCACCAGCGTTACAGATTCATTAGCAAGAGTCAAGAGTATAGAAAATTCTGGTAAATTTCATGGTCAAATAATAATGTCTGATAAGGAAACAGCAACTGAGAAACTCTGTGCTACCACTGAGACAGTTTCATAGCTCTGTTCTTCTGCCATATGGACGGCTTTATCTGAAGATGGCCTTAAATTGGTGATTATATTTGATGAAATATGGTGTTACCTATTGTGTATGTAATCGTTTATAGTACAGCATTTGAAGTGCAAACCTTTTTTTGGGGCATGCATATTTTTTCCAGATTTGGCAAATTTCATTCCAGATGGTTGCGTTTTACGTTTCTACCCAGCAGACTTCTCTATGCTTGATCCCACCACATGGAAGTGTTGGCATTATTGACAGCACTTGACAGAACAAAACGCTGTGTTGAACCATCCTTTTGGACACTGGTTCCATTGGTGATCGTTTCCTTGTTCTTTTCATGAATAACTCAGCCCACACCGCACTTATCTGTTGTTGCCACTTGGTTTTTTCCTAAGTGACCCGCTGCTTTTGTTTGTATTTCAATAGCGGGAATTCCATGCATCTCCTGGTCAATGGCGATGATGTGCCGGCAATCAGGACGACTCCTGTGTATACTTAACAACATCTTGTGTACAGCTGCTGTCTCTTGTGCAAGTACAAGATAATCTGCTGAAATGAGATCTAAAGGGGTGAAGCTGGCCGTGCACGGCACATTCTGGCCTCTCCACATTGCCGGGACAGCTTGCTTGCTTGGCATTTTGTGTCTGTGATGGAACATAGTTTTCATCTGCTTTTCTGTTGCTGATTTGTTTATGGCAGAAAACAGGATCCTGGTTATATCACACCATCGAGGGAGACGTTCGGCTCACACTGGTCTAATAAAAGCATGATTATTCTGTGGATGCTGAAGGATTTCTGTGACTAACACCTACCTTTAGTCTCTGAGACCTGTGGCACCTACTGACATTCCTTCTTTGTTATTCTGTTTTGTCTTCATTAGCGCCATCAGTCTTTTTTTCCCCCTATTTTTTAATGAGTCTCATCCTGGTAGGAGCTTTGTAACCGCAATGAATAGTAAAATGTGGTCCTGATACGGTTCCTGACAATGTGGTTGGACGACGTCGTCTTTACTCTGCTGACTCGTTATATTGTGTTGACGTAGGTTTCTATCACCTTAGTGCTGACATTGTAAACTCTGTTCTAGTTTAGGAGATTAATGTCTAAATAGGCAAAAAATAGGTTACACATGAAGTAGACAGGATCAAAGGCAACTGAAGAAAGCATTTTACTTCTTGATCCCACTTATGACCCAACTATCCCAAGCCTGTTTGGCACACAATAAACTTCTTTTCTTGGCATTGCTTGTAATACTTTGATGTGAACCCAGGATGCTTGAATCAGAATGTGGAGAATTGACCATGCATAATATTAGCCTTGTGTCCAAGATTTTTTTTTAGTCTTCTATCTATATAAGCCTAATTTGGTGAATATTCGTATCATCTCTATTTTGTACCTTTTCCCTTATAATAAGTAACTGAAACCACCCTTACTAAATTCTCTAATGATCTACCTACAGCTAAATCTAATGGCCGTTACTCCCTACTGACTGTGCTGGATCTCTCTGCAGCCTTCAACACTGTGGATCACCAGCTCCTCCTCACTATGCTCTGCTCTATCAGGCTCTAGGATACTGCTCTCCTGGTTCTCCTACATTTCTGCTCCTTCACTGTGTTTTACTGGCTCCTCTTCCCCTTTACTGTCGGTGATCCTCAGGGTTCAGTCCTAGACCCCCTCCTTTTCTCCCTATATACTTCCCCTATTTGACAAACTGTCAGTAGATTTGGTTTTCACCCCTGCATTACTACAAAATACCAGTGATTGTCCACTGACTCTAAGGCTAAGTTCACATTTGCGTATATGTCCGCAGCGTATCATCTGCATACGCAAACACACGTTTGCGTTGTTTATGCGCATGCGTTCGATATTTCCTGTTGTAATCAGTTCCTGGACATGAGCAGTCTGAAGTCCACATGCACATCGAACGCATCCATGCGCATGTCCTTGCGTACCAATGCGTTCCCATAGACAGTAATGCGTTGTTTTGATGCACTCATCCGCATGCGCATATTTGACGGATTTTTGACGCTTCAAAAAAAATGCAACATGTTGCAAACGCATGTCCCTGCGTACACCATGTTAAAGATGTTAAAGATATGTACGCATGCGGATCTATGCGTTTCAAACGCTGCGCGTACAGATGCTAATGTGAAAGCAGCCTAACATCATGTCCTCCCTCTATCTGACGCTTAATCTGGCAAAGACTGAGCTACTTGTGTTTCCTCCTTCTACTAACCTACCTAAAACCAATATTGCCATTTCCGTGTGTGGCTCTACCATAACTCTCAAACAGCAGGCCCAGTCTCTAGGGGGGTTATACTTAACTCAGATCCTTCACTCTTTACGTCTGATCACTCGCTTGCTCATGTCACCTGCACCTCAAAAACATCTGTAGAATTTAACCTTATCTTACCTTTGACTCTGCAAATTGTCTCTGAAGAGACAATTTGCATATTTCCTAAAGGAGCATTGCGGCTTTAAGTCTCCTTATCTCGGCATGCTTAGCATGTCAATCTCCGCAAGGAGAAACAATATTTCTTGGATACCTTGACTCTGCAAAAACTCTTAAGGGCCCGTCTCACACAACGATCTCGTAGCGAGATCGCTGCTGAGTCACTAGTTTTGTGACGCAGCAGCGAGCTCACCAGCGATATCGCTGTGTGTGACATTCAGCGATGATCAGCCCACCTGCCGGGTATCGCTGATCGTCGCTGAAATGTCTGAACATTTTTTTGATCGCTGGTTTCCCGCTGACAGGCACGCATTGCTGCATGTGACAGGCGGGAGACCAGCGATCCGCTGGTAACCAAGGTACACAGCGGGTTTCCAGGCGCGGGGCAGTGCCTAGAAACCCGCTGTGTACCTTGGATACCAGCTCCCTGAGCAGGGCGCTGGTATCCAAGGTACACTGCGGGTAACTAAGCGATGTTTACCCGCAGTGTCCTTGTACTGATCGCTGCCTGAGCTGCCTGTTTGGCAGCTCAGCAGCGATAATGTAGCGATACACCAGCGATCCTGATCGTTGTCGGGATCACTGTGTATCGCTATGTGAGACCCAGCCTTTACTGTTCTGATTCATTCTGTCTGGACTATTGTAACTCTCTATTAATTGGTTTCCATCTTACTAAACTGTCCCCTCTCCATTCCATCACACGGTGAAATAAGTATTGAACATGTCACCATCTTTGTATGCCATAATATGCACCATGTTTGGAGGCCAAAAGGCGCTGAATATCACTCCCAAAACACCCTAAGGCTAAATGCACACGTTCAGGATTATGCGCGTTTTTTTCACGGCAAAAAAAGCGTAAAAAACGCATGAATTAAGTATCCTATCATTTAGAATGAATTCTGCAATTTTTGTGCACATGGTGCGTTTTTTCCCGTGAAAAAAACACATCGCGGAAAAAGAAGCAACATGTTCATTAATTTCACGGAATTCTAGCGTTTTTCCCGCTATATTATTGACATAGAAAGTTCAGGGAAAAATCGCAGTAAAAACGTGCAAAATTCACAAAAAAAAACGCACCAAAACGCGCAAAAAAACGCATAAAATCTGTGGAAAAAAACCAGCGCGTTTTTACCGCGAAAAAAGTCCGTTTTTGCTCAGGAAAATTCTGCACACATTCCTGAAGTTGTGCACTTAGCCTTATAGTGAAGTTTGGAGGTGGGACCATCATGGTGTGGAGCATTTTTTCAGTATATGGCACTGGTAAACTTTATATAATTGAAGGACGAATTAATGGACAAATTTACTGAGACATCGTTGATAAAATCTGCTGCCAGAGGGTGAACATTTAAGCAAGACAATGATCCTAAACATCCAGCCAAGGAAACTCTCGATTGGTTTCAGAGAAAGAAAATAAAGCTGCTAGAATCGTCCAGCTAATCAGCTAACCGGAATCCAATAGAAAATGTGTGGAAGGAACTAAAGCTCAGTTTATAGAAGAAGCCCACCGAACCTTCAGGATGTGAAGAGTGTTTGTGTGGAAGAACGGGCCAAAATCACACTTGCGCAATGCATGCAACTAGTTTCTCCATACAAAAGGCATCTTGAAGCTGTCAGCACCAACAAAGGCTTTTTACAAGTATTACATTCAGTAAGCGTGTTAAAAAATGTTTCCTGTGTCATTTCTCATTATTACACATAGCTTAATTTATGGACATCTATGGCTTTATTTCTTTGCCTGTGTAGATTGGATGGTTTGTTACTGATATCTAGTGAGAATTTGATGTCATAAGTATCTTTAGAAATGTACCGTATATACTCATGTATAAGCCGACCCGTGTATAAGCCGACCCCCCTAATTTTGCCACAAAAAACTGGGAAAACTTATTGACTCGCGTATAAGCCTAGGGTGAAAAATGATTATGCCCCCATATGATGCTCCACAGATTATTCCCCCATATGCTGCACAGATTATGCCCAATATGCTCCACAGATTATGCCCCCATATGCTCCAGATTATGCCCCCATATATTCCACAGATTATGCCCCCGTATGATCAACAGAATATGCTCCAGATTATGCCCCATATGTTCCACAGATTATGTCCCCATATGCTCCACAGATTGTGCCCCCATATGCTCCACAGATTATGCCCAATATGCTCCACAGATTATGCTCCAGATTATGCCCCCATATATTCCACAGATTATGCCCCCGTATGATCCACAGAATATGCCCCCATATGCTCCAGATTATGCCCCATATGTTCCACATATTATGCCCCCATATGCTCCAGATTATGCCCCCATATGCTCCATATTATGCCCCCATATGTTCCACAGATTATGCCCCATATACTCCAGATTATGCCCCATATGTTCCACAGTTATGCCCCCATATGCTCCATATTATGCCCCATATGTTCCACAGCTTATGCCCCCATATGCTCCATATTATGCCTCCATATGCTCCAGATTATGCCCCATATGTTCCACAGCTTATGCCCCCATATGCTCCATATTATGCCCCCATATGCTCCAGATTATGCCCCATATGTTCCACAGTTTATGCCCCCATATGCTCCATATTATGCCCCCATATGCTCCAGATTATGCCCCATATGTTCCACAGTTTATGCCCCCATATGCTCCAGATTATGCCCCCATATGCTGCACAATTATGCCCCATAGTATAGGCCTCATATGCTGCTGCCAAAAAAAAAAAAAAATGACATACTCACCTCTCGTCGCTGGGGGCCTGGTGCCGGTGTCCTGAGCAGGCGGTGACACCGGCGCTCTATGGGGGACAGGTGCCGGTGTCACCGCTCGCTCAGGACCCCGGCACTTGTGATATTTACCTCTCCTCTCTGCACCGCAGCGCTGCTCCCTCGTCCGACTCCTCTGGCTGTGAATGACCTGGCAGGGGGCGGGGCGCGCACTAACGACGTCATCGTGCCCTTTGCCTGATCATTCACAGCCAGAGGAGAGTCAGACCGAGGGAACAGCGCTGCGGTGGACCGAGGGACAGGTAAATATCACTATACTCACCCCTTCGCCGTGCGTTCCTGCTGCCTCTCCTCTTCTCCCGCGCTCTCCGCAGCGCTTCAGCGGTCACGTGGTACCGCTCATTAAAGTCATGAATATGTGCATATTCATGACTTTAATGAGCGGTGCCATGTGACCGCTGCAGGAAGGAGCCGGAGATGTGGGAGAAGCAGGGGGGCTGCAGAGACCGCGCTGGCGGAGGGGTGAGTATGATCCGACACCCCCGCTCCCCCTCCCCCGCCGACCCCAGTATATGACCCGCGTATAAGCCGAGAGGGGGACTTACAGCCCTAAAAAATGGGCTGAAAATCTCGGCTTATACATGGGTATATACTGTATTTACCTAGAAAATTGGTGACGTGTTCAAGACTTTCACACACTTTATTTCTGTCCAACTGCACCACCATACATCATCTCTAACAACCTACCCAGGCCCTCTGTTCCGCTAATGACATAAGATTAACATCCTCAGTAATCTGAACCTGCTGCTCCCATCACCAAGACTTGCACCAATTCTCTGTAATGCACAACCTCGGACAATTAAATTCCCAATTCCCACAGTTGTAAGCGTGCCCTAAAGCCAAATTTCTTAAGACTGGCTTATCGCCTCACTTCACTTACCGTACCTAACTATTCCTATTTTGCTCTTCCAATATTTGTCCTCCAAATCTGGTCCCTTGTAGCATTTTTTACACATCCTGCATGTACTTAATAGGACTTTGTACAGATATTGGCTAGTGACCGGTTCATGCAACGTTACCCTATTTATTATATTGATGGCTGAACCATTCATTACAAGCACTTTTCACCATTTACTTTTAGTTTCTCCCCTATTTCCTCATAGATTTGCAAGCTTGCAGCAGGGCCCTCACTCCTTTTTGCATCTGTTGAATTGTGTTACTCTGTAATGGGTTCTTTGTCAGTACTTGTCACCTCTGAATTCTAAAGTTCTGCGAAATGTGTTGACGCTATAGAAATAAAATTACCGTTTATACTCTAGTATAAGCCTACCCGAGTATAAGCTGAGACATCTAAATTTACCACAAAAAAACTGGAAAAACTTATTTGACTCAAGTATAATCCTGGTATGCATTGTCCCCTCATCACCATCCTGGTATATATGGTCCCCTCATCCTATCCTGGTATGCATGGCCTCCTCATCCCTATCCTGGTTTGCATGGCTCCTCATCCCTATCCTGGTATTCATGGCCCCCAGCAGAAAAAAAGTGAAAAACAATCCTGCTTTCGGTCTCTGCGCTCCCTCGCAGCATCTTGTTCCGATGTCAGCAGCTGCATGTGTCGTGGCTGTGTCAGTCACAACGCATGCATGGAGAGCCTCGTGTTGTGCTCTCCATGCATGTGTTGTAACTGTGACACAGCCGCAACGCATGCAGCTGCGGAGCCGAACAGCTGATCAGCCGGCGCGCTCCATGTATCATGGCTGCTCATCCCTGTCCTTGTATGCATGGCTCCTCATCCCTGTCATATGCATGGCTCTTCATCCCTATCCTCGTGTGCATGGCTCCTCATCTGTTATGTTTCGGTAGCTGAGGAGTGCAGGTAAAAAAGGCAATACACCAGAGCAGTTGGAATCTATGAGATTGCAGTACCCTGACTAACCACCACAACTAGAGGCAGCCGTGGAGCGTTCCTACGTTGGTCCTAGACGCCTCGTCACAGCCTGAGAAACTAACTACACCTAAAGATAGAAATAGGAAAGCTATCTGCCCCGGAGCAGAACCCCAAAGATAACAGAAAGCCCCCAAACATGTAATGGCGGTTAGACAAGAGGAAATACTGACACAGAAAGAAAATAGTATGAGCAAACGCTGGGGCCCAAACTATCTAAATAGAAAAGGATAGGAAGGGTACTTACTGCAATCCCAGAAAACCCTGAAAAGCACCAACTCTACTAATTTCAAAATCACCTGAGATCACACGACCTCTACCACCCAAATTAGTTCTCCGGTGTACCAAAACCAAAACAGCAGCCACTGAAAAAAGTGGAAAAAGCAAAAGAACAAAACTCAGTGGCTGAACTAAACTGAGAGGGCAGAAGCCCCCGGAGGGGACCCTGAAGGCCCCCAAAGAAGTGCAGGACAAAATGCAAAATATAGCAAAAACACAAAAGAAGCAAAAGTCTATCTGTAAGCAGGAGATGCAGACACGACACAGCAGGCTACAAGGGAAACTGGAATGAAGGATTCAGACCAGAACAATTGATCACCGGCAACCCTGATGGGAAAATGACTCCCTTATATAAGACCAGTCAGTAACACCTGATTCCCAGTCCTCACAATCCTCACTAGCACCGCTTGTAACCACCAGAGGGAGCCTCTGCTCAGAACTCATCTCAAACCCATTCACAACACTCATCCCTATCCTCGTGTGCATGGCTCCTCATCCCTATCCTCGTGTGCATGGCTCCTCATCCCTATCCTCGTGTGCATGGCTCCTCATCCCTATCCTCGTGTGCATGGCTCCTCATCCCTATCCTCGTGTGCATGGCTCCTCATCCCTATCCTCGTGTGCATGGCTCCTCATCCCTATCCTCAAGTGCATGGCTCCTCATCCCTATCCTGGTTTGCATGGCTACTCATCCCTGTCCTGGTTTGCATGGCTACTCATCCCTGTCCTGGTTTGCATGGCTCCTCATCCCTGTCCTGGTTTGCATGGCTCCTCATCCCTGTCCTGGTTTGCATGGCTCCTCATCCCTATCCTGGTTTGCATGGCTCTTCATCCCTATCTTGTTTTGCATGGCTCCTCATCCCTATCCTGATATGCATGGCACCCAGCAGAAAAAAAGTGAAAAACAAAAAGCAATCCTACTTACCGTCCCTGCGCTCCCTCGCAGAGTCTTGTTCCAATGCCAGCAGCTGCATGTGTCGTGGCTATGTCGGTCACAACACATGCATGGAGAGCCTCCTGTTGGGCTCTCCATGCATGTATTGTGACTGTGACACAGCCGCGACGCGTGCAGCTGTGGAGCCGAACAGCTGATCAGCCGGCGCGATCCAGGTATCCGGGTTCCCGCTGTAGCTTATTCGGTAAACACTATAGCTTGCCGAAAAAGCAGGGACCCTATCAAATTTGCTCATCACTAGACATAACGTTCATCACAAAGTCATGATTTTTTGGGTCAAGGGAGCTACGATTCGACCCAGAAGATATGCGGAGCATGCCAGCTTCAGAAGAAAAGTCAGGGCAACAGAGAATTGGACAAGCGGTCTAAACTGGGTTCCTGAAATCTTTATGGTAATCTCTAGTTGTGAACCCTCTCCCATCCTTCTAATTGCCATGCTGGATTTCTCTAAATCTGTTCCTGCTCTAATAAGAGATCTTTAGAAGTTGTGGCACCATGAGTGGTGGTCTGGTCAGACAAGTGCAGATGGTGCTGCTTGGGTTCAGGCCATATGGGACTCCATATTCTGTACATTATCTATCTTCTCACAGTGTACTATCCTTTTGAGTACCTATGAAAGTCCAGCTTTGTTCTCGAACTGTAGTCCGTTGTTGTTGTCAGGTGTCCGTCTGTTTTGATAGTATGTATGTCGCCAAGCTAAGTTTCCTATGCGCCACTTTCCCTCCGTTTTAGTTTTCTGTGAGAAAACTTCACTAACAATCCTTTGCACCCTCGAGAGGACCAGGGATTGCTTGCACTGTCAATATATCTCAAGAATCCTTTGTGGGATACAATAAGCCTCCCTGTTCTTTTCTCAGGAGAGGCGGTAGAATTTCAGCCACTATTTCAGATGTAGATAATACCTTGTTTGGAGAAGTTCTGAAAAAAAAAAGGATAGAGAAGAAAAAAGTGGTTTAAGTTAGAGTGAATTATCACCTAGGCTGGCTGGCTGCGTGCGTGTTTGTGCCAGGAACACGATACTGTGGGAAAGTCTGGAGCCACCTTGGGAGATGGTGAGAAAGGGAGCCATGCTCAGACATACAATGGGTTATGCTCTTTGGATTGCTTTTTAATGGGTTACCTTGGCTATTTTAGCCCAGTAGATCATGAGCATTGTAGGTGCTGTAAGATGGCTGTTCTGGCAACAGCCCGGTCCCCTGAGTAGCAATGTCTCAAGTGTTGCATTCAGTCTAAACAATGGCGAATAAGAAAATGGGCCAGTGTTTGGGCCGTAAGTAGTAGGGGGATATGGACAGTGGGAATATTGGTTTGTTAAAAGTTTTAAATAAAACACAAAAGAATAACTTTTATAAATGAACTTTGAAAATTTCCTGTACGTTAAAGATTTTAAGGGGTTATTACCAAGAAAACAGGTTATTCACTATCTATAGGGGACAGAAATTAATCAGTGGGGCCTTTTTATCTGTTTTTTTATAGTTCATTTTAAAATTTTGTGCTTTTAAGTCATTTTCTTGTAATCTTGTTTAATGAGTTGAGCCATAGATGCTATTTAAAGGGAATCTGTCACCCATTTTTTTGTGATATCAGGTAAAGATATCACCCAATTGTGCGTCCCATAAGTATTCTAGTAGTACCTTTCATAGCCCCTGACCCACCACCTTTTATGCAAAAATACCTTTTTAATCTGTCTTTCGATGTATGCAGATCGCTGTGGTCCGTATGGGCGGGGCTTATTCTTCTTCCCCCCCCCCCCTTCTGTCTTGCCCTACGCACTTGTTTCTTCTTATTACTGCGTTCACGTAGGGTTTCCGCGCGTGCGCATTGAAAAGGGCCCTCGCGCTTGCGCAGTATGGTTTGCCCAATTGTGGGCAAAGCATAAAATCAGTATTGCACATATTCACAGATCTAGATACGTACAGCAAGCTGAGGAGGGTGGGGTGGAGAATAAGCACCGCCCATCGGACCGGACCGCAGCGATATGCATACATCGAAAGACAGATTAAAAGGTATTTTTGCATCAAAGGTGGTGGTTCAGGGACTATGAAAGGTACTACTAGAATATTTATGGGACGCAGAATTGGGTGATATCTTTACCTGATATCACAAAAAATGGGTGACAGATTCCCTTTAAAGGGTGTCTGACATCCCTCAAAGCTCAGTTTAAACCATTTATACTTTTAGTATGGATTTTACTTACCGTATTTTGGTTTATATATTCGATAAAATGTTTGTTTTTTTGTTGTTTTTTTTAGAATATACGGAAGCGGCTCAGTGCTCGTTCCTCCTCTTTAATTGCAAACCTCCTCCCCTCCCCTTAAAGTGAACCTGTCAGCAGGATTTTGTGAAGTAAACTACAGACACTGTCAGGTTGGCAGTGTTAAACTGATTAAAATGATACCTGGGGTGAAGAAATCCATCTTGTGGTTCTTGTGTAATCCGTGTTAGTTTTCAGGTAATGAGATGCTCATGCTCTGGGGCGGGAGAAACCAAGGAAAGACCTTCCCACAGGGCGTTCCTCATCATAGAGACAGACGGTTTGTGCTTGGGGGCAGCCTGTTGGCAGGTTTTTTCTTAGTTTCTAGAGCAGGGAGATAACTCTGCCTACAGTCTCGCCCCACAGCACGGGCATATCATTGACAGCGCCTGTCTTTTACTTAGCAAAATCCTGCTGACAGGTTCGCTTTAAGTTGATTGACAACGTACGATTTTATAGTGCTGCCTGATTTGATTCCTCCGCACCGTGCACACTGACACTGCAGGAGTTGAGAGCAGACCATGTCAGTACTGGCGCTCTCTGATCCCTTTTTCCTGTCTATAGTGACCTCTTGCTGCACACAGGATTGCACAGTAGCAGGTGGCTGCTGCTGACAGGAGAGAGATGAGATGATGCGCTGACACCATGTGCTTGCACCCACTATGCTCCTGCAGTGTCAGAGTGGGCATATTCTCATTCCCTTCTCATGTTGGCATCGGCCACCCTCTTTTCATTCTGTGTGCATCAAACCGCTGCTGCAGACAGGAGAGGAGGAGGAGGAGAGTGCATCGGGACACACAGACAGTGTATGTTCTCTCAGCTTCTGCAGTGTCCGAATGTTCAAGGCTAAGGATTTGATTCAGGCAAGTGGGATATCCCCTGAATGTTTACTTTGCAAAAGTCCTAAGAGGCTAGTAATAGCTAATTCAAAGTAATGTGTCCAGCTTGGGGCCTCCATTAAAATGTGGTAATGAAGGCTGATTCTAGATTTAGAATCAGTCTCCTTCCCCTTCTGGCAGCTGACAATATATTCCTTCCCTACCTTGTATAGGTGGTGACATACGATGTAAGTATTATACTCTTAATTTAGAAGTTGTAACACTTGTATACAGAGATTTACAGGTTATTTAAGAATCTATATTTTGCCCTCTGCTTATTGGTTGAGTTCTCCCTGAAATATCTGTCTGAGCTTCCTAGGAGTGTAATGAATCAATGGAGCTGGACATCAAGTTTATTGGTTGTTGAGCACCGTGGGGCTATTAACAAAAAACATCTCTGACTTTGAAGCCTCCACCTCTAAAAGCGGGAGCGGCGGAGCAGGGTTATGGATTAGAGCCTTGGTGCCAGGGTGTAATAATAGGTTTATGTGTGATTACCATGCCTACAGCAACCTATCGTTTGTGCTTCCTTCTGAACCATTGCAGTGGCAGTCTGTGTAAGCGACATCTACATTTCCGCTTCCCGCTACCTTTCTCCATTGATCTCCCGTCCACAAATGTTTTAGCTGCAGGGAACATCTGTCACGCAGGGCAGTGTTTATGCTCCACATTACCTGACAGACATGCCAGTGCCTTTCAAGCTGACGGTTTTCGGGATCTCTTTCTATGCAGGTGCGACAGGGCTGTTTAAGAATGTCTTTAATAAATTGGATTAGACGTGATTAAAGTATCTGGGAGATTGTGTTCAAATTACAAGGAGCAGCAGTTAGAGCTTGTGACACTGGTATCGCCACGTAATTGCCTGTTCTTTTCATTGAAAATAAGCTCCCCTGCAGGCTCAGCGAGGCGGCACAGCAACTTTCACCGCCATTGTTCATAACTTAGCTGCTATTACAACAGATAGGGACGAAACAAGGGGGATGGGCGCAAAATCCGGATTCCACTGTTTTTAGGAAATTGTTGGATGAAGATGAATGTTCTGCGCTAGTGAAGATATTTTCAGCATACAGATTGTGTGTATTTAGTTATGTTTAAGGTTTTACTTATGCTTTTTGTGTCCTTTTTTTTCGTTCTGTCTCCAATGTAAAGCCAAAAATTTGGTTTAAAGAGGACTCGTCACCAAGTCAAAAGTGGACAGTTTTTCCCCTTATTTTATTCCCTCTGCTACCCAGAGTATTCTGTTTTTGTTTTGTTTGTTTTTTAAATCCGCCATATGGTTCTGGAGAAATTGACTTTTTTTTGGTGCTAATTATATGGTCTTTATGCCGCCTTCGAAAAGAACAATTAGCACTAAGTAAAAAGGACCATATCTCTGGAACTGTATCGTGTTTTTTATTAAAAAAAAAATAAATAAATATGGATTATTCGAGAGCAATGAGAATAAAATAAGGAGAAAAAATTGCTACTTTTGACTTGTCACCAGATCTGAAAGGGTTTTTTTTTGTTTACTATATGGAAACAAGACCAATAATGATCTGATTTCAGGACCCCCGCTGATCTTCAGAAGTGAAACTTACCCTGCAAATTTGTGATCTGACTTAAAATGGAGCAGCCACCAGCCCCATTGGCTTGTATGTGTCCATGCTGCCGTCTCCTGCACTGACAATTGGTTGAGGAACTGCTGCTCTGGGAAAAACCTTAGGTTTTAGGATCTTAGGATTTCAGAACTTGGACCCTCACCAATCGTACAGCAGTGGCATATCCTAGCAATGTGTCATCCGTTTTTAAGATACAGGCTTTTTTTTCTAACATTTTGCATTGACATTTATCTCCAATAGAGAGGAGTCAAACAAGTAGCCCCAAAAATTAAGCTTACTATGAACAAAAATAAGTTAAATCGGATTTTGATTTTGACTATATGTGGAAATATTTCTCCAGTATAAGCTGTAGCTTTTGAGTTCTTAAAGAAGTTGGTATTGAAGAAGGGACTGCTTCAGCCCCTTTCAGAAACCTGTGATTGACTGCTGCAGTCAGGTGATTGTAACGGAAAGCCATCCAAAGCCCACCCACGAGGTCCCATTCCAGTCTCCTGACAGCCGCATCCAATCACAGGCCGCTGCCGGGGTCTCCAGTCTTCCCTTCCGCACAATAGGGTAGTAGGGACCACTGGAGGGGCCTGTGCTGATGTGACTGTGCTCACTGATGGTGAGTATTGCATTTTTTTTTATTAATTACACTCCCTGCCTTTTCCAAACATTTTTCTGATCACAGGGTAGACATTAGAATATACATTTTTTTGAGGTTCAACGACTTCATTGATAAAGATCCAACCTCAAAGCTTCTCGTCCAACCCAGGATGGGGTTAGAGGGGTCATAATCTGGTTATTCTAACATACTTCCGTCCACCGGTAGATCTGTACGGTTTTGGCCTGTAAGGCTGTCTAGTATTCTGTCTCTATTTAGTTGAGATGGGAACAGGAGACCAGCATTGGTAGTTGAGGGGAAGGGCCCACCATTATGACCATAATTCCACCAGTCAGACCAGCGTTTATTACCGTGTTTTACGGCTCAGCTGTAGGAACTGTATAATTTAGGACTTTGTACCAGATTTTAAGGTTTGGCCCGTGAAACCTGTTCACACAAAGCTCCAAACACCTGCAAATCCTTCTACAGGGTCCTTTTCACGCCTCCATACAGTAGAACGTAAAGGTTCATTATTTACGCACACAGATTAAACACATGAAAACTTTGGTAATTCAATATCCTTATCGCTAGTTTGTCTCCTCATACAGATACTCATTCTGATGATATCTTCTGGCAGTGTTGTCTAAACACATCATCCACCATGGATTATTCTCGAGGGCTTTCAAGCCAAGAATACTTTGGGTTGCGTGCCTGTATAATACCTCCATAGAACAAGCTGTGCACAATGTTCTGCAGCCACAACAGGGAATAACAGCGACGGTGTAAGCCACTTGTGCAGACATAGGTGAGCTATTTGGCTGCCCATCAGTGATTTCTCTGAAAAGGTGCTTCTTTAGTGGGTGTGGAATATTGACAATTTCCATATTAACAGACATTTCTTTGTTAACCCCTCTAAATATTATGAGGTTATATCTTGGCATTAAATTTTACTTATTATATGCTTAGATTGGTTTAAAAAATGCAATAATCGCCTGTCCAGTCTCTATTGTTCCTGCTCCGATGCTGCCCAGTCCCTATCATAGAGACATGTGCCTCCTGCAGCCATTCGGTAGCCACGGCTGTGATCCCCTAGAGTCGGGGTTGGTCAATAGCGGTCACACGTCCCTGTTTGCTTCTCAGACAGAGTGTTTGACTCCCAGGAATCCACCAATTGGCCGAATTAAGCCCTAAAGGCAGATTCTCGGGGAGATCTATATCCAGTCCATAGATCTTAACAGTTAATTTACATATTAAGAAAACCATGGATATCTTTGGAATAAGATATCAGATCACAAATATCAAGGTATCTTTTTATTCAGCTTTCCATGACCCTCATGCCCATATAGACGGCTTAGGAGGGTTGATCTTACTAAATGCCTTTAAAAGTTACTCTGTAGTTGCGGACAAGACTTTTGCACCTTACTAGCATAAATGCATTTCCAAATGTATTTGTCTGGAAACTATGCAGATTATTTGTCAACGTTTTCTGACACTTTAGCGCAGTGATGGCGAACCTTTCTGAGACCAAGTGCCCAAACTGCAACCTAAAACTCAATTATTTATGATGAAGTGCCAACACGTGCCAAATGCCCCATCATGATCCCCTTCATGCAGAAATGTGCCCCATCATGATCCCCTTCATGCAGAAATATGCCCATCATGACCCCTTCATGCAGAAATATGCCCCATCATGATCCCCTTCATGCAGAAATATGCCCCATCATGACCCCCTTCATGCAGAAATATGCCCCATCATGACCCCTTCATGCAGAAATGTGCCCCATCATGACCCCTTCATGCAGAAATGCACCCCATCATGACCCCTTCATGCAGAAATGCGCCCCATCATGACCCCTTCATGCAGAAATGCGCCCCATCATGACCCCTTCATGCAGAAATGCGCCCCATCATGACCCCTTCATGCAGAAATGCGCCCCATCATGACCCCTTCATGCAGAAATGCGCCCCATCATGACCCCTTCATGCAGAAATGCGCCCCATCATGATCCTCTTCATGTAGAAATATGCTCCATCATGACAACTTCATGCAGAAATGTGCCCCATCATGACCCCTTCATGCAGAAATGCGCCCCATCATGACCCCTTCACGCAGAAATATGCCCCATCATGACCCCTTCATGCAGAAATGCGCCGCATCATGACCCCTTCATGCAGAAATGCGCCCCATCATGATCCCCTTCATGCAGAAATGTGCCCCATCATGACCCCTTCATGCAGAAATGTGCCCCATCATGATCCCCTTCATGCAGAAATGTGCCCCATCATGATCCCCTTCATGCAGAAATGTGCCCCATCATGACCCCTTCATGCAGAAATGTGCCTCATCATGATCCCCTTCATGCAGAAATGTGCCCCATCATGACCCCTTCATGCAGAAATATGCCCCATCATGACCCCTTCATGCAGAAATGTGCCCCATCATGATCCCCTTCATGCAGAAATGTGCCCCTTCATGCAGAAATGTGCCCCATCATGACCCCTTCATGCAGAAATGTGCCCCATCATGACCCCATTCATGCAGAAATATGCCCCATCATGACCCCTTCATGCAGAAATGTGCCCCATCATGACCCCTTCATGCAGAAATGTGCCCCATCATGATCCCTTCATGCAGAAATATGCCCCATCATGACCCCTTCATGCAGAAATGTGCCCCATCATGAGGCTGAAGGTTCGCTTTAATATGGGGCAGACCGGTCATTCCTTGTATAGTTACATTCTGTGTTATATAGCGTAAAAATGACAGAAAGTGATAACTTCTTGTCATCATGGAGCTCTGCACTATAAATATCCACATACTGTACACTTACTGATCTTTTTAGTCACCCATCATATCACTGTCAGGGTGCCGCAACATAGGGTGCCTTTATTATGACACCCAGCACCCTCATGGAGTAGCTGTTATATCCTCTGGTAGCAGGCTGGATGTAAACAATGTACAGAGCAGACCCTCACAGCTCTGTACACTGTTTAGTGACTGCTGCCGAGTACTGCAGATCTGCTTTTCTTTTCAATAAGATGTACTCTACTGTTTACATCCACCTGCCAACACATGTGGTAACAGCTGATTGGTGGAGTTCTTATATTGACCCATCACTGGCCCTCTCCCTATCACCGCCATTACTCAGCACACACACACAGACACACACCACAGCGACCGCACTCAGCACACACACACACCACAGCGACCGCACTCAGCACACACACACACACACACCACAGCGACCGCACTCAGCACACACACAGACACACACCACAGCGACCGCACTCAGCACACACACAGACACTACAGCAGCTTCACTGGCACAGTGGCCACACTCACCTCTCCGCACGCCGGCAGCTTCCTTCCGCTCTCAATTCCTCTCACACATTGAGCGCAGCTGACGGTCGTGGCTGGATGACATCATCTTTCAGCTTCGCGGCCGTTCCGCTCAATGTGTGAGGCAGGAAGCTGCAGTCAGGGAGCAAAGATGAGGCGACGCCGCGTGCCAGCTGAGAGGGCTCTGCGTGCCATAGGTTCGCCATCACTGCTTTTAGAGTTTGTAAAACGATCAGAAAGCAGCGTTTTGTCCAGCGTGGCATTGCCGATGTCAGTGTGATCTTTCTCGCCAACACACACACAAAAGAAAAATGTTATGATCTGCTACAAGCACTAAGGAAAGATGGGAATTCTGTCCCTACAATAGAACTAAGCTGAATCCCTACGATGTAACGGGGAACCTGATCCTGCGACCAGACCCGATAAAGTCCTCAGCTAGTCTGAACAAAGACCTATAGTTGCGAGGGAGGAATCCCTACAAGATCTAGGACTGGGAGAAAAGGTGGACACCTCCTAACAGAAATTGTAGCAGGGATAATTAAACAGAAAACAAAATACTAAGAGATCCTAAGATCAAGCAAAACTGACTGAGTAAGGCACCTAAGCACCCGGCTAGCTTAAGAGTAGATAATACAATGAAGTCCAGCAAAGCCAGAAGGGCGGAGCCAGACTAAATAGGGAAAAAAGGTCATGTGACCAGCAAACAGAAACAAAACCTAACAAGAGGGTTCTAACAGTACCCTCCCTTCTAAGAGGATCCTCCGGATCCCCTAGGACTTAGGCTTATCCGGAAACCTCTTGTGAAACGCTCTGACAAGTCTAGACGCAGAAACATCATCCGCCCTCACCCATGAGTTATCCTCGGGTCCATAACCCTTCCAAGCGACGAGGTACTGCAAACTCCCTCTATACCGTCTAGAATTTAGGATGCGGGAAATCTCATATTGCCCGTCCTCCACCACCAGGGGAACAGTGGCCGAGACATCTCCATCTGAGACCTCAGCTTTTTTCAAGAGAGAAACATGAAACACCGGATTAATCTTCCAGGAGGTGGGAAGCTCCAACTTAACAGCAGATTGGTTAATAACCTGAAGCACCTTAAAGGGCCCTACAAACTTGGGACCCAATTTCTTAGACGGAATCCTCAAGCGCAGATTCTTAGAGGACAACCAAACTATGTCACCAATAGCAAACAAAACCTCTTGTCGTTTTCTATCAAAATACACTTTGGATCTTTTCTTAGCCTCCTGAAGATTACCACGCACATCAGTCCAAACTCTCTCCAAAACACCAGAAAAATTCTCCTCTTCAGGTACAGCCGATCCCAACTTGGAAAATGACCCAAAAGACGGATGTCTCCCAGTACAACAAAAAAAAGGCGAACAACCAGCAGAAGCGGATGTATGGTTGTTTAGAGCAAACTCAGCAAGTGGCAGAAACTCAGACCACCCCTCTTGATTATCAGTCACAAAACAACGCAAGAACTGCTCAACATCCTGGTTTTTCCTTTCTGTCTGGCCATTAGACTCAGGATGATATCTGCATGAAAACGACAAATGAACTCCCAACCTGTCACAAAAGGCGCGCCAAAAATGAGCCACAAACTGAGGTCCCCTATCAGAAACAATGTCAGTAGGAACGCCATGTAGTCTGACAATTTTCTTGACAAAGGCCTTAGCGAGAGTCTTAGCGCAGGGCAGTTTGATGAAAGGAACCAAGTGACACATCTTGCTAAAACGGTCCACGACCACCCAGATGACAGTGAAACCCTCAGAGGGGGGAAGGTCAGTAATAAAGTCCATAGCCAAATGTGTCCAAGGTGCACTAGGGACCTCCAGAGGGCAAAGCAACCCCGCAGCAGGAGTATGAGAAGACTTAGATCTAGCACACACAGTGCATTGACGCACCCACTTAATGACTTCCTTCTGCCATCCAGGCCACCAAAAGCTGCGACCCACAAGTCTCTTGGTCTCAGAGATTCCAGGATGACCTGCCAACCGAGAGTCATGACATTCAACAAACAAATCTCTCCTCAGGGTACCAGGCACAAACAACCTCCCATGCGGCGTGTTAGATGGGGCATTCTCCTGTGCTTTAAGAATCTCATCTTCCAACACGGAGTCCAAAACAGCAATAACAACCCCCTCTTGCAAAATGTTTTCCTCCTCCTCAGTACCCACCATAGGAGAAAAGCTGCGAGACAAAGCATCAGCTTTAACATTTTTAGTACCTGGGATGTAAGTAACGGTAAAATTAAAGCGTGAGAAAAACAGTGCCCACCTAGCCTGACGGGCATTCAAGCGTTTGGCAGCATCAAGGTAGATCAGATTTTTATGATCGGTGAAGACTTGAACGGGAAATTCCGCTCCCTCCAAAAAATGACGCCAGTGTTCAAATGCGAGTTTAATTGCCAACAATTCCCGATTACCGATATCATAATTTAGTTCAGACTCAGAAAATTTCTTTGAAAAAAAAGCACAGGGATGTACTCCATCCGTCTTTTCCTGAGACAACACTGCGCCGACCCCCACAGAAGAAGCATCAACCTCAACCAAAAATTGTTTAGTCACATCAGGCTGCGTAAGGATTGGAGCAGAGCTGAACCTCTCCTTTAGCAACACAAAAGCCTCAATGGCCTCAGTAGTCCACTGAACCGCATCAGCACCTTTCCTGGTGAGATCGGTCAGAGGTTTGGCAATCACAGAAAATTTTTTAATGAATTTTCTATAATAATTGGCAAACCCCAAAAACCTCTGTATTGATTTCACACCAATAGGTCTAGGCCAATCCTGCACAGCTTGCACCTTCACCGGGTCCATCTCAAAACCTTCACTGGAGACAATGTAGCCCAAAAAGTCTCTGTACAGCGAACTCACATTTTTCTAGTTTGGCAAAAAGTGAATTATCACTCAGTAACTGTAAAACTTCACGCACACTCCTCCAATGAAACTCCAAATCCGGTGAATAAATCAAAATGTCATCCAAATACACAACCACACTTCTGCCGATCAAAGGTCTAAGGATGTCATTAATAAGATTCTGAAAAAATGCCGGAGCACTGGAAAGCCCAAAAGGCATGACCAAATTCTCAAAATGACCCAGTGGAGTGTTAAACGCAGTCTTCCATTCATCCCCCTCCTTCATGCGCAACAAATTGTATGCCCCTCGAAGATCAATTTTCGAGAACCACTTGGCCCCCACTAACTGATTAAACAAATCAGGAATCAATGGCAGTGGGTAAGGATTGCGTACAGTAATTATTAATCTCACCAAAGTCTAGACAAGGCCGTAAACCGCCGTCCTTTTTTTTTAACAAAAAAAAATCCAACCGCCACAGGAGATTTGGAAGGCCTAATGTGACCGGCGGCCAAGCTTGTCTGTATGTATTCCTCCAAAGCCTTTCTCTCAGGAATAGTCAAATTAAATAAACGACTTTTAGGAAGAGTTGCTCCAGGGACAAATTCAATTGCGCAATCATATTTTCTATGAGGAGGCAATACCTGCGATTCCTTATCAGAAAAAACTTTCCAAAAATCCTGAATAGGTACAGGTAACTCCCCCTTAACTACAGCAGCAATACGCCCGTTACAACACTTGTCATAACAATTAGGACTCCAGGACTTAATTTCATTGGTAGACCAATCCAGTACCGGATTGTGCAATTTTAACCAGGGTAACCCCAATATCACCGGTGAGGGCAAATTATTCAAAACTACTAAATCCAAGTTCTCTTGATGAACACCATTAATAGTAAGAGGAAATTCACAGATATGGTGAGTAACATTTTTCAAGGGAGAACCATCCACACAAACCACATTAATAGGGGAAGACAGAAGTTTGGGTTTTAATTTTAGTTTTTCCAAAAATTTCCCATCAATCACATTGAGAGTAGAACCACAATCCACAAATACCCGAAACTCCATTAATTCCTCCTCAACAGCAGTGGTAGCAGAAAGAAAGACACCTTTATTGTTTAAACAAGCTATACGGGCGAAACTGACCTCATTTTTTTTTTCTCTTTATTCATTCGAAGCGCACAGTTCTTAATAAAATGCTTAGATTTGCCACAATAGAAACACAAACCTTCAGCAAATCTGCGTTCTTTTTCCCGAGAGTGAGGTACCATTGCTCCAATTTCCATCGGCTCTCCAATGTCAGTACAGTCCCTCTCCAGACTTGGAGCTGACAAGGCAGATTTACTCTCATTAACCCTTGCACGCAGTCTCCTATCCACCCGTATGGCTAATTGCATAGCCTCTTGCAAGTTACCAGGTATGGGATAAGCAATCAGCAAATCTTTAACCCTTTCACTTAACCCTGCAAGAAATAAACTTTTCAAAGCTGAATCGTTCCACCCCACCTGAGTGGACCACCTTCGGAAGTGAGTACATATTTCTCCACATTACCTGATCCCTGTCTCAAACGTCTCAATTCTGTCTCAGCTGATGAAACACGATCAGGATCGTCATACAATAACCCCAAAGCAGAAAAAAAACTATCCACTGATCTAAAGCATGGATCACTAGACTGCAGAGAAAAGGCCCAGTCCTGAGGTTCTTTGCGCAAAAGTGACATTATGAACCCTATGTGCTGAGATTCATCACCAGAGGATCTGGGTCTCAAACGGAAATACAACAAGCAAGCATTTTTAAAAGAAAAAAAATCTTGTTGTTCACCAAAAAATAAATCAGGCAAACGTACCTTTGACTCCACGAAATGTGCTCCAGAATAACTACTCACGTGTTGCTGGATTTCAGCCACCTCCAGAGAAAGTCCCTGAAGGCGTTGAGCCAAATCCTGAACAGACACCATGATGGAAACAGAAAATCTTTCCTTAGAGGTTTTTTTTTTTTGGGCTGGACTTACTCTGTAATGATCTGCTACAAGCACTAAGGAAAGATGGGAATTCTGTCCCTACAATAGAACTAAGCTGAATCCCTACGATGTAACGGGGAACCTGATCCTGCGACCAGACCCGCTAAAGTCCTCAGCTAGTCTGAACGAAGACCTATAGTTGCGAGGGAGGAATCCCTACAAGATCTAGGGACTGGGAGAAAAGGTGGACACCTCCTAACAGAAATTGTAGCAGGGATAATTAAACAGAAAACAAAATACTAAGAGATCCTAAGATCAAGCAAAACTGACTGAGTAAGGCACCTAAGCACCCGGCTAGCTTAAGAGTAGATAATACAATGAAGTCCAGCAAAGCCAGAAGGGCGGAGCCAGACTAAATAGGGAAAAAAGGTCATGTGACCAGCAAACAGAAACAAAACCTAACAAGAGGGTTCTAACAAAAAAGACACATAGAGAACTGCAAATCCCTGTTAACTTACTTACATATGTATCTCATATACCTGTGTGACAAGGGGCAAGATGAAAAGTTCTTTATGTTTTCAAAGCAAAATGCGCGCTTTCTGTAAGATTAACGTATAAGTGCTGTATAACTCGGGGGTGTTGAATAATCCCTTAATGTACACTCTATTGCATGTTATTCCTTGTTTGTGGATCAAAAGGGAGCGCGCTAAGCAGCACTTTGATCAGATCCTGGTAAAGTGTACGTTCTGATGGGAGATGTGAACATAATTGACGGTCGTGTTCCTGGATTGTGCTCTGCAGAAAAAACGCCGGTTTGATCAGTGAATTTTTAAGGAAAATATTTTAGAGTTGAGTAAAGAGATGAAAGGCTGAAGTATGTCAGAAGAAATGTCCTCTCTGAACGTGTCTGCATGAAACCTTCCAGTCTCTCCATTGGTCTCCTAGAGAAGTTTTGTGACTTGTTTAACTCTCAACATCTGATTCTTACTTGCACTGGTCATATTGTCGATACAGTTTTTCTCTGTGAACATAAGACAAGAATTAGGAAAGGGCTACATCAATCCCGGGAGTCCAAAGCACGTTCTAATATCTCTGGCTATATCTGTTGTTTCCTTGGTGTCTCAATCACCAAAATTCCCAATAGCAGAGCTGTTAGGCCGGCATCACACTAGCGAGTTTGATGTGAGTAAGTCGCACGACTAACTCGCATCAACACCCGGCACGGCCGCCCGCTCTCGGACCAGAGTGCGCGGCGGCATAGAAATACATGCAGCCGCGCACTCTGGTCCGAGAGCCGGCGGCCGTGCCGGGTGTTGATGCGAGTTTGTCGTGCGACTTACTCACATCAAACTCGCTAGTGTGACGCCGGCCTTACAAAGAGTGTCTTACTTTGGAGGACCTGCCCTGTCCCGCACTGCTCAGACAGCTCCTTGATTTCAGTAGGACCTTTGTAATGCTCACTTTCCCCTGCGGTGGTTCTGCAGGGAAGTTAGACATTTTTTCCGGGCTTCCCTACAGATTACAACTGGTTGCTTAGAGTTGGGGAGCACTTTGGGAAGGAATTGATCAAGATTGGTGTTTTGTATTCCAGCCTTGAATGAATAAAAGGCAAATTGTACTGATACATCTTTTTACATCACATTTAGAAGATCTTCTTGTGGGTTGTGAATATTTCCATGTGTTGCCAATGAAGAAGCCAAATTGTTTCTACTGATCTTCTCAATTCACCTAATAATAAATGAATAACTAGCAAACGAACCCTACAGAGATATAATGAAAAAAAAAGACTTGGAAGTCCTCTATATCTTTGCAGTAGAGATGGTGCAAGTAGAATTAGGTAGACTTGAAGCTTCTGAATTGTGCAGAGAAACTAGAAGCTTGTTACAACAGAGCCCAAATATAAGTACAACTATCCGTAATGAACATTGCCCGAGGCAAAGTTTATCGGATAATAAATAACTATTCTTCACCTTAACAGCTATGGCCGCTCCGTGCACGAGAGCTAAGAACAGTCAACACAACCTTCACAGCAACTTCAGGCTCCACAATGACATCTTTGTGTTGAGTAACACGGCGGCTTCCAGGGAAAGTGCTAGATATCAGATCTTCACAGTCTAGGTCAAATTCGACATAAAATACTTGTTGGACCTTGATTAGATTGAGTGACATAAAACAATGTGGTTTTTTTGTGCTGTTTCCAAAAAAGTTTTTCTTGTTTTTAATCTAATGTTAATTATTTTATTTTAACTGGAATTTCACTTTATAAATATTCTTAGGGGATCTACCTGTAACTATTTTTAATATCTTTCCTTTCTTCCCTTTTCTAGAAAATATCAGAAAGAGACCAGAGTGCGCCTGAGACTGAACGATCTGGAGATGACCTCAAGATTCTTAGGGGCTTACACAGATACTACCCTGCTAGAGGCCGATGCTGTACTGCTCGGAGTGCTGTAATATACTTATTCTCATTCAATAAATATATATTCTATGTAGTATGGATATTACTATTCTGTTTCCTTGTTATACTGTGTGTAATGGGAATATTTGTGACCAGAGTGTGTGTTTTTCTTTTTATTATACTATGAAAGATACAAGTCGTTTTTTTATTTTTATTCCTTAGTTATAGTTTCATACTTAGTACATGTTCCCACCCCGATCCATTTGACTGGCAAGTTTTTCCCGAAGTAGACACGCAGGGAGAAACCTGTCAGTCAACTCGAGCGAGGTTGGGGAGAAGCTGACCAGGAACCTGCCTCAGACTAGTTAGCCAAGACACACACGGCCTGATTCGTTAAGGGTGGCGTACATGCCAACCTTAATAAAGGGCCATGTTGGAGTAAGATGCGCCATATTAATTTAGAGACTTGCTCCACTTAAAAATGTAGGCACAGCTTAACAATGGTAGCTTCCATTAAAAAAATTGACACTTGGGCTTTGCTGCGCTTCATCAATTTTCTGCCCACTTTGGTGGATCTGGCCAGGATTGGTGTGACCACAAAAGTCACAACATTTCTGTTAAACTTTAAGTTACTCAAAAGTTTGGCAACTTTTCAAAGTGTTTTACACCAGGTATCTGAGCCGTACTCCCTGTTCGCCTTTTCAATATATGTTTACTCTGCAGCCAGGTATGTTTTACTGGCCTTGATTTCTGTTGCCCATTGTCCAGGTAGCAAAAATCTGGTGACAGGTTGGTTTTAATGGCAGAGATCTTGAATAATTGCTGGTAGTTGGTTCCATAATTGCCATGTAACTTTTTACCAACCATCAAGCAGGGGTCCACATGAAGAGCTTTACTTTGCACCACCACATGGACTATCCTGTGACAAATTGTCTACCTTGCACAACATTTTCTTTCACTTCTTCATTCACCATTGATAAAATGTATTCATTTAGAGAAGATGAAACATCTGCTACCATTTTCCTGAAGTGCCTCCACAGGAAAAAAAAATGTTAAACAGTTCACAATAAAATTGTTAGAACCCTCTTGTTAGATTTTGTTTGTTTGCTGGTCACATGACCTTTTTTCCCTATTTAGTCTGGCTCCGCCCTTCTGGCTTTGCTGGACTTCATTGTATTATCTGCTCTTAAGCTAGCCAGGTGCTTAGGTGCCTTACTCTGTCAGTTTTGCTTGTTCTTAGGATCTCTTAGTATTTGTTTTCTGTTTTATATTCCCTGCTACACTTTCTGTTAGGAGGTGTCCATCTTTTCGCCCAGTCCCTAGATCTTGTAGGGATTCCTCCCTCGCAACTATAGGTCTTCGTTCAGACTAGCTGAGGACTTTAGCGGGTCTGGTCGCAGGATCAGGTCCCCCGTTACATCGTAGGGATCCAGCTCAGTCCTATTGTAGGGACAGAATTCCCACCTTTCCTTAGTGCTTGTAGCAGATCATAACAGTAAGTCCAGCCCAAAGAAAAAAAAAAAAAAAATCTCTAAGGAAAGATTTTCAGTTTCTATTATGGTGTCGGTTCAGGATTTGGCTCAACACCTGCAGCGACTCTCTCTGGAGGTGGCTGAAATCCAGCAACACGTGAGTAGTTGTCCTGGAGCTGATTTCGTGGAGCCAAAGGTACGTTTGCCTGATTTATTTTTTGGTGAACAACAAGATTTTTTTTCTTTTAAAAATGCTTGCTTGTTGTATTTCCGTTTGAGACCCAGATCCTCTGGTGATGAATCACAGCGCATAGGGTTCATAATGTCACTTTTGCGCAAAGAACCTCAGGACTGGGCCTTTTCTCTGCAGCCTAGTGATCCATGCTTTGGATCAGTGGATGTTTTTTTTTCTGCTTTGGGGTTATTGTATGACGATCCGGATCGTGTTTCATCAGCTGAGACAGAATTGAGACGTTTGAGACAGGGATCAGGTAATGTGGAAAAATATTGTACTCACTTCCGAAGGTGGTCCGCTCAGGTGGGCTGGAACGATTCAGCTTTGAAAAGTGTATTTTGATAGAAAACGACAAGAGGTTTTGTTTGCTATTGGTGACATGGTTTGGTTGTCCTCTAAGAATCTGCGCTTGAGGATTCCGTCTAAGAAATTGGGTCCCAAGTTTGTAGGGCCCTTTAAGGTGCTTCAGGTTATTAACCAATCTGCTGTTAAGTTGGAGCTTCCTACCTCTTGGAAGATTAATCCGGTGTTTCATGTTTCTCTCTTGAAAAAAGCTGAGGTCTCAGATGGAGACGTCTCGGCCACTGTTCCCCTGGTGGTGGAGGACGGGCAATATGAGATTTCCCGCATCCTAAATTCTAGACGGTATAGAGGGAGTTTGCAGTACCTCGTCGCTTGGAAGGGTTATGGACCCGAGGATAACTCATGGGTGAGGGCGGATGATGTTTCTGCGTCTAGACTTGTCAGAGCGTTTCACAAGCGGTTTCCGGATAAGCCTAAGTCCTAGGGGATCCGGAGGATCCTCTTAGAAGGGAGGGTACTGTTAGAACCCTCTTGTTAGATTTTGTTTCCGTTTGCTTTCACATGACCTTTTTTCCCTATTTAGTCTGGCTCCGCCCTTCTGGCTTTGCTGGACTTCATTGTATTATCTACTCTTAAGCTAGCCAGGTGCTTAGGTGCCTTACTTTGTCAGTTTTGCTTGTTCTTAGGATCTCTTAGTATTTGTTTTCTGTTTTATATTCCCTGCTACACTTTCTGTTAGGAGGTGTCCATCTTTTCACCCAGTCCCTAGATCTTGTAGGGATTCCTCCCTCGCAACTATAGGTCTTCGTTCAGACTAGCTGAGGACTTTAGCGGGTCTAGTCGCAGGATCAGGTCCCCCGTTACATCGTAGGGATCCAGCTCAGTCCTATTGTAGGGACAGAATTCCCACCTTTCCTTAGTGCTTGTAGCAGATCATAACAAAAATAAATGGTCTCTCCATATGATACATATACACTGCTCACCAAAAGATAAGGATATTTGGCTTTCAGACAAAATTTATAGAAAATGTAGAAAGTTCACGCTACAGTGATATTTTATCATGAAAGTGGGGCATTTAAGTTCACTGCTGAAACAAATAAAGGGAACAGTAAAATCCCACATCCTCGATATCACTGAATGAAATATTCCAGTTGCAAATCTATATTCATGACATAGTGAAATACATTGAGAACAATAAAACATAAAAATGATCAATGTAAATTAAAATTAATATCCCATGGAGGTCTGGATTTGGAATAATACCGTATTTTTCGGACTATAAGACGCACCGGACCATAAGACGCACCCCAAATTTTCAGAAGGAAAATTGGGAAAAAAAAATAATGTGTCAAATGGGGGTCCGTCTTACAGTCCGAATTTAGCTTACCACTGTGGGGTGGCTGTGTTCTGTGGGGTGGCTGTGTTCTGTGGGGTGGCTGTGTTCTGTGGGGTGGCTGTGTTCTGTGGGGTGGCTGTGTTCTGTGGGGTGGCTGTGTTATGTGGGGTGGCTGTGTTCTGTGGGGTGGGCCAGGGTGGCCATATACTCACAAATCCGGTGGTGGCGGCGGCGCTCCCAATGCAGCTTGGCTGCGATGCGGTGGGGTGTCCGGCAGCAGCGGGCCTCTGGGCTGCGTGGGGGGCTCCGCCGGCATCTCGTCCCAGCCGGAAAGCCCCCCCCGCAGCTGCGGTGCCGGTGCTTCCGGTGGCGGTCCCGATCCAAGGTGCGGTGGTGGTGTTCGGGCAGCAAGCGGGCCTCTGGGCTGCGTGGGGGGCTCCGCCGGCATCTCGTCCCAGCCGGAAAGCCCCCCCGCAGCTGCGACGCGGTGCCGGCATGAGGAATGGCCGCCTGGGGCCTCCGGCAAGATGGCCGCCGCATACTCTCGTTCAAATCTCGGCAACGAGATCTTGTCCTGAGGGAAGAGATCTCGTTGCCGAGATTAGAACGAGAGTATGCGTATTTCCCAAATGTGCTTGATTGGATTTAGGTCTGGTGAACGGGCAGGCCAGTCCATAACATCAATGCCTTAATCATGCAGGAACTGATGACACTTCAGCCGCATGGGGCCTAGCATTGTCATGCATCATAAGGAACCTATTGCTCACTGCTCCTGCATATGGTCTCACAATAGGTTTGAAGATCTTATCCTGGTGCCTAACAGCAGTCAGGGTATCCTTGGCTAGCACATGGAGGGCTGTGCGGCCTTTTAAAGAAATGCCTCCCCACACCATTACTGACCCACTGCCAAATCGATCATGCTGGAGGATGTTGCAGACAGCAGAACATTCTCCATGGCGTCTCCAGACTCTGTCACGTTTGTCACGTTCTCAGTGTGAGCCTGTTCTCATTCGTGAAGAGCACAGGGCATCTGTAACGGGTCTGGTGGGTGGAACTACTGACGAGACAGGTCAGGTTGGTGGAACCACAAAGCTTTATTATACAAGAGAGTTTACTTGTAAGAGAGCGGGTGGCACCCGGGAAAAGGGCAGGGAATCACGGCAGGGGATATAGGTAGTCTCTGGACAGGCAGGTTTGTCACAGCAAGTGACCAAGGAAGTCTCTGGGCAGGCAGGTTGTAACGGTAAGTAACCGAGGCAGTCTCTGGACAGGCAGGCTGTCACGACAAGTGACCAGGCAGTCTCTGGACAGGCAGGTTGTCACAGCAAGTGACCAAGGCAGTCTCTGGGACAGGCAGGTTGTCACAGTAAGTGACCAAGGCAGTCTCTGGGACAGGCAGGTTGTCACAGCAAGTGACCAGGCAGTATCTGGACAGGCAGGTTGTCACAGCAAGTGACCAAGGCAGTCTCTGGGACAGGCAGGTTGTCACAGCAAGTGACCAAGGCAGTCTCTGGGACAGGCAGGTTGTCACAGCAAGTGACCAAGGCAGTCTCTGGGACAGGCAGGTTGTCACGGCAAGTGACCAGGCAGTATCTGGACAGGCAGGTTGTCACAGCAAGTGACCAAGGCAGTCTCTGGGACAGGCAGGTTGTCACAGCAAGTGACCAGGCAGTCTCTGGACAGGCAGGTTGTCACGGCAAGTGACCAAGGCAGTCTCTGGGACAGGCAGGTTGTCACGGCAAGTGACCAGGCAGTCTCTGGACAGGCAGGTTGTCATGGCAAGTGACCAGGCAGTCTCTAGAACAGGGCAGGCATATACGACCTGATATGGTGGAGCCTCCAGGTAGGCTGCAGTCGGATGGCAGATGATCGCTCCCAGGTGAGCAGGCAAGAGCCGTGGATCTCTGCAGATGATGTCCGAACTTCCGGATGGAGCTGCAGTCGGATGGCAGATGATCGCTCCCAGGTGAGCAGGCAAGAGCCGGGGATCTCCGCAGATGATGTCCGAACTTCCGGATGGAGCTGCAGTCGGATGGCAGATGATCGCTCCTAGGTGAGCAGGCAAGAGCCGGGGATCTCTGCAGATGACGTCCGAACCTCTGGATGGAACTGCAGACGGATGGCAGACAGGCAAGCCGACAGGTAACAGGCAGGTAACTGGAATCAGGAGCTGATGGCTGAAACAGAGTTAGACTGCACAGGAACAACATTGCTCGGGCACCTACATTAAGGCTATGGTTCCACGGTCCGGAACCATAGCGCTTTTGACGGAGCGGAAATTCCGCTCCGTCTAAGCCCCGCCCCCTTTCTGACGCGCGATCTTTCCGGAGGTGTTCAGGACACCTCCGGAACACCTCCGGAAAGAGCGCAGGGCTACATAGCCCTGTGTTAATTATGTTGCGGCGACGCACCGTCGCCGCAATACGCGAGGACATGCTGCGGTCTAAAAAGACGCGCCGCATGTCCGTTTACGCAGGTTTGCCACCTGCGTGTTGTTACGCATAGTGGAGACGGGATTTCTTGAAATCCCCTCCACTATGCTGTAACATCTGGACGCTGCGTGTTTGGCGCTGCGCCAGCGCACAGCGCCAAACACGCAGCGTTTCCTGACCGTGGAAACTCACCCTAAGGAGGAAGCCCTTAATATAGGGTGGAGTCCTCCAGCATTGGCTGGAGACTGATTTGGAAAATGCGCGCGGCTCCTTTAAGAGCGGGGGAGGGTGCGGGCGCGCGCCCTAAGGCCAGTAGCAGGGAAGGAGCGCGCGGGACCAGCAGGGCGGAATGAGGACGCCATAGGCGCAGAGGAGGCTGGGAGCACTGAGGACGCTGAGCGCAGGTGAGGAGAGCGACGTCCCTGTCTGGCAGCAGGCAGGGACGCGGGCGCTACAGTACCCCCCCCTCTAGGCCCCCCCTTCTTTAGGCCAGAAAGAAATTTAGCTAGGATAAGAGGGGCATGGATGTTCTCCCGAGGTTCCCAGGTTCTCTCCTCAGGACCAAACCCCTTCCAATCCACCAAAAAATAAGTCTTTCTTCCTACCCTTTTTGTGGCCAGAATGTTCTCTACCTCAAATTCATCATCAGCAGACACTGGAGCAGGAGGTGTACCTGTAGACTTAAAAAAAGAGTTAAGAACCACAGGTTTGAGGAGAGATACATGAAAAGAATTAGGAATTCTCAAATTGGCCGGGAGTTTCAATTTATAGGACACCGGATTGATCTGACTGATGATCTCAAAAGGACCGATGAACCGAGGACCTAACTTGTAGGACGGAATTTTGAGTCGAACATATTTGGACGAAAGCCAGACTTTGTCCCCAGGACGGAATTGAGGAGGATCCAGACGTTTTTTGTCAGCATGTCTTTTCATGCGCTCGGATGACTGAATGAGTGCGGACCGGGTACTCTCCCAGATGGAGGAGAATTCTCTAACCAGAGATTCCGCAGCTGGATTGTCCACAGAGATGGAAACAGGGACAGGGATCCGAGGGTGCTGACCGAAGACTACAAAAAACGGAGACTTGGTGGAAGATTCGCTCTCATGATTATTGTAGGAGAATTCGGCCCAAGGCAGGAGCTCCACCCAGTCAGAATGGTGGGCATTAACGAAGTGTCGAAGATAACTGGTCAAATTCTGATTTATTCGTTCAACTTGTCCATTGGACTGTGGGTGGTAAGCGGAGGAAAAATCCAGGGTGACGTCTAGCAACTTACAAGTGGCTCTCCAGAAACGTGAGGTGAACTGAACCCCACGATCCGACACAATGTGACGAGGCAGACCATGAAGACGGAAGATGTGGCGGATAAAGTCTTTAGCCAACTCGGGTGCAGACGGAAGACCTGGCAGAGGAATGAAGTGAGCCATCTTGGAAAAGCGGTCAGTGACCACCCAAATGACTGTACAACCAGCAGAGACGGGAAGATCAGTAATGAAGTCCATGGCTATATGCTGCCAGGGGGCAGCGGGTACAGGAAGCGGAAGAAGACGGCCGGTGGGCAGGTGTCTCGGAACTTTGTTGCGGGCACAGGAAACACAGGCAGAAACAAAGTCTATTACGTCTTTGTGCAGGGTAGGCCACCAATAATGCCGGGTAATGAGTTGGAGGGTCTTTTTTTGACCAGCGTGGCCAGCGAGTTTAGACGAGTGACCCCAATGTAGGATTCTCCTCCGATCGGTTTCTGATACGAACGTCTTACCAGGAGGGAGACGATTTAGACTCACGGGAGCCACCTGCATCACTCTGGCGGGATCGATGATATGTTTAGGCTCATCTTCGAGATCCGACACCAGGAAAGACCGAGACAAGGCATCCGCCTTGACGTTTTTGTCAGCTGGGCGAAAATGCAAAAGAAAATCGAAGCGGGCAAAAAACAAGGACCACCGGGCTTGGCGAGGATTAAGTCTCTGTGCCTGCTGGAGGTATGCCAGATTTTTGTGGTCCGTGTAGATGATTACCGGATGAAGAGCCCCTTCGAGTAGGTAACGCCACTCCTCCAATGCCAACTTAATGGCCAATAACTCTCGATCCCCTATGGAGTAGTTGCGCTCGGAGGAGGAGAAGAGTTTGGAGAAGAAACCGCAGGATACCATCCTCCCGGATGGCGATTTTTGGGTAAGAACCGCTCCGGCTCCAGCAGAGGAAGCGTCCACCTCCAGGAAGAACTGCTTGTTGCCATCCGGGCGATGCAGCACTGGAGCGGAAGAGAAGGCCTGTTTCAGAGAAAGGAAGGCCTCCTCTGCTTCGGTCGTCCACTGTTTGGGGTTAGCATCCTTGCGAGTGAGCGCTGAGATTGGAGCAGTCCTGGAAGAGAAGTGCGGTATGAAGAGACGGTAATAGTTGGCAAATCCCAGGAACCGCTGAATGGCCTTCAACCCCTCCGGTCGGGGCCACTTCTCGATGGCAGACAGTTTCTCCGGATCCATTCGTAGACCTGTTTGAGAGATAATGTAACCCAGAAACGGAAGCGATGTCTGCTCAAAGAGGCACTTCTCATATTTGGCGAAGAGGTGATTCTGCCTGAGCCTGAGCAGAACCTGACGAACATCCCTCCGGTGAGACTGAAGATCCGGAGAGAAGACCAAGATGTCGTCAAGGTACACCACAACGCAGGAGTAGAGGAGGTCCCGGAAGATGTCATTGACCAACTCCTGAAAGACTGCAGGAGCATTACAGAGACCAAAGGGCATCACCAAGTACTCGTAGTGGCCGTCCCGGGTGTTGAATGCCGTCTTCCATTCATCTCCTCGACGGATACGAACCAGGTTGTATGCTCCACGAAGATCTAGTTTGGTGAAGACTCTAGCCCCTCTAAGACGATCAAACAGTTCTGGAATGAGCGGAAGAGGGTACTTATTCTTCACCGTGATCAAATTTAGGCCTCTGTAGTCAATACAGGGACGGAGAGATCCGTCTTTCTTTTTAACGAAGAAGAAACCTGCTCCCGCTGGGGAGGTAGATTTCCGGATGAATCCCTTTGCTAAGTTCTCCTCGATATATTCGGACATAGACCTGGTCTCAGCAGCAGACAACGGGTAAATACGCCCACGGGGAGGCGTAGTACCGGGCAACAGGTCAATCGGGCAATCATATGGTCTATGCGGGGGTAATGTCTCTGCTTCCTTTTTATTGAAGACATCAGCAAATGACCAATATGGAATCGGGAGTCCAGGTAGATTAGCAGGTATAGGAGAAGAATAGACAGGATGAACAGGCACCAGACACGTTTTATGACAGTCCTGTCCCCAGCGAAGAACCTCTCCATTCTGCCAGTCGAGCACAGGTGCATGTTTTTGGAGCCAAGGCAGACCTAGTAAGAAAGCATGAGAGAGTCCAGGTAAAACATGAAACGAGATGCTCTCAGAATGCAACATTCCCACCTGCAGGGTTATGACTTCGGTGATAAGTCGTATGGGACGAGGTAGGAGGCCCCCATCCACAGCAGCAACAGATACCGGTTCAACAAGAGGTTTGGTGGGAATGTGATACTTCTCTACTAGAGCCTGTGACACGAGATTCCCAGCTGCTCCAGAATCAAGTTGGGCCATTTCGAAGTGGCGGTTCTTACTGAGCAGGATTGAAACCGACAGCAGCAGGGATGAAGAGGATTTATTTTTGTCTAGATTGACCTCTCCGAGCGAACCTAGACACAGGCGTTTCCCGACTTCTCCGGACAGGTTTGGATCCAGTGCTCCTTACTGCCGCAGTAGAAGCAACTTTTCTCGGCACGGCGTGAGTCCTGACGGGCTTTGACCATCTTGGTCTGGTCGACCTGCATAGGCTCAGCAGTGTGCACCTGAGGAGAAACGGAAGAGGTTATAGATCTCTGACACGAGGGTGCAAGAGGGAAAATTGTTTTTTACGGGTGATCTCTTTGGCTCGTTCCTGGAACCGTAGATCAATTCGATTGGCAAGATTTATTAAATCATCTAGAGAGGTTGGAACGTCCCGACCGGCAAGTTCGTCTTTAATACGGCCGGACAGACCCTCCCAGAAGACCGAAATTAGAGCTTCATTGTCCCAAGTTAGTTCTGAGGCTAAAGTCCGGAACCGTATGGCATATTGACCAACGGTGAGGCTCTCCTGACGGAGACGCAGCAGAGATGATGCAGAGGAAGTCTTCCGTCCAGGTTCGTCGAATACCTTCCGGAAGGCCGAGAGAAAAGCAGGCAGGTCAGATACCAGAGGATCCTCTCTCTCCCAGAGAGGATTAAGCCAGGCCAGGGCCTCTCCGGTAAGATGGGACATGATGAAGGCAATTTTGGCCCGGTCAGAGATAAACTGGTGTCCAGGAGTTCAAAATGCAGGGTGCACAGATTAATGAAACCCCGAGCCAGAGCAGGATCGCCTCCAAACCTAGGAGGAGCTGACAGTCGGGTCCGGGAATGGAAACCACGGAATTGGGAATCAGCGGGACTGACGGATTATGAGTCATGGCTCCAGCGATGGTTGCTGGTGATGAATTCAGAGTGTCCAGACGGGAATTGACGTTCCGCAGGTGACCCAGGATGGCCTCCTGTTGAGACCTCTGGCGAGACAGCTCATGACACAGTTCCGGGAGTGAAGGGGTTTGGGTGCCACCGGGTTCCATGGCCCGAGCAAACTGTAACGGGTCTGGTGGGTGGAACTACTGACGAGACAGGTCAGGTTGGTGGAACCACAAAGCTTTATTATACAAGAGAGTTTACTTGTAAGAGAGCGGGTGGCACCCGGGAAAAGGGCAGGGAATCACGGCAGGGGATATAGGTAGTCTCTGGACAGGCAGGTTTGTCACAGCAAGTGACCAAGGAAGTCTCTGGGCAGGCAGGTTGTAACGGTAAGTAACCGAGGCAGTCTCTGGACAGGCAGGCTGTCACGACAAGTGACCAGGCAGTCTCTGGACAGGCAGGTTGTCACAGCAAGTGACCAAGGCAGTCTCTGGGACAGGCAGGTTGTCACAGTAAGTGACCAAGGCAGTCTCTGGGACAGGCAGGTTGTCACAGCAAGTGACCAGGCAGTATCTGGACAGGCAGGTTGTCACAGCAAGTGACCAAGGCAGTCTCTGGGACAGGCAGGTTGTCACAGCAAGTGACCAGGCAGTCTCTGGACAGGCAGGTTGTCACGGCAAGTGACCAAGGCAGTCTCTGGGACAGGCAGGTTGTCACGGCAAGTGACCAGGCAGTCTCTGGACAGGCAGGTTGTCACGGCAAGTGACCAGGCAGTCTCTAGAACAGGAAAGGCATATACGACCTGATATGGTGGAGCCTCCAGGTAGGCTGCAGTCGGATGGCAGATGATCGCTCCCAGGTGAGCAGGCAAGAGCCGTGGATCTCTGCAGATGATGTCCGAACTTCCGGATGGAGCTGCAGTCGGATGGCAGATGATCGCTCCCAGGTGAGCAGGCAAGAGCCGGGGATCTCCGCAGATGATGTCCGAACTTCCGGATGGAGCTGCAGTCGGATGGCAGATGATCGCTCCTAGGTGAGCAGGCAAGAGCCGGGGATTTCTGCAGATGACGTCCGAACCTCTGGATGGAACTGCAGACGGATGGCAGACAGGCAAGCCGACAGGTAACAGGCAGGTAACTGGAATCAGGAGCTGATGGCTGAAACAGAGTTAGACTGCACAGGAACAACATTGCTCGGGCACCTACATTAAGGAGAAGCCCTTAATATAGGGTGGAGTCCTCCAGCATTGGCTGGAGACTGATTTGGAAAATGCGCGCGGCTCCTTTAAGAGCGGGGGAGGGTGCGGGCGCGCGCCCTAAGGCCAGTAGCAGGGAAGGAGCGCGCGGGACCAGCAGGACGGAAGGAGGACGCCATAGGCGCAGAGGAGGCTGGGAGCACTGAGGACGCTGAGCGCAGGTGAGGAGAGCGACGTCCCTGTCTGGCAGCAGGCAGGGACGCGGGCGCTACAGCATCAATGTCCAATCTGTCAATATTGATATTCTCTGGCAACTGCCAATCGTGCTACACTGTGTTGGGCTGTAAGCCAACACCCATTTGTGGACATCGGTCTCTAATACCATCTCTTATGGAGTCTGTTTCTCACAGTTTGAGAAGACACATGGATGTTAGTGGCCTGCTGGAGTTCATTTTGCATGGCTATGGCACTTCTCCTGTACCTCCTTGCACACAGGAGGACGTAGCGGTCCAGCTGCTGGGTTGTTGCTCTCCTACGATCACCTCCACATCTACTGGCCGATCTCCTGGAATCTGCTCCATGCTCTGGACACTGTGCTGACAGGCATAGCTACCCTTCTTGCCACAGCTAGCATCAATGTGCCACCCAGGATGAGCTGCACTACCTGAGCAAGTTCTGTGGTTTGTAGACACCGCTTTATGCTACTGTACCTCTAGGGGTGAGCGCAATGATGCAAAAGTGACCAAAACAGCCAAAAAGGATGAGAACAGAGAAATGGTCTGTGGTCATCATCTGCAGAACTGCTCCTTTTATAAGGGTTATCTTGCTAATTGTCTATTATTTCTACCTGTTGTCTGTTCCATTGTCATAACAGCAGGAGAAACTGATTTACAATCGGTGTTGCATCATAACTGGACAGGTTGATTTCAGAGAAGTGTGATTGACTTGGAGTTACGTTGTGTTGTTTGTGTTCCCTTTATTTTTTGAGCCGTGTAGAAGCAGCAATGGTGATTTTCTCATCTCAAACAATTTATTGAAACAAAAGCCAACAACAGTTGTGGGTATAGCCCAACAAAAAATGTCAATGTATCAATAACTTTTCATGTGGCCTTGAGCATTAATTACGGCTGACAATGATGTCACTCTGCTGTTAACAAGCCGAGTTTATCGTATGCTGAGGCATGGCATCCCACTCTTCTTGAAGGGCGGTCCTCAGGTCATTGTTTTTTTGGGGTACAGAATTTCGAGCCTCTACACGGCGACTCAGCTGATCCCATAGGTTTTCTCAAGTCATCACAAGACATTAGGAGCCATTTAATATCAAAAAAAAAAAGGACGTGACCAGTTCCCTTTAAGTTTACCTGAAATGGTTGGAGTGCATTTTAGGTTCCTCATGAAATTTTGCCCGAAAGCCAAATATCTCTAACTTTTTGTGAGTATTATGTCTTGGGTCCCCCGGATAGAGATACTGCTCTAGCTGATAGATGAGGGTCCTGAACTTTCACATAGGTCATTTTTTTGAAGATTTAAATGAAAGATTTAATTTTTCTCTTTTACTTAACACCAGTAGTATTTATTACAGAAGAGATTATGCACATTATCCTCACGTTCTTATTGATAGAGATATAAACAATCTGCTGAGCTGATCAATAAATGTAAATGTGTGGAAATTCCTGATGTTAATATTTTCATAATGCATTTTCTATAGCAGCAGGATTATTTTGACAACTTGGATTTCTTCTAAGGTTAACCCCTTAACGATCGCCAATACGCATTTAAATGGCGGCCATTAAGGGCCTTATTCCTGATTTGTGGTTTTAAAATGGCGGTATGGATATGTGAATAGCACCGCCTCACGTGACAGCTGACACCCTGCTGTATTGCAAAAGAAGAACAAACTTTATTGTGACAATAATTGAATATGTGGGAGCCAATGAATACATATGAGGCGACTAGATAAGGTAAGAACGTTTCGACCCTCCCGGGTCTTTCTCAACATAAGTCGCTATAGAAAATATAAATAAAATTGCATTAATATACACAAATAAAGAAACGAAACAGAAAAATCACATCCTGTGAAATAGTCCAAACAAAGTATTAAGGAAACTAGGAACTGAAGGAAGAAAAAAGAAAAAATAAAAGCACAAATCCATGGAGTTGAGAGGCACCAATTGTGTGTCTAGTAGCTAAGGTGAACAAAGTATAAAAAATTGAGTAGCAATTACCTCAAAATTAGTATGAGAGAGATTAATCATGAATTTTTCACAGGGTATAACAGAAAAGCTGTTGAAAATAATGTAATATGAGAAAATAGCATATATATCGTTGGATAATTGATTGATAGAGATCTAGTAAATACCTGTAAGGCGTAGATATATATGGGAATAAAGAGAGTTTTTATCCCACAGGTAAGAGGACCTGTAAGAATGAGGTACATAAAAATTGTAATGGTTAATATGGCCGGGTATATATAGAAATAAAGGGTTAATTGCGCTCTGGAGAAATATTATGTAGGTTATAGCTCAGTTAAACAAGAAATGATGTTATAAACATACGGTATTAGAATAAGTCAGGGTGTACTCAATATGTATAAACCTTTAGCACCTTTAAATAGTATGAGCTCACTGGTTTAGACTGAAGGAGGAATGAGCCATAAGATGGTCATGAATGATAGAAATTGGACACAGTGAAAAACGGAAAAAATCCTTGGCGCTATGCAGTTAAATGAGAGAAAAAATGCAGCTTTCTGTTGCCTTGCTAGGTGTCACAGACAAGTGGCGCTGAATACAAAGCAGTATATTAAATGAGGACAAGGTCTTTGGCGCTATAAACCCCATATAGGAGAGAAACAGCTCAGTGTTACTGTCATGGGTGTATCGCCACGAGGATCGTCGCGATTACACACTCTGACTTCTCACAGCTGAGTTGCTGTTACTTTGTGTTTGGTGGTGAGGGAGTTAATTTTACCTAGCTCTTTGCTAAGACTAGGTCCAGCCTCGCCCGGCTGTTTTTGATTATGTTCTAATTAGTTTCCTTTATATAGCTGCCAGTCTGCTTGTTAGATGCCGGTGAAAGCCTTTATGTAGTCTAGCAGACTGGATCGGTTCTGAGAATACTTAAGCTAAGAGTTCCTTAGTTGTTTTTACTCTTATAGCTTATAGTTTATCTCTGAGACCTTAGGTGTTCCTACTGTGTGTGAGTGTTGTATGTAAGACTTTATTTACTTTATTTCTTGTCTTTCTTGTATGTCTTTCTGTTCATTAACCGTTACCTGTTCATTCCCTTTGGTGGTAATCAGGGTCCTTCTTAGGACTAGATTACAGTTGGCAGGGATTGATAGGAGACAGGGTTTACGCTGGTGGCCTGGACCTCTGTACCTTTAACAGTACCTCCAGGTAGAGGGATTAGTTAGGACCCCAGGTTAGGGTCAGCATAGACCCCGGTCACCCTCTAGCCGGAGACAGCGTATAACGGATTCCGTATTGACCCACTGGACTTTGTGTCAGGTAATTCTATGTTATCATATATCTATGCGCATGTTATATTGTATGTTGCCCTTTTGATATAGATTACTGTCATCACATATATATATATATCTGCTATACAGCGTGACAGTTACCTTAATGGGTATCTTGGGTCAGCGGCGCTCCCGCGCCTAGCTCGGTGTGGCGTGTGACTGCCTGTATAGTCTATTCCTATAAATAGCGTCCTAGCGTTCCGGACCGGAAGTACGTCAGCCGGTACCGGAAGTGCACTGCTAAGTGAGGGGAGAGTGAACTGTGCATGTTTGGTGTTGCCAAAGCAACCCTGCGCATGCGCAGATAACATGAGATGAATGGTAAGACGCTGTGCAACTAGGAAAGCGAGTCCAAAGGATTATTAGAAGTTGAAGAATGGGAGCGTTGTAAAAGAGCTAATGGAACATAAGGATTAACCAAAGACATTGGGAATAAAGTTGAGCATAAAAATGTTAGGGACCCTGAAAAGAAAGGGGGTGGGGGGAAAGGGGGGGCATATATAACATATATGCAGTAAAAGGAGGTAATTGTTAGGGATAAATGAAGATAGAACTATTGATGTCATATAACTCACCAATGACACAATATTTCAGCGAGTCTAGGAAACAAGAGAAAAATTATTAAAGACCATAAATCAGTCAGACTAACCAATCAATCTCCCTATTGAGACCTTTGGGAGAGAGGGTGTCCAGAGTGTGAATCCAATAGGTTTCCCTGGCTTTAAGTAATTTAATATGATTACCCTCTCTTCTAGGCGTGGGACATGTTCTATAATTTGAAATTTAAGCTGGGCTACCGAATGTCTGGCGTATATTTATATACTACTGTATTCAGGACGCTAGTCCTCTACACCAGCACCTTACCATTTGTCTGAGTGCACACCGATTTCTCCCATTACCCTGCTGTATTGGCCCTGGACAGTTTTGGAACCGATCAGGGCCAGTTAACCCGTTAAATACCACTAATGGTTAAAAGGGGTTAACAGACCCACTATGGCAAGATCGACCACCGTAATCGTGAGTGCCGATCTTTGTCATGGTGCCCTGAGCTAATCTAATGACCCCAGGGTATGGTGGCTTGTAATTCCCTGCTATAAGCCAGGTCTTACTGGCTTAGTCAGTGATTCATTTTCAGGTTTCTGTCACTACAGTCCGTAGTACTGCAGTGCATGAGACTAGAGATCAAAGTAAAAAAAAATATACATGTCCCATAGTGAGACTATGTTAAAAAGTAAAATAAAATGACATAAAATATGTTAATAAAAAAAACACATAGTACACAAATTGTGAAGACGTTTTGAAACTAAAAACACAGCGTTAGTGTTAAAACAAAAAAAGTACACATGCTTGGTTTTGCAGCGTCTAGAACGACCAGATCTCTAAGGCTAGGTTAACATTTGCGTATATGTGCATAGCGTATCATATGCATATGCAAACGCATGTTTACACAGTGAGTTTTTTATCCGCATCATCTTACGCATGACGTCAAAAAAAGCTGCGTGCATGTGTTTGAATGCGCTTTTGCATGCGTTTGTGATGTTATGCGCATATGTTCTATATTAGACACCAAAAGGGCGTGTCTCATGAAGAACGCATGCGTATCGAACGCATCCGTACGCATGTCCTTGCGTACTAATGTGTCGTTTTGACGCATTCATCTGCATGCGCATGACTGCATATTTGACGGATTTTTGACGCTTCAAAAAATGCAACATGTTGCGTTCGCTGGACAACGCCGCACACCGCGAAATGACGAATGCGTACGCATGTCTCTGCGTACACCATGTTAAAGATATGTAAGCATGACGCATGCGGATCTATGTGGATCAAACGCTGCGCGTACAGACACAAATGTGAAACCCACCTAATTCTGCCATGTTATTTATTCCGTATGGTTAAGACAGTCCAAAAACTTAATAAACACTCCAAAAATGGCACTTTATCAACATACTGATGCACAAAAAAATTAAAAAGCAATCTAATGTACCGTATGTAAAAAAAATTTAAAAAAAATGGTACAAATAAAAACGTCAAACTGTCCTGCAAAAAAACAAGCCCCAATGTGGCTCATTCGGCAAAAAAAATACAGCTCTTAGAATATGACAATGCAAAAACAAATCAAGTTTTGCAAAATATTGTTTTAATTGTATAGAAGCTGCAAAGGATAAAAAATCAGATACAAGTGCGGTATCCCTGTAATTGTACTGACCCAAAGAATAAATCCGTTTTATAACTTTTGCAACACAGTAAACCGCACAAAGAAAAATTGAATTGCTTTTTTTGTTCATTTGACATCTAAAAATCTGAATAAAAAGTGATCAAAAAGTTACAGACATCCCTTTTGTGTTCAGTGTTAAGCACAAGAACGTGATCCAGCCTTATACTGAAAGCGATCAAAAAATGTTATGTACCTCAAAATGTTACCAATGAAAACCTTAATTTATCCCACACAAAACCAGACCCCACTCAGGTCCACTATCTGTCACTAAAAATATAGGGGGTTCCCAAGTTACTGATAGAAAAAAAGACTCTTGAAAAGCAACGGCTCCCACCCCCTTAAATGCGTGAAATCTGTGCTTCCAAATGCCCCCCCTACTTCTAATCCTAACGGTGCCTAAACCACAGTAAACTGCCATATGTTTGGCATTATTATAGCGGGGAGAGCCCAATTAACAATTTTCGGGGTGCATGTCTCCAGAAGCACAAGCTGAGCCCAATGTATGGGGTGCTACAATATATTGGGGCTCTACACTGCATGGGGGCACAATATATGGGCACTAAACTGGCATATTTGCAATTCTCCAGAATGGACGTTACAAAATAGTCTTAACAGCCATAGATGAATTCATTGAGATGTGCAATTTCTAAAATGGTGTCACTTTTGGGACTTTTTGGCATCTTAGGAGCTGGACAAATGTTGCCCACAAACTATTTTAGTGCTTCGAAAGCTAAATAGCGCTCCTTCCATCTCTGCTCTGATGTGTGGCCTAACATTAGTTTCTGACAACATTTAGGGCATCACCACGTTTGGGGGCAATTGTGCAATAAATTGTGTGATCTAGTTTCGCCTATTAACCCTTGTGTAACTGACAATTTTTCAGCAAATACAAAAATTTTATTTTTACCACTAAGGCTACTTTCACATTTGCGCTCGGGCGACCTGCGCCTATCTGCGCACGGCCGCCGCTAGGCTCCACCCCCGGCCGCGCCTCCTCCCGGCGGCTCCGCCTATGGGCGCATGACGGCGCATGCGACCTGTGTACCCTATCTTTATCATTGGGTACGCAGGCCGTGCGCAGTATGCGTTTGACTGCGCATGCGTCCAAAAGACGCTGCGCCGAGCGCACCAAAGCGCACCATGTTGCATTTTAGTGCGCTCGGCGCACCGTCAAAAAGGACGCATGCGCAGTCAAACGCATACTGCGCACGGCCTGCGTACCCAATGATAAAGATAGGGTACACAGGTCGCATGCGCCGTCATGCGCCCATAGGCGGAGCCGCCGGGAGGAGGCGCGGCCGGGGGGGAGCTTAGCGGCGGCCGTGCGCAGATAGGCGCAGGTCGCCCGAGCGCAAATGTGAAAGTAGCCTAAAATGTTATATTTCCACTTCCCAATGTTATAAAATTGTGAGGCACCTATGGGTTCAAAATACTCACTACACCCCTAAATTAAATTCTTAAGCAGTGAAGTTTCCAGTATTGGGTCACCTGGGGGGGAATTCTGCTGTTCTGGCACCTCAGGGGCTCAATCCATTCAAATGGAATCTGCGTTCTAAAAGCCAAGTAGCGCTCCTTTCCATTCGATCCCCGCAATGTGCTCAAACAGTACTGTACAACCACATATGGGGTATAGCCACGTTCAGTAAAAATTGCATAAAAAAACTATGGGGTCCATTTTCTCCTATTATCCCTCGTGGATATTTTATAAATTTGATGCTAAAACTGTATTTTAGTGGGAAAAAAATGTAATTTTTTGTTTTCACATCTAAATGTTATAAAGGTTTGTGACTCACCAATATGTGAATTCCTTGAGGGGTCTAGTTTCTAAAATGGGGGTCAGTTGTGGGGGTTTTTCTGTTTTGGCATATCCGGAGCTCTGCAAGTGCGACATGGCATTCACAATCTATTCCAGACAAATTTACGCTCCAAAAATCAAATCGCACTCTTTTCTTTCCTGCCAGAGTCCAAACACAACTTTTTGACTACATGTCGGGTATGGCCCTGTTCAGAAGAAAGTGAGTAACAAATTTTATGGTCCATTTTTTCACGTTACCTCTTGCAAAAGTGAAAAACTTGGCTAACCAACATTTTCGCAAAAAAAAAAATTAAAATTTTCAGTATGACAACCTAATGTTATCAAATTTTATGCAGTACCTGTGAATTCGAAATGCTCACTATACCCTTTGATAAAATCCCTGAGAGGTGTAGTTTCCAAAATGAAGTTGGGGGATTTGTCCTGTTTGGGTGCCTTAAGGGCTATGTAAATGCGACATGGTGCCCGCCATCTCTTTCAGCCAAATTTGTGTTCCAAAATTCAAATGGTGTTCCTTCCTTTCCGCTGTTTGTCCACACAGTGTTCTTGGCACATGTAGGGTATCGGCACGCTCAGAAGAAACTAGGTAACAAATTGTGGGGTCCGCATTCTTATGGTATTCCTTGTAAAAGTGAAAAAATTGGGGCTAAAGCAACATTTTAGAGTAAAAATTACATTTTTTTTATTGAAGTTTGCATTAATTCCTGTGTAGCACCTGAAGCATTTAAACATTTCCTGACAGCAGTTTTTAAGTATTTGAGGGGTGCAGTGTTTAATATGTTATCACGTTTGTGGAGTTTCCAATATATAGGGCCCTCAAAGTCCATTTAAATCTAAGTCCCTAAAGAAACAGGTTTTGTAATTTTGTTTGAAAAAAATAGGAGATTGCTGCTAATGTTTTAACCCTTCAAACATCCTACCAAAAAGTAAAGTGTTTGAATAATGATGCAGATGTAATGTAGACATATGAGAAATGTTATTTATTATTTTGTACAGCATAACTAACTGGTTTAAGGATGGAAAGATTGAAAGTTTGAAAATTGCGAATTTTTCAAAATTTTCCTCAAAATTCCGATGTTTTCACGAATAAATGCAAGACAAATTGACTGAAATTTACCAATGACATAAAATACAATGTGTCACAAAAAAACATTCTCAGTATCACTGGGATATGTTCAAGCGTTCCAGTGTTATTAACGCAAAAATTGACACTGGTCAAAAATAAAAAAAATTTGGCCTGTCGTTAAGGTTTAAGTTGGCTTGGACTGTCACTAAGGGGTTATCCATCGATAACATGTTTTAATCAATGGGGCTAAGTACTTATCAGTTGTGTGCCAATTTCTCTAAATCATGAAATCATGTCCACAGAACAGTTCCTTCTCTTCCACTCTGTTCTGTCAGCGGGGCATCACTGCCGACGTCTTATTGATTCACATCTGGCTTTCTGGTGCATTTGGCTGAGCAATGCAACAGTCTCAACAAAGCATAGTGGAAGAAATTGAAGTGCTCTGTTGACGTGACGTCATCGGAAGTAAGACAATTGCCACCAGGAGAAGTGCATGACTGCTCTGAGCCAGGAGCAGCACAGGTAATTAGCAGCTTCTTGCTAATAAGTGCTCAGCCCCATAGAAAAAAAAGTCTCATATAGCACCTTTAGGCCAGCGCCACACAACCGTAGAGTACGTGCGAGTGCTATGCGAGAAAACATTGCATAGCATTCGGCCCAGTGTTAATCTATGGGACAGCTCATATCACCATTTATTTTCTCAGGCGTATAGAGCGTACGTGTAAAATCGCAGCATGCTGCGATTGTCACAGGGACTCGGCCGAGTATCGCCAATGCAAGCCTATGGGTATGAGATAAAAATTGCACAGCACTCGGACCATGCGAGTGCTGTCTGATTTTTACGCACCAGTGTCCTTTGAAAAGCCGCCAATTCATGTGCCACATATAGTAAAATCACAGAGTGACCGGTTATAATAGAACAGATATATACACAGAATATATAGATGTCAGTGACATATGTGTATATATTACATACCTAGATAGAAGAAAAGATGGCAATTCAACAGCCACGTAGTGTAAAATCACAGCAGAAGCCGACAGGATAGAAGAGATGGATTACATACAATAAGTACAAATAGAATAGGTAGATATATAGATGTCAGTGACAAATACAATTAGTGCAGTGTGTGTATAGCTTACTGTACATGTATTTAATTAATAAAAGATTATTATGAAAAAATGGTGTGGCTCCTGCGCAATTTCCTAACCAGCAGAGGGAAAGCCGACGGCTGGGGGCTGATGTTTATAGCTTGTGAAGGGGATAATACCCATGGAGCTTCCCAGGCTATTAATATCAGCTCACAAATGTATACTTAGCATTTACTGGCTATTAAAATGGGGGACCCTAAAAAAGTGACATAGGGTCCCCCTATAATTAATAACCAGCAAAGGCTATGCAGACAGCTGTGGGCTGATATTAATAGCCTAGGAAGGGGCCATGGAACCTGGTCCCCCCCAGGCTAAAAATGTTAGCTCTGAGCCGCCACAGAAAAGGCGCATCTCCAAGATGCTCCAATTCTGGCACTTAGCGTCGCTCTTCCCACTGCCCTGTAGCGGTGCACTTTGTCTTGTTACTTATGGACAACCTTGGACTGCTGTAAATCTTCACCCATATGGGTTACAGTGGTCAAAAAAAACGTGAACCAAACTTGAAATTATTTGTATCCTCCCTTCAGTAAATTGTTTAAATCGTCTGACCCGGCTGTAAACCACTGCAGAATGAATGAAATCATGTTTGCTCAGGCGCCCCGGCTGACCGGACATGAACTCAGGAGCATGGGAAAGTTTCTGAACTTTTTCCCACGCTATCGTGTTCACTTCAGGTCAGCCAGGGACTCAGCGCAGCCTCACTGACGTAAAAAAAACGGATCCGTCAAACTGGAAGAAACGGATAAAAAACTGATGTGACGGATCCGGGTTTTTTTTTCATCAGTCACATCAGTTTTTCACAATCTGCGATAGATCCGTCGAAACGACGGATTGGGACTGATGGCAAAAAAACTGATGTGTGAAAGCAGCCTAACTCGCCACATCTCGGAGCAGCATGTTCCACTCATTGATCACCATCACTGTCAAAAAGTTTTTTTTTTATAATATCTAACCTGTATTTTCTCCCTTTCAGTTTCATTCTATTGCTTCTCATGTTTCCATGTGCAAATGAGAATAAGGATGATCCCAATGGGTGATATAGGGTGATCACAATCACCCAATATCATAGAATGATAATGGGCAGGCTTCTATACTTTCCTAGGAAGATGTAGACAAGCACCATTGTTATATGAGGAAGGTTCAGTAGTAAAATTGTACCCACATGTGCAAATCCCAGTCTGATTGCAATTCTTCACCCTGAATTACCAGTTCCATAAATCGTACAATGGTGTTAGCTTGGGTTATAAAACCCGTGGTCAACTGGGACTTGCGTCTGTGATAGAAATGGTAAAATGTGCCCACATTATGGCTCTGAATGAGGTCTAAGTCTTTTATAAGGTGCCAGTCACATATTGTACCATGCTGGCTAGCAGCCAATTGGTGGTGCCCAAACTATTAGATTGGGCAGGATGCCCAGCATCTTCTTTAGTTCACCACACAAAATACAGAAAACCCATTTTTATCTTTGCTATGGGGCCCTTTCCCCTATGTGGGCCTCCAACTACTGTAAGAAGTACCTAATATGTGTAATATTTGTGGTGGGATTGTTTGTAGATAATAAGGGGTCCTCCTGATGCGGTGTGTATGACGGGCACAATTTTACCCTCAGTTCAATATAATTTGGATATGAGGGGACGGCCTATGTTTTGGGTGTGAGAAGTGTAAATAGCAGCTTCTCTTCCGCCGCTCGCCCCCCTCCGGCACTACAGGGGTTAGAGAGCAGTCTGTGATATCCCCACTGTTACACTCGGTCAGGAGCGGAGAACTTTCATTTACCGACTGGCTGGCTTTGGTAAATAGAGTGTGGGGGGTTGTCCCCTTCCCCAATTAGTGTTGCAACTTGTACAGATCAATGTCAGGTTAAAGTGAGATGCCTACTCAAGTGGTGGGCGTTGCAAGTATTGGAGAGGTGCTGGGAGCAGAGAGGGGGCTCCTTCTCTTTCAACAGGCCGGATTCTTTCAGCTGAACTGCAGTGTGCAGGAATTCTTGTGTGAAAAACAACTGGCACAATGCTTCAGTCCTAACCTCCTCACCCCTGACGGCATGGGAAAGTGCACTGCTCAGCTGTAACTTATAGAAAGGCCGCGCTAGTCATGAGAAATGTGGATAAATGCGAAGGAAAGATTTCCCTGCTAGGCACATGTCATATTGCTTGTCAAGCGGCTTAATTGGGGGAATTAGGCTTGCCTTTAACGATGAAAGTCGCTATGCCGCTGGGGTGTCAGAAGCCACTGGTAGTCTAATGAATAAGAAAAATAGAATTTAAATATATTCCCAATTACTGAGAAAATCACGCTGAAGAGTTTTGTTTTAATATACAAAGTGTGTATTCTTACTTTTTTTTTTTTTTTAAAGAGGTATTCTCAAATTTGGAAGTTATCCTCTATCCACAGGATAAGGGACAATATCATGATTGCTGGGGGGAGGCTGACTGTTGGGATCCCCATCGTTCCCGAGATTCAGGACTCTAAAGAGCCTCGTGTGAATAGAATGGTGGTCGATCATGTGTATGGTACCCACTATTAGATGGAGAAATATTGGGAGATAAACCAGTAAAAGGTTTGTACAATGTTTAGAACTTTATATAGTGGATAAAAATTTCATGATCACCGGGGATTAGACCACTGAGACTTCCACTAATTCTGAGACTGGGGCTCTGAAGAGCAGTTTCATAGAGAATGAATAAAAGAGGTGCACGTGAAAAGATAACTTCACCCCCGTCCTCTGCTGTCCGATCCCTGTACTTCTCAAAGCTATTTTCTCTGATGAAGCCCTCTTCAGACTGTTTGGGACATCTGGAAGAATGATTGGAGAAGAGAAGGTGAGGTGATCATTTATGTATAGGGTTGCTTTTCATCTATGGAGAGGTCTCACTCACAATTTTTCCTAAGAACACTGCCAGGAATAAAGAATGGTATTCAACAATCGTCCAAGTGCAAGGTCTCTCAATGATGCAAGAGCAATTAATAGATTAAGAATGCTTTTCCCAGCATGATGGAGACCATGTCGCAAGGAAAACATGATAACCAAGTGGCTTGGAGAACAAGACATTGAAATTTTGAGTCCATGGCCGGAATCTCCCCATATCTCAATCCCATTGAGAACTTGTGGTCAATCCTAAAAAGTGAGTGGACAAACAAAAACAAATTGTGATAACCTCAAAGCATTGATTAGAAAAGAATGGGTTGTCATCAGTCAGGATTTGGCCCAGAAGCCAAAGCTGCCAAGGCAACTTGTTGAAGTCTTGAAAAATAAAGGACAACACTGTAATTATTGAGTCTTTGCATAAACCTGATGTATTTATCAATAAAAGTTTAGAAACTTCTGAAATGCTGATAATTGTACTCCAGTGACCATAGAAACATCTGTCTAAAAGACCTAAAAACTGAAGCAGCGAACTGTGTAAATCAAAATATGTGTAAGGCTGTGGTTCCACGGTCCGGAACCACAGCGCTTTGGACGGAGCGGAAATTCCGCTCCGTCTAAGCCCCGCCCCCTTTATGACGCGCGATCTTTCCGGAGGTGTTCAGGACACCTCCGGAACACCTCCGGAAAGAACGCAGGGCTACATAGCCCTGTGTAATATTCTGTTGCGGCGACGCACCGTCGCCGCAATACGCGAGGACATGCTGCGGTCTAAAAAGATGCGCCGCATGTCCGTTTACGCAGGTTTGCCACCTGCGTATTGTTACGCATAGTGGAGACGGGATTTCTTGAAATCCCCTCCACTATGCTGTAACATCTGGACGCTGCGTGTTTGGCGCTGCGCCAGCGCACAGCGCCAAACACGCAGCGTTTCCTGACCGTGGAAACTCACCCTTAGTCTCAAAACTTTTGGCCACGACTTTATACATGCACTTCCTGTTACATGTGTTTCCCATGTAGAGCAGGGAATAAGCTGCCATATTCCTTTGCAGAGGATTAACACTCTTGAAAATAAAATTATTTTAAAGAAGTCCTTTCAACAGGTGAAAAATGGCCACTTTTTGCTCTTATTTTACTTCCACATTAGTATTCAGTTTTTGTGTATTTTTTTTTTAATTCCACCATTGCTATACAGTTCCAGAGATACAGGCCTTTTAATTTAGTATTCATTTTTATGGTCTTTTCCTAGAGGGCGTTGCTTAAATGAGTCTCTATGGGTTTGTCTTTAGGCTGCTAAAGACAATAAAAATGTAGCACTAAATAAAAAGCCCCATATCTCTCGAGTTGTGTAACGTATTAAAAAAAAGAAAAACAAAATAATTGGGGGAACAACGAAAATAAAAAAAAAACAAGAAAGCCAGGTGACAGGTTTTCTTTAACCCCTTTCCAACCTTAGACTTATAGTTATAGAGTAATGTTGCCTCACCGTTTGCTTGCTGGCTATGAGCACGCAACTTTTCCAGCACATTTCAGCTGATTTCATCAGCTGACATGTGCCCGTAACAGCTACGGGTGGAATCGCGATCCACCCCTCGCTGTTAATCTGTTAAATGCCGCATTCAATCTCTGACGGGCATTTAACACAATCGCGCCGTAAGCGTGTCACTAATCGTGTGTCACATGACCGCGGGCCGCCGATGGGTTGGCATGACAACCCGGAGTCTGCAGCAGACCCCTGTGGTTGTCATTGCTGGATTGCTATGAGCACCGCCCAGCGGTCACCGCTCATAGCAAGTGAGCATTTCAGTTACATAGAGCAGGGCTGAAGCCCTACGGTGTGTAGCACAGGCAATCAGTTAATGGCAGCTTCTAGTCTCCCATGGAGATGATTAAAACAAGTAAAAAGAAAAAAAATGTTTTTAACCCCTTACTGCCATCCGACGTACTATCTCGTCCATGGTACCTGGGCCCGTATGACCATGGACGGGATAGTACGTCCCAGCGATCGGACGCGCTCCCTGGGGGAGCGCGGCCGGGTGTCAGCTGATTATCACAGCTGACACCCGGCACTATGTGTCAGGAGCGGTCACGGAGCGCTCCCGGCACATTAACCCCTGGCACACCGCGATCAAACATGATCGCGGTGTACTGGGGGAACAGGGGAGGATCGCGCAGGGTGGGGGCACCCTGCGCGCTCCCCTGAGACCCTCAGAGCAGCGCGATGTGTCGCGCTGTTCCGAGGGTCCGTCCTCCCTCCAGGTCCCCGGATCCAAGATGGCGCCGGGGTCCTGCAGGGAGGCGGCTTCCTCAGTGCCTGCTGAGAGCAGGCACTGAGAAGCCTGCAGCAATGCCAGAGCGATCGCTGGTGTGACAGAGTGCTGTGCACACTGTCACACCAGCGATCTGCTAAAATACAGTGATGTCCCACCCTGGGACAAAGTAAAAAAGTTAAAAAAATAAAAATTGTTTAAAAAAAAATCATAAAAAAAAAAAAAAAATATTCCCCAATAAATTCATTTTTTCCTGTAAATAAAAAAAAACAAAACAATAAAAGTACACATATTTGGTATTGCCGCATCCGTAACGACCCCGCCTATAAAACTGTCCCACTAGTTAACCCCTTTAGTGAACCCCTTAAAAAAAAAAAAAAACTAAGCAAAAAATCAATGCTTTATCATCATACCGCCAAACAAAATGTGGAATAACACGTGATCAAAAAGACGGATATAAATAAACATGGTACCACTGAAAACGTCATCTTGTCCCGCAAAAAACAAGCCGCCATACAGCATCATCAACGAAAAAATAAAAAAGTTATAGCTCGCAGAATAAAGCGATGCAAAAATAATAATTTTTTATATAGAATTGGTTTTATTCTATAAAAGCGCCAAAACATAAAAAAATGATATAAATGAAGTATCGCCGTAATCGTACTGACCCGAAGAATAAAACTGCCTTATCAATTTTACCACACGCGGAACGGTATAAACGCCTCCCCCAAAAGAAATTCATGAATTGCTGATTTTTGTTCATTCTAACCTCCCAAAAATCGAAATAAAAAGTGATCAAAAAATGTCACGTGCTCAAAAATGGTACCAATAAAAACGTCACCTCGTCCCGCAAAAAATAAGACCTCACATGACTCTGTGGGCCAAAATATGCAAAAATTATAGCTCTCAAAATGTGATGATGCAAAAACTATTTTTTGCAATAAAAAGCGTCTTTTAGCGTGACAGCTGCCAATCATAAAAACCCGCTATAAATAGTAAATCAAACCCCCCTTTATCACCCCCTTAGTTAGGGAAAAATAATAAAATTAAAAAAATTATTTATTTCCATTTTCCCATTAGGGTTAGGGTTGCGGCTAAAGTTAGGGTTAGGGTTGGCGCTAAAGTTAGGATTAGGGTTAGGGTTGGGATTAGGGTTATGGGTGTGTTAGGGTTAGGTTTGTGGTTAGGGTTGGGACTAGGGTTAGGGGTGTGTTGGGGTTAGGGTTGGAGTTAGAATTGGGGGGTTTCCGCTGTTTAGGCACATCAGGGGCTCTCCAAATGTGACATGGCGTCTGATCTCAATTCCAGCCAATTCTGCATTGAAAAAGTCAAACGGTGCTCCTTCACTTCTGAGCTCTGCCATGCGCCCAAACAGTAGTTTACCCCCACATATGGGTTATCAGTGTACTCTGGACCCCAAGAGTTATTGTGTAATTTGTCCTATTTCTTCTCTTACCCTTGGGAAAATAAAAAACGGGGTAAAAATATCAATTTTAAAAAAAAAAAATTATTTTTTGTTTTTACGACTGTACGTTATAAACTTCTGTGAAGCACTTGGGGCTTCATAGCGCTCACCACACATCTAGATAAGTTCCTTGTGGGGTCTATTTTCCAAAATGGGGTCACTTGGGGGGTTTCCACTGTTTAGGCGCATCAGGGGCTCTCCAAATGCGACATGACGCCCCCAGATCATTCCATCAAAGTCTGCAATCCAAAACGTCACTACTTCCCTTCCGATCCCCGACGTGCACCCATACAGTAGTTTACTCCCACATATTGGGTATCAGCGTACTCAGGACAAATTGGACAACTTTTGGGGTCCAATTTCTCCTGTTACCCTTGTGAAAATAAAATATTGGGGACGAAAAAATCATTTTTGTAAAAAAAAAAAAAGATTTTTATTTTACAGCTGTACGTTATAAACTTCTGTGAAGCACTTCGGAGTTCAAAGTGCTCACCACACATCTAGATAAGTTCCTTGAGGGGTCTAGTTTCCAAAATGGTGTCATTTGTTGGGGTTTCCACTGTTTAGGCAGATCAGGAGCTCTCCAAACACGACATGGCATCCAGCCAATTCTGTGTTGAAAAAGTCGAACGGCGCTCCTTCCCTTCCAAACTCTGCTATGCACCTAAACAGTGGTTTACCCCCACATATGGGGTATCAGCGTACTCAGGACAAATTGCACAATAACTTTTGGAGTCTTGTTACCCTTGGGAAAATAAAAATTGGGGTGAAAAGATCATTTTTGTGGAAAAAATATGATTTTTTAATTTTACGGCTCTATGTTATAAACTTGTGTGAAGCACTTTGGGGTTCAAATTGCTCACCAAAGATCTAGATAAGTTCCTTAGGGGGTCTAGTTTCCCAAATGGGGTCACTTGTGGGGGGTTTCCACTGTTTAGGCACATCAGGGGCTCTCCAAATGCAACATGGCGTCCAATCTCCATTCCAGCCAATTTTGTTTGGAAAAAGTCAAATGGTGCTCCTTCCATTCCGAGCTCTGCTGTGCGCCCAAACAGTGGTTCCCCCCCACATATGGGGTATCAGCGTACTCAGGACAAATTGGACATCAACTTTTGTGGTCCAATTTCTCCTGTTACTCTTTGGGAAAATAAAAAATTAGTGACTAAAAGATAATTTTTGTGGGAAAAAAATAGGATTTTTTATTTTCATGCTCGGGCATTATAAACTTGTGTGAAGCACTTGGGGGTTCAAAGTGCTCACCAAAGATCTAGATAAGCTCCTTAGGGGTCTAGTTTCCAAAATGGGGTCACTTGTGGGGGTTTCCACTGTTTAGGCACATCTGGGCACTGCAAACGGAACATGACCCCATCAACGTCTGCATTCCAAAACGTTACCTACTTCCTTTCCAAGCCCTGTCCGTGCGCCCAAACAGTTTCCCCCCCACATATGGGTATCAGCGTACTCAGGACAAATTGGACAACAACTTTTGGGGTCCAATTTCCCTGGAAAAATCAAAAATTTGGGACTAAAAAATAATTTTTGTGGAAAATTGTTTTTTTTATTTTTCAGACCCAGGCATTATAAACTTTTGGAAACACTTGGGGTTCAATGTGATCACAACAGATCTAATAAGTTTCTTAGGGGGTCTAGTTTCCAAAATGGTGTCACTTGGGGGGGGGTTTCCACTGTTTAAGCACATCAGGGCTCTCCAAACACGACATGGCGTCCAATCTCAATTCCAGCCAATTTTAGTTTGAAAAAGTCAAAAGGCGCTCCTTCACCTTACGAGCTCTGCCGTGTGCCCAAACAGTGGTTTTCCCCCACACATGGGGTATTGGCGTACTCAGGAGAAATTGAACAACAACTTTATCTGTCCATTTGCTTCTTTTATCCTTGTGAAAATAAAAAAAAAGTTTGTAATAGATCATTTTTGTGGCTAAAAAGTTAAATATTCATTTTTCCTTCCACGTTGCTTCAGCTCCTGTGAAGCACCTGAAGGGTTAATAAACTTCTTGAATGTGGTTTTGAGTGCCTTGAGGAGTGCAGTTTTTAGAATGGTGTCACTTTTGGGTATTTTCTGTAGCGTCGGCGTCCCTGCCCTCTGCCAGGCAGGACGCTGTTCCCCTGCGACAGCGTCCTCTGCCAGGCAGGGACGTCGGTCCCCTTACCCGCGCTCAGCGTCCTCCTTCCGCCCTGCTGGGGCCGCGCGCATCCTTCCCTGCTTCTGGACTTAGGGCGCGCGCCCACGCGCCCCCCCCGCTCTTAAAGGGCCGCGCACATTTTTCAAAAAGGTCCCCGGCCAATGCCGGAGGACTCCACCCTTTATAAAGTACTTCCTCCCTAATGGAGGTGCCCGAGCAATGTTGTTGTTGCACTGTTTAACTCTGCTTCAGCCCTCAGGGTCCGTTACCAGTTACCTGCCTGTTTCCTGCCAGTTTGCTTTCTGCTACCTGCCCGCTAGCCTGCCTGGAGGTTCGGGCCGTCACATGCGGTGACCATCGGCAATTCCAGAGACTCTCGCCTGCTCACTTGGGGGCGCTCATCTGCCATCTGCCTGCAAGCCTGCCTGGAGGTTCGGCCGTCACATGCGGTGACCATCGCAATTCCAGAGACTCTCGCCTGCGCACTTGGGGGCGCTCATCTGCCATCTGACTGCAAGCCTACCTGGAGGTTCGGCCATCACCTGCGGTGTCTATCGGCTATTCCAGAGACTCTCGCCTGCTCACTTTGGGGCGCTCATCTGTCATCTGCCTGCTAGCCTACCGGAGGCTCCACCATCTCAGGTCGTATATACCTGTCCATTCAGAGACTGCCCCGGCCCCTTGCCTGCCTGCTTATCCAGAGACTGCCCCGGTCCACATGCCGTGACTACCTGCCCGTCTACCCAGAGACTGCCCCGGTCACTTGCCGTGACTACCTGCCTGTCTACTCAGAGACTGCCCCGGTCACTTGCCGTGACTACCTGCCTGTCTACCCAGAGACTGCCCCGGTCACTTGCCGTGACTACCTGCCTGTCTACCCAGAGACTGCCCCGGTCACTTGCCGTGACCTCCCACCTGTCTATCCAGAGACTGCCCCGGTCACTTGCCGTGACCTCCCACCTGTCTGTCCAGAGACTGCCCCTGTCACTTGCAGTGACTTCCTGTCCGTCTCCCCGGGCGCCACCCGCTCCTTTACAAGGAAAGCCTCCTTGTATAATAAAGCTCAGAGGTTCCGCCTCCCAGACCCGTTACATTTTCTGCCATATAGACCCCTCAAATTGACTTCAAATATGAGGTGGTCCCTAAAAAAAAATGGCTTTGTAAATTTTGTTGTAAAAATGAGAAATCGCTGGTCAACTTTTAACCCTTATAATTTCCTAACAAAAAAAAAATGGTTCCAAAATTGTGCTGATGTAAAGTAGACATGAGGGAAATGTTATTTCTTAACTATTTTGTGTGACATATTTCTCTGTTTTAAAGGAATAAAAATTCAAAGTTTGAAAATTGCTAAATTTTCAAAATTTTCGCCATAATTTGCGTTTTTTTCAAAAATAAACGCAAGTTATATCGAAGAAATTTTACCACTAACGGAAGTACAATATGTCACGAGAAAAAAATCTCAGAATCGCGAAGATCCGTTGAAGCGTTCCAGAGTTATAACCTCATAAAGAGACAGTGGTCAGAATTGTAAAAATTGGCCCGGTCATTAACGTGCAAACCACCCTTGGGGGTGAAGGGGTTAAAAATATAACAGTTCAAATCACCCGCATTCAAAATAACACTATATATAAATATAATATATATATATATATATATATATATATATAATATACAGTGCCTACAAGTAGTATTCAACCCCCTGCAGATTTAGCTGATTGACACATGCGGAATTAACTTGGCATTGTGACATTTGTACTGTAGATCAGCCTGGAAGTGGAAATGCACTGCAGCAAAAAAAAATTTTATATTTTTTTTTTTTTTTTTTTTAAACGTTAAAAGTTAATTCAAGTGTCATTTATTATTCAACCCCTCAAACCACAAGAATTCTGTTTGGTCCCCCTAAAGTATTAAGAAGTAGTTCAGGCACCAAGTATAATGAGCTTCACATGTGTGGATTAATGATCTCTTTTGCCAGCCTTTTCTGACTATTTAAGACCCTCCCCAAACTTGTGAACAGCACTCATACATGGTCAACATGGGAAAGACAAAGGAGCATTCCAAGGCCATCAGAGACAAGTTCGTGGAGGGTCACAAGGCTGGCAAGGGTGCAAAACCCTTTCCAAGGAGTTGGGCCTACCTGTCTCCACTGTTGGGAGCATCATCCGTAAGTGGAAGGCTTATGGAACTACTGTTAGCCTTCCACGGCCTGGACAGCCTTTGAAAGTTTCCTCCCGTGCCGAGGCCAGCTTGTCCAAAGAGTCAAGGCTAACCCAAGGACAACAAGGAAGGAGCTCCGGGAAGATCTCATGGCAGTGGGACATTGGTTTCAGTCAATACCATAAGTAACGTACTCCACCACAATGGTCTACGTTCCAGACGAGCCCGTAAGGTACCTTTACTTTCAAAGCATCATATCAAGGCTCGTCTACAGTTTGCTCATGATCACTTGGAGGTCTCTGAGACAGACTGGTTCAAGGTTCTATGGTCTGATGAGACGAAGATCGAGATCTTTGGTGCCAACCACACACGTGACGTTTGGAGACTGGATGGCACTGCATACGACCCCAAGAATACCATCCCTACAGTCAAGCATGGTGGTGGCAGCATCATGCTGTGGGGCTGTTTCTCAGCCAAGGGGCCTGGCCATCTGGTCCGCATCCATGGGAGGATGGATAGTACGGCCTACCTGGAGATTTTGGCCAAGAACCTCCGCTCCTCCATCAAGGATCTTAAGATGGGTCGTAATTTCACCTTCCAACAAGACAACGACCCAAAGCACACAGCCAAGAAAACCAAGGCCTGGTTCAAGAGGGAAAAAGTCAAGGTGTTGGAGTGGCCTAGTCAGTCTCCTGACCTTAACCCAATTGAAAACTTGTGGAAGGAGCTCAAGATTAAAGTCCACATGAGACACCCAAAAACCTAGATAACTTGGAGAAGATCTGCATGGAGGAGTGGGCCAAGATAACTCCACAGACCTGTGCCGGCCTGATCAGGTCTTATAAAAGACGATTATTAGCTGTAATTGCAAACAAGGGTTATTCCACGAAATATTAAACATAGGGGTTGTATAATAATTGACCCACACTTTTATGTTTAAAATTTATTAAAATTCAACTGAGCAACATAACTTTTTGTTTTGTAAGATTTATGCTTCTGTTAATAAATCCTACTCTCATTTGCAGTTTGAAGGCTCTAACTTATTTGCCTCTTATCAAACCAGCTAAATCTGCAGGGGTTGAATACTACTTGTAGGCACTGTATATTGGTATTGCCACGTTCAGAATCGCCCAATTTATCAATATATAAAAATAATCTGATCAGTAAACGGCTTAACAAGAAAAAAAATCAAAACGCCAGAATTACGTTGTTTTGGTCGCCGCAACATTGCAATAAAATGCAATAACGGGTGATCAAAAGATCCTATCTACACAAAATAGTATCAATAAAAACATCATATTGGCACTCAAATCATAAGCCCCGACCCAGCCACAGATCACGAAAAACTGGAAACGCTACGGATCCCGGAAAATGGTGACTTTTTTTTTCTATAATCTTTGGATTTTATTTCACCACTTAAATAAAAAAAGAACCTATAAATATTTGGTGTCTATGAAATCTAAATGACCTGGAGAATCATTATGGCAGTCAGTTTTAGTATTTGGTGAACATAGTAAAAAACAATTGTGGAATTGCACTTTTTTTGTAATGTAACTGCACTTTTAATCTTTTTTCCCATTTTGCAGTATACTATATGGCAAAACCAATGGTGTCATTCAAAAGTACAACTCGTCTTACAAAAATCAAGCCCTCCCATGACCATATTGACGGAAGAATAAAAAAGTCATGGCTTTGGGAAGAGGGGGAGCAAAAACGAAAACTCAAAAAAGGAAAAACCCAAGGTGGTGAAGGGGTTAAAGTGCAGCACGCCTGGTCCCTCTCATCAGTTGGAGACGAGTTAGGAGGCCCCATATGCATAAGATAATCAGCTGCTTCCTCTCTCTCTTTCTATATATATTTATAAAGGAAAAATTGGACAAAACCAAACCATCCAGACAAGAAGCAAGGAATGGAGGCAGCCCACCAAAAAGGAAGGCAGAAAACAGTGGTTTATTAGCCCATAATGGCTGGCAACGTTTCAGTTCTGAAGGGAGCTTGAGGAAGGTTCACACTTCAGAACCAAAGCGTAGCCTGTCACTGGTTCGCCATCTTTTTTAGTATGATGCCTCCATTTGTTGCTTCATATATTCATCTGATTTATCTCTGTTTATACTTTGAGAACTTCCAAGGACTTGACTTTCGTAATCACACGTCACTATATGAGCGTGGCCTATTAATGCTCCATAGAAACTCTCCACATCACCTTCATATCCCCTCTAATAAGACACATTAAAATATTTCTCTTGTTCGTCAGATTTCTGTCAGTCGTTCAGTACAGGAACAACAGGAATAAAGAACTTTCCTGAGCTTCGATGTCCTGTATTCGTCAGGCAGCTCTGACAAGGGTACTTTGAGCCTTCAGACATCTTTTCTGAGAAATCATAAAAATCTCTAAAATTCAAGTATCGTCTGCATGAAATCTAATCACTGAGCCAAGTTCCTCGCCCCTGACGCCACAACACGCTCCCCGCAGACTGCTCTTCTTCATGGAGTAATTAGAGACGTCTGCATTGCTGGCCATGGACTCCGCGGAGTCTTCTGACAGCAGCTCCTGGGTGTAGGTGAAGATAAATATCTCTACATAAACTTGTCCGGGGTGATTAGAAAAGTACGATATTTTATACATATGAACACTTGTCTTGATACAACTCTGACTATTTCTGAAAACATAGTCTTATAAGAATTGTTTCCCATAACGGGTTTGACGCTGAAGGAACGTTGCTCATCAGGTGATGCGAGATACGCACTGGTGGATTCACATTCTGGGGCAGATATTTTTTCATTGTGATATCGGTCATGGCACAGCCATACAAATAATACCTATTTTCTAATGATCCTATATGCCAGGGATTAGATATCAAGTTTTGAAGCCACATGAACATTAGCCTGGAAGTGCGTTGGTGGCAGTGACATAGTGCGGGTTACCAGCGCCCAGGACAAGGTAAGTATTTTGCTCCCCTTAACTCTCGAGCTGTTATTGCTTACAAAACCCCTCATTCCTCCAACACGTTTTGCAATTTGAGGAAAATACTGATGTAATTAGAACTTTCACTTTGACCTAGTTTCTCTGCGCTTTTTGATAACATTATAAAATTAAAAAGTTACACAATAATTTTTTTTTTTGCTTTTTTTCAGTAAAAATTGTATTACTCTAGCCCAAGTCTAACCATTGCTAGGATTAGAAAAAGTGTAAAACTATAAAAGCAGCTTATAATAATGAATGATGACAGTAATGAATCAGTTAACTCGATTCAATTTTGTCTTTGTGCATTATGTGCTAATCTTCGGCAATTTCTGTTATGCAGAGCACAGCAGCGGAGATGAGCTGCTCATTATACTGAGCCTTGTAATTTATGTAAGTTAGGTTGCTGCCTATGCAGAGCGCAGCAGCCAATGAAAAACTCATAATTTTTTTTTGATCTGCTTAAAGGGAATCTGTAACCAGATTTCATCTATCTAAACTATATTAATATGGGCATACAGATTATAGACTGCTGAGGAGATAACTTTATATAAGTGACCTCTTCCAGGCTCCGGGGCGTACGGTGCCTGGAGATAACTCTGCCTCCAGAGATTATGTTACATGAAGGAGGAGTTACCAGTATGATGTGAAATGGTTACCAGTGTGATGTGTAATGGCTGCTCTCGGCTCTCGTGACCTCACTGCAGAGCTGTGAGTGATTATACCTGACACATCTACAAATTCCTCTCAGCTTCAGCTTCCATCTCACAGGCAGACATGGTTGCAATTCAACAGAGTTCAGAGAGCTGCAAAAAATATGCTTGCAAGAAGACAAAGTTAATTTCCCCTGTTCTGTGTTAGTTAAATGTCTTTGTCGTTTTGTAAACACATGTTTTGCTGCTTTTGAGCTCTGCTGTATTGCAACAATATTACACCCTGTCTGCCTGTGAGCTGGAAGGTGAGAGGAACCTGCAGATGTGTCAGATATAATCACAGCTCTGCTGTGAGGCCAGGAGAGCAGAGAGCGGCCATCACACTCGTAACCCCTCCTCTAATGTAAAATAATCTCTGAGGGCAGAGTTATTTTACGGGCAGCGTCATCCCCAGAGAATGGAACAGCTCATTTACATATAATAAAAGCATGGATTTCTCTGGAATAAGACATCAGACCTACAATCCCATATGGACGGCTTAGGAGGGCCAATACTACTGACAGGTTCCTTTAAATGTACTCTGTCACCCCATTTTTCGACTATAAGATGCAGCCACTGCCATCAGGAGCTTATCTACAGCATTCTGTAATGCTGTAGATAAGCCCCGGATGTAACCTGAAAGAGAAGAAAAACTAGTTATATTATACTCACCAAGGGGCGGTCTGAGGTCCAGTCCGATGGGTGTCACTGTCCGGTTCAGCGCCTCCCATCTTCTAGCGAAGACGTCCTCTTCTTTGCTTCCTGTCACGGCTCCGCCGCACTGCGCACTGCTTTGCCGGGAAAGGTCAGAGAGGTCCTGCGCCAAAGCCAGCTCTAAAGTTTGGTGGAGGAGGGATAATACTATGTGGCTGTTTCATGGGTTGGCCCAGGGCCCTTACTTCTAGTGAAGGAAATGCATCAGCATACCATTTTGGAGAATTGTAGATTCCAATGTGGTAAGAAAAGTTTGGGGAAGGCTTTTTTCTTTTTCCAACATAAGGTTGATAAAGGCATGGTTGGGGAGTTGGGTGTGGAAGAACTTGACTGTACAGAGCCCTGACCTCAACCCTATATGCAGTTGTGCTCAAAAGTTTACATACCCCGGCAGAATTTTTGCTTTCTTGGCCTTTTTTCAGAGAATATGAATGATGACACCAAAACTTTTTCACCACTCATGGTTAGTGGTTGGGTGAAGACATAAATTGTCAAACTACTGTGTTTTCTATTTTTAAATCATAATATCAACCCAAAACATCAAAATGACCCTGATCAAAAGTTTGCATACCCCATTTCTTACTATTGTGTTTTGCTCCCTCTAACATCAATGACAGCTTGAAGTCTTTTGTGGTAGTTGTGGATGAGGTTCTTTATTTTCTCAGATGGTAAAGCTGCTCACTTGGCAAAAAGCCTCCAGCTCATGTAAATTCCTGGGCTGTCTAGCATGAACTGCGTGCTTGAGATCTCCCCAGAGTGGTTCAATGATATTGAGGTCAAGAGACTGAGATGGCCACTCCAGAACCTTCACTTTGTTCTGCTGAAGCCAATATCGGGTCGACTTGGCCTTGTGTTTTGGATTGCTGTCATGTTGGAACGTCCAAGTACGTCCCATGTGCAGCTTCCGGGCTAATGATTGCAAATTTGTCTCCAGTATTTGCTGATAACGTGCTGCATTCATCTTTCCTTCAACTTTGACCAAGTTTCATGTGCCTTTGTAGCTCACACATCCCCAAAACATCAGCGGTCCACCTCAGTGTTTTACAGTAGGAATGGTGTTCCTTTTATCCTAGGCCTTGTTGACCTCTCTCAAAATGTAATGTTTTTGGTTGTGGCCAAAAAGTTCAATTTTGGTCTCTTCACTCCAAATTACTTTGTTCCAGAAGTTTTGAGGCTTGTCTCTGTGCTGTTTTGCGTTTTGTAGTCAAGATACTTTGTGGCATTTGCGCAGTAATGGCTTTCTTCTGGCGACTCGACCATGCAGCCCATTTGTCTTCAAGTGCCTCCTTATTGTGCATCTTGAAACAGCCACATCACTAGGTTTCAGAGAGTCCAGTATTTCATTGCTATTTGTGGGTTTTTCTTTGCATCCCGAACAATTTTCCTGGCAGATGTGGATGAAATATTTGTTGGTCTACCTGAAAGTGGTTTTGTTTTTACAGAGCCCCGATTTTCCATTTGTTAATCACAGTTTGAAGGCTGCTGACTTGCATTATCAGTTCCTTGGATATCTTTTTGTATCCCTTTCCTGTTTTATACAGTTCAACTACCTTTTCCCGTAGATCCGTTGACAATTCTTTTGCTTTCCCCATGACTCCCAATCCAGAAATGTCAGTGGCTCGATGAAAGATGCAAGAGTCTGTCTGTTTACCAGAAACTCACTCAACTTTTTTGCACACACACTGATTACAAGCAAACAGGTCACAGGTGAGGATGTTACCTTTAATAGCCATTCAAACCCATTTGTGTCAACTTCTGTGCATGTTATCAGGCCAAAATCACCAGGGTATGTAAACTTTTGATCAGGGTCATTTGGATGTTTTGGGTTGTCATTATGATTTAGAAAGAGAAAACACAGTAGTTTGGCAATAAATGGCTTCATCCTACCACTAACCATGAGTGGAGAAAAAATTTTGGTGTTATCATTCATATTCTCTGATAAAAGGCCAAGAAATTAAAAATTCTGCCGGTGTATGTAAACTTTTGAGCACAACTGTAACACCATTTTGATGAACTAGAAAGGAGATTGAGAATCAACTGAGAGTTTCCAATGTGTCCACTTAAAGTGCCACTGTCTATTGACTCTGATACTTTGAGGTCCAGACTCATGTGTTATAAGATGTGGTGTCACCAATGTACTTTCTACAAATAATAATTACTAGTTGTACTATTACGAGATGCCACTGTTGACAAAATGTGTTAGGGGCCGTTTACACAGGTCAACCTGGCCTGCGTACAGAGTCCAACCCTGCTTCAAATGTGCATTGAACAATCTGTAATAGACAGCTCAGTGCTTGCAGGCGGCCATTATTCTCAGCGACATGAGCCCTGATTACACAGGATGATGCGCTGATGAGAACGATGATCTTTTGTGCAGCACGGTAGATCATTTCCCCAACAAGCGAGCATTTTGCTTGTTGGTTGGGGCAGCCTGTTTAGGCTATAAGATTATTGTGAAACAAGCAATCATAGGATAATCTTGCAGTGTAAATGGACCTTTGGTTTCTACCTTAAGGTAGTTTTCCTATCAAAAACTTGTCATTTATTTACAGGAATAAATGAAATGTCTAAGAATTGTATTGCTGATTGTGCGCCTACAATGGGATTTCCGTCATTTACAAGAACAGCATTGCTAAGGTAAGCACGGTGGCTCAGTGGTTAGCACTGCGGTGCTGGGGTCGTGGGTTCAAATCCCAACAAGGACAATATCTGCGAGGATTTTGTATGTTCTACCCGTGTTTGCGTGGGTTTCCTCAGGGGTCTCTGGTTTCCTACCACACTACAAAGACATACTGATAGGAAACTTAGATTGTGAGCCTCAATGGTGACAATGCGAATAATGTCTGTAAAGTGCTGTGGAATTAATGGCTCTATATAAATGAGTAATATAAATGTGATTTGTTCTTCCTCACCCACATGACTATGAAAGCATTATACACAAAATAAATTTTTCAGAGTGACACTCACTCTCACTTATCCTCTGCTTCATCTGTGACTCTGATCACAGTTGGTTTTTACTTCCTGCTCCCATCTCGACACGCCAGAAATGGCTGCCCAGCCAATCACAGTCTGAGACAGGTCAGCTCTGAGGCCAGCGATTGGCTGATCTGGCATCTCCTGCCATTTCCTGTGTGTTGAAAATGGGAAATGACATAGAGACCAGTGTGCACCAGGTAAGCCTCACAGCAGGAGCTGTAGGGGATCCGTGAAACTGAGTATCACTTTTTTTGTTTCTTTTTTGTAACCGTCAGGAGCTGAGTGTTAAACTGAAGCGCCATGGGATCATAATGGTGAGGTTTTTTTTAATTTGTATTAGCTCTATAAAAACAACTACTAGACAACCTCTCTAGGAACGTGCAAAACTGACCCTATTTTCTTCCTAGGGGGCCACTGCATAGCGCAAGGATTCTCAGCAGCACTTTATTACAACGAGAAATGTGATGCCGAGAGCTACTGGTAATTGGCCGGTGTAAAAGCAAACCTAGTGATGTCAAACCAATCATTTCTGTAAAACTTTTCCAGCAACTCCATGAATCCTGCAAGCAAAACGTTTTTTTTTAATTTTTTTAAGTTATTATTTATTTTTGTTTTGTCTCCTTTAAGAATCTAATTGTGTTTCCTTCTTCCATCACTTCTTTACCTGTTTACATTGAGGAAAGTTGATAGTGACCTCTCCCTCCTTGTTGAATGTGCCCTCACACCTTTTCATGGATGTGTACAGGAAATAAGCCATTATCTCAAGAACAATAAATAAATGCTGCTCACTGTCTCAGTTTTCCTAGAAGCTTTGGGTGCGGTAGACACATCCTATACATTCACAGCTTGTGCTTTCTGTGATGCTTCATGCAATAGGGAAGAACACCAGCATTATAATGTTGATAGGGGCTCGTTCAGACAGGACTGTGTGCTCTCCGTCTGCCACACGGGCTGGGGAATACGATGGCGCTATACAAGTGAGGAAAATAGCATACAGACAGCACACTGACCAATGCATGTCTATGGCCTAATTCATTAAGAAAAAAATGCTGCCTCCCTGAGTTTGATCTGATATTCAAATCACACTCAAGTTAATGAGTGCATAGAAAACATCAAACTGCACTCGGATGACATCTGAGTGCGGTCCGCTTTCTGCGACCTCACAGAATGGAGAAAGTTTTTTCTCCATCTTCTCATCTGAGAGAATTGGATCACACTCTGATCAGAGTGTGATTTGCGTAATCGACCGATTCTTTTGCATGCTAAAAAAAGCTTGTCTGCACTATCAAAGAGTTAATATGCCCAGGATGTATTCCTACTGTATATCACCATATTATGGTGCTGTAAACTCTACTAAGTACATGGAGCCATATTCTGTCTAGCTTTAATGTGTCTGAAAATAATTATGGTCAATGAAACTTGCACTTATTCATCTTGTAAACTTAGGGCATGTTCACATTGAGGATTTACTGCAGATAGTCATGCTGATCTTGCTGCTAATTTCCCTGTCTGCTATCAGTGCCTTTTCTTAAAGAAAATAAAAAAATCTCTGCTCTGCTGGTGATTTCCATGCTGTCTGCACCCATCCGCTCCATATACATGCCCCTCATCTCATACCTTCCTCCTCATATTGTGTCTTCAAATTTCTCAAGTGTCTGCACCTGTACCTTCTTTGCTCCCCAAACTTGAGTCCTCAAATCATCCCTGTTCCTTTAGTAAATGCCCCCATCACAGTAAATACCCCAAAGCCCTGTTACATTAAATAACCCCATCACAGTAAATATCACCCACACCCAGTAAATACTCCTCAAGGAGGTAAATATCCCACACACAGTAGATATACCCCCCCACGGTAATACCCCCTTCACACAATAAATACCCCCCACACGCAGTAAATACTCCCTCAGGCAGTAACTACCCGCACATGCAGTAAATGCTCCCCCACACGCAATAAATACCCCCAAAGCAGTAAATACACCACCATCTTCAGTGTCTTCATCTCCACTGGAGCACTTATCACCAATGCTGTCCGCACCAGCGAGCGATGTCAGCAGTGTAATCACCTGACCTGATCACATTGCTGGAGTCGCTCTGACACGGCGGTCAGAGCTTCAATTGTACTCATGTCTGTAAGACCGGAGTAGAATTGATCACTGGGAGCCGATACGCTGCAGCTCTTCTGTGCCGGCTCTCAGCTTGACAGCTGGCTCAGAGAACAGCACCCCAGTCCAGGGAGAGGCAGAGGGCCGTCAACAGGGGAGACACTTCGGACTGGCGCATTAGGCTGCCTGACTGCGCCCCCCCTGTCTGCTGCACCTGGGGCACATGCCTCTCCCCCTAGATACACCTCTGTGCTACTCTATGCTCCATGCTGGTCTATACTTTATGCTTCTCTATGGCCTCTTTCACACTTCAGTAGTTTGGCATCAGCTAAAATCCGCCAAAGTGTGAAAATAGCGGATCCGCCAGAAAAGGTGAAAAATGGATGCAAACAGATCCGTTTTCTGACGGATCCGCTATGAACTTTTGAACCTGGAATATAACCCAAAAATGCAGGTACACATGTCTGGCACGGAGGAGAGAGAGAGCGAGACCCCGGACAGTGTTTTCTGCATTTTGTATGTATTTTCTATGGGAGCAACAGATCCGCCACCCATAGGCGACCATTATACAAAATGACGGACGCAGCGGATCCGCCATAGTCCGCCATTTTGACGCACACCAAAAAACGTTGCATTGAACGTTCTCCAAAAATGCCGGATGCCAAATTGATGTCGGATTTGTCAAAAAACGGATCCAACGGACGACCATCCATCAAAATCCGCCACTAACGCAAGTCAATGGGAAAAAAGCGGATCCGCTTTTTTCACACTTTGGCGGATTTTGACTGATGTCGCACGACTGAAGTGTGAAAGAGGCCATGCTGCAAGCTGGACAAAGCTCTTTGCTTCTCTATGCTGCTCTATGCTCCGTGTTGCTCTATGCTCCGTGCTGCTCTATGCTCCATGCTGCCCTATGCTCTATGCTGCTCTATGCTCCATGTTGCTCTATGCTCCATGCTGCTCTATGCTCCATGCTGCCCTATGCTCTATGCTGCTCTGTGCTCCATGCTGCCCTATGCTTCATGCTGCTCTATGCTCCATGTTGCCCTATGCGCCGTGTTGCCCAATGCTTCATGCTGCTCTATGCTCCATGTTGCCCTATGCTCCGTGTTGCCCTATGCGCCGTGTTGCCCAATGCTTCATCATGCTCTATGCTCCATGTTGTTCTATGCTCCGTGTTGCTCTATGCTCCATGCTGCTCTATGCTCCGTGTTGCTCTATGCTCCATGCTGCTCTATGCTCCGTGTTGCTCTATGCTCCATGCTGCCCTATGCTCCGTGCTGCTCTATGCTCCATGCTGCTCTATGCTCCGTGTTGCTCTATGCTCCATGCTGCTCTATGCTCCATGCTGCTCTATGCTCCGTGTTGCCCTATGCTCCGTGTTGCTCTATGCTCCATGCTGCCCTATGCTCCGTGTTGCTCTATGCTCCATGTTGCTCTATGCTCCGTGTTGCTCTATGCTCCATGCTGCTCTATGCTCCATGCTGCTCTATGCTCCGTGTTGCCCTATGCTCCGTGTTGCCCTATGCTCCATGCTGCTCTATGCTCCGTGCTGCTCTATGCTCCATGCTGCTCTATGCTCCGTGTTGCTCTATGCTCCATGCTGCTCTATGCTCCATGCTGCTCTATGCTCCGTGTTGCCCTATGCTCCGTGTTGCTCTATGCTCCATGCTGCCCTATGCTCCGTGTTGCTCTATGCTCCATGTTGCTCTATGCTCCGTGTTGCTCTATGCTCCATGCTGCTCTATGCTCCGTGCTGCTCTATGCTCCATGCTGCTCTATGCTCCGTGTTGCTCTATGCTCCATGCTGCTCTATGCTCCATGCTGCTCTATGCTCCGTGTTGCCCTATGCTCCGTGTTGCTCTATGCTCCATGCTGCCCTATGCTCCGTGTTGCTCTATGCTCCATGTTGCTCTATGCTCCGTGTTGCTCTATGCTCCATGCTGCTCTATGCTCCATGCTGCTCTATGCTCCGTGTTGCCCTATGCTCCGTGTTGCCCTATGCTCATGCTGCTCTATGCTCCGTGCTGCTCTATGCTCCATGCTGCTCCGTGTTTCTCTATGCTCCGTGTTGCTCTATGCTCCGTGCTGCTCTATGCTCCGTGCTGCTCTATGCTCCGTGTTGCTCTATGCTCCATGCTGCCCTATGCTCCATGTTGCTCTATGCTCCATGCTGCTCTATGCTCCATGCTGCCCTATGCTCCATGCTGCCTATGCTCCATGTTGCTCTGTGCTCCATGCTGCTCTATGCTCTGTGTGCTCTATGCTCCATGCTGTCTATGCTCCATGCTGCTCTATGCTCCGTGTTGTCTATGCTCCATGTTTGTCTCTATGCTCCATGCTGCTCAGTGTATGCTCTCATGCTCCGTGCTTGCTCTATGCTCCATGCTGCTCTATGCTCCATGCTGCTCCGTGTGCTCTATGCTCCGTGTTGCTCTATGCTCCTGCTGTTCTATGCTCCAGTGCTGTTCTAGTGCGCTCATGCTGTTCTATGCTCCATGCTGTCTATGCTCCATTGTTCTCTATGCTCCATGTTGGCCTATGCTCCATGCTGGCCTATGCTCCATGCTGTCCTATGCTCCATGCTGCTCTATGCTCCATGGCTGTCTCCATGCTGCCTATGCTGTTCTATGCTCCATGCTGCCTATGCTCCGTGTTGCTCTATGCTCCGGTGTTGCCCTATGCTGCCGTGTTGCCCTATGCTCCGTGTTGCTCTATGCTCCATGCTGCTCTATGCTCATGCTCTCGTGTTGCTCTATGCTCCTGTTTGCTCTATGCTCCTATGCTGCTCCTATGCTCCGTGTTGCTCTATGCTCCGTGTTGTTCTATGCTCCATGCTGTCTATGCTCCATGCTGGCTCTATGCTCCTGTGGCTCTATGCTCCTGTGTCTATGCTCCATGCTGCCCTATGCTCCATGTTTTGCCTATGCTCCATGTGCTCTATGCTCCATGCTGCCCTATGCTCCGTGTTGCCCTATGCTCCGTGTTGCTCTATGCTCCATGCTGCTCTATGCTCCGTGTTGCTCTATGCTCCATGCTGCCTATGCTCGTGTTGCTCTATGCTTCGTGTTGCTCTATGCTTCGTGTTGCTCTATGCTCCGTGTTGCTCTATGCTCCGTGTTGCTCTATGCTCCGTGTTGCTCTATGCTCCGTGTTGCTCTATGCTCCGTGTTGCTCTATGCTCCGTGTTGCTCTATGCTCCATGCTGCCCTATGCTCCATGTTGCTCTATGCTCCATGCTGCTCTATGCTCCATGCTGCCCTATGCTCCATGCTGCTCTATGCTCCGTGTTGCTCTATGCTCCATGCTCTCTATGTCCATGCTGCTCTATGCTCCATGCTGCTCTATGCTCCATGCTGCTCTATGCTCCATGTTGCTCTATGCTCCATGCTGCTCTATGCTCTGTGTTGCTCTATGCTCCATGCTGCTCTATGCTCCATGCTGCTCTATGCTCCGTGTTGCTCTATGCTCCATGCTGCTCTATGCTCCGTGTTGCTCTATGCTTCGTGTTGCTCTATGCTCCATGCTGTCCTATGCTCCATGCTGTCCTATGCTCCATGCTGTCTATGCTCCATGCTCTATGCTGGTTGCTCTATGAGCTCACAGCTTGTGTTGGCCTATGCTCCGGTTGCTCTACTCATGCTGCCCTATGCTCGTGTTGGCCTATGCTCCGTGTTGCTCTATGCTCCATGCTGTCCTATGCTCCGTGTTGCTCTATGCTCCGTGTTGCTCTATGCTCCATGCTGCACTATTCTCCGTGTTGCTCTATGCTTCGTGTTGTCTTCCCCTTATGCTCCGTGTTGCTCTATGCTCCATGTTGCTCTATGCTCCGTGTTGCTCTATGCTCCGTGTTGCTCTATGCTCCGTGTTCTCTATGCTCCGTGTTGCTCTATGCTCCGTGTTGCCTATCTAGGGCTTGCTGTGTTCTCCATGCTGCTCTATGCTCCATGCTGCACTATGCTCCGTGTTGCTCTATGCTCCATGCTGCACTATGCTCCGTGTTCTTGCCTCTCTATGCTCCGTGTTGCTCTATGCTCCGTGTTGCTCTATGCCGTGTTGCTCGTCCGTGTTGCTCTATGCTCCGTGTTGCTCTATGCTCCGTGTTGCTCTATGCTCCGTGTTGCTCTATGCTCCGTGTTGCTCTTTTCCGCTCATGCCTGCTCTATGCTCCGTGTTGCTCTATGCTCCGTGTTGCTCTATGCTCCGTGTGATTGCTCTATGCTCCGTGTTGCTCTATGCTCCGTGTTGCTCTATGCTCCGTTTGCTCTTGCTCCTTGCCTATGCTCCGTGTTGCTCTATGCTCCGTGTTGCTCTATGCTCCGTGTTGCTCTATGCTTCGTGTTGCTCCATGCTGCTCTATGCTCCATGCTGACTAGCGTAGTGACCTGAACTTTGCCGCAGGTGACGTAAAGCCTAGATACAAGTCTGTTACTACACATTGGTTGCCCCATGAAGACCTGAATCTGCTTCCATGTGCTGCTTACATTGTGTGCTTGTCTACATAGTTGTGTTTAACCCCTTGTATATTGGAATTCTCTTGCAATGTTACGATCTTACATCGGTAGAATGGATTTTGCTTCAGTGGTGTCGTCTAAATGACCCAGAACGGAGAAGGTTAAGTGCTACTTTTTTGGAATGTCTCAAGTCTTTCCTCTAAGCAGTTTTATCCTCTGCTAATCTATTGTTCATCATATTCTGTAGAAAAACTCGAGCACCTTAATGGAAATGTACAAATAAACATGTGTGATTATTTCCTCTGGATGACAGCTATCACTTTAGGATCCTTAGACCACCCAGGAAGACTTTCTTTATCAAGTTCTTTGATCCACTTTCTCCATGTACTGATGAACGCGGCCAAAGTAGCACTGGTTTAGCTGGACATTTGATGCACAGATTATACTTTAGCAGAAGCGTTTACAGCTTATTATTTAAAAGGAGCCTGTCAACACTGTTTTACGTATGGAAGTAGTAAGGATGTATACTCGCTTGATTACCAATAGAAATGATACCTTTTTTCTAGAGATCCTTTGTGCCGGTCGTGAGAAATCGAGTGTGAAAGCAATAAGCAAATCAGGCTGGAAGTGAATTGGACTGCTTCTTCCAAGAGCATTGACACCCCCCCATTGCACTTACAGCCTGATTTGCAGATGGTTTCAACACTAACTTTCTCATGACAGCTTTTATTTCCTAAAATGACAGCTGTGGTGTAATGGATTCGTTTGGACAACAACAATCCTTTTTCCTTTAGAATTTATTTTTATATATAGTCCCTGCAGCTTGAAAAACAAGCCCATAGCATGATGCTGCCACCAGCATGTTTCACTGTAGGGATTGTATTGGGCAGGTGATGAGCAGTGCCTGATTTTCTCCACACATACCGCTTAGAATTATCACCAAAAAGTTCTATCTTCTCATCAGACCAAAGAATCTTGTTTCTGGTAGTCTGGGAGTCCTTCATGAGTTTTTTAGCAAACTCTATGTGGGCTTTCATATGTCTTGCACTGAGGAGAGGCTTCCGTCGGGCCACTTTGCCATAAAGGCCAAACTGGTGGCGGGCTGCAGTGATAGTTGACTTTGTGGAACTTTCTCCATCTCCGTTCTGCATCTGTGGAGGTCAGCCACAGTGATTTTGGGGTTCTTCTTTACCTCTCTCACCAAGGCTCTTCTCCAACGATTGCTCAGTTTGGCTGGATGGCCAGGTCTAGGAAAACTTCTGGTAGTCCCAAACTTATTCCATTTAAGGCTTATGGAGGCCACTGTGCTCTTAAGAACCTTGAGTACTGCAGAAATTCTTTTGTAACCTTGGACAGATGTGTGCCTTGCCACAATTCTGTCTCTGAGCTCCTTCGCCAGTTCCTTTGACCTCATGATTCTCATTTGGTCTGACATGCACTGTGAGCTGTGAGGTCTTATATAGACAGGTGTGTGCCTTTACAAATCAAGTCCTATCAGTTTAATTAAACACAGCTGGACTCCAATGAAGGAGTAGAACCATCTCAAGGAGGATCACAAGGAAATGGACAGCATGTGATACAAATATGAGTGTCTGAGCAAAGGGTCTGAATACTTATGACCATGTGATAGTTCAGTTTTTATTTTTTAATAAATTTGCAAAAAGTCTACATTTCTGTTTTTTTTTTTTCAGTCAAGATGGGGTGCAGAGTGTACATTAATGAGAAAAAAATGAACTTTTTTGAATTTACCAAATGGCTGCAATGAAACAAAGAGTGAAAAATTTAAAGGGGTCTGAATACTTTCCATACCCAAAGTAGCATTGGGCTACAATTTCCATCTATCATCTGTAATGTCTGGAAATTGTATGTGAGAAGAATCGTCATGTCATTGTGGCACTCAGATTACAATAAATATCGATAAGCACAATATCGATAAGCACATGATCAGCCAACAGTGGCATGTAATCACTACCAGAAGTCCTGCTGATGAGCACCTACCAGCAATTACTATGATCTGAGCGCTGCTGTTGCAATGATATGTTTGCTATACTTAGATCGCTGTAAAGACTAGTGAGAATTACAGTGCCAACTAACAGAACCTGCCTTGCCAGCTGTCTTCAGTGACAGTGTCTACATCTTGGTATCACATGCAGTTGTAATACACTAGCTGGGGGTGGATTTTTCAGTGCTATCTGTACTCACTGCGCTGGCAACTGCTTCATCCCTGGTGTAATTCTCACCCGATTCGGAGTATAAAGAATTGGAGTCAGAGTTCAGAACAACGTCAAACAGTTCAGCTTTATTTTCCTCCAGACACATCACATCCAAGACACCATTAGCATGCTTGACATGGTACCAGCAATACATCTTCTACAGCTCCGCTTCACTTTCTCTGCTACACCAGAATGGACCACAAAGTAACTGCGGGACAAGGAGCCCGGTGAAAACGACACTTCAATCTCTTCCCCTGGAACCAGCTTCTGTCCAGGCACGGAAATACACATCTAATAGGTCGTCCACCCCCTTCTGGTTATCCTGCCCGTGTACTCGCTGGTGGCCCACTCGACTACTTCTTCAGCACGCACACTTCTGCTGAACATTCCCACAGTGGCTCGTCCACTGGCACTACTACTTCATCAGCTCACAGACTCTGGCTGACGGTCCCACAGTGATTCCTTCACTGGCTTCACTACTGCTGGTACCTTTCACTCTTCATGTCAGCTATGCAGCTCAGGACCAGGGACATCTGAACAGCAACAGTGTCCACCCCCCGACTGACTATCTCCAGGAAATCCCCACCTAGTTCCCAGCTGAAACTTCTTGATGTCCTACCAGGGTGCCGCACTAAACCATCTGGTAACTTCATAACTGGGCCCACTAATATACCCCCATCTAATGGCCCTTTGCAATACTACACTTCCCCCGACTATGATTACTATACTACAAGTGCCCTCCCCTAATATTCCCAAAGGATGCATTACCTTACCTACATCTATGTGAAATGCAATACAGAAGACACTACAATGCGTCAAAATAAGATACATAACAATTATATACATAGCAGCATAAACATTTAAAGGGCTAGGCCCTGACCCTCCTTACACAGTCATCAACAAAATGTCTCTGCACTGTGATCCTAAACTTCATTCCTCCCTTATCCTTTTGTAAACACCCAGAGACATGTGAGCAGATCCCACCCCAATTTACTGCAGTCATAATGTGAGCTAGCAGTACACTAGGTTTTCATGGCAAATGTCAGCAGCTACTCCTCCTAGTGTTCCAAAGTTGCAAATATAACAACTTTAGTGATTTTTCATATTTTATGCGATTAACAAAATACATATATATTTTTCAAAAAATAAAATCATTAATACTTTACTTTTTTCAAACACTTTTTGTTTTTGATGACGCCTTCCTTTTAAGTTAAATACATTTAGTACAACTTGGCGCGGTTTTCAAAACAATTGACATGCATTGTAGAGATGAAATTTGCAACATGTCAATTTATTCTGCAGATTTCGCTGCTTGTTTTTCCTTTTGCAATGCAGAGGATGAAATGTGAACAAAAGCTGCACTTTTTCTACCCACAGCAAATTTTGCAGCATATTTAGTGCAGTGGATTTCACAGCAGTATTTCACACGTCATATATTCTGCAGGGAATACACCACATGGGAACATACAGTTAATTTACAAAAATGCACTAGTGTGCAGCAAAATCTCACATCAGTATTGCTTTTTCAGAACAAATCAATCTCTTTTGGTTTTATCGTATTAGCGCAAAGGTCACAGCAAAGATCTTGTGGAAAGAATGGGCATAAAGAAGTATTACACTGTTGCCAGTTTAGCTTTCAGACACCCTAGTCTGCAGACCCCGGGTGTAATCGCAGCCGCTGCAGCCAAGCTGAGATCTTGTACATTTGCGGACTGATATTGTGCACTGAGACCAGTGGACAAAATACCGCAGGTACGTGTGGACCCAAAACCGCAGGTACGTGGGGACCCAATACCGCAGGTACGTGCGGACCCAATACCGCAGCTATGTGCGGACCCAAAACCGCAGGTACGTGGGGACCCAATACCGCAGGTATGTGCGGACCCAAAACCGCAGGTACGTGGGGACCCAATACCGCAGGTACGTCCGGAACCAAAACCGCAGGTACGTCCGGAACCAAAACCGCAGATACGTGCGGCCCCAAAACCGCAGGTACGTGCGGACCCAATACCGCAGGTGCGTACGTACCCAATACCGCAGGTACGTGGGGACCCAATCCTGCAGATACGTCCGGAACCCAAACCGCAGGTACGTGGGGACCCAATACCGCAGGTGCGTGCGTACCCAATACCGCAGGTATGTGCGGACCCAATACCGCAGGTATGTGCGGACCCAAAACCGCAGGTACGTGGGGACCCAATACCGCAGGTATGTCCGGAACCAAAACCGCAGGTACGTCCGGAACCAAAACCGCAGATACGTGCGGCCCCAAAACCGCAGGTACGTCCGGAACCAAAACCCAGGTACGTAGGGACCCAATACCGCGGGTACGTGCGGACCCAATACCGCAGGTACGTGGGGACCCAATACCGCAGGTGCGTGCGGACCCAATACCGCAGGTACGTGGGGACCCAATACCGCAGGTACGTGCGGACCCAATACCGCAGGTACGTGCGGACCCAATACCGCAGGTACATGGGGACCCAATACCGCAGGTACGTCCGGAACTAAAACCGCAGGTATATGGGGACCCAATACCGCTGGTGCGTGCGGACCCAATACCGCAGGTGCGTGCGGACCAATACCGCAGGCGTGCGGACCCAATACCGCAGGTGCGTGCGGATCCAATACCGCAGGTCGTGGGACCCAATACCGCAGGTGCGTGCGGACCCAATACCGCAGGTCGTGGGACCAATACCGCAGGTGACTGGTGGTGCGGACCCAATACCGCAGGTATGTGCGGACCAATACCGCAGGTGCGTGCGGACCAATACCGCAGGTACGTGCGGACCCAATACCGCAGCTGCGTGCGGACCCAATACCGCAGGTCGTGCGTGGACCCAATACCGCAGGTACGTGCGGACCCAATACCGCAGTGCGTGCGTACCCAATACCGCAGGTACGTGGGGACCCAATACCGCAGGTGCGTGCGGACCCAAACCGCAGGTACGTGCGGACCCAATACCGCAGGTGCGTGCGGAACCAATACCGCGGGTACGTGCGGACCCAATACGCAGGTACGTGGGGACCCAATACGCAGAGGCTGCGTACGGACCCAATACCGCAGGTGCGTCGGACCCAATACCGCAGGTGCGTGCGTACCCAATACCGCAGGTACGTGGGGACCCAAACCGCAGATACGTGGGACCCAAACCGCAGGTGCGTGGGACCCAATACCGCAGGGCGTACCATGCGGTACACCCAATACCGCAGGTACGTGGGGACCCAATCCTGCAGATACGTCCGGAACCCAAACCGCAGGTACGTGGGGACCCAATACCGCGGGTACGTGCGGACCCAATACCGCGGGTACGTGCGGACCTAATACCGCAGGTACGTGGGGACCCAATACCGCAGGTACGTGCGGACCCAATACCGCAGGTACGTGCGGACCCAATACCGCAGGTACGTGCGGACCCAATACCGCAGGTCGTGCGGACCCAATACCGCAGGTTCGTGCGGACCCAATACCGCAGGTACGTGCGGACCCAATACCGCAGGTACGTGCGGACCCAATACCGCAGGTACGTGCGGACCCAATACCGCAGGTACGTGCGGACCCAATACCGCAGGTACGTCCGGAACCCAAACCGCAGGTCGTGGGACCCAATACCGCAGGTGCGTGCGGACCCAATACCGCAGGTACGTGCGGACCCAATACCGCAGGTAAAGTGCGGACCCAATACCGCAGGTACGTGGGACCCAATACCGCAGTGCGTGGACCCAATATCGCAGGTACGTGGGGACCCAATACCGCAGGTGCGTGGGGACCCAATACCGCAGGTGCGTACCAACGCAGTGGTGGTACCCAATACCGCAGGTACGTGGGGACCCAATACCGCAGGTGCGTGGTACCCAATACGCAGGTGCGTGGGGACCCAATACCGCAGGTGCGTGCGTACCCAATACCGCAGGTGCGTGGGGACCCAATTCTGCAGATACATCCGGAACCCAAACCGCAGGTGGTGGTACCAATACCGCAGGTGCGTGCGTACCCAATACCGCAGGTGTGCTGACCCAATACCGCAGGTCGTGCGGGACCCAATTACCTGCAGATACTCGGAACCCAATACCGCAGGTACGTGCGGACCCAATACCGCAGGTACGTGCGTACCCAATACCGCAGGTTCGTGCGACCCAATACCGCAGGTACGTGGGACCCAATACCGCAGGAACGTGCGGACCCAATACCGCAGGTACGTGCGGACCCAATACCGCAGGTACGTGCGGACCCAATACCGCAGGTACGTGCGGACCCAATACCGCAGGTACGTGGGACCCAATACCGCAGGTACGTGTGGACCCTGCACATTCGCCTCCACGACACGTGTTTCAGCCTCGTATCCCGCGGGTCTGGCATTTACATTTCCAGAGTAAAGTTGCCTGTACTTTATTCAGTACAATGGATGAAAGAACCTGTTATTACATGTCACCAGAAGCATGATGTCATTATGTCCCTTTCTGATTTTCACATGTGGCTTAATAATCACTTTGAAATAACCCCTAATCCAACTAATGTATTCCTCATTGTGAAGCCATTAGCTATTAGTCCGGCACTGTTGCTGCACAGATGTGAATAGGCTGGTAGGACGGCAATGCCCGCGTGCACAGATCAAATTAGACATGTGGTCGGCCCTTAACCACCTTATTACCAGCTCCCGTCTGAACATCTGACAACCTTTAATAATTTATTGAATGCAAATGCTGCAGCCCACAGTCTCCTTAGGAACCCGCATCCAGTTGCCACAGTGCATTAATGCTAATTATTGGTTTGCGTTGACAGTGCTGATACAGACGACCAGACAGCTCCAATTATGTCACTGTATGAGCTTTTCTTAATATCAATTCCCCACCCTTATTTCTCCGAGTCTCAGATCTCCGTCTCCTCCCTCCGTGGAGCAGATGAATGGGAATCTAATCAAGGCTCCATATGCTGTATGATGAAGTGGAGCACTCTCTCATTCAGAGAGGATCTGGTCTATGGGTGAAGGAGTCAGCCCCGGCCACCATACTATGTCAATGGTCTTATTAGCCATTGGAAACCTGAACAGCTGCAGACCAGGCATCCGCTCCCTGACCAGGACAATAGGTCAATACATAATGGTGAAGAAAACCTAGACCTAAAGCATACAAGAAATATAACGTGGAAGAAAGATGCTTGAGGAGATAAGCGGCTCAGACAGCCGCATCTTATTATCACAATTGCCCTAATTCTCCCTGGGAAATGATCAATTTCAGACTTTACACAATTATAGGCAGGAACTGTAGTCAGTGCGCCTCATGGCTTGAACATGTTGAGGAATTATCTGGCGGAGTCAGCGTTCAGGCCTTTCAAGTCCTAGGAGTCTATTCATCAAAGAGAAATTTTACTTGTCAGCGCTCCTGTCTGTGTTTTCATTTATTCCAGTCACAGTGGGCTTAATAATAGGGGGCAATGTGCACAAATATGCCGTAATGACACATGTGACGTTAGTCTAGTGGTTGCCACAAAATTAACACAAATTGGGATATCATTACATATATATACAGTAATAAGCAAACATTTCATGCAGGTGTGGAAAAAATGCAGCAAAGTAAGAATGTGTTAAAAAACTGAAGTATCCATAGTTTAACTTTATCAATCCACAAAATATGAAATGAATGAACAAAAGAGGAATCTAAGTCAAATCAACATTTGCTGTGATTGCCCTTGTCCTTCAAAGTAGCATTCATTATTTTAGGTACATTTGCACACAGTTTTTGTAGTAACTCGGCAAGGAGGTTCTTCCAAACATCTTGGAGAACTAACCACAGATCTTCTGTGGATGTCACTTGAGCAAATCCTTCTGTCTCTCCTTGTAATCCCAGACAGATCTGATGATGTTGAGATCAGTGCTCTGTGGAGGCCATGTCATCACTTCCAACTCCTTGTTCTTCTTTAAAAAAAATTGTTCTTAATAACATTTGCTGTATGTTTGGGGTTGTTGTCCTGCAGAATAAATTGACAGCCAATCAGACATCTCCGTGATAATATTGCATGATGGTATCTGCCTATATTTCTCAGTAATGAGGGCACCATTAATTCTGTACAAATGCCTGACTTTATTTGCAGATATACAGCTCCAAATTTGCATGGACCCTCCACCATCCTTTACTGTTGCTGCTCATTATTGTACTGCTCTCCAGCCCTTTGGCCAGCAAACTGCCTTCTGTTACAGCCACATATACCGTAATATTTTTTTTCCGTCAGTCCAGTACCCTTTTTTCTCCACCCCCCTGTTCCTGTGGTTTTGTGCATAGTTGAATCACTTGGATTTGTTTGCATTTGGAAGGTATGGCTGTATGACCGCAAGTCAGACTTCTCCGAACACTAGATGGAGGTAGCCGGGTCCCACTGATTTTTGATAGTTCTGAGCTGATGAACATGTTCCGATTTTGAATAGAAAAAGGCACGTGTCTTTCATCTGCTGTACTAAGTTTCCTCGGCCAAAGCACTGTGTCTACGGTCCTCAATATTGCCCATTTCTTGGTGTTTCTTAAAAAAAAAAAAAAAAAAACCTTGAGCAGAACATCTGCTTTGAAATCTTTGCCAAGGAGAGACCTTGCTGATGCAGTATAACTACCTTGTGTCTTCTTTATGTGCTCAGTTTTGCCATGGATGTTTTTATACAAGGAACTGGGAAGTGCAGTTTTCTCTGCCGTTTTCAAATATTGATTTGATTTAGATTTCACTTTTGTTCATTCACTTTGCATTTTGTTAATTGATAAAAATAAACAATTAACACTTCTGTTTTTTGACCCCTTAACAACCGCTGATAATCCTTTTAACTGCAGCAGTTAAGGGTACTTATGCCGCTTTTTAACGGAGCTGAAAAATAAGTGTATAGCACCCCCCAGAGTCGGAATTTCTCTGGGGTCTCGGCTACCAGAGGTAGCCGAGACCCCAGAGAACATGATTTGGGTCGGTTTTTACCGACCCCAATGCTGCGATCGCTGTTATTAATGGTAAAATGGTGACTGCAAAAAAAAGAAAAGTCTGATTTCCCATTTAATTTATCTCTAATCTGATGTGAAGTGGGGTCCCCCGAATCCCACCCCGGTACCTCCGGAGTCCCTGCATCACCCCGTAAAGTCCCTTGGGCCGCTGGCGTCTTCTTCCAGGAGAAAATGGCGGGCGCATGCGTAGTGCTCCCGCTGAGATATGCCGGCCGGCACCCGGCAACAATAGGAGATTTTCCCTATTGGTTCACTTTGATCACTGTGATAGACCCTTTCACAGGGATCAAAATTAAAAAAATAGTAAATCAATCCCCCTTTTATCACCCCCTAAAAATAATAAAATAATTTTTTTTATTTATTTCCATTTTTCCATTAGGGTTAGAGTTGGGCTAAAGTTAGGGTCAGGCTAAAGTTAGGGTTGGGGTTGTGTCTAGGGTTAGAGTTGGGCTAAAGTTAGGCTTGGGCTAAAGTTAGGGTTGGGGCTAGGGTTAGGGTTGTGCTAAAGTTAGGGTAGGGTTAGGGTTGTGGTTATAGTTGGGATTACGGTTAGGGTTGGGCTTAGGGTTAGGGGTGTGTTAGGGTTAGGTTTTTTTTGTTTAAAAGATGCAAAATGGTTTAAAACAAAATAAGTAAATGATTCCATAATCGATACCAATGCCCCATGTTCCTGTTCTGGAGCTGCCTGGTCCCCTTCTAATCTCTAATTCCTGTTGTAGTAATGATGTCCCATCATAGGAACATATGCACGCTGCAGTCAATCACTAGAGGAAACAGTGATCCACTTTTCACATTCCTGTGATGGGACATCATTGGCAAAACAGTAGATGAGGGGAATCAGTTAATTTTTGCTTCTTTAAATCTTCCAAACCAGTCTAAGCATTTTTTTTTAAATATATTACATATATTACGCCCAGAACAACACTTTTAAAAATAAGTGATCTGTGAAGTTGCAGAGCGTTGCATCTTCTGAGTTACATCAACTGTCATTTTTAAAGGGGTCACCACTGGCCACGGTGGCCTGTGCACCTCAACTTGCACTCCTCATCCTGCACTTCACTAGATGCAGCCTCACGGTCTAATTTATTATGTTAGTGTTTGTCTACACGCTCCAACAAGACACTAATTTAAAGAGAACTATCACTAGTCTGGAGCTGCCCTTTATATTTAATAAAAGAACGGGCAGCACCAGACTGGGGATTTTATTTTATTTATTTTAGTTATTGCCAAAAGTGTGTAGAACACTCACTAATGTCCTCCGAAAGTGACTGACTTTCTGGCAAAAGTCGGGCCCGAACTTCCGGGTTGTGGGATCCCAGCATGCGTATCCCTCCGTGGCTCCTCTTGCAGCAACAGATCTCACACCTTATTGTGCTATCTCATTCTTTGCACTAACCCAGCACTATCACATCCTTTACTAAGCAGCAACTGAACGATCACCGCTCTAAAGGTACTGCCACACTAAACAATCCCGCTAGCGATAGCGATAGACGCATACTAATGCGATCGCTAGCGGGATTGTTTCTATATCGCTAAGTGCGGCCACATTTAGCGATATAGTTAACGACGCTATCGCGGTTAGCGATCTTCTTAACGACTTTAGCGGTACAAAAGTACCGCTAAATCGCTAAGAAAAGGTGCCACACTAGCGATATATACTTACCTGCGGGGTGCCGACGATCTAAATAGGGTCCGGAACGTTGTCAGCGACGAGCGAGATCACAGCAGGGGCCTCGTCGCTGACAGATGCCGCACACAACAACATCGCTAACGGGATCGCTAAATAGTGACGTTTTTTAGCGATCCCGTTAGCGATGTTGTTTAGTGTGGCATACCCTTAAGGATGCTACCATATGGACAATGATTATTGACAATACAAAATGCCATCAAAAACTCTCAAATTTATGTCTCTGATCATTTAGTTTTTATTGACAAGTGTTTAAAACACCCAAATAAGTGTGTGTGAATAAGATCTAGGTCTAGGGTCTAAGCGTTGGCTTCATTATGCTGCATGAAACCCCAACTGAACTAAAGATGAATTGTTTGTATTGCCTATCAGCCCAATGCTCTACCCAGTACAGCTATGTCGGAGAAAATTATAGACCTAATTCCGAGTTATTCTTGCAACGTCTATATATGTTTCATTTTTTCTGCGTGATTATTGACCGGATTTTGGGATGGGAAAATTCACCATCCCAAGGACTCCACAAACTGTCTCAAGAGGATTTATGCCAGGATCAACTACAAGTCTTTGAAGCTTGACTCAGAGACCCACAATGTTCTGCCCAGGGACCTCCACTGACCTTGATCACACCCTGCCTGCATATATTTAACCCTTACATGAGTATTTCATTAGTAAAGATTTGTCCTGTCTTTTCAAATTGTGAAATGTTGAAAAATGTCACTTTAATGCCCGACAAGTCAGATTTGATGCAAATTTATGGTACAATATACAGTATATGTATAGGGGAGAGGCACAAAGCACACAAATAAAAAGCTTTAAAATATTTATTCTAATGGGTAAAGCTTGAGATTTTTCTCACTTTCAAGTATGAAATCCACTTATAACGCAGGCGGATCCCGAGTGTGGACTCTGCAGGATTCTTTGGTATAGGCCTCCAAAGATGTTAGATTGTAGGAGGATTCTCTCTCTCAGGCCGGCGTCACACTGGCGACAGAATCGGACGACTGCAATACGATGAAATATCGCATTGCAGTCTGCCATATGTTAATCTATGGAGCAGCTCCCAGTATCAGATTTTTTGTGGTCCGTTTTAAACGTCCGTGTACAATCGCAGCATGCTGCGATTGTCACCGATTGTCGGTCGACAATCGCCAATGCAAGTCTATGGGAGCGATGAAAAATCGGATTACAAACGGACCACACTGTGTGACTTGCGATGAAATCGCATCGGTGTCCTTTAGAAAAGCCGGCAATTCATCCCTGCCTATACTGTAAAATCACACTGACAGCTTTAATAAAGAATAGAAAGAATAGATATACACACTATAAATACATATATATATAATATTATATATACATACATGTCATTGTGACATATATATATATATATATTTATATTTCCTAGACTTCTACATACTGTAATAGCCGCAAATTCAATTGCCGGCTTCTGTGAAATCACAGAAGCCGACATGAAATGATACATTGTTTCCACACAGTTAACCATGTCATTTCCTGTATTTTGGTATTTGTTTACAACTTACAATTACATGAGTGTATTTGTGCAAAATTTCAGACATGTAGGGGTTAATTAAAGGTGTAATTTCGTTGAAAAAAAATGTGTGGGCTCCCGCTGTATTTTCTCCACCAGACAGACAAAGCAAAGCGAGTGGGGGCAGATAATAACAGCCTAGGGAGGGTACATTTTTTGTGCCCCCCCTGGCTACTAACATCTGCCCCCAGACACCCCAGAAAGGGCAAATCTATAATTAAATTCGCCCTTTCTGGCACTTTGCCGTCTATTCCCATTGCCCTGTAGCGGTGGCGAATGGGTTAATAATCTCACCTTACTGTCACCTTAGTATTGAAAGGTGACCTTAAGGCAGGTTAATAATTGAGAGCTGTCAATTAGACAACTATCAATTATTAATCCTATTGTATGAAATAAAAATCAAACACACACAGTTTAATAAAAAATAAGTTTAATTAAATAATCACACAGTTTTTTACCATATTTTATTTTCCTGCTAAAACCATTTCCTGTAATAAAAATAAATAAAAAAGCAAAATTATACTTACCAATCCGATGTACAGTCAGGTCCCACGCTGTAATCCATCAGAAAGGGTTAAGAGGTTACAGTTAGCAGGGAGATAATTCTGTCTACTAGCTCTAACCCCATGAATGAATAAGTTCCTCTCCCAGCGAAAGTAGAGGAATAGATTCATGAATGGAGCTTAATTGATTTATTGGCAATTTAACTTTAGTGACCTGACCTAAAGGGAAAGTGGACACAATCAATTAAGCTTCATTCATGAAACACATCCTCTCCTGTCGCCAGGAGAGGAACTTATTCATTCAGGAGCTTTGAGCTGAGCATGCAGGATTACTTGCACTGCTTGGCTCAAAGCTAGTTAACCCTTTGTGAAGGATTACAGCGTGGGACGTGACAGATCAGCGGAATAGGTAAGAATAATGTTTTTTTATTTTTTTATCTTTATTTTAGGAGATCAATGGCTTCACACGGATTAAGTGTAAAATAAAATATGGTCAAAAAAATGTGTTTTTATTTCATTAAAATTAATTTTTATTAATGTGTCTGTGTTTTTTTAATTTACTTCAATAGGATTAATAATTGATAGTTGTCTAATTGACAGCTCTCAATTATTAACCTGCCTTAAGGTCACCTTTCAATACTAAGGTGACAGTAAGGTGAGATTATTAACCCATTCGCCACCGCTACAGGGCAATGGGATTAGACGGGCAAAGTGCCAGAAAGGGTGAATCTAATTATAGATTTGCCCTTTCTGGGGTGTCTGGGGGCAGATGTTAGTAGCCAGGGGGGGCACAAAAAATGTACCCTCCCTAGGCTGTTATTATCTGCCCCCACTCGCTTTGCTTTGTCTGTCTGGTGGAGAAAATACAGCGGGAGCCCACGCATTTTTTTTTCAACGAAATTACACCTTTAATTAACCTCTACATGTCTGAAATTTTGCACAAATACACTCATGTAATTGTAAGTTGTAAACAAATATCAAAATACAGGAAATTACATGGTTAACTGTGTGGAAACAATGTATCATTTCATGTCGGCTTCTGTGATTTCACAGAAGCCGGCAATTGAATTAGCGGCTATAACAGTATGTAGAAGTCTAGGAACTATAAATATATGTATATATATGTCACAATGACATGTATGTATATATATATGTGTTCTATGTGTATATATCTATTCTTTTTTTTTGATTGAAATACTATTCTTTTGGATCAATTATATGTCAGTTTTGCAAGCCTGCGAGAAAATCTCGCAAGTCGGATGAAAATCGGATGTTACAAGGTACACACACATGCGACTAAATCGCATCTTTGAAGGAAAATCGGATGCCAGAAGGATGTGTGATGTTTGCATTTTGATCTGACAATCGACCGTCTAAAACGGACCGATATTTTGTCGTTGTGTGTGACGCCGGCCTCACCCTTCAAGACCCATCACTCTTTCCACCCCCTCAATTACCACCAGCATTCATAAAACCTTTTTTTTTTCCTGAAACCCTATGCAACGATAACCTACACCTCACCCTTCTGAATCTATAACTTGCAGACAGACAGACATTGGCAGACATTTGAATGGCTGATTACACAGGTAGATCAAAGTAAATGATGCGCGCTGAGTGATCTATACTAGCTCGCCCAGTGCACATAGGCGTCCTCAGTAGCGCGACTCTTCTTCAGGCCGGAGTCGCACTCAGCGCATAAAAAAATCGGTCCGATTTTGACGGCCGAGAATCACACCACTGTTCTCCGTACAGTGATCTGTATGTAATCCATTTGCAATGCGATGATGCGATTTCCTCGCATCTATGTATCCATGTGACATCCGTATGCCGTGATTTTATCGCAGACTAAATAAATGGACATATAATGGATCCATGGCCTGAAAATGTCCTGGAAAATACTTTTGTATTTCTCGCAAGTAACACTGATGGTCCGTGTAATGTGCGATTTTTTTTCTCACACCCATAGACTTGCATTGGCGAGACTCGGATGATATACGCTGCAAATCGCAGCATGCTGTGACTTCACTCGCACGTATAATACGGTCGAGAGAAAAATGCTGATGTGAGCTGCCCCATAGATTAACAGCGGTCCGAGTGCTATGCAATGTTTTATCGCATAGCACTAGTCCGTATTCCTCTAGTGTGACCTTGGCCTTACACAGAACAATGCACCTCCAAGAAGGATGATCTTTCTACTGCACAAAAGGTAATTTCACCCCATGCACCAGAGATTTGCTCCTTCATCTGGTGAGCGGCAGACTGTTTACACAGCAAGATAATCGTGAAGCGTTTTAAACAACACTCCTTCACTCTTATCTTGCAGTGGAAAAGCCCTTAAAGCCCCCGTCACACACTAGTTTTGTGACGCAGCAGTGATCTCCCCAGCGATATCGCTGTGTGTGACATTCAGCGACTATCAGCCCCCCCGCTGGGTATCGCTGATCGTCGCTGAATGTCCTGGACATTTTTTTGATCGTTGGTCTCCCGCTGACAGGCACGCATCGCTGCGTGTGGCAGGCAGGAGACCAGCGATCAGCTGGTAACCAAGGTACACAGCGGGTTTCCAGGCGCGGGGCTGTGCCTGGAAACCCGATGTGTACGTTGGATACCAGCGCGCTGCTGCAGGGGAGCTGGTAACCAAGGTACACAGCGGGTTTCCAGGCGCGGGCTGTGCCTGGAAACCGATGTGTACGTTGGATACCAGCGCGCTGCTGCAGGGGAGCTGGTAACCAAGGTACACATCGGGTTTCCAGGCACCGCGCAACGATGGAAACCTGATGTGTATCTTGGTTACCAGCTCCCTGCACTAGCGGGCTGGTATCCAACGTACACTGCGGGTAACTAAGCGGCGTTACCCGCAGTGTCGCTGTCTTGATCGCTGCCTGAGCTGCGTGTTTGGCAGCTCAGCAGCGATCATGTAGCGACACACCAGAGATCCTGACAAGTGCATATCATTATTGGGATCGCTGGTGTGTCGCTAGGTGTGACGGGGCCCTAAGTCCCGGAAAGTTACTGATAAGGCATTTGCATAAGCACACAAAATGGCAATGGTGTATGGGGCACTAGAAAAGGATTCCAAACGCCGAAAGCTGCATTCACACTGAAAGATTATCGCGAATAAGTGTTCTCAAGAACGCTCGTTCATCATTCTCGGTGGTGCATCGTTGTGTGTAAACCACACTGCTGAGAACAAAGGCAACATATGTGGACTAAGCAATCCTTAGTGCATGCACATTGTCTATTGAGGTTTAAGCTTCACTCCAGTGGGTTTTTTTTATTTTACCTCTAAAAATGGCACTAAAACAGATCTAGCCAGCTTCAGAGCAGCGCCTGCAAGCTTTATAGCAAATAGCTTGTGAAAGCAATCTCTTAAGGCCGGGCTCACACTTGCGAGAAACTCACACAACTCTCGCACCTCAGTACCCGGCACTGCCACCGGCACTCGAGACTGGAGTGTGCGGCTGCATGTATTTCTATGCAGCTGAACGCTCCGGTCCCGAGTGCCGGCGGCAGTGCCGGGTATTGAGGCGCGAGACTCGTGCGAGGTTTTCGCAAGTGTGACCCCGGCCTTACTTAGGAAACCAGCTACTGCTGACTGACTGCAGAGATGACCGGTTACATTGGCAACAAGCTATACACTATAGAATTAAAAATCTGTTTGCTCTTGAGAGGATTTTAGTAGGAAGTAAATTGTAAATTTGCTTTTTTTTTTTTCTTTTTTACTTGCTTATATAACACCATTAATTTCCACAGCGCTTTACATACATTGTCAGCAAATTCTCTTCAGTATGTGTTTGGAGTGTGAGGAGAACTCCTTGCAGATGTTGTGCTTGGTGTGATTTGATCCCAAAACCCCAGCAATGCAAAGCAACAGCGCTAACCACCAAGTCACAGTTTTTAGAAGCATTTTACCAATTTTTTTTACCCCGTTTGCTGCGGGCTCCGGCGATGAGCCTGCAACTTTTCCGGGCTGATTTCATCAGCTGACATGTACCCCTAACAGTCTCAGGAGGAACTGCGATCCTGTCAATCTGTCAATCTCTGACTGCAATATTTTACATGATTGCACTGGAAGTGCGTCACAAACCCCACCCATCTGCACCAGTGTCACATCACCGTGGATAGCCAATGGGTTGGCATGACAACCCGGGGTCTGCAAGAGACCCCTGTGGTTGTCATTGCCGGATAGCTATGAGCGCCGCCCAGTGGCTTGCACTCATAGCAGGTGATTATTTTAGCTACACACAGCAGGGCTGCAGGAATGTGTAGCACAGGCGATGGTCACAGCTTCTAGTCTCCCATACAGACTATGGAAGCTAGTAAAAAAGTAAAAAAAAAAATACACATATTTGATATCACCAAGTTCACAATCGCCCGATCTATCAATGTATAAAAATAATTAATCTGATCGGCAAGTGAGAAAACAATCGAAACGCCAGAATTACATTTTTTGGTAGCTGTAACATTGCATTAAAATGCAATAACGGGTGATCAAAAGATCATATCTGCACCAAAATGGTATCAATAAATGTCAGCTCAGTGCACAAAAAATAATCCCTCAACCAGCCCCAGATCAAAAAAATAGAGACGCTATGGGTTTCAAAAAATGACTTCTTTTTTTTTTTTTACAAACTTTGGATTTTTTTTTCACCACTTAAATAAAAAAGAACCTAGACATATTTGATGTCTACGAACTTATAATGACCTGGAGAATCATAATGGCAGGTCAGTTTTAGCATTCAGTGGACATGGTAAAAAAAAACAAAAAACAATTGTGGAATTTCACTTTTTTTGCAATTTCACCGCACTTTGAAATTTTTTTGCCACTTTCTAGTACATGATATGGTAAAACCAATGGTGTCGTTCAAAAGTACAACTCGTCCTGCAAAAAAGCAAGCCCTCACACGGCTATATTGATGGAAAAATAAAAAAAGGAATAAAAAAAAGTTTTGGCTCTGGGAAGAAGGGGAGCGAAAAAAATGTAAACTCAAAAATGGAAAAACCCAAGGTCACGAAGGGGTTAATTGTATAAAGAAATTATTCCTTTTGCTTATTTCTAAGCTCCTCTGGATTGGATTATATATATTTTTTCTTTCTCCTCTTCCTGTTTTCTACCCTTCCTCTGACCTCTTTCATGAATTGAAACAGACTGTTCATATGAAAGTTTTTTCAACTGCTTTTTAAAAGCACAGCATTTGCTGTATTGATTTGTTTTGCAGCTATAATACACCCATTAACCCCTTCATGACATGGCAATTTTCAGTTTTTTTCCTCTCCTTTCAAGAGGCATAACTTTTTTTATTTTTCCATCAATATAGCCATATGAGGGTTTGTTTTTTTATTTAAAGGGGTTATCCACTACTAGAACAACCCCTTCTTAAACTAAATATTATTCCCCGATAAAATAATAAAGCCTATACTGACCTCCTGTGCCGGCTCCGTTCCAGTGGTGTCGGCTCTCGCTGTCCCTGGGCTGTGATGCAGTGGAATGACACGTGATGCTTGGCGCCCAATCAGCGTTGACGTCACTGTCTCTGCTGCAGCTGATCCCTGACTTCTTTTCGTGTTCAGTTTGTCCAAAGGCAGAGACAGTGACGCCAGCGCTGATTGGGTGCCGTTGTCATGTGTCACAACACCGCATCACAGCCCCGGGGAGAGCGAGTGCCGATACAGCGGGAACGGAGCCTACACTGGAGGCGAGTATAGGCTTTATCATTTTATCGGGGGCCGAACATTTAGTTTAAGGGGCTGTCCTAGAAGTGGACAACCCCTTGAAGAGGTGAAAAAAATAAAGAAATTTGTAAAAAAAAAAAAAAGTTTGTATTTGTAGCTATTTTCTGAGACCGGTAACATTAAAACATTTTGGGATATGAGGCTGAATGAAGGCTTATATTTTACACCCTGGGATGACTTTTTTACTGATACCATTTTGGGGTAGATACGATGTTTTGATCGCCTCTTACAGCAATTTTTTTTTAAATCACTTTTTACTGTATTTATTAGTCCCCTCAGGGGACTTGAAGCTGCGATTGTCTGATTGCTTGTGCTGCTCATAATAGTGCAACAGCCCTGCTATGTATAGAGAAAATCGTGGTCTCCTATAAACGCTAGCTATGGGCTGGCTTTCACAGGAGGATGGTAATGGCAGGCATGGAGTCATCAGCAGACTCCAGACTGTCATGATAACCCATCAGTGCCTCACAATCACATCATAGGTACAGTGATGGATGCATGAAGCGACATGCCCCTGCCGGTGCGTGTTAAATGCTGCTGTCAGGCATGCAAGCCCACATCAAAGGCACGGACATGACATATGACTATGGGGAGTGCTTAAATTATAGATACATGAGTATTGCGTCAAAATTAGATTAGTTTTTGCATTGTTCTATTGTTATCACTTAGTCCCTGTTCATCACGACCAGTGTTTTGCATGGCAGTCTTGATGAAGTGTGCGTTGGAGTAAGATGTCTCAAATTCATTAGGAAGCCTGATCCTCTATTTGACGCATCTTTCAGCTGCAGTAACGGTCTGCAGACGTAGTCAGGGTCTGGTGTACATTTCTTTTGTAATTTACGGCACATCTGTTGGAGAAATTATGATGAATTTGTCAGGCACTGTCGGCCATGCCCCCTCATTTAGTAAAGTTGGTGGATCTGGTTGGGACTTGCGCAGAAACACCATAAGTTTCAACATTTTTGCACAACTATGAGTTGCAAAAAAATTTTGCAACATGTCAAAAAATTGTGATAAACTGCTTGATGAATCGGCTGTTGGCATATGCAACAGATCAGGACTTATTATAAGTAAAAGGAGGACTTTATGCTGACCTGACAGTAGATGGCGATGTTGTGTAACGTTTCCTTCTGTTTAATGTATTGTATAAGAAATAGTCTCACTTGTACTTTCACTTTCGTTTTGTTCCTGTTTCCTGATGCAATGCTAAAAATGACTGTGCGTTTTCCTTTACCTCATGATGTTAGAAGTAAAAGCTTGTTATCCCATGCAGCCTGCTCTGTGAAGTTTTCTACTGCAAAGGTGTGGATTCAGAAGCTGTGCAACATCGGCATCTTAAACTTGCGTAGGGTCGGATTACAATAACACAAGCAGATTTGCTGCAGGATCAGAATTACTCCATATATGTGGATTTGCTATAAAAGTTGGTTTTCAGGCAACTCTGTAACTTCAAAATTTTTAGTAAATGTAACAGAAAAATTGAGCAGGTGGCATGTGCCGTTGTAACTTCTGGGTCATCATGGCATCCTTTCCTCAATAGGATTTCAATACAAGCTAAAAACTGCCATAAATTTGTTGTATGTCACCGGTAGTCAGACTGGTCAACGGCATAAAATAAAGAAAAATGTCAAATCATCTTCATGTCGTACTCTAGAACTTCGACACCTGCCATCACCATTTTTCTTTGCGCTTGGACAGTCCGACCCTTCAGCGAACCCAGAACTGAGTACAAGAATGACAATCGCCGAGAGGGAGTTTGCCTTCACTTTTCTATTTCAATAAAACGGGCGAGAGGTTTCTTCTTGTTTTTCATCTGCTTAGACAAGCACTTTCGAAAGTGAAGACATTTTTCATTTATTGACTTTTTATTGATTTACTATCTTTATTTTTTGCTTAGGCGGTTGTTAATACATGGACAGACCCCCTAAAGGCAGTGCGCAAATTACTGCTGGATATATGAGGTCCATTTTCTCAGATGATCATGTTTGCTAGGAACTTGGACACGCTGTCAGCTTGTGGAAACATGAGATTAACTGTGCTGACTAGGTGCGTATCCCTATTAAAACACTCAGCCGCTGAAACCTGGGCAGGCACTTGTGCTTTTCATGCTTGGTGGCGCTTGAAAGCCAAAGTTCTCAGGATGCACATAAATAGCAACAAGTGTGCACGTGAAAACAAAGCCGTTTTTCAAGTAGGGGTCATTGCTGGCCATTAGCGAATCCTGCCGGCTGCTGAAATCCACACTCAATGCATAGGACTGGATTTCTCTGGCTGGAGTTTAGACCTCCTTCAAGAAGTAAAGGCAAACTATCAGATTTGTTTAAAGAAAATCATGAAAGAATTAAATTGTAAATTGCCTCCCAAGTTGGAATAGCAAAAGGTGCCGCTGTTGTTTAAGGCCTCTTTCACACATCCGGTGTGCGCCTGACAGCGCCCCCGGCATTTAGCCGCAGCGCCGCATCAGAAAACCTGATGCGCCGCTTGCGGTTTTTTTTGCATTGACTTGCATTAGCAAGTCAATGCGTCGTATGCGATTTTGTCCGGATGCGGCGGAAATGTACATTCCGGCTGCCGGACAAAACGCAGCATGTAACGTTTTTTTTTTTGCCGGATTCCCCTGATGTCTCCGGGCATCAGAAAACCATCCGGCAAAAAAACGCATGCGGCGCAAGCGGCGCATCAGGTTTTCTGATGCGGCGCTGCGGCTAAATGCCGGGGGCGCCGTCAGGCGCACACCGGATGTGTGAAAGAGGCCTAAGATGGCTTCAAGAGCAGAAGCATAACAGCCAGAGGACACTTGATATGGAAATTTAATTAGGATAAAAATATCCTTCTGTGTTTGCTGCTTGCCATGTCCAAATCTCTATATAATGTCTTCTTGAGCGCTCAGAACGAAATGAGGACTGTCCACACGAAAGTGTCAGTATAACAGTTCGTCAAAGACGTACATTTATTATTCATTCAAGGTTTTATACATTTACAAAAAGGGGCTGGTTAGTCAATTAACATACAATTAAAAGCTGCTAGATTATTGGCTGTTCTAGTGTAAATATGATAATTATGATAATCATGATTAAAAGAGCTGAAGTTGCAGAATTATTGTTTATATTCTTGTGACCTAGTTGTCTTGCATAACTATAATGTAAACAACAGATATCTAATAGGACTTTTTGTACTTCATGCATTTGTTCCTTTACGAAGGCCTTATGAAGGCCAGATTTCTTTAAAACGACTGATTATAGCTGGCCTAGAAATATGTGAGCACAAGGTTTTTTAGCAAGTGAGATCTATCTAACTGTGAACTGTGAATACATATATGTGAATATACTTTGAATATGTGGAAAACATATATATTTCCATGACAGTCCCCCCTTAGATACCACTTGCCCTAAAAAACCTGCTCCTGGCCCAAGCGCTGCAACTCTTTTGTGCTGCCGGCGGGTTGAGAATATGCCTAGCGCATGTCTCCCCCACCGAATACAGACTTTTCGCAAATGGGCGGTCAGGAGGACTGTCCCTGTCGGGGGTTTATGTGTTTGCAATCATAGTCTCCTTATTTGATAGGATGTTTCATCAAGGATGTGTATTCTCAGTCTGGAGGTAGTTCGGAGATCTGGTCAAGCCAGGCAGTTCTATCCGGACTGGTGCGAGGTCCAAGATGGTGAGTGGCATCAAATTGGTTGTCTCCTGAACAGTTTTTTCCATTATCCTGCGGATACAAGGAATTACACAGCAACCAGTAATTAATGCAAAAATGAGAACCCCCATAATGGCTGTCCCAACCTGTGCCAACATTTTCTGCCACCCACTCATCCACCCAAAGTATCGATCCCATGGGTCAGTGACACCTGAGTTCTGTTTCAGTTCCTCTGATAACTC